>JBCNJP010000024.1:26350135-26462412 GCA_039602395.1 Deinandra increscens subsp. villosa | reverse complement strand
TTGTTTTAGTCACTTTTGGAGGTGTGACTTTAGGTATTTCAACCTTCTTCAGTTTAGGTTCATTTTTCAAAACAGTTTTACCATGGGAGGAGTAACTTTAGGTTTTTCAAATTTTTGTTGTTTTGAAACAAGTTTATTCACCTTTTTTATGAAAATTTCTATAACTTGGAGGGCTGGATTTTTGTTTCGAAAACATTTTCTGCTCTTTGGCAGCACCCCAATGTTGATCAAAGGGTGGAGTGAAAGTCTTCATTGCTTTAGGTGGTTGCACCTTCATTGGCTTAGACTTAACAGAATCATGAGGAAACCCTTTGACTCTATGGATAGTAGGGCTCATAGGGGCGGTGGAGACAATTTCGGGCAATATGACCAGGATTGCCACAGTTAAAGCAAGTCTGCTTCTTTGGGTAGAAGTCAGACGTGTAACCATTAAAATTCTTGGGTTGAAGAGGAGCAGCATGGCCTTGAGTCTGCATCCTTGAGATGTATCCAGATCCAGTGTTGACTCTTGGTAGGTTTCTAGAAGCTTGAGTAGAATTAGTCGTTGCTATTCTTGTGCTCCCTGTATTATTTGATGTGGAAGCACCATTTCTCCACTTTGAACTGCATGAACCACATGAAGAGATAGGAGATACATCCACTCCCTTGCATTTCACATCTTTGACCCTAGCTACAGCTTTCACCCTTGGTGGCTTAATGGTGATCTTGGGCCTTTCAACTGTAACTGCACTTGTTAATGCATCTATGGATGACCGTAAACCTTCGAATTTGGAGGCAAAAGAGGGTAGCTTATATCCATACCCTTGCTCTTGATCGAACATGAATTAAGAGGTCATAAATATCTTTCCCTTGGGTCTTGTTCTCATGATCACATTCTCCTGTTGAACCTCATTAACGACCTTGAAGTACACAGTATCTATTTAAGGATACTGCATCAGCTTCTTCTCAGCAACAAGAGTGTTTGCCTCATCCTTAGACACATCATTGACTCCGTTAGAACTTGAACCAGCACCCTGAGAATTAGAGTTGTGACTTCTGTTATACGTTTGGCACTCAACATCATCCTTGGACACATCTTCTATAATCCCTTCAACTTCAAGGCTTGCATCCCTATTAAGCTCAGTGGAGTCTTTTGATGACCTTTTGCCATAAGTCATGGTTGACTCCATATCTAATTCTTCCTGAGTCATCGGTGTCGACCCTACCAATACATTGTCAGCTGGAGGAGCAGCTTCTTTATATCCAGACTCAGATCGGTCAACTTGCTCATCATTCAGCAAAAGTCCTATTATGTCTCTAGGAACTGGTGGAGGAATAATACTATTTAGAACTTTAGATTTTTCCGTCCCACACCCAGCTTTATCTCTTACAACCTGACCAGTCACAATAGCACAAGATAATGTTTTACCAGCACCCATCATACGTTTATTTCTCATCTGATTGGTGTCAAATAAGCAGTTCATCATATTTATGTTGCAAATCATCTAACTGTTGTTTCAACTCATAAACTTCTATCTAGGAGCGATCATATAAGATGGTCTTTTCAGTGGCTAGATCGTGATATTTTTTAATATCTGCTTTCTGAGCTTTTACCTTCTCTTCGCTCTTAAAAGATCTACCCTTAAATAAGCTGGTGGCACATTGTACATCAAATAATTCCCTTTCCAAATTATTACAAAATTTGTTTTAGACTAGGAATTAGACGAGTACATGTTGGATTAGAACATATTAGTGTTTCAACATCATCACCTTCGAGCTTGGTCGCTTCATCTTTCTTATTCTCTTCATATGCTTTGAACAAAGCATGCAGAGAGCTTGAGCAGTTTGGTATTTTCTGAAATCTTGAGCAATTTCTAGAGATAAGGCCCTAGTGATAATCGCATTGGCCTCCTTCATCCTTGTTAATTCTTTCCCGATCATCATCAAAAAATTCATTCTTAGTTTTACATGCATAGGCTTTAGGTCATGTAAGATGTGTCGGTATGAAAGGACCGTCCATCACGGATCTCCACAACTCCACACTTTTCAGATGATTTCTGAAACTGCATTTCCAATCTTGAAAGTTATCAAGAGAGAGCAAGCACAAGTAGGATTAGTACATTCCCGTGATAAAGATGTATATGTACTCATGAAACACCTGGAAAACGTAATCCAACCGAAAACCTGTAGCCAGACTGTAAACAACTCGATCGTAAAATAACCAGCTCGACCGAAACCTTCTGTTCAGTCGAAAACTCCCTGAAAACCAAAACCTCAGCAACCTTGAATCACTTTGAACAAATTACACCACGAGGTCCAGAAAATTCAATGAGCAAAACCCCATCAAAATTAATTTGCAAACTTAAATTGAGTGACCATTTATTGGTTTGAAAAACCAGTGAATCTAGGCCATAAGTTTTAATTAATTCCAAGGTTGATTTTTTAATTATAGTGAACTACAATTTTACACGACTTTAATTGAATGGCAGGTTCGTAAATTATGTAATCTTCTTAATACGTAATTCAAATTGGCCGTGAACTCAAAACTGCAACTCAAATTGCCAACGTTGAACTCGATTTTGCTTCTGAAACGAGAACTTCAATTTGAGATGAACTGAGAACTGCAATTGCCCAAACATTAGTAAACTATGACGAGGCAAACCGTGAATCCGAAGTTCAAACCTCAGTCGAAAACCTCAACACGATGGAAAACCGCAACTCGATCGAAAACCTTCTATGCAATCGAGAACCACAAACCAAAAACCCTTGTTGATCGAGAACTTTAGAGATAAATTTGAATCCCGTCACTTGATCGAGAACCTGTTGTTCGGATCGAGAACCCGTGAACCGAAAACCATACGAGCCGTGTACCCGACTGAGTACCTTAGGATGTGAAACGAAACTTCCAGGAGCCGAAAACCAATGGTGCAATCGAAAACCAACCCTTGATCGAGAACCACAAACTGAAACTAAAGACCGAAAGCCCCGTGAGCGAGCCGACAATGTTAGCCGAACACCTAAGAGAATGATGGGTCGGGAACCTGTGATTTGATTGAAATTGTGATCGAGAACCAAAAACCATGTAACCCTTTCACAACCGAGAACTCCTTGACTCCGTGAAAACCCGATCGAAAACCTTGAGTCGAAAACCCCGATCAGAAAATGAAGAATTTGATCGAACACCCAGTTTGACCGAAACCAATTTTGACCAAAATTAAATTTTTCTCACCCGAAGAACTTCATGGACAAGTTTTAAAAAATATGGTAAAAAAATGCATCCATATCTTTTGCCTGCTCGGATATTTAATTAAAATCTAAACCCACAAAATAAGCAACTATTTAATTGTCAATCACAAAACCTGAAATGAAATGTTTTTTCGACTCCTTAAACGGCTCTAGTTTTTCAACCATCCAAAAATCATTTCGTGTAATCTTAACTATGATTCCATCTCACTCATGCCCGACATAAATTTTACATGGTGTGACAAGATCCTTGTTTTACTTCATATTTTTGGCTTAAATTGCAAGTGGCTTTAGGAAGAAAGTTAAGTATGAGTACCGCGTATCATCCACAACCAGATGGTCAAAGCAAAAGGAGGTACAAACGTTAGAAGATATGTTAAGAGCTTGCGTGTTAGATCATGGTGGAAGTTGGGATGAGTACTAAAAATTTGTAGAATTTGCTTATAATAATAATACACATTCAAGTATAGATATGGCACCGTACGAAGCTTTGTATGGTGGAAAGTGTAGGACTCCTTTATGTTGGGCGGATGTAGGTAAAAGGAACCTAATGGGTCCGAAGATTATCCAGGAAATGGTGGATAAGATAGCTTTAAATCATACTAGGTTATTGGCTTCACGCGGAATGCAAAAGGCCTACGTGGATAAAAATAGACAACCATTAGAGTTTGAGGTAGGAGAGCGAGTGTTGTTGAAAGTATCACCATGAAAAGGGTTGATAGGTTTCGGTAAGAAAGGAAATTTGAGTCCACGCTATATTGGACCATTCACTATTTTGGAAAGAATTGGTTCGGTGGCATATAAGCTTGAGTTACCCGAGAGTTTAGGTAGCACTCATAACACCTTTTACGTATCAAACCTTAGGAAAAGTGCGATCAAAGAAGACCTCGTAGTACCACATGAGGACATAATCGTTGACGGGAGATTGTTTATTGGAGAAAGACCCATCGAAGTTCTAGATAGCGAGTTAAAGCGTCAAAAGTGAAGCACCATTCTTATTGTCAAAATTAGATGGGAATCCCTTCATGGGCCTGAGTTCACATGGGAACAAGAAAATGAAATGAGGTGGAATCCCGACAAACTTAAATTTCGGGACGAAATTTCCTTAACGATGAGGGAATGTAACACCCACACTAACTGTAACACCCCAAGTTCAATTGTTATATTTTTTTATATATGATATATTATTCTATGCGTGTATATTTCTATGGTCTTGAATAAATGATAAGTTAACCAAATATTAGGTTGAGAATTAAAATTATTATAGAAATAGTAGGGGTTATAATAAAAAATTTAATTGGGTAAAAAGTTAAATAATCTAGCTAAGTTGGGGGGACTAAATTGGAACTTGGTGAGATAAATCGAGTCTGGGGGAAAACCCATACAATAATCACGATCTCAAGAAGGGGGGGGGGGGAAGCTCTAGCACTAAGGTCGTGAGGATAAAATTCTACATTTGTGAGGTGAAATATCTTCATAGAAAGTCGAATTCTGAGTCTAGGAGGCCATTAGAGCTCGAAATCCTTCTTTACGGCATCTAATTGTCTCAAGTGATTGCTCCATGAGATTCTTAGATTTTGATGAATAGTCACAAAACTGAAGTTGATCTAAGTTGGTTGTCAAATATGAGGCAAATCCCCCATAGGAACATCATATTTAGGTCGCATGCTAGTAGATTGAGTTTTGTTGAAAGAATAGAAGTGGGGGTTGACACCCAACTTCTAAAATCATTAATGAATGGATGATGATGAGTTGGGTTAATAAGTTTGAATAATCGAAACTAATATTCGGTGCTAAATTGTGTTATGGATGCTTGGTTATTGTTTGTATGTAGTTATATGGTACAGGGGAAGCCTTAATGGAATGATTCATGTGTATAACGAATGTGGAGTCCATTAATGTGTATAATGCATGCCTGGTGTTTGATGAAATGTCAATTAGACTATTGGATGATTTGGTGACTAATTGCTAAGTGTTGTAGTAAAGTGTGAAATTGATATATAAATGATATGTTATGCTAAAGTTGTCCTTAACTAATAGATGAGGGACGTGAAGGCTCAAGTCAAGCAAACAAGGGCAAAGCTAACGCCTTGTAAGGTAACACATAGTTGTTTAATTTGAGATATGTCACTAACGCGCGTTGACCATCATGGCAAGTTAGAATTATGTGTAATAAGGTAAATGTAGGGTTGGTGTCCTTAGGCATGATAATGCCTAATGTATTAGGAGTGAAGAATTACCAAGTTGAGTAATAGGATTAGTGAAGCGTGGAATTGGTTTCCTTGAGTTATTAAAATCAGTGTGATGATGATGACCATCATACATCGTACTTAACCGAAAGTTGGGATCTTTGATCCATGAGTTGAGTTGGACAAAAATTGGGGTTGTGAGTGCAATGAATCACTCCATATGCCTAAGAACAAGTTGGGATCTTTGCATCCAAAGCCTAGTTGATTTTGGTTGTTTTATAGAACAAGACCTCCATGGATAGAACATTTAATATCTAGGTGATTAGTTCCAAGTACAAAATTTACGTTTAATAATGTGATTGTACCTTGTTCATGGAGATTTATGAAAACATGAGGTAAGAGTTGTAGGTAAGGTGTGTTACCAAGGATTTTGGTGAATGGTTGCCATGGGTTGATCCTAACGGGTCACGGGTTGGGATGATTCCTGGAATTTAAAAATCTAACACCATGATGATTCGTAGCAATGTTAGATTCATGTTGATTCTACCTATTTAAGTCGTTTTTAGTTGAAATGGTAGCTGTAGATAATAAGGAAGTGATAGCAAGTTGAAATTTTGGTACAAATTGAAAACTGTAGGAATAGGGCTAAGTACAGGAAACTAGAAAATTTGCTAGAGCCCTAAAAGTTAATTTTTCCAAGCATATCGCTTGAAACAAAGTGAGTTCCAGGCGATACGCCTGGAAGGTTGCGGTACGCGAAGCACCCCTCACAATACGCAAGGGGTAGTTCCGTCTAAGTAGTTGTTTTCTGTTGTATTAAGTATTCTTATTAACTTATTTGCTACATTAGTTGTGTTTAATTACTGCAATGGCTAATGTGTTGCTGTTCTTGTGGTAGGTAAAGTGTTGGGGAAATTGAGCAAGTGACCAAGCCACCTTTTGGATGAACCGAACATCGACATGGAATATTTGGGGTTGTGTTTTGTGTATGAAACTATAGTCGTTGAATAGGAGTTGTGTGTCCATGAAATTAACACTTAATATTATATTTTTGGGAGCCACACCCACGTGGTGATGCAAGTATGTTATAACACGGTTAGTTTTTCTTGAAACAAACTTCTATATCCTGGGACCAAATGAAAAGTATGATTAATTAGTTGTCAAATGAGTTTGGGTGTTACAATTTGGTATCAGGGCCATGGTTTGAGGAATTCAAGTGTTGGGGAAACACGCTTGAATTCAAACCAATGGCTAAAGGGAGGTAAAAGATGTTCGGTTCAAGGCTTGATCCCTGCTATCCATAAGTAAATTTGATTTATGTCGTGGTAGCGATAACCATGGAAATGATGCATGCCTTGCTCATAATTTAGGTAGTGCAGGGAGTCTGGGAATTGTTTGACAATGCATTAGTGACAATCCGTTGAATGTAGTAATGAATAAGTGTTGAATAAGTTTCTTGTAAAACTAAGTAACTTATAAGTTGTGTAGTTGTTGATTGCTCGACTTACTATTGAAGGGTATGAGTTGTAATATTGATAATGTTGTGGTCTATCTTACTTGAAGCAATCAAGTATGATGAGTTGTAATGTTAGTAATGTTGTGGTCTATCTTACTTGAAGCTATCAAGTAGGATAGGTAGCAGCATTACTACAATTATAATAAGTTGAAAATGTTACTAATTAACCATTCAATTTTTAGTTGAGATGGTGGATGAAGGTGATAATTCTGGAGTCCTTCTAGATGCTATAGTAGCGGAGGTTCACAAGAGAGTCCCTGAAGAAGTGGAGAAAGTAGTAGATACTGCCATGCGGGTCAATATGGACCTTGGAGGGTACTCTACTAGAAGTGATTGACAGAAAGTTTAAAGAGTTGAAGAATAGCCTCAAGAATTAGGAAACACCCGCCAAAGACAAGGGGCAGTGTTCCTATAAAGATTTCATGGCATGTAAGCCTCATATCTATATGGGGGAGACAAAGCCAATCATTTGTCACCGATGGGTCTTAGATATTGAGGCGGTTTTTGAAAGAAGTCACTGTGACCTGGCTGACCAAGTAGTCTATGCAACTAGACTACTCAGGTCGCGGGCTAAAGATCGGTGGGACATGGTGAGGGCGAAAAAAGGGAAAAAAGCTATTGGGGCTATGGCATGGGAAGAGTTTAAAATTCCTTTTATGGAGCATCATAGTCCCCATTCCGAGATAAACAAGCTGCAAGATGTGTTGGATACCTTCCATCAAAAGGAGGGGTAACCAACTGATGAAGTTGTGGGCTTTTTCCTCGATTGGATACAATTTTGTGATGCAATACTCAAAACCGAGAGGCTAAAGATACACCCATTTAATAATATGTTGCACAAGGATTTTCGCGAGTTCATAACAGCTACCATATGTAAAACTCTTGAATAAGTAATCAATGCTGCTTGATACAGGGAGCATGAGTTGAAGAAACAAGTTGAAAGAGGGGAGAAATGAACAATTAAAAGTAGTTCAACTTCTTCTAAGAAGCAAAAGACAGCTAAATCCTCTAAGAAGTCGGATAACAAGGGGAAGTGGAATTCCTAGGTGCAAGCATTGTGGTCGTATGCACAAAGGTGAATGTTACTTGAAGAACAAACCGTGCTATAACTGCGGGAAGAAGGGGCATGGGGTAGCTCAATGCCCCATCCCTACCAATTTGTGTTACAGTTGTGGAGAACCGGGGTATCATCAAAGTGAGTGCCGAAACTCGAATCAGGGGGCGGGTCAAAGTGGAAGAAAGGTGGAAGTTCCCAAAGCCAAGGGAAGAACCTTCCCGTTATTGGTGGATGATGCCAAAGTTGAGAAAGGAGTTGTAGCAGGTATTTTTCTTGTTAATTTAATGCCTGCATATGTGTTGTTTGATACCAGTGCGAGTAGATCGTTTATTTCTTACGATTTTGCTTGACACCCTTTGTTTATTACTGATAAGTTGTTGATTCCTTTAAAAGATGAAATAGCAGATAGTAAGAGTCTTTTTGTCTTTGATATATGTCTAAATTGTAAAATAGCTATCGAGGACGAAGAATATCAAGTTGACCTTATTCCCATTTCTATGAAAGAGTTCAAGGTGGTGTTGGGTATGGACTGGTTGTCCAGGTTTCATTCCAAAGTTGAATGTAACCGTAATGTGATTCATTTAATCTCACCAAGCGGGAAGAAAGTTGGCATTCAAGGCGAGAGAGATGTGAAACTTATGTTGTGCTTGGTGGTGGAGGCAAACAAATATGTCCAACACGGGTGTAAATCGTATCTTACATACGTATTAGATGTAGATGTTGAACCTTAGGAAATACAAGAGTATCCATTGTGAGAGAATATACTGATGTATTTCCAGAAAATTTACTGGGGTTACCCCCGAATCGTGAAGTAGAATTCAGAATAGATTTGAATCTCGGAGCTGAACCTGTTGCAAAGCCACCTTACCGGTTGGCACCTTCTGAACTACAAGAGTTGATGAAATAGTTGCAAGAGTTACATGAGTTGGGGTTTATCCGACCCAGTGTTTCTCCGTGGGGTGCACCAGTGTTGTTTGTTAAAAAGAAGGTAGCCTCAGGATGTGTATAGACTATCGGGCGTTGAACAAATTAACAATCAAGATTAGATATCCTCTACCAAGGATTGACGATCTATTTGATCAGTTGCAAGGAGCTAAGTGGTTCTCAAAGTTCGACTTGAGGTCAGGCTATCATCAGTTAAAAGTACTTGGTGAAGACATCCCGAAGACCCCCTTCCATACTTGTTACGGGCATTATGAATTTATGGTGATGTCGTTTGGGTTGACTAATGCACCGGAGTCCTTCGTGGATCTCACGAACCGCGTGTGCATACCTAAGTGGGATAAATCGGTGATAGTGTTCATCAAAGATATTCTAATATACTCGAAGAGTGAAGAGGAACATGCTCATAATTTCCGTGAGGTGTTAGATACGTTACGTAGGAGAAGTTGTATGCCAATATCTCCAAATGTGCCTTCTGGTTGCAGGAGGGATAAATTTTGGGTCATTTTGTGAGTCCAACGGAAATTAGGAGTTTCTTGGGACTAGCAGGATACTACTGGCGGTTTATCCAAGAATTCTCTAAAGTAGTTGTACCCTTAATCAAGTTGACAAAGAAAGATGTTAAATTTGAGTGGAAAGTAGAACAAGAGAGAGAGCATTTCAAATTCTCAAGGAAAAGAACAAGAGAGAGAGCATGGTGGTCTATTCTGATGCATCATATCTTGGCTTCGGTTGCGTACTTATGCAACGAGGGAAGGTGATTGCGTATGCCTTGCAACAATTGAATATTCATGAAGCCAACTATCCAACTCATGACTTGGAGTTGCCGGTAGTTGTATTTGTCTTAAAAATTTGGAGGCACTATTTATATGGTGTTAAATGCAATATCTTTATTGATCATAAAAGCCTAATATACTTCTTTGACTTGAAAGAGTTAAATATGATGCAAAGACAGTGGTTAGAACTTATCAAGGATTATGATTGTGAAATCCACTATCATCTTGGTAAGGCAAATGTAGTAGTAGCTGCCTTAAGCCCAAATGAGGATTACACTCCTATTAAGGTAAAATCAATGAAGTTGGTGGTATCGTCAAGCATACTTGATTTAATCAAGCATGCACAGGTGGAAGTGGTGAAGGAAGAAAATAAAAAAAGGAATGAATTAAAGGTGCCGTGAAGAATTTGGTTGACGATGATAATGGACTCAAGTATCTATTCGGTAGGCTTTGGGTACCGAACACCTGTGGAGTCAATGAGCTGTTGATGAATGAGGCACATAAGTCTTGTTATTCGATTCACCCGGGTGCCACCAAGATGTATCGTGACTTGAAGAATGAATACCGAACACCTGTTGAGTCAATGAGCTGTTGATGAATGAGGCACATAAGTCTCGTTATTCGATTCACCCAGGTGCCACCAAGATGTATCATGACTTGAAGAATGATTATTGGTGGCCTGGGATGAAAAGAGATATTGTTAAATATGAGGGAAAGTGCTTAACTTGTATGCAAGTTAAAGCTGAGCATCAAAACCCATACGGTAAGTTGTAGCCGCTCGAGATACCGGTATGGAAGTGGGATCACATCACCATTGATTTACTCACTAAGCTACCAAAAACCGCAAGTAAGCACGACGCTATTTTGGTAGTGGTTGATAGGTTGACCAAGATATTCTTACTCTTCCGAGAAGGTGGCCGAGGTATATGTTAAGCAGACTGTGTCGTTGCTTGGTATTTCGGTGTCCATGTTTCGGATCGTTATACCCGGTTTACCTCAAGGTTTTGGCAAGAATTTTAGAAAAGGATGGGTACGAAGGTCTTGTTGAATACCACTTACCATCCACAAACGGATGGACAAAGCGAAAGAACAATTCAAACCCTCGAGGATATGCTGTGAGCCTGCACTTTGGATTTCGGGGGAAGATGGGATGATCATTTGCCTTTAGTAGAATTTTCCTATAATAATAGTTACCACTCTTGTATTGGTATGGCCCCATTTGAAATGTTATATGGTAGGAAATGTCGAACCCTGGTATGTTGGGGTGAAGTGGGTCAATGCGAACTTGCCCACAAGGATGTTGTTCAGGTTACTACCAAAAGGCTTGATCAGATTCGGGCACGATTAAAGGCTGCCCAAGATAGGCAAAATTCCTATGTAAATAGGCTTTGTCGACCAATAGAGTTTCAAGTAGTAGATTTCATAATGCTAAAGGTGTCTCCTTGGAAGAGGGTGATTAGATTTCGTAAGAGAGGATAGTTGAGTCCTCATTTTATCGGGCCTTTTAGGATAACTCGACGAGTAAGCCAAGTAGCCTATCAGTTGGACCTTTCTGAAGAACTTCACAACACCTTCCATGTGTACCATTGGATGATATCGTAGTCGATGACAAGTTTAATTATGTGGATAGGCCCATTGTAATATTGGACCAAAATATTAAATGGCTCAGAAGTGGTAGAGAAGTAAAGCAGGTAATGGTGAAGTGGGAGCATCGAAAAGGCTTGGACACTACCTGGGAACCCGAGGAGGAGATGAGAAGATTCTATCCCCACTTATTCGGGTATGTGTCAAGTTTCGGGGATGAAACTCCTTTAAGGGGGTGGAGTTGTAACACCCCAAGTTCAGTTGTCATATTTTAATATATTTTGTGATATATTATTCTATGCCTTTATATTTCTAGTGGTCTTGAGTAAATGTAAGTTAACCAAATATTAGGTTCACAATTGCAAAAATATTATAGAAATAGAAGGGGTTATAATGAAGATTTTAATTGGAAGATTTTAATTGGACAAAAATTAGATAATTAAGCTAAGTTGGGGGACTAAATTGGAACTTGAGGAGATAAATTAAGTATGGGGAAAAACCTCAGACCATAGTCACGATCGCAAGAAGGGGGAGGGGGGAAGCCCTAGCACTAAGGTCTTAAAGCTAAAATTCTACATTTGTGAGGTGAAATATTTTCGAGGAAAGTCGAATTCTGAGTCTAGGAGGCCATTAGAGCTCGAAATCCTTATTTACTCCATCTAATTGTGTCAAGTAACTACTCCATGAGATTCTTAGATTTTAATGAGTAGTCACAAAACTAAAACCGATCCAAGTTGGTTGTCAAATATGATACAAATCCCCCATGGGAAATTAAAAAGCCACAATTTTTGAGGGGTACGGGTCTCTAATCAACTCTTCCCCTGCTTTTTTACTTTTAATGATAATTTTGTCATAAATTTTTTTCAACATTTTTTTTTAATTTTGTTTTTTCAATTTTCAATTTTTAAAAAAATGAACACACTGACACACAACTAAAAAAAACAAATAAAATAAAAGGCATTTTGCCAAGCTAACCATCAAAGTATTTAGCTAAAATAACAATTTCGAGACTTGGGTTTTGTGGAATGCATACCTCATTGCTTCAAACTCCAAACAACCAAGTTAACAGTACCTTTTGATGTTTTATTCATTTTACCTCTCAAGGAAAACATACCCTCCGTTGTACTATTGCATGCTAAGAAGTGGAGCGATGTTTCCTATCATGTGCCTGAAACAATCACTTATCAATAAACAAAGAAACTATTAGTCATAGTCCTCCTTGACTGTTCCTGCACACAGTGAGATATCAGTTAGCCAATGGTACCCAGGCCATTGTGGTTCTGGGTACTCCTGAGGAGTCAACTCTGTTTACGTTACATCCGGTTTGAGATGGTAACGTGCATTGATAAACTGTTTGCTTTAAGATTAAAGATAATGCCACTAGATATCGCATGTCCACTAGAATGTTACACCAACTTAAGTCCTTACAATTCGAACTGTTAATAGTGAATAGCGAGGTGATATTGAGTAGTACTACTGGGGTTTGACAAACCCCACTCAACGGGCACGAGATGCACCACCCCCTACTGGTCGGACTGAGAACAATGTCAGCCTAAACATACCGTTGCTTTGGTGGGAACGGGGAAGGCAAAACGCGTAGATTATTCCTACATGCATTAGTCAGCTTCGGTTACGAACCATTTAGTGACATGAAAATAGGATAGCTACCTACGATATGGATTATGCTTTAATTCTTACATTACTATTTACGAACAATAACTGTTCGTGTGACATTACTATTACGGATAATGACGGTTGTATCCGTGGAACATTACTATACACTTTTGTATAATTTACTTACGTGAACTCATAAACCTTTGGTTGACATTTACTCTTTAAATATGTTTCTCTCAGGTTGCAGGTATTCGAGTATCACGAGTATGCATGCATGAGCCTTTAAAACCCTGTTATGGTTTTTCTACAAGTTATGTTATTTCGAATGACAAAGTTTTGTGTAAATACTAAACAATTTCCTTATGCTTCCGCGTTTGTAAAACTTCAAAAACATATTATAATTAAATATGATGCAAATGTTTTGATATTTAATGGTATGTTTGGTGTAACTAATGGACTGGGATCCTCGTTTGCTAACACCCCACACGGTAAAATTCCGTTAGTGGAAATCGGGGGTGTGACATGCGAAGTATCCCCACTTCTTTTGCTTAGCAAAACAGAGGGGACACCGACTTTTTAAGCTCAATTTCACACTCTTGGTGGCAAGCGTGTGTATCGGGAACTTGAACCTACAGTCAAATAGAAATGCAATTAACCTAAGTGTTGTTACCCAACAAACTGTCATTCGTTATCTTTAAGTGTGTAACGCATACCTTTTCAGAGAGCAGAGCCTACCAACATATCACTATGGATCGAGTCTTTCACATCTGCCTTACGCGTGTCAGCTATTCTCAGAACGGAAGTTTTTTCAATTCCCTCCTTCTAAAAAAACAAACCCAAATCACATTAAAAATTAAAAAGCCACAATTTTTTGAGGGGTACGGGTCTCTAATCAACTCTTCCCCTGCTTTTTTACTTTTAATGACAATTTTGTCATAAATTTTTTTCAACATTTTTTTTTAATTTTTTTTTCAATTTTCAATTTTTAAAAAAATGAACACACTGACACACAACTAAAAAAAACAAATAAAATAAAAGGCATCTTGCCAAGCTAACCATCAAAGTATTTAGCTAAAATAACAATTTCGAGACTTGGGTTTTGTGGAATGCATACCTCATTGCTTCAAACTCCAAACAACCAAGTTAACAGTACCTTTTGCTGTTTTATTCATTTTACCTCTCAAGGAAAACATACCCTCCGTTGTACTATTGCATGCTAAGAAGTGGAGCGATGTTTCCTATCATGTGCCTGAAACAATCACTTATCAATAAACAAAGAAACTATTAGTCATAGTCCTCCTTGACTGTTCCTGCACACAGTGAGATATCAGTTAGCCAATGGTACCCAGGCCATTGTGGTTCTGGGTACTCCTGAGGAGTCAATAAATGATACTTCTTTTAAGCACAACCTCTTTGAAGAATCAGGAATTTGGGATGGAGCTGCCTTGGATTTTGGTTTCCATGTTTGAGGTGATTCAACAATTGTTTTAGTCACTTTTGGAGGTGTGACTTTAGGTATTTCAACCTTCTTCAGTTTAGGTTCATTTTTCAAAACAGTTTTACCATGGGAGGAGTAACTTTAGGTTTTTCAAATTTTTGTTGTTTTGAAACAAGTTTATTCACCCTTTTTATGAAAATTTCTATAACTTGGAGGGCTGGATTTTTGTTTCGAAAACATTTTCTGCTCTTTGGCAGCACCCCAATGTTGATCAAAGGGTGGAGTGAAAGTCTTCATTGCTTTAGGTGGTTGCACCTTCATTGGCTTAGACTTAACAGAATCATGAGGAAACCCTTTGACTCTATGGATAGTAGGGCTCATAGGGGCGGTGGAGACAATTTCGGGCAATATGACCAGGATTGCCACAGTTAAAGCAAGTCTGCTTCTTTGGGTAGAAGTCAGACGTGTAACCATTAAAATTCTTGGGTTGAAGAGGAGCAGCATGGCCTTGAGTCTGCATCCTTGAGATGTATCCAGATCCAGTGTTGACTCTTGGTAGGTTCCTAGAAGCTTGAGTAGAATTAGTCGTTGCTATTCTTGTGCTCCCTGTATTATTTGATGTGGAAGCACCATTTCTCCACTTTGAACTGCATGAACCACATGAAGAGATAGGAGATACATCCACTCCCTTGCATTTCACATCTTTGACCCTAGCTACAGCTTTCACCCTTGGTGGCTTAATGGTGATCTTGGGCCTTTCAACTGTAACTGCACTTGTTAATGCATCTATGGATGACCGTAAACCTTCAAATTTGGAGGCAAAAGAAGGTAGCTTATATCCATACCCTTGCTCTTGATCGAACATGAATTAAGAGGTCATAAATATCTTTCCCTTGGGTCTTGTTCTCATGATCACATTCTCCTGTTGAACCTCATTAACGACCTTGAAGTACACAGTATCTATTTAAGGATACTGCATCAGCTTCTTCTCAGCAACAAGAGTGTTTGCCTCATCCTTAGACACATCATTGACTCCGTTAGAACTTGAACCAGCACCCTGAGAATTAGAGTTGTGACTTCTGTTATACGTTTGGCACTCAACATCATCCTTGGGCACATCTTCTATAATCCCTTCAACTTCAAGGCTTGCATCCCTATTAAGCTCAGTGGAGTCTTTTGATGACCTTTTGCCATAAGTCATGGTTGACTCCATATCTAATTCTTCCTGAGTCATCGGTGTCGACCCTACCAATACATTGTCAGCTGGAGGAGCAGCTTCTTCATATCCAGACTCAGATCTGTCAACTTGCTCATCATTCAGCAAAAGTCCTATTATGTCTCTAGGAACTGGTGGAGGAATAATACTATTTAGAACTTTAGATTTTTCCGTCCCACACCCAGCTTTATCTCTTACAACCTGACCAGTCACAATAGCACAAGATAATGTTTTACCAGCGCCCATCATACGTTTATTTCTCATCTGATTGGTGTCAAATAAGCAGTTCATCATATTTATGTTGCGAATCATCTAACTGTTGTTTCAACTCATAAACTTCTATCTAGGAGCGATCATATAAGATGGTCTTTTCAGTGGCTAGATCGTGATATTTTTTAATATCTGCTTTCTGAGCTTTTACCTTCTCTTCGCTCTTAAAAGATCTACCCTAAAAATGAGCTGGTGGCACATTGTACATCAAATAATTCCCTTTCCAAATTATTACAAAATTTGTTTTAGACTAGGAATTAGACGAGTACATGTTGGATTAGAACATATTAGTGTTTCAACATCATCACCTTCGAGCTTGGTCGCTTCATCTTTCTTATTCTCTTCATATGCTTTGAACAAAGCATGCAGAGAGCTTGGCGGTTTATCCAAGAATTCTCTAAAGTAGTTGTACCCTTAATCAAGTTGACAAAGAAAGATGTTAAATTTGAGTGGAAAGTAGAACAAGAGAGAGAGCATTTCAAATTCTCAAGGAAAAGAACAAGAGAGAGAGAGAGCATGGTGGTCTATTCTGATGCATCATATCTTGGCTTTGGTTGCGTACTTATGCAACGAGGGAAGGTGATTGCGTATGCCTTGCAACAATTGAATATTCATGAAGCCAACTATCCAACTCATGACTTGGAGTTGCCGGTAGTTGTATTTGTCTAAAAAATTTGGAGGCACTATTTATATGGTGTTAAATGCAATATAAACTTTATTGATCATAAAAGCCTAATATACTTCTTTGACTTGAAAGAGCTAAACATGATGCAAAGACGGTGGTTAGAACTTATCAAGGATTATGATTGTGAAATCCACTATCATCTTGGTAAGGCAAATGTAGTAGTAGATGCCTTAAGCCCAAATGAGGATTACACTCCTATTAAGGTAAAATCAATGAAGTTGGTGGTATCGTCAAGCATACTTGATTTAATCAAGCATGCACAGGTGGAAGTGGTGAAGGAAGAAAATAAAAAAAAAGGAATGAATTAAAGGTGACGTGAAGAATTTGGTTGACGATGATAATGGACTCAAGTATCTATTCGGTAGGCTTTGGGTACCGAACACCTGTGGAGTCAATGAGCTGTTGATGAATGAGGCACATAAGTCTTGTTATTGGATTCACCCGGGTGCCACCAAGATGTATCGTGACTTGAAGAATGAATACCGAACACCTGTTGAGTCAATGAGCTGTTGATGAATGAGGCACATAAGTCTCGTTATTCGATTCACCTAGGTGCCACCAAGATGTATCATGACTTGAAGAATGATTATTGGTGGCCTGGGATGAAAAGAGATATTGTTAAATATGAGGGAAAGTGCTTAACTTGTATGCAAGTTAAAGCTGAGCATCAAAACCCATATGGTAAGTTGTAGCCGCTCGAGATACCGGTATGGAAGTGGGATCACATCACCATTGATTTACTCACTAAGCTACCAAAAACCGCAAGTAAGCACGATGCTATTTTGGTAGTGGTTGACAAGTTGACCAAGATATTCTTACTCTTCCGAGAAGGTGGCCGAGGTATATGTTAAGCAGACTGTGTCGTTGCTTGGTATTTCGGTGTCCATGTTTCGGATCGTTATACCCGGTTTACCTCAAGGTTTTGGCAAGAATTTTAGAAAAGGATGGGTACGAAGGTCTTGTTGAATACCGCTTACCATCCACAAACGGATGGACAAAGCGAAAGAACAATTCAAACCCTCGAGGATATGCTGTGAGCCTGAACTTTGGATTTCGGGGGAAGATGGGATGATCATTTGCCTTTAGTAGAATTTTCCTATAATAATAGTTACCACTCTTTTATTGGTATGGCCCCATTTGAAATGTTATATGGTAGGAAATGTCGAACCCTGGTATGTTGGGGTGAAGTGGGTCAATGCGAACTTGCCCACAAGGATGTTGTTCGGGTTACTACCAAAAGGCTTGATCAGATTCGGGCACGATTAAAGGCTGCCCAAGATTGGCAAAATTCCTATGTAAATAGGCTTTGTCGACCAATAGAGTTTCAAGTAGTAGATTTCATAATGCTAAAGGTGTCTCTTTGGAAGAGGGTGATTAGATTTCGTAAGAGAGGATAGTTGAGTCCTCATTTTATCGGGCCTTTTAGGATAACTCGACGAGTAAGCCAAGTAGCCTATCAGTTGGACCTTTCTGAAGAAATTCACAACACCTTCCATGTGTACCATTGGATGATATCGTAGTCGATATTGGACCAAAATATTAAATGGCTCAGAAGTGGTAGAGAAGTAAAGCAGGTAATGGTGAAGTGGGAGCATCGAAAAGGCTTGGACACTACCTGGGAACCCGAGGAGGAGATGAGTAGATTCTATCCCCACTTATTCGGGTATGTGTCAAGTTTCGGGGATGAAACTCCTTTAAGGGGGTGGAGTTGTAACACCCCAAGTTCAGTTGTCATATTTTAATATATTTTGTGATATATTATTCTATGCCTTTATATTTCTAGTGGTCTTGAGTAAATGTAAGTTAACAAAATATTAGGTTTACAATTGCAAAAATATTATAGAAATAGAAGGGGTTATAATGAAGATTTTAATTGGGACAAAAATTAGATAATTAAGCTAAGTTGGGGGACTAAATTGGAACTTGAGGAGATAAATTAAGTATGGGGAAAAACCTCAGACCATAGTCACGATCGCAAGAAGGGGGAGGGGGGGAAGCCCTAGCACTAAGGTCTTAAAGCTAAAATTCTACATTTGTGAGGTGAAATATTTTCGAGGAAAGTCGAATTCTGAGTCTAGGAGGCCATTAGAGCTCGAAATCCTTACTTACTCCATCTAATTGTGTCAAGTAACTACTCCATGAGATTCTTAGATTTTAAAGAGTAGTCACAAAACTAAAACCGATCCAAGTTGGTTGTCAAATATGATACAAACCCCCCATGGGAACATCATATTTAAGTTCATGCTAGTAGATTGAGTTTTATTGAAAGAATGGAAGTGAGGGTTGACACCCAACTTCTAAAATCGTAAAATAATTGAAGATGATGGGTTGGGTTAATAAGTTTGATTAACTGAAACTGATATTGGGTGCTAAATTGTGTTATAGAGGCTTGGTTATTGTTTGTATGTAACTATATGTTGTAGGGGATGCCTTAATGAGATGATTCATGTGTATAACGAATGTGGAGTCCATTGATGTGTATAATGCACGCCAGGTGTTCGATGAAATGTCAATTAGAAATAAAATGTAAAGTGTTGGATGATTTGGTGACTAATTGCTAAGTGTTGTAGTAAAAGTGTGAAATTGATATATAAATGATTTGTCATGCTAAAGTTGTCCTCAACCTATGGGTGAGGAAGGCGAAGACTCAAGTCAAGCAAACAAGGGCAAAGCTAAGGCCTAGTAAGCTAACACATAGTTGTTTAATTTCAGATTTGTCACAAACGCGAGATGACCATTGTGGCAAGATAGAATTATGTGCAATAAGGTAAATGTATGGTTTGTTTCCTTGGGCATGATAGATCCTATTGTATTAGGAGTGAAAAATTACAAGTTAAGTATAATGATTAGTGAAGCTGGGATTTCCTTGAGTTGTTGAAAACTGTGTGATGATGATAACCATCATACAACGTACTTAACCAAAAGTTGGGATCTTTGATCCATGAATTGAGTTGGAAATTTTTTTTGGGTTGGTAGTGCAATGAATCACTCCATACGCCTAAGAACATCTTTATATCCAAAGCCTAGTTGATTTTGGTTGTTTTATAGAACTAAACCCCTATGTATAGAGCATTTAATATCTAGGTGGTTAATTCCAAGTACAAAATTTACGTCTAATAATGTGGCTGTACCTTGTTCATGGAGATTTATGAAGGCATGAGGTAAGAGTTGCAGGTAAGGTGTTTTACCAAGGATTTTGGTGAATGGTTGCCATGGGTGGATCCTAACGGGTCACGGTTTGGGATGATTCCTGGAATTTAGGAATCTAACGCCATGATGATTCATAGCAATGTTAGATTCATGTTGATTCTACCTATTTAAGTCGTTTTTAGTTGAAATGGTAGTTGTAGATAATAAGGAAGTGATAGCAAGCTAAAATTCTGGTACAAATTGAAAACTGTAGGAATACGGTTAAGTACACAGTAAACTGGAAAATTTGCTGGAGCCCTAGAAAAGCTGTTCCAAGCGTATCGCTTGAAACAAAGTGAGTTCCAGGAGATACTCCTGGAAGTGTTGCGGTACGTGGAGCACCCCTCACGATACGCGAGGGGTAGTTCCGTCCAAATTAGTTACTTTCTGTTATATTGAGTATTCTTATTCACTTGTTTGTTACATTAGTTGTGTTTACTGCAATGACTAATGTGTTGATGGTCATGTGGTTGGTAAAGTGTTGGGGAAATCGAGCAAGTGACCAGACTGCCTTTTAGATGAACTGAACAATGAAATGGAATATTTGCGGTTTTCTTTTGTGTATGAAACTGTGGTAGTTGAGTAGGAGTTGTATGTGTCCATGAAATTAACACTTAATATTATATTTTTGGTAGGCATACCCACGTGGTGATGCTAGTATGTTGTAACACAATTAATTTTTCTTGAAACAAACTGCTATATCCTGGGACCAAATGAAAAGTATGATTAATTAGTTGTCAAACGGGTTTCGTGCACATCACTTATATGACTTGTTGATCATTGTTGGATAAAACACTTGACTCATTGAATCGCAATGTTTTAATCTATCTAGTAGGCTAAACCTATGTTTACTCACCAACTATTCGTAGTTGACCCTTTGTTTATACATGTTGCAGGTTTGTTGTTTGATATCAATGACCTTGCTGATAACACTTTAGGATGCATGTGGACTTAGTGAGACCTAAATTAATCAAGTTATGTTGTTATTACTTGTTGTATTGTAATCGTTTTAGGTAGTCATTGAATGTTATGAAATGGGTTGTTTAAAAGTATCGCAACATTTATTTAGTGTTGTGTGCACCAGGACCATCATCACGCCTGATATATTCCGTCGGTGGTTGGGGTGTGACAAATTGGTAAAAAAAGGCCACGGCTATAGGGATCTAGGTTATTAGAACCGGCTTGACATAGACTTATGCCGTAGGTGTCCTTCATGAGTGCCTCATGCATAGCATGCCTATATGATTTATATGTCCAATAATTTCTTCTTAATCATGCATGTTTCAATTGGTGTCGATCATCATACACAATTACATAATCACTTGAGGCTTCCAAGCCTCCTTCTATAGAAATGGTGCCTTACATAACATCTAGGAAATTGATCTCTCGATTTTATAATCTCGTCATAGATAGGGCCTCACTGATTGGCGTGTAGTAACTGGAAGGGCAGAAGCACCAGTAGTTGGGGTCTCTGATTAAGAAAAGCGTTGGGTACAAATTTGAATTGATGGACCTAGACGCTCACCTGGGATGTCCCGATAAGAGTGTCGAAACCTATTTGGCCAAAGCAAATCAATAACTAGGATCGTACTCTGATCAGTCACGGTTGTAGTTTCTCACTTGGGAAATAAGAGCCATTGCGTTGATTTTTCAAAAAATCATTCAATTTTGTGATTTTCGCGTTATTATGTAAATTTTCACTAATCTATGAAAATATGAGTCACACGACTTCACAGTCACATACGTTATACACTTAATCTTTTGTGTCCTAAATGGATTTTCAACCTAGTTTCTCATTTTCTGTGTCGATAAATTTATAATTTTCTCTTATGATCCTCGGTATCCTATGATTTATTATATTTAGTTGTCTCATGATTCTCATTCGGTCACTCACCCTGATGTACCCATTGTCTCATGGTTGTTTCTCTCTCTGTTCTCAGCATGGATCGCAGAACTCGTCGCCACAACCGTCAGGTGGCCCAAGAAATCGCTCGACAAGTGACGAATGCCCTCCTGACCTAATCCAGCAAGCTCTCAATGCCAATGCCAATGGCACCGCTGCAAAACCCGCTTGTTCTTCCAAACGCTGTAAGGTGTGCAATCCTTTTAAGTGCAAAGACTCTGGGAACCCTACCGCTCTATCAAAAGGAAACTCGGGTGTTGGGGCCTCCTCTACCAGAGCCAACAAGAAGAAGAGAAAGGCTAAGCTTACTGCTGGGGCAACAATTCATGTTGCTCCAACCGATACTGCTATCCCCACACCTCTTGTCGCTTAAGGTGTTTCCATTGCACCACAAGCTAAGAAGCACTATGTTGGGCATCACCCTTCTTGTAATTAGTGCAACCATCACCACTCTACCCACCTTCCATGTTGGAAACACGCAAATTGTGGCCTCCTAGGTCATCACGTGGGTATCTGGCACCGATCTGGACCTCTCATGAACCTTTGTTACCAACCAGCTAGAGCTCAGCCTCAAATGTTTCAACCTGTGGTGCCAATGTCTGTTCGGGCCTCTGCTGTTCACCAGACTACCTTTTTCTCCACCATTTATTGCTATTATGGTACACCTGATCGCATTCCTCTCGCGCATCCGCTGTTAGCCACCATTAACTCCCTCATTGACGGTAATGCTGACCATGGAACCCATGTTGGAGCTTCCAACTCGGATGTTGTTTGATGAATCTTATGTTAATGCTTTGTAATTGTTTGAAATTGTTGACATTTTATGTAGCCATTTCCCTTATTTATGATGATGTTTGAAATGTTATCGTTCTTTGTCATTTATACAATTATGTACCCAGATATGTGTTGTCTCTTTTTTGATTCCGAACTGTTTATTTCTTAAATCATCTTTATCGTTGTGTGTATATTGGGTGAATTTTTGTTGATGGGTTCACGAGTTTACAAGTTGTGTGGTTATGAGATTACATGCATATATGCAAACAAGTGGGCACCTAAGCGGGTTACTAGCCTACGCGCACATGACTCTCCTGTTTTGTTAAAAATTCAAGTTAACCATTTGAATGCCTTCATTTTGATAATCCTCGCATATCTTTTAGGTATGTGTGTCGCCGAGTCTACCCATTTGGAAATTTATGAGTTTACAAGTCCAAATTTTTACGGGGTTACATGTGTATGAGTTTATGACTTTACAACATCTTGAATAGATAGCCTTATACACGTACCGGTATCAAATCTATCCGTTCAAAGTTAAATTCTAATAATCATTGAGTTATGTCTGCCTTGCGACCTAACTCTTTGATTTTCGTGCTTCGACATTGTTCGTTGTTAGCACCTCCAGACCCTTTTTCCTCTAATCTCAGTATCCCCTTGAAGTTTTATTTTAGTTATCATAAAAAATTAGTGTGCCTTAAGGAAATCTTTTGTATCTCGCCCGGACACTCAGGTCCCGACAGTCCTAGGTGATAAACCAGTCTGTGGGCTCAAGCTCACAAATACTTGCGTATGGAGCGCATGCATCTAGGAACCAAAATTGTGGCCCTTCATCATAATGAAAGGGGAAGCGGAAACATCCAGAGACATCTCGGGTTTTTTTCCCGTTCACCAGATCGACTTTCACATCGTCCTTATGCCCGTGCGACTCTAGTTGCCACTCACCTTATCGTCTCTAACCCTCGAGAACTATTCGCTTCTACGCGGTCGTTTCTCTCTCATAGGTTTTATCTCGTCCATTGTGTTATTTCTCCTTAATTCGTGCCTTTCATGTGTCTCGGCTTTCATTATATCAAGATATTTTCTCTCTAATACGTGGTAGTGTTTGGATCTGCATTCCATGCTTTGCCGGCACTTCGCGTCCCTGTTCCAAATTCATGATCGCCCTCATTGGCGATATATGAATTTGCTCAATTCTCACCTTTGATTTCTATACTGGGAACTCATTTGTTTTCGCCTAATGGACTTTGGGGTTCTTCGGCTAGTTAGATTCATGAATTTGGCTCTTGATTTACTCAATAGTTAGTTTAGGAATAAATTCTTGCCGTTTCATTCCCAGACTTGCCAAGCGTTGCTCTACCATTGATCGAGGATTCTAATTTTAGACTCGATATCTATCATTTCATAGATTTGCTCCTTGGATTCGGCTCCTGGTTGTTGCATGTCTTTGATGATTGTTTCGATTGTGGTTCAGCCTTTCTTCACTCTGTCTTTGTTCAACCGCTTATTGATTCATTATACAGTTGCATTGCTTACGTCGTTCAATTCTCAATCAATGGTCACATTTGTAGGGTACTATGGGTGGATGTGATCGGTAATCACTATTATTCGAGTTACTCTTTATCTCATGCTATATATTTTAGCAAGTTTACGTATTTCAAGTTATATTATTCGATTTATGTTATCAGGTTTCTCGCATTTCATATTATGTTCTTTGTGTTAGTCGATTCATGTTATCGGGCTCATGTATTTCGAGTCATGCTATTCGATTCATGTTATCGGGCTCATGTATTTCAAGTCAAGCTATTCAATTCATGTTATTGAGTTCATGCATTTCGAGTCATGCTATTTATTCATGTTATCGGGCTCATGTATTTCGAGTGATGCTATTCAATTCATATCATCGGGTACATGAATTTCGAGCCATGTTGTTCGGTTCATGCTATCGATACATATATTTTGAAACATGTTGTTCGGTTTGTGTCATCGATACATGTATTTTGAGACATGATGTTCGATTCATGTTATCAATACATGTATTTTGAAACATGTTGTTTGGTTCATGTATTCGATTTATGAATTTTGGATCATGTAATTCAATTCATGTCATCGTTTCATATACCACAAATCACGCGGTTCATTCCAGGTCAATTGAGTCATGTTGTTCTGAAACGTACCGTTCAGTTCATGCTAGACATACACCCGAGCGAGTGCTAATCGGCTCATGGCATCCAATGCGTAGTTTTCCGTTAAATTCGTGGTACTCGATTTCTTGGTATCAATTGTTAAACCTATTTGTGCTCATCACTTGGAATTTTCGGTTGTACTCAAGTGTTGATATACTCTGCTCTTGATAGACCAGGGACTCATACGTAGTGCTACCAACGATTTCGTGTGATGCTAGCTCAACATGCGATCGATATTGGTCGTGGGGTATAGGTCTTGAGTTTTAGCGAGGGTTAATTCGGATTCTGTCTAGGTATCATGTCTCGTAAGGTAAACCGGATGTGGGTCGCTACCCATCCAGTTCACCAGAACTTGACGCTTTATCTGGATAAGAAGTCTGAAACTCCAAATCTTTGTTTATCATATTTTCAGTGTTTATGCTGTGTAAGGAATATCGCTTTGAGGATTTCCGGCTGAAAGCCAATTTTGAAGTGTTCCGACGTTGAAGTTCGAGCGGAAGTCTCAAGTTCAAGCAGAACAGGCAGTTCAACCGGAAGAAGCAATTTTGTCATATAGCGAATATTCCGGGTGAACTAGATTATCCACCAGATAATGAGTTCAACCGGACTTTTCCTAAGAAGTCTTTTCAGTCTTTTCAGTTGAAGCGGTGATTTTTGAAGAAATCATGGAAGAATTTTGGTCTCATGCTAGGGTTGTTGAAGATAGCAATGGTGGTGAAGCAATAGTGTCAACTGTTCAAGGCACTGAAGTGGAATTAGATGTGACAAAAATTAGAAAAGTGTTAAAGTTAAAGGATAAAGATGGTTATGTGTTTGTAGACTCCAAAGTGTACCCGCCACTGTTCAGGGATATTGGGTACGGAGCTTCATTAGAAAGCAAGACAATCAAGAAGGGGCAACTCCAATACAAATGGAGGTTCCTGGCCCACACGATTTTGGTTTGTCTAACTCCCAAGAAAGGAGGATTTGATGAACTTGCCGTTGAACATGCCCCGGCATTCTATGCAGTAGTCAAAGGTCAAAATTTCAATTTTTCTAAACTGATTTTCAAAGGCCTAAAGGCAAACACCACACCATATTATGTTTATATCTATCCCAGGTTTTTAACTTGCATTTTCAGGGAGTAATACCCTCAAATTACTTTGGGAGGTTCAATCTTACATCCAAAACTCCTAAATGAGAAAACTTTTTCTAATTTAGCCCTAAACAAGACAGTTTTTCTTGGAAGGGATATTGACCATCCCCTGCCAATTCCAAGGTAGTTTCCTGATGAACTTGCTCAGGCTGAGGTTCAAACGAAAACTGTTGCTGCACATGAGCAACCTGCTTAAGATGACAAGACTACAAACCTAACAGTTCCTCATCCCACATATGTCCCCACTTCCTCTACTTTAAAACATACCCTTCCAAAAAGAGGAAGTACACTACTCAAACAACCACCTCTGCCACTTCCTCATCTGAATCCCCACCTGTCGTTTTCAAAAGACAGAGAAATATGGTCATTAGGTCTCCTCCACCTACTAGCACCAACCAACCTGAAGCTTCAAGCTAAAGGAAAAAAGCCCAAGTGGAAGCTAACCAAATTGGGATTCTCTTAGGGATGAACCTTCTTTTGAGGGGGAGTCAATAGACAAAGATGTACAATCCCCATCCGAGAGATTCTCACCCCTACATCCCCTATCACCCAGAAGTGACAATGTACCCATTCTTGATCCAAATGAGTGTGTTATTAACTCACCAACCTCATTACATGAGAACATACCGATGGATCAAGACCCCGCTACACTGAGCCCCCACTCTTCACAGGAGGTGAATCTCAGGAGTGATGATGAGATTCATACAGAAAGGGCTGCTGCTGCCCATGTGTCCCCACTGGACCTTGGTGCTGGTAGTAACATCAATAAGACCCAATCTGTGGCAATCTTCTCTGAATCAGCACCCATGGGTCCTTCATTGGAACCAAGGGTTGCTGAGACAGTTGAAGAGAATCCCAGGTGCCAAGAAGCCATGGGTATCAAGGTTGATCAATCTAGGATTGATAACCTGGTTTCGTCCAGGGATACTGGTAAAAAGCCAGTTGAGGACAATTATACACTACCTGAATTGACGAATTTGTACCTATCTCTCCAACAACAGGTTGACTCACTGAATGCTACTTTTGCTTCTTTGGTCAAAGCTGTTCCTGTTCAAGCTGAAGCAGGTCCTTCAAACCCAAACAGAAATGAAGATGAAGCTTGTCAAATTGGGGGAGAAGATGACTTCAACACCTGCTATGATCGAAATTGAAGTAACAGAGAGAATTCCGGCTGAAGTAAGAGCCACAGCCCGTAGGAAAGTTGGTGTTCAACCCTTCTCAGTCGAAGAAAGTTGGGTAAATGTGAAGGGTAGCAAACTGATAGCTATCTCACCCTTTGAAGACCCAAATCTTTCTGAACTGGTTCAATCCTCAATGTTGATTGCTGGTGCTCTCCCTGATCATATAAATATGATCACAAAGTTGCCGAAGGATGTAAATTTTCCCTGCTGAGAGACCTGTGATAAAGCTGAAAAGAATATTGCTTCCACCAGCAAAGCAACTGCTGAAAACTTTGAAGACAGTACAGAAACTACAGCAGTGGGAACCATGACTGAAGGAGGAGATAAGAATATGTTAGGAGAAGGTGAAGGAACTGAGGTGCTTGAACTGACTGATAAAGAACCTGAAGTCACCCAACCTCAGGTGGTGACTGAAGCTCTACCTGAAGCTGAAGCAATAGTTCAAATGGAAGTTCAACCGGAAACACATGTTGAAGTTATTATGATCGATGAAAATGCTCCTGATCCAGTATTTTGTCCTAACCAGTCAATATTTGGAACCGATCAATTCCCTGTGGTTCAACCGGAAGATCAACCGAGAGATGAGGCTGAGGATATAACTAAAACATTGATAGCTATGAGGAGTACTGAGCAAGTTCAAGCTGAAGAGCTAGTTCAACCTGAAATTGTCAAAACTATTCAGCAGATTGTTCAAACTCCAGAATCAGAAGCCGTGAGTAAAATGGTGGAAGATGCCAGAGTGGCTGCTGAACATGAGAGGTTAGCAAAAGAGTTTCAAGAAGAGTTGGATCTGTTTTCTCAAAATTGGGTAGTTGAAAGTTTGTTTGAAGAAGCAAAGAAGTCATTTGACTTGATATTGAGGGATTACAACTTGGATGCTATGACTGAAGCAGAAAGGCAAAGATTAATTGCTATTGCCTCTAAGATGCCCACCAAGTTAGGGAAGAATGATGAAAACTACATGCTGCTAAAAAGGTTAAGAGGGTCCTGATTGTCAGAAATTGGAAATCAGATGATGAAAATGAAGGTTAGGGAGCTATGCAATCTAATTGATTCAATTTTTCAAGAGCTCAAAGGTGATGAAGTTTCTGTAAACCCAAAACTGGTGTTGCCCCTACCATCAGAATTTACTTCAGGTATGGGAACTAACATAAATGTTAAACCAGAATTTGATGATGTTGCAGGTGTCCCACCTCCACCTTCCTTTATCTTTGAAACAAACCCCACACCTGTAGCTGTTTCATCAGCATCTCAGTCACTTGCCATCATACCATACAAGACACCCTCATTATCCAAGAAAGTCCCAAACTTTCAAACCCAAAAATACAGAACTGATAATTTCACTCTAATCATCCCCTTCAAGAAGAAACCTACACCCACCATAGATTTTTCAGATATATTTCCACCAACTCCTCCTACTAGCCCAACACCTGAAGCCAGTAGACCACCACCTCAAACATGTCTGCCACCTCTTACCATAAAAGAACCTCCTACCACCACCAAACCAACTGATACACAACCTGGTCCCTCTTCTCCCTCATCAAAGGGTAAAGCCCCAATTGAAAAAGAATCAGCTGATGATTCAAATGAGGAAAAGAAGAAAAGAAAGAGGAGAATTATGCATGCTAAGAGAAAGAAAGAGCAAAAGCCAATGAAGAAAGGCCCACCTAGACAGAACAAAATTATTGGGTGGACAGCCAATGAAGACAATTTTGACTTCAAATTCCAATTTCTGGCACTTCCAGAGTGGTAAATGCTCATGTTGCCACTAGAATGCTTGATCTCTTCCAACTAACTGATATCTATGTTAAGCTGAGAGAAATCATGAGCCCAACCAGAGCCGAGCATCTGCTGAGAATGAGCATGGAAACTAAACTTCTCGAGCATGGGATGCCCTTCATATCAGGGTGACACTACTAATGAAGAAGAAGAGCGTGTCAGTCAGATAAAGTTTGTTATTTGGGAAGAAGAAGAAAAGTTATTCTATGTGCACAGGGCAAATGACACATACACCACTCATGAAGCAATCAATGTTCAAGATCAATGGAATGAACAGTATTATGAAGCTATCAAGCATGTAAAAGTTACAATGACAAACATGAGTGTGCTATCTCAAGATGTGAATGCAGGCATAAAATCTTTTGACAAGTAGGTCAAGGCGAAAACTCTTTTGGGTAAAAGTCAATTTTTGGAAACAGCTTCGAGATGGAAAATAAATTTGACAGCATCAGCTTAGGGGGAGATTGTAAGGAATGTCGGTTTGAGGATTTCCGGATGAAAGACAATTTTGAAGTGTTCCGGCTGAAGTTGAAGTTTTGAGCGTAAGTCTCAAGTTCAAGCAGAACATGCAGTTCAACCGGAAGAAACAATTTTGTCATATAGCGAATACTCTGGGTGAACTCGATTATCCACCAGATAATGAGTTCAACCGGACTTTTCCTGAGAAGTCTTTTCAGTCGTCCAATCCTGCAAAAGCTTCTCGGTTACTTCCAAATCTATCAAAGCCGCTCTCCCAAAGTAGAATGTTGCTGATCAGACGCAAGATATTCCATATGTCGAAGTTTATTCTTTTGGTAGTTTGTATTTGACTTTTGTTTAACGGTTTAGATTAAATCGTTTGAGATTAATGGTTGTCATTGATCTCATCGGCACTATATATAGCCTAGTTAGCTCTTAGTTTAACACACAGTTCTCGATCAACTTGTAATGGTGTAAACTTGAGTTAATGCAAATAGTGCCGAGTATTTTCTACTTTGCTGTTACTATTATTATGCAATCAAACACTTACACTACACAAAATAAATAAAATATGCTTAAGTAAAGTGACATATAACTTAATTCTGCAGGGTTATATTTACAAGTAGAGGGTTTCTTGTTAAGTTAAATACTAATTTATACCGATCCTACATGTTCTGTTATGAATTGGGATACTTTGAAGAAATCCATGATGCACCCATTGAAAATGCGTGAGCATCGGATCGTCTACTCGATCTAGCTATATCAGATGAGAAACGTAATTAAACTAATTTTTTTTATTGATCAAAAGAACAATGTAAACACTCAGAAATGACTCAGAGAAAAACACCATGAAAAACACACACTTAAGCACAGATCTCACACCCTCAGTCATTGATTACAAAGCACAAACTCTTATATATAGTCGGCTGGCCGAACCCCAGGCGTACTGATCCAAACCTCAGGTTCGGACCAAGTTTGGTTGGAAACAAACCTTTGTCTTGATCTTTTGTATAACCCAACAACAATCAGGTCGGTACTCCCATACACGCAGAGAAAGTCCGATGAGTTATACGAAACACCGAAGAAAATAAAGCAGAACGTCAAACGAACAACAATCAGGTCGATCTTTCGATACGCAAAGAAAGTCCAAACGTTTGACAAAATAAAGAAAATCAAACAAGTTTAAATCTTTGCAAAATGAACACATGTATACACAGTGACTTCTCGTTTTGTTTTCACACTTATTTTTCTATTTTTTCCATAAAATACTTCAAGATGTTATCCACATGGTCAAGCATTAGTATTTAGTGTATATCACATCTGAATACTTTCTGATTTGCCGAGTCTACCAAGTATATCAAACAATGATCTTATGGCTATTTTATCTACTCTATCTATGAGTCAGATCCGTAAGCCAATGTACCATCATTTCCCAATGATCAATTTCTCAAAATTTAATATATTTTGCATGTATTCATCTTCTTCCCATAACATGCATTTTCACAATTTCTCCCCCTTACATGCAATTCTCCCCCTTAAAATGAAAACTCTATTTTTTTGGATTCTTCATTTTATAAAAACAAGACACTATTTTTGGTTTTTTTCAATTTTCTTCCCCTAAACGACAAACAAAATGTAAAGAAAGAAAATTTATCAATCAACACGGATACCTTTTTGTTTAAAGTTTCAGAAAACTTTTAGATTAGAAAGATATATCATGAAATTTAAGTTAAGTAGTATACTCCTCCATCAACAACTTTTCAATCATCAATAGGTCTTCTAGAAGTGCCTGCACACTGGTCAAAGTCATTAGTTTTTAACTTGACCAGAAGCGACTACTTCTGGTCGACCAGTGTCCTGGTTTTGCTTTGAAACCACCTTAGGTTTCTAGAGCTGTTGTTGTTTTGGTAATTCAGTTTTTGATGAATTGGTCACAGGTGGCTATGATAAAGAACCTACATTTTGAACCTTATGAAAAATGGGAACAAATCGTTTTTGTTTTGGAAAGAATGTAGGCTCTACTTCATCAAAAACTCTGCCTTGTTCATCAAAAAACTTTGGTTTGGCATGTTTACCAAAAACCGGAATCTTTTGAGATCTTTTTTTTTTGGGTAAAGGGTTACCCCGGTGATTTTTGTATTAACAGAAACTTCAAAGTACAAGTAGTAGAGTGAAATCTCTACTAGTTCTCAAAGGGGCATACCCCAAAGAGTAAAACACAAAAAGAAAAACAAAGCACACCCAGCTAAATACTGGTAAGAACAACAAAGGAACACGACACAACACTATGTAGAAACGAGAAACGATCTTACTACTGCATGCTTTGATCAAAGTAACGAACACGAGATGTAAATAAGAGAATTCGTATTGAATCACTTGAGATTACAATGAAGACTCTCTGGTTTCTCTCTCTAGAACACACACACAGAAAGTGTAGAATGACAGAAATTCTCAACTAGTTCCTTACACATTCTAACACACAGGCTATTTATAGTTAGTGACATAGCACCCAGCGTACCAACTGATACGCCGGACCATATGATCCGCCGGATCATATGGTACGCCACCAACCAAAAAGACACTACAACTCACTCTAAGACATGCTCACATAGATACAATACACGAGACACTCATAGCATAGGAATATGCTCTAACAAACTCCCCCTTAACGTGTAGTGTATCTATTCTCTATCTAAACTTCAGTCTTCAATCTTCAACATGGCTGTATCCGATCTTTGACTTGAAATCTTCTCAGAAATAGAGCTTGCATGGCTGGATCACACTTTAATTATCTTTGCACTTCAAGATCCACTTGTGAAAGATACTTCATACTCCCCCTTTACCATGCTTGAGTCTTGACACACAAACCTGCAATTTCAGAAGACAGAAACGCGGTTTCCTTTTCTTTTGAAAATTAATTTAATCTTGGTGCAAAACTTCTCTTCGAGAATCCAAGATATAGTTTTGAAATTTTGATTTCGTATCACAAGTCGATCGGTCGAAAACAAATAAGAAATAAAATCTTTTTGGCTTTTTGAAACTTTACATCAAAACACACCGAAAATCTTTTTGAACTTTTCAGATATGAAACATAAATGCAATACTGAATCAGACACTATTTTTGTCTTTTGTGAGAAAGATCACAACCTGGGATCATATTGAACATAACATGCTGAACTACACTTCAATTTCAATTACTTCAACACACAAGTCATGTCGATTACTGGTACAAATTGTCCATCTTAAACTTAGGCACAATCATACTCATAACATCTGGATATGTTATTGATTGATTTAGATTTGCATTGACCAGTGTACCCCACACTATCAGACATACTCAGATATGTTTTTGCTTTTTATGTCACGCTTTGTGATTTGATTTGTGATTTAATCACATAATGATTGTATTCATGATTTAGTCAACTGTGTTCCATGCAAAAAGAAATAAGAACGTTAAATCGTCTACCTTAAGGTCGATCTTTCGATACGCAGATAAGGCCTCGGATTCAACAAAATAAGAAAATAAAACAAGTTGAAGTTGTATAACTCAACAACAATCAGGTCGGTACTCCCGTACACGCAGAGAAAGTCCGATGAGTTATACGAAACACCAAAGAAAATAAAGCAGAACGTCAAACGAACAACAATCAGGTCGATCTTTCGATATGCAAAGAAAGTCCGATCGTTTGACAAAATAAAGAAAATCAAACAAGTTTAAATCTTTGCAAAATGAACACATATATACACAGTGACTTCTCATTTTCTTTTTCACATATCTTTTCTTGATATATCATGAGATATGCATAAAGATGTTGTCCACTTGGTCAAGCATTAGTATTTAATGTGTTTATCACATTTGTATACTTTCTGATTTAATGCCGAGCCTACCAAGCATATTGAGCAATAATCTTATGGCTTTTTCATCTAGTTTATCCATGAGTCAGACACGTAAGCCAATGTACCATCATTTCCCAATCATGTTGGATACAATTTCTCATTTTTCAATGTTTTTGTATTTTTCTGTTTTTTCCCCCTTAAAATGAAAACTCTATTTTTGGATTTTCATTTTAACACAAACAAAAACACAAAGACGCTATTTTTGGTTTTCAAATTTCTCCCCCTAAACTACATACGAAATGTAAAAGAAAGAAAATTGACCTTTCGACATGGATACCTTTCAAGTTTAGCTTTCAGAAAAATTTCAGTTTTGAAATTTGATATCACATGTAATTTAAGTTAAATCAGCAGAATACTCCTCCATCAGCAACTTTTCAATCACCGATAGGTCTTCTAGAGGTACCTGCACACTGGTCAAACACATCAGTTTATAAATGACCCGAAGCGAATAGCTTCTGGTCGACCAGTATCTTGATTTCCTTTTGAAACCACTTTAGGTTTCCAGTGTTGTTGTTTTGGTAAATCAGTATCTGATGAACCGGTCACAGTCGATTGTGACGAACAACCTACATATGGAACATTTTGAAAACGAGGAATAAATCTTCCTTGAGTTTTGAAAAATGTAGGTTGTGAAAATCCATCAAACACTCTGCCATATTCATCAATGAATCGCGGTTTGGCAGTTTTACCAACATATGGAACCTTTTCTCTTCTTGAACTAAAAGCAGCAGTGACATGACAATCTTGTGCCATATGCCCTTTTTGTCGGCAATTGTAACACAAACGATTGTTTATGTTTCTTGTCTTTGGAACCTGCATAGCTTCACAAACATGTTCATCTCCAAAATGATCATAAAAATTATCATATACCTGAAATCGATGATCATGAACCCATTTGGATGTCGGGCTCTTTGGAGTAGAATTGGATCCTCCAGAAGAATATTTAGCACCTTGTTGCTTCTTGGTCTTTGAATCAACATTCTGCACAAAATCTTCAGCAACTTTCCGAGCATCTACGCAATGTAGCGGGAATTCTTTATCAGAAAATATTTGTTCCGAACCCTTGAGTTTGTAGAACCTCTCGAGTTGAACTTTGTCAGCTTTAAAATCTTCTTTCTTTACTTGCTTCAGATTAACTTTCTTCAAATTCTGTTGCTGTTGAACCTTTGAAACATTCACATTAACCTGTTTCTTTTGAAATCCCAAACCTGTATATTTTCCAGAAACCTTCTCTTCTGGATCAGATGATTTATGCCAGTTCTTTGCAAGACGAGAAAATTCAGCTTTAACTTTCTTGAGATCTTTTAGAGCATTGATAATCGTTTCATCAATGTCAGCTTTTGAATTTGTTGATACATGGTTCCTGATCGTCATGTGAAGTATCGAATACAAGACGGATCGTTCAAGTTTAGGTCTGGCCGAACCATGGCCGAACTTCAGGTTCGGAGCCGCCGAGGCTTGGCCGAACCTGAGGTTCGGCCAGTCGTATTTCCAGCCTATAAATATGTTTGTCTTGTATAGTTTTAGTAGCTTTTCCGGGTCATACATTCTCTAAGTGTACTCTGTGGTCTCTGTGGTTAATACAAAGCCTGTTTGTATTTACTCTCTGTGTTTTTACTCGTTATACATTGATTTCATATCGACTAAGTAGAAGATCCACACGCTCAAGTAATTTCAAGTGGTATCAGAGCTTTTGGTTTGCTCTACTAGTCAGAAATCAGTGTTTTTCGAGTTATCGAGTTCAAATTCACGTTTTTGACTTTCAAAACTCGTTTTTCATTTTCATTTCTCAAAATTCTCGTTCAAAACATCATGATTCATGACAAATCTGTCTGTGATTGTTCGTTTTCAGTTGACTGAGTGTTTACAGTTCGAGAGGTGTCGATTTCAGTGAGTTTTTCCGAGTTTTTTCCGAAATTCGCGTTCGGCCGAACTCGAGGTTCGGCGTAACTGCTCCGTACTCCAAGTTCGGAGTACGCTCGGTCTAACCGCTCCGAACGTCAGGTTCGGAGATCGTTCGGAGGTAGTTCGGTCCACGTTCGGTGCTCGTTCGGACCAAATTTTCTTTTGTCGTCCGAAGGTCAGGTTCGGAGGACGTTCGGTGTATTTCAAGTTCGGACGAAGTTCGGCGATAATCCGGTGGAGGTTCGGAGGAGGTTCGGAGTGAACAGTAACTTGTGTTTCGAAAATGTCCGATTTTCAAGCATTCGCGGCTATTCAAAACTCAGTTCAAGCAACTATGCAAACGATGATGAACTATGATAATGAAATTGGAACAAGTCAGAAAGTTCCCAAATTGCTAAAGTTGGAAGATTATCATAGTTGGGTTAAACGGTTTGAAGCATATGTCGATACAAATGACATTGATATGTGGTTAGCGTTCACTGAGCAATATGTTTACCCTAAAGATGAAACTGGTGAACCTATACTTCAAAGAAAAATGTCTTCTGAACAAAAGAAAGCTTATCAAGCTGAGAAAAAGGCATATGGTACTTTAACGATGGCTTTGCCTAAAGAATTACTTCATCAATTTGCTGGTAATTACACATCGAAAAGTTTATGGGATGCCTTAGAGAAAAGATGTGAAGGCAATGACCAGTACAAGAAAAGTCGACAAAAGGTTTTGAAGAAAGAGTTTGACAGCTTTAAACATTATCAGAATGAAACGATTCCCAATCTGATTGCAAGATTTGCTCATCTGATGAGTGAAATGCGCTTGGTGAATCTTACTAAAGACGAAGCTGATATGAAAGAGAAGATTTTGGAAGCTTTACCTGAAAAATGGGAGAATTATGTTATGATGATTACTCATGACAAGGATTTTCAAGGATTGTCTTTCAATGATTTAGTTCAAAGAATTCAGGCTAGGGATATGGAGTTGATGGTGAACAAGTCTCTTCCTACACAAATTCAGAATCCTGCAGTGTATCATGGTGAAAATGATTCTACAATGAATGCTGGGAAATCGAATATTCTTAATTCTGCACCCCCGACAGCATTTCTGGCAGGTAAATCTGAATCTTCAAGTTATTCTTCTGCTGGTTGCAATGTTTCTGTTCCGAGTTCTTCAAATCAAACTGCATTATCTGTTCAAACTGTTGATGATTATAATGCATTAATGTCTGCATTGGTATCTTCGTATTTTGGTGTTATCACGGGTGCTGTGAGTAATGCTGAGTTAGCTAACGAAGATTATGATCAGATTGATTATGATCATTTGGAGGAAATGGATCTAAATTGGCAGTATGCAATGCTGGTTCGACGAACGAAGAAATTTTTCAACAGAACTGGGAAGAAGAGACTGAATCAGGAAGGAAAGATTGGTTTGGATAAGTCGAAGGTGAAATGCTACAAATGTTCAAATTATGGTCACTTTGCTAGAGAATGTCCAAGTTCTGCAGATACTAAGTTGAAGACTGGTCAACATGCACATTTAGTTTATCATTCTCCAAATAAAGCTGAGAAGGTTGAGATTAAATCTGCTAATGTTGTTCATGATTGGACCAATACGTTTTCACATTCAAGTGAGTTTGCATGGAATGCAGATACTGAAGCTAAAAGGAATAATTCTAAACCTGCAATTGCTTTAACTGTTCATCATGTTAATGATGATAGCATTTTAACTGATTCTGATTCTTATTCGAGTGTCTCCATGGTTCATGACGAATTACCTAAAATTTCTGAGAGTTCAAAGGTTGAAGAGACTGATTGTCTTAAATGTAAGAAATTTCTTCAGGAGATTGCAAGTTTTGAACAAAGTTATCAAATTTCGACTGAAGAGATAGTGGTGTTAAAGCAAGAATTAGAAGATTTTCAGAAGAAGTATTATGAGTTGGTTCATGTTCATGAAAATGTTTTAAAAGAGAAAACAGTATTGGCTGAAGAATGTGCGAAAGCAAAGGCTGAAGCTTTAGATGCAGCTCAAGATTTTGAAAATCTGTTTGAGAAAAGTTATCCAGTACAGAAAAAGTATGAAGAAGCAACTGCTCTTATTGCTACAACTGTTGTTACTGTTGAAAAGCTTCAGAACAAAATTTCTATGCTTCAAGATGAGAATATTTTCTATCGTGATAAAAATGAAGTTTTAACAAAGGATGTTGAGATTTACAAGAAAAAGAGAGAAAGTGTTCTTGAAGAGTTATTTGCTGAATGTGAGATCCGAAAGTTACAAACTTATGAATATGATGATCTCAATGCAAAGTTCATCAAGTCACAGAAAGAAGTGTTTGATGCTCAACAACAGATCAATGATTTAAAATTGGAGATTTTGGAGTTAAAGCGGCAAGTGAAGAATTGCAATTTATCACCCACAATGCTAAATTTCTTATATAAGCAGGATCAGAGTTCAGATAGTTCTCAGAAAACTGATGTTCACTTGGTTCCTCAACCAGTGGATTTAACTGAAGTTACTGCTGCTCCGATTGATCCCAAAGATGAATTGCATGATTATTCCAAGTTTGCTATTCCACCCAAAAAGAACAAATCTAAATCCAAAAAGAAAGAAAAGTCGTTGGGTGAAGCTCCAAAATTTGCTTCAAAGTCTGTTTTGTTGGAGAATGAGAAAGTTTTTGCTAAGGTTGTGTCAAGTTCTTCATCTGCAACTGAAGAAGACAAAGTTTTGGTTGAAAAGAACAAGTTAAAGGACATTAAAGCCAAATTCACAAGTGAAGCTAAGGCGAGAGAAGCTTCGGGTTCTTCTTCAAGTACTTCAAAGGTTTCAGGCTCCAAACACAAAGGTGTGGGGTTTGTTGTGAAGGAAGAATTGATTCAAACAAAGAAACCGGTGAAAGTCGCCAAGGCTCCTAAAGTAAAGAATGCACAGAAATCACCATCTCAGAAGGAATTCACTTACTATTCTGGAAGATCGTCATCTTCAAGGAGTCCATCTCCTAGGTATGATTCCTCTGATGATTTCTTTGATAATTTTGATTCTGAGCATTCATCTGGTTTTTCAAAATCAAAATCATTTTCAAACAATTTTCGAGAAAGACTTTGTTATGTATGTCGTCAACCTGGACATCTTGCTGCTGATTGTCCGACGACTGCATATATTCACAAAACTGCCAAATATGTGGATAACAAAGGTCAAATTTTTGATGAACCATGGTCCTCAAAGATAAAATCTAATCGTCAATCGTCTTGGTCTAAACCAAGTACGTCGGTTGAATCTGATTCAGGTTCTGATCAAAAATTTAAACTTTTACAAATTTGGAAACCAAAAGTTGTTTCCAAGGCCAACAATGACTTTGTGGAAGACACCGGGCGACCCGACGATGTTACATCGGGTCGATCCCAGAGCGACTAATGATTTATTTGGTGTCAACAGGTGTTTCAAGAAGACTTTTCAGTGATTGGAAAATTGCTGTTTGTGAAATATCTGTTCTAATTAATCTGATTTTCAAAATTCATTGTGTTTTCCAAAAGACTTAACCTGCAAGTGTTCGTGTTGGTTGATCAATTTTTCTTGGTTTTTCACTCCGTCTCATTCTGAGGGGGAGTTTTTGCAAAAATACAAAAATAGTGTGTGGTTTTTCAAATTGTAAAAATAAAAATCTATAAATAGAGTTATCATTTTTAGGGGGAGAAATTTGAAAAAGACAAAAACATTAAAATTGCAAAAAGACAAAAACATTGAAAAATGAGAAATTGTATCCGACATGATTGGGAAATGATGGTACATTGGTTGACAATGTCTGACTCATGGATAAAGTAAGTGAAAAAGCCATAAGACCATTTGATCGATGTGTAAGGTAGGCTCGGCATTAAATCAGAAAGTATACAGATGTGATAAACACATTAAATACTAATGCTTGACCTAGTGGACAACATCTTGATGCATATCTCATGATATATCAAGAAAAGATATGTGAAAAATAAAATGAGAAGTCACTGTGTATACATGTGTTCATTTTGCAAAGATTTAAACTTGTTTGATTTTCTTTATTTTGTCAAACGATCGGACTTTCTCTGCGTGTCGAAAGACCGACCTGATCGTTGTTCGTTTGACGTTCTGCTTTATTTTCTTTGGTGTTTCGTAATACTCATCGGACTTTCTCTGCGTGTACGGGAGTACCGACCTGATTGTTGTTGAGTTATACAACTTCAACTTGTTTTTATTTTCTTATTTTGCTAAATCCGAGGTCTTATCTGCGTATCGAAAGATCGACCTTAAGGTAGACGATTTAACGTTCTTATTTCTTTTTGCATGGAACACAGTTGACAATATCATGAATACAATCATTGTGTGATTAAAATCACAAATGAAATCACAAAATGTGATAAGCAAAGCCTATCTGTGTATGTCTGATAGTGTGGGGTACACTGGTCCATGCAAATCTAATAAATACCTTAACATATCCAGATGTTATGAGTATGATTGTGCCAGAGTTTAAATTGGACAAATTATATCTGCAATCGGCATGGCTTATGTGCTACAATAATCAAAATTGAAATGTAGTTCAGCATGTTATGACCAATATGATCCCAAGTTGTGATCTTTCTCACAAAAGATAAAAAAAAATAGTGTCTGATTCTGTATGGCATTTACTTTTCTTATCAGAAAATACCAAAAAGATTTTAGGTGTGTTTTGATATAAAGTTTCTAAAAGTCAAAAAGATTTTGTTTCTGATTTGTTTTCGATTGATCAACACGTAATACGAAATCATTTTTAAAATCAATATATCTTGGAGTCTCGAAGAGACGTTTTGCGCCAAGATTATTTATGTGGCAGGTTTCTAAGTGGAAGAGAACATTACAACTTCAAGTCTTCTGAAGTTTGTTGATAAAGAGACTACATACGTTGCAATATCAAGTATTCAAGATCGAACTCATCGTCTAGATTGAGGAAGAGTTTGATTGAAGATACAAGATACAAGTTTGAGAAGAGGAATGATACTGCACATGCCGAGGGGGAGTTTGTTGATACATGGTTCCTGATCGTCATGTGAAGTATCGAATACAAGACGGATCGTTCAAGTTTAGGTCTGGCCGAACCATGGCCGAACTCCAGGTTCGGAGCCGCCGAGGCTTGGCCGAACCTGAGGTTCGGCCAGTCGTATTTCCAGCCTATAAATATGTTTGTCTTGTATAGTTTTAGTAGCTTTTCCGGGTCATACATTCTCTAAGTGTACTCTGTGGTCTCTGTGGTTAATACAAAGCCTGTTTGTATTTACTCTCTGTGTTTTTACTCGTTATACATTGATTTCATATCGACTAAGTAGAAGATCCACACGCTCAAGTAATTTCAGACGAAGACCCAGACACAACCTTTTGAGCTTCAGAAGCTTCAGTACTTTTGCCTTTTTCCTTTTGCTTTTCTTCAACAGATTTGGAACCAACAAACTCAAAATAATCACCAATCTCAGCCTTGTCTTTCAAATCATGAACGCCTTCTTTGAGACTTCCTGGTGGCGAGACTGTCTTGTTAAACATCTTCTCAAAATTTTCATCTTTGGCCAGAAAACTTGTAAAAGATTGTGAGTTAGTAACATTGTTCAAAAGACGTTTTGAATCAATGACTTCAATCTTTAATTCAGAAATTCTTTGATGAGCTTCAGCCAACTCTTTTTCTGTTGCAATGAGCTTCTTTGCCACTTTGTTAGTTTCATACTTTTGCAATCTTAACTCATCTAATCCGGCCACCAATTCCTTTTCGAGTTTATCTTCATTTCTTTTCTGAATATCCAAATTTGCATTTTGCAACTTGTTCACTCTAACCAACTCCCTCTTCTCATCAAGTAACTTTTCCATACCAATCTGATAAGATTGAATCTTAGTAGCTTGATCACCAGAAAGTTGAGTAAGAGTATCAAGTCTGGACTTTGATTTATCAAAAAGATTTTGAAAATCTTTTGCAGTATCCTCAGCTTCATCTTTCCATTTCTTCACTTCTTGAACTAATTCATCCTTTTCTGCAGATAATTTTGTAAATTTCTTTTCAAATTCCTGCTCAACACCTTGAAACTGCAACTCTTTTTCAATTAACTCTGTCTGAAAAACTGAAAACTTTTCTTTTTGAGATTCTAACTCTTGGATCATACCTTCCAACTTTTCTCTATCAGCAACCAAATCTTCTTTTTCCTTAACTAAACCTTGAATCATTTTATCTTTTTAAGAACAAAACTCACAGACAGATTCATAACCACTATTTCCATAACTACTAACATCAGAATCAGAATCTGTGATCTCTTCTTCGTCATCACTGTGAACAATCTGAGCAACAAAACAAGACTCATCAGGAAAATCAGCAGCCCAATCATAACCTTCATTCGATGTTTGTTCTTTTGATGCAGAAGAAATAGCAGTCAAAGCAATTTGAGGTGAAGTAGTTTTAGCCGTTGTTTGAACCACCTTTTCTTTTTCGGGACATTCACGAGCAAAATGACCATATTTGGAACATTTGAAACATTTGATCTGTGACTTATTTAAACCAAGTTTATCTCCTTGAAAAATAGATGTCGTTCCATGTTTCCTAATAAACCTTCTACCTCTTTCAGTTAGCATAGCAAACTGCCACTCCAAATCTAATTTGTTCAACTGATCTTCATCCATATGATCTAAATCCTCTCTATATAGACAAGATTTACCAATTTGACTAAATATATCTCTAGAAGAAGATGATATGAATCTAGATAACAACGCAACTAAATCTTCAGCTGACTTCCCATTAATCGAACTAGCAGACGATCTATCAGAAGTAGTGAAACTGCACCCCCTTGATGAACTTTCATACTTTCCTGATCCATGATCAGCAACAAATGCTATTTGAGGTGGATTTGATGTATCATAACCAGATGATTTAGACTTTGCATTGATACTTGAAGAATTTTGTCCATGATATAACTCAGGATTTTGTAATTGAGCAGTGGACTTGTTTGAATTCATCATTTCCATTAATCATGAAATGGTAATGTGGAATAGTCTTTGTCATGAGTAAGCAACAACACATAATTTTCCCATTTCTCTGGTAATGCTTCCATCAATTTCTCTTTCAATTCTTCCTCGGTCTTTTCAATCTTGACTACTTTCATCTCACTAATTAGATGTGAAAATCTTGAAACAAGAGCAGAAATATTTTCTTTGTCGTATTGTTGAAAATTTTCAAATTCTTTGTTCAACACTTTCCTTCGACTCTTCTTATACTGATCATTGCCTTCACATCGAGCAGATAAAGCATCCCATAACTGTTTAGCCTTCTTGCAAGTACTGAATTGATGTAACAACTCAGTAGGTAAAGCCATGGTAAGATAACCATAAACTTTTTGTTCAAGTTCATCACTTCTTCGTTCATCCTTATCAAAATCTTGAATCTCTTTATATTCTCCATTGTCAGTTGGACGCACATACAGCGTTCAAATCGGAATCCACAAATCAATATCATTTGTGCTGATGTATGCAGAAAAACGTTGTTTCCATTTTTGATAATCTTCCAATTTTAACAACTTGGGAACTTTCTGACTTGTTCCTATTTCATTATCAAAATTGAGCATAGCTTGTACCGTGCTTTGCATAGCCGCAAACGCTTGAAAATCGGACATTTTTTACCGAAAATAATACTTTAAAACCTTTAAACTCAAAAACGAAGGTCTTCCAAGTGGATTTTGGAGGTCAAAACTAGACGGTACTGGCCGTAGGCGGGTACAAGTCCCAGATCTCGTCGAGACGAACGTTTTGGCTGGTATTAGCTCCCGTAACTCTTTACGGTTCTCAAGTTACGTCAGTTTTAGTGAAAGTCACTTTTCTGCCAGCGGACCAAAACAATCAGGCGGATCAAATTTGTACTAGCGGACCAGATTCCGGGTCAGATGAACTAGCGGACTAGAATTATACTAGTGGATCAATTCCGGATCAAATGCACCAGCGGACCAGATGCGGACCAGATATCCTCAGCGGATCAAATTTTGATACGGCGGATCAAAACTGGTACGGCGGACCAGAATTTTCAGCGGATCACACTGATACGCTGTAACTGCTGCGGATCAGACTGATGAAGATTGCCTAGCGGATCAAACGGCGGACCAGTCTGTTCGTTGGGCGGACCAGTCACAGAAAACGCAAAAATCGACTGTTTTTCACAAATTTTGACAATTGAAGCTGAAAACTGGATCAATATGATGCGAAAACACTCTAGGAGCATACAGAAATCATTTTTATCCTTGGAATCACTCAGAATTGGAAGAAATTGAAGAAAAACTTGCCAAACCCAAGCTTTCTCTCTCTAAAACTCCGAAAATTGATCAAAAACACAGCAGTAGAGCAACCAAAAGCTCTGATACCATGCTTTGATCAAAGTAACGAACACGAGATGTAAATAAGAGAATTCGTATTGAATCACTTGAGATTACAATGAAGACTCTCTGGTTTCTCTCTCTAGAACACACACACAGAAAGTGTAGAATGACAGAAATTCTCAACTAGTTCCTTACACATTCTAACACACAGGCTATTTATAGTTAGTGACATAGCACCTAGCGTACCAACTGATACGCCGGACCATATGATCCGCCGGACCATATGGTACGCCACCAACCAAAAAGACACTACAACTCACTCTAAGACATGCTCACATAGATACAATACACGAGACACTCATAGCATAGGAATATGCTCTAACACACTAAAGCCAATTAGCCTCCATCATCAAAGTCAAGCTTCCCAAGGATCTCCAGATGGGATGGACGTTTCTCCCCCGATCACCAAACTTGCACTTTAACCCCAGTACCTTGTAGCGGATATCAGACAGAACATCCCGAACAACCTTCTCCGGCTGTCGATAATTGTTCCCATGCAGTCGATTATTTCGTTCCCGCCACACGTGATAGACAGCAGCCGCCACAGAGAGTTTAAAAACGACACTAGATAGGGCCTTGGACTGCGAATTCGATGCATAGCAATTGATAATACTATTCCAATTACTCGGCATCTGAATCGGAAAGCTTCTCCTTACCGTCTCCCAAACCTTCTTGGAGAAAGGACACTAAAAAAAAGATGGTTATGAGAATCTATATCAGAATAACATAGAAGACAACACATCATGTTCATACATCCCTTCTTCCAATTCCAGCGTACCAGCTTATCCTGAGTTCGGAGTTTACCATTAATAACCAACCAAAGACAAAAGGCATGTTTAGGAATGCTTGTCGTATTCCAAACGAGATATCTCCAAGGGACCACATCATGGGACTGCCTTAAGGAGTTCCAAGCCGTATTAGTTGAGAACTCAACAAGAGTATCATCCGCTTTCCACCTATGTTTATCAACAACATCCTTGAGCTCCGGGATATGAACATTGGTTAACATCGGAAAACGATGAACCCAATCCAAAGGCCAATTCCAACTGGGGCTCACAAAAACTTCAGCAAGACGAGAGTAGATGTTAAAACCGGCATTATGAATTTGTCTAGAGGAGAGAATATTCGCCAAGGGACCGATATCGCTCCAAGTGTCATACCAAGCAGACGTGTCAAGGCCATTCCCAACAGTGATATATATGTATCTTTGTATAATAGGCCTAATCTTCACAAGGTTTCTCTAACACCAACTACTAGAGGCATCATTCTTACAATTCCAGAAGGTGCGGTTTTTCAATCTATACGTGTAAATCCATTCAACCCAAAGCGAATTCCTTCTAGTGAGGATACTCCACACATGCTTAGCGAGGAGAGCACGATTCATATCTGTAATACACCGGATTCCAAGACCTCCCTCACTTTTATGTCGGCAGATCACACTCCAGGAAACTTTAGCAGCCCCCTTTACACGTTTTCCTTGGGACCACAAAAAATCCCTCATCTTAGCCTCCAGCTCCTTTACAACTCTAGCAGGAAGAAGAAAAACTGAGGCCCAGTATATATGCATAGAGGAAAGGACCAAGAGGATGAGTTGGAGACGACCAGCGAAGGAGAGATTTTTGTTTCTCCAGCTAGAAATGCGATTGTCAGCCGCTTCTAATAACGGAAGAGAATCTCGATAACGTAAACCAGACGATAGTAAAGGCACCCCAAGGTACTTAACTGGAAGTTTTCCTTCAGTAAAAGGTAAACGGCTTAGAATAGCAGTTTTAGTATCATTCCCCACATTACAGAAAAATATAGTGCTTTTCGGGAGACTGGGGACTAAACCAGACATCTTTGAGAAGTCATCTATAGACCGCATCAAACAGGTTGTAGACCTGGTATCGCCATGAGCAAAAAGGAACAGATCATCTGCAAAACAGAGGTTAACAATCTTTTGGTCCTTGCATTTCTTATGATACTTGAAGAAAGGATCACTTTCCACATCACGTTTCAGCATGAGAGTTAGAACCTCCATAACCAGGGTAAAAAGATAATGTGACATTGGGTCACCCTGCCTTAACCCCCGCCTGCCTCTGAAGTAGCCATGGAGCTCACCATTTAAGCATATCGAGTAAGACACAGAAGAAACACATTTCATAATCCAATTCACCATCACATCCGGAAACCCAAAGCAGCCAAGAATTGAATCAGCAGAAATTGGACATTCTTTTGCTATATGCCCTTTTTGGCAAAAAATATAGCATAAGCGATCAACTTTGTCCCACCTTTTAGGTGCCTGCATAGTTTTACCAACATGAAGATTTCTATCAAGACCAAAAGAAGAATCATATACCTGATGTCTGTGATCATTAACCCATTTGGATGTTGGTCTTTTAGAGATAGAACCATCAGAAGAAAAATTTGCAGTTTGATTCTTCATGGTCGTTGAAGCATCATCTTTAACAAAAACTTCAGCAATCTTTCGTGCATCGACGCAGTGAAGCGGAAACTCTTTATCAGAGAAAATTTGTTCTGAACCCTTGAGTTTGTAAAACCTTTCAGGTTGAACCTTCTCAGCCTTGAAAATCTCCTTCTTCACTTGCTTTAGCTTGATTTTCTTCAAATTTTGTGGTTTTGAAGCTGGAACCTCCTCAGTGTTAGCACTCTGTGACTTAAAACCCAAACTGATAGTCTTGCCATAAATCTTTTCCTCAGAATTTAATGATCTATGCCCATTCTTCGCAAATCTAGAAAACTCAGCTTTGACTTTGTTCATATTCTTTTGATTATAGAATATCGTCTCATCAAAATTAGGTTGAGAACAATCTCCTCACTATGTAACTGATTTTCATTTTCTGTTGACGTTGAGCCAGATACAAACTTTGAAACTGGAGGAACTTTAGATTTCTTTCCCTTCTTCTTTTCATTTTAACCTTCTTGTTTACAATCTTATCTTCTTCTGAATTTGATGACGTAAACTTGGAATAATCATAATCTTCCACCTTTTCTGTCACCTCTTTAGCAACTTCTTTGATACTTGCAGGGGTGAGGCTGTTTTGTCAAACATTCTTTCAAAATTTGAATCGCTTGCTAAAAAACTTTTGAATGATTGAGAATTTGTGACATTATTCAGCAATCGATTGGCAACCTTCTCGGTATCTATCAATCTCTTTGCAACCTTATGAGTTTCAAATTTTTGTAATCGAAGATTATCAAGCTCATCAAACAATTCCTTTTTCAATTTATCTTCATTCCCTTTTTTAAATTTCAAGATTTGTAGTGTGAACTTGACACTAACCAACTCGCGTTTTTCATCCAACAACTTCTCCATATCAACTTGATACGCTTTAATTTTAGCAACATATTCTTCATAGTTCTTTGTGAGCAGATCAAGCTTGATTTTTGATTTATCAAACAAATTTTGTAAATCATTAGGAGCATCTTCTGCTTCATCCTTCCATTTCTTAACGTCTTTAACCAACTCATCCTTTTCTTCCAGTAACTTTGCATTCCCTGCTTCATAATTCTTTAAGTCTTATTTGATCATTTAAAGAACGTCATTAAGCATATTCACTTCCTTCATCAAAGACTCATTTTTCAACTCAAATTCCTTCTCATTTCTTTTAGAAACCTCCAATTCTTCTTTCACCAAATTAAATTCATCAGAAAGCTTGCAGATTTCTTTCAATAATGAAGCATTCTCTTTCAACAAAATTTCCATATTTTCAGCTGATTCATAGGAACTTGGTTCTGAACTCGAATCTGAACAATAATCATCTTGTTGATCATGAGTGACAATCAATGCAGACTTATCAAGAAATACTTGTCCCCAATTATAAGTACTACCACCATTATCAATCTGAGCAGTTAACGCTATTGTACTTAATAAAGCTTGAGAACCATTTGTAGCTTTGGAATAGATACATTTGATGAAGATTGCTGACACTCTCTTTGAAAATGACCAAATTTTGAACAATTGTAACATTTGACTTTGGATTTGTCAAACCCAAATGTCCATCTTGAGTAATAGTTCTCCTACCAGTCCTTCTCATTAATCTTCTTGCTCGTTTTGACAACTAGCCAGTTGCCATGTCATATCCATTCTATCAAGATTATTTTCATCAATTTCATTGAAATCTTCTCGAGTAATCTTGGCATCTCCAACATTGTTGATAATAAAACCAATAGAAGATGAAATTAAAGCATTGATAAGAGCATCACATTCATCCGTCGTTTCAGCAGAAAAAGCATTCCTATTTGATGATCCAGAAATTGTAAAATTACAACCCCTTGATGAATTAGTATCACCCAAAACTCCAGACATATTTCCAATAAAAGCAGTAGTTGGAGCTAAACTAAGACTTGGTTTAGCATTAGTAGTGATACTAGCAGCATCTTCACCATGATACAACTCCGGATTTTGCAACTTAGCCGTTGACTTGTTGGAATTCATCATTTCCATCTCACGTGCATGAAGTTTACCAGTTAGATCATGAAACGTTAATGTGGAAAATTATTTATCATGTGTATGCAACAACACATAATTTTCCCATTTTTCTGGTAAAGCCTCCATAATCTTTTCTTTTAACGCTCCATCCGTTTTCGCAATCCCCACAATCTTCAATTCACCTATAAGATGTGACAATCTTGATATAAGAGCCATAATATTTTCATCTCGTAATGTTGAAAGTTATCAAACTCCTTGTTCAACACCTTTTTTCGACTATTCTTGTATTGATCGTTACCTTCACACCTTGCTAATAAAGCATCCAATTGTTTTGATTTCTTGCAAGTACTAAATTGATGTAACAACTCAGTGGGTAATATCATCGTAAGATAACCAAACGTTTTTTGCTCAAGCTCATAAAGTTTCCTTTCAGCATTGTCAAAAGTATGAACTTCTTTGAAATCCCCTTGATCAGTTGGATGTGTGTAAAGCTTTTTAATCGGAATCCACAAATCGATATCATTCGTACTTATGTAAGCAGAAAATCGTTGCTTCTAATTTTGGTAATCCTCCAACTTCAACAACTTGGGAACTTTCTGGCTTGCTCCAATTTTCATTATCAAAGTTCAAAATGGTTTGCATTGCACTTTGCATAGCGGAAAAAACTTGAAATTCCGACATCTTTGAAAATTTAAATTCTCATCAGCCAAACTCTATACGAACAGAAAACCCTTAGCTGAACCTGATCCGAACTATACCCGAACAGAGTTTCTTATTAAAACCTGATCTGAACACAAGACGAACAATGAATAAGAGTCGAACCAAAAGCGACACCTGAACCTGTTCCGAACAGAGACTTTATCCGAACCAAATACGAACTCCAACCGAACTATATCCGAACAATACTTGAATCTGGACTTCGGAAAGGAGAACACAAGACGAACCCTAACCGAACCTAGACTGCGGACAATTGAACTATAACCGAACGTGGAGTTCGGACGACGGTTATTCCGAACAGAAAATGCTTCAGCCGAACCTGACCATTTTTTACTCAAAACGCTCGATTTAGGACAGATTCAAACGAGATTTGCAGTAGTTAATCAGAACAAATGATGAAGAATGATTTAGGAGTGAAATTTTCATGAAATACACAACCAAAATGATCAAAGCTAGTAAAAACACTCAAAAATCACCAAAAACAACACATTTTGTTTCAAAAACTCCAAAAATAGCAACCACATATCAGTAGAATGAACCAGATAGCTCTGATACCACTTAAAAATGCGTGAGCATTGGATCGTCTACTCGATCTAGCTATATCATATGAGAAACGTAATTAAACCGATTGTTTTATTGATCAAAAGAATAATTACAACTAGTAAACACTTAGAAATGAATCGGAGAAAAACACCATGAAAAACACACACTTAAGCACAGATCTCACACCCTCAGTCATTGATTACAAAGCACAAACTCCTATATATAGTCGACTGGCCGAACCCCAGGTGAACTAGAGGTTCGCCTGATCCGAACCTCAGGTTCGGACCAAGTTCGGTTGGCAGCAAACCTTTGTCTTGATCTTCATATTATCTTACTTAATACTTCACACGAGGCACATAATATGTATCAACACCCATTACACACATGAGTTTCCTAGTCCCCCAGTCTCACTCCTAAATTAGGGGAGACTATGGTCCATTATCTTGGTTAGTCTTTTGGTTGATTCAGGGTTGGTCATAGGGCGTTCCTCAGATCTATTGCTTACCATCTGTTAAGAGCCCTAAGTTGTTGTGTCAACCTTGATTGTCTGTTGTTTGTCATGTCTATTTGGATGTTCTCCGAAGGTAAACAGTACTCACTAAAGGTATTAAAAATGTGGTGGGTTAGTTGCGATACACCCTATATATAAGCATTGGCAATTCCTTTAGGGTGCATTGGGAGTTGGACCGAGAATGGTGTGGGGGGGGGGGTATTTGTTGATACCTAAGATGTGCGTCATGTGAAGTATCTGAACGAGACGATGTGAAGATTCAAAGACAAGTTCAAGCTGCCTGCCGAACCAGGTCCGAACCTGGAGTTCGGACTGGCCAAACATGGGGTTTGTTGGACAGGGTTCGGCCCAGTCGTGTATATATAGGAACTTTGTCTTTGTATTCAGAGGGAGAGTGAGACGAACTGATGAGAGAACACTTCTTAACTATGTGTGTTTGTGTGTGTTTCTCTAGAGAGCGTCATTGAGTGTTTGTAATTGAATCTTTGTTGATTTCGATAAAACAAACCTTTATTTACATCTCGTGTTCACTCTACGATCAAGCAAACCTTTAGTAAAATCCGTCTTACGTATTTTAAAGTGGTATCAGAGAAAATCCAGGTTGCTCTATTGCGTTTGCTTTGATTGTTGTTATATTCTTGATAGAACCAAGTGTTTTTCATTCAAAACCGAGTTAAACTTTGAGCTTTTTCGAGTGCATTTCATTACTAAAACATTTCTATGGGTTTTACCTGAGTTCTTGTAAAAAAATTTCATCCAAGTTCTCTAAAAAACACGAAAATGGTGATGAAAATGTTCGGATTCGTCTGAGGTTCGGAGAGGTTCGGAGTAACTGAAAAATAACGACTCCGAACTCCCAGTTCGGAGACAGTTCGACCTAATCTGCACGAACTTTAAGTTCGGATAGAGTTCGGAGGAGTTCAGTGATTATCTACTATAGAAGTTCGGACAACTAGTGTTCGGAGGAGTTCGGACACAAGTCTAAGTTCGTAGAGAGTTCAGACTAAGTTCAGACAGTGTGATAAGGTTCGGACATAGTTTGGAGGAAGTTCGGACAGGGTAGATTTTTCAAAATTTTCAAAATGTCTGAAATCGAGGTGTTCGTTGAGCGTCATCGTCAAAATGTGCCAAAGCTGATCAAACTTGAAGATTATCATGGTTGGGCAACAAATTTTAGAGCTTATGTTAATGATTTGGATAAAAATTTGTGGTTACCAATTACGAATGAACATAAGTATCCAACTTATGGTGGTGGTCATTTTCAAGAGATGCACAAATTTTCAAGTGAAGACAGAAATCGTATGCTCAAAATGAAAAGGCTGCTGCACTACTTATGTTGGCTTTGCCTATGATTATTAAAGGTCAAGTCAAGAAGTGACGAAAAGCAAAACTGATATGGGATTTTGTAAAGACATAGTGTGAGGAACATATGTCTAAAATTTCTCAGGAAAAAGTTGCTCAAGATTTGAAGTTTCAAGGTAAGATTAAAGAGTTAGAGAATAAGGTGGGAAAGTTGACTGAACAGAAAGTTTCTCTGACAAAGGAATTGGAGAAATGGAAAAATAAAGTTTGTGATGAATTAAAAGCAAAAAATCAAAAGGATGTGTCTGCATCATGTTTAAAGTGTTTAGAATTCGCTAGTATTAAGGAAGAATTGTTGAAAGAGAAGAATTTGTTGGTTGAAGAATGCAATAAAGCTCAAGCTAAGGAAAAGGAAGTTGTTGAAGATTTTGATGCTTTATTTGCAAAATGTTATCCTCTTCAACAAAAATATGAAAATGTTAGTAAAGCTGTTGTCGAAGTTGCCGATAGAGTAATTCAACATCAGGAGGAACTCACAAAGTTGCGTGATGAAAATGGTGAGGTTCAAAGTCAAAATAACATTTTGAAACAAGATGTTATTTACTATAAAAACAGGTAGAGAAAGTTACTGCAGAAGTTCTGGAAGAGTGTCGCTTGAGACAATGTCATATAATTGATTATAAAAAATTGTTTGACAAGTACATTGCTTCGCAGAAAGAGTTGTCAGAAGCTAATATGAAAATAGCTGAACACAAGATTGAGATTTTTTATCTGCAAAGGAAATTGAACAATTGCAACAGTTCACCGACTTTCTTGAATTATTTGTACAAGTTGGAGAAGAGTCAGGAGAATGGTAAAGATGCAACTCTTCATCAAGTTCCTGCTCCTATGGATATTGACATATCTGTTCCAACTATACCATCTGGTATTGAACATCATGATTATTCAAAATTTGTTGATACCAGTTCGGGAAAGAAAACGAAGTCCAAATCCAAAAAGAATAAAAAGAAGGTTGATTATTGTAAAGGATTGAAGTTTGCTTCTAAATCCACATTTCTTGAACAAGAAAAGGTGTTTTATGGAAATTCAGAAAATGTGAAGGTGCCAAAGTTTTCTGAAATTGTGATAGATGATTCTTTGATTTCCGGGAAGAATGATCTGAAAGGTATCAAGTCTGAATTTACAAAACTTGCCAAACAAGGTCATGAGATACCAAATTCCGTTCAAGATAAATTCAAGCAAAAAAATGGTGGTTTGGGATTTGAAGAAAAAGAAATGCCGACTAAGATTTTCAACAAGAAGGAATTCAAGGCAAAGAAGATAAAGAAGCAGAAGGTGTTTTCAGTTAAGAAGTCCCAATGTTGGGAACAGAAAGTATCTTCACCAGATTAAAAGTTTTCTTCTGAAGAGTCTTCTTGTATATCTTATGGTACACCACAAGGTGGTAACAGTTTAGATTCATTTTATTCTGCTAAATCGAACCGGTTTTATCGTAAAGATAAATTCTTTGGTTATGGAGATAATTCGGGTTTTTATGATTCTCCAAAATGTTTTCCAAAATTTCACAAACCAAAGAAATCAAAACCTGTGTTTTCGGAAAGCTTTGTACTTCAATCTCCAGCGTTCATTTCACATAGTTAAGGTGCGATTTCACTGTTTGATCGATTTCTGTAATTTCTTCCTTCGTGCTTCCTGATTCCATGGAATCATTGAGATTGGATCCACACCTTGTGGTTCAATCTGCTAATCTGCTCGATCCAGGAGAGAATTCGAGTCCCTCGAGGGTATATTCCTCGTAGAATCTCCAAAACTGGTGGACTCGACGATTAATGAAGTATTAAATGCTCGGAGATTGGATCCGGCATTAATGGAGGTGGTGATAAACCAAATTAATGTGCCGGATAAGAAGCTGATGGTGAATCCGATTAACAATTCTCCTGCAATTAATGAGGAATCCACTGAGCTCGATAATAGCAAGGTATCTTCGCATTCTGCTTCTGATTTAGTGAATATCTGTGAATCGGGAATGAGAAATGCTGTGTACGGATATAGTAAGGATGAAATTGATAGCTGCGAGATTAGGGATCTCAAAATTGAGTGTCGGGCTCAAATGTTTACCACAGCAGCTATGAAGAGTAATCCTGAGTTGAAAATGTGTGAGGCAGCGGATCGAAATTTGGCTGAGGTTAGGGGAGATATTAACAATGGGTTGGGGACTATTTCTGCTTCGAAAGGGGAGGTGGATTCTGCCATGAAGGATCTCTTTGAATTTGCTAATGTTGATTTTGAGTTTATGAGCTTAATGGTAAAATTCATTGTCCTGCACCAAAATGAGGTTGAATTTGCTACTAGATATTTTGAGTTGTTGAGCAATGTGGATCTATTAAACAATGTAGCTAAGCAATTGGATGGTAATTTTGATATTTTCATTTTGCCAATGGCTGCTAAGTGTGTGGTCCTAACTGGTAAGGAGTTTGAATCTGTAATTCCTGTTGATTCTGGATGGATAAGTAGGTACTCTCACTTGAAGTTTACTGCAATCTTCTCAAGTCCTTTTGAGGCTTCTTGTGATAATTTTTTTGAGGATAATGACCCTATGGTATTAGCATTGTTTAAGCTATACTCATCTTGTGTCTTGAAGAAAATGGCAGTTAAAGTCAAAAGAAGAATAGCTTATACTGAGAAACATTTATTTGAATTACAGAACAGTTTTTAGATGCTATTCCAATTGATTACAAAGTTGGTAGGGATAAGAAGCTTAAATAATATGTCCCTAGTGGTGATGGAAAGAAAGCAGTTTACTTTGATGCTGGGTTGGGAAGGAGAATGGTTAACATTAGTCAGGTTAAAGCCAAGTTAGACTGTCTGCTTACAACCTATGATCTGATTTCTTCTTCTTTAACCTGTGTTACTTTCAATATGGGGAAATCTGACTATAATCCTGACTTTTAACCTCCTGCAAAGCTTGAATCTGATGTTATTATGGTGCAATCTAGTTTAGATGATGGTACTAGTGAGAAGGGGCTGTCTATCCCTTTAATCAAATATGAACATGATAGGGGATACAAGAAGAGTATGAAGGAGATTATGAGTGAGCAACAGAATAAAATTGAAAAATCAAAGCAGTTTAAAAGGAAGATGGTCCTTAATGTTAAAGCTACCAATAGTGATGGGGCCAAATGTGAGGCTTTTGACAACCTCCCTTCTGATGCTGCAGCTGTTTTTGCTGCAAAGAATGCCCCTAATGGGGATGTGGCTAGTTTTATCAAAAGGCAACTTGATAAGGAAGAGAGTTTGAGGAATGAAGAGGCTAAGAAGAATGAGGAAAAACAGTCTTATGCTAAAGCAGTTCAGAATGATGATAAGGCCCCTGGGCCGGATGGGTATACTTCAAAGTTTTTTAAATCAGCATGGGGAGTGGTTAAAGATGATTTTTGTGAGGCCATAATAGAATTCTTTAAGAATGGAAGGCTGTTAAAGGAAGTGAATGCCACTGCTATATCTCTAGTTCCTAAATGTAACAATCCTTCATGTGTTACTGATTTCAGGCCAATTGCTTGTTGTAATGTCATTTACAAATTCATTAGCAAAATCTTGTGTAATAGGATAAAGGTTGTTCTTTAGTTAATTGTGGATGAGAATCAGATTGCCTTCATTCCTGGAAGGCAGATTAGTGATAATGTGTTATTAGCTCAGGAATTGGTGAGGCACTATAATAGAAAGAGTGGCTGTGGCAAGGTGGCTTATAAGATTGATATCCAAAAAGCCTATGACAAAGTGGATCTAGATTTTCTCAAGTTTATTCTTGGTAGATTTGGATTTCCTTTGACTATGGTTAACTGGATTATGGAGTGTATTTCAATAGCCTCATTTTCCATCAATGTTAATGGTCAGCTTCAAGGATTCTTTAAAGGAATGAGGGGGTTGAGGCAGGGTGATCCATTGTCTCTTTACCTTTTTACTTTGGTGATGGAGGTGTTAAATCTGATTATTAAGAGGAAAGTGGCAAGTGAAGAGTGTTTCAAATATCATTGGAGGTGTAAAGATCTCAAAATAACACATTTGTGTTTTGCTGATGATTTGATGCTTTTTTGTAATGCTGACAGGTACTCAGTTCAAGTTCTTAAAGATACCCTTTCTGAGTTCAGTAATGTTTCAGGCCTTATTCCCAACTTGTTGAAGAGTACAGCTTTCTATGGTAATGTTAAGGATGCTACAAAGCAGGTTTTGAATTCAATCATGCCTTTTAAATCTGGGAAGCTGCCTGTTAGATATCTAGGGGTTCCCCTTCTTTCTAGTAGGCTTGTGTATACTGACTGTATTGTGCTAATTGAGAAAATTAGGAAAAGATTGAATAGTTGGAAGAACAAATTCTTATCTTTTGCTGGTAGATTGCAGCTTATTAAGTCTGTGGTGTTTTCATTAGGGGTTTATTGGACTTCAATGTTTATTCTTCCGGTTAAGGTTCTTGATGAAATTGAGGGAATGATGAGAAATTTCTTGTGGGCTCAAGAGACTAGTGCTAGGGGGAAGGCTAGAGTGAGGTGGGACAGGCTGTGCAGGAAGTTGGAGGCTGGGGGGCTTGGGATAGATCTTTGAGGTTAATGAATAAAGCCCTCATTGCTAAGCATATATGGAATTTGGTGTCAGGTAAAAATTCAATATGGGTCAAATGGGTTAAGGTGCATCTGGTTGCTGAGAGGAACTTTTGGAGTCTGCAGGTAAAAGATGGGCTAAGTTGGTCATGGAGGAATATTTTACATTGTAGAAAGCTTATTAAGCCACATATCTTGTTTGAAGTTGGATCTGGGAGGGAGCTGGATGCTTGGCATGACAGGTGGCATGAGTTAGGTCCACTTGATATGTATATTACTAATAGGGAAATTAAGAGGGCTGGATTTAATGACAATTCTTCAGTTTATGATATTGTTAGTAATGGTAGGTGGAAATTTCCTGAGGAGTGGTTCAATATGTATCCTGTGTTAAATTGGATCCAATGTCCTGCTCTTGTCTATGATAAGATGGATAGAGTCAGATGGATCAGAAGTGATGGGGATTTGGTGGAATTTAGCACTGCATGTTGCTATGATGATTTGATGGGTGTTCATCCTGTTCTGGGTTGGACTGGTAGTGTTTGGTTCTCCCATAAGATTCCTAGGCGTGCTTTTGTCCTTTGGATGGCTATGCAGTTCAATTTATTAACTCAAGATAGGCTGGATAAGTGGTCTGGGGGAAATGATCTTAAGTGTGTTTTTTATAATGAAAAACCTGACAGTCATAACCATCTTTTCTTTGAGTGCAGGTTCCCTACCCAGATCTGGGCCAGAATGAAACAAAAGGCTAGGATGAATGATGCTCCTAACTGTTGGAATTTCATGATTTGCTATATGATTTATTTGCCTAAAGGTAGGTCTATTTGGGTTGTTATAAAGAAACTAACTATAGCTGCTGTTGTCTACTTCTTATGGCAGGAAAGAAACATGAGGATGTTCCAGAATAAAAGTAGAACTGTTGATGTGATGGAGTTTTTAATTACTGAAGCTGTTAGGCTCAAGCTGAAAAATGATGAAATTCTCTAACCAGGTTCTATTGGCTGATGGTATATGGCATTTTCTTCCTTACCACCTTTCAAATGAGGTTTAGTTGTGAAAGGTTATGGCATTTCTGGGATGTTATGATTTTCTTTTGGGTCATTTTGTTAAATAAATGGCTTATGTGGTTTAGGGACTGGGGGGGGGTATATGGTATAGTTTTTTTCTTGCCTTTTCTTGGTTTTTGATATTGAGTCTGCCCATTTGGGCTTGGTGGGAAGGAAGGTGGTGGAAAGAAAGGGCTCTTTATATTGAGGGAAGGTTTGGGGTGGGATTATGGGGGGTTTTTGGTACACTGTGCACGCTACAGAACACATTCATGACATCTAGAGGGGAAGGAGGGAGTGTATGGGATATTTTTTCAAGGAAGGAGCTGAGAGGCCCTGTGGGGATAGATATTTTAGGATCTGGGATTGGGGGGGTATTTGGGGAAATTCTATTGAAGCAGGGACTAAAAAGCTCTTGTGGGTAGTCATTAGGCACATATTTGTGTCTTCATCAGTTTTCCTCTATTTTTTGTTCTTTGTGCCTTTTGCTTTATGGCAAAGGCAGTTTTGTGTCATTTATTCTCATGCACAGTTGGGTCTGATAAGATTGTTGTGCATATCTGCTTTGATGGTTTGGTGGTTTAGGTTTGGTAAGCATGGTGTTTGCTTTTCCCTTGGTGATGAGTGGCTTGAGCAGATCAGGGGCAATTGGTTCTTCTATTTTGGTCTTAATTTTCTCTTTTGTAGCACATACCCCTGGTTTGCAATCCCCTTTATTTGGAATGGTTTTTTTCGGGCCTTTTCTTGGTTTACAGTATTGAGTATGCCCTTTTGGGCTTTAGGTGGTGGGTTTTGGTGGGAAGGAAGGTGGTGGAGAGGAAGGGCTCTATATATTGAGGGAAGATTTGGGGTGGGTTTATGGGGGGATCATGGTACACTGTACACACTACCTACCACGTTCTTGGCATCTAGAGCGGAAGGAGGGGAGTGTATGGGACATTATCTTGAGGAAGGAGTTGAGAGGCCCTGTGGGGATAGATGTTTTAAGATTTGGGGTGGGGGGCTAAATGGGATGAGGGAGAATGACAGTCATTCCTGTGGTAATGTGATGAATAGAAATGGGCTGTGTGAACCTGCTGTTACATGCTATGAGATAATTGACAATTATAAGGGCTTCTATGATGGTTTTGGTTTGTGGGATACTCTTAATACTGATTGTGATATCAATACCTGTGTCTATGTCTGCTGCTGTGTCACTGATCTTGTTTTCAAGCTAACAGAGTATAGGAGCTGGTATCCCAACTGTATCTATGTCTGCTACTGTGTCACTGATATTGTTTTCAAGCTTACTGATTATAGGAGCTGGTATAGGATGGAGAATTTGGCCTATAGACTTGAAAATCCATCTGATGGGGAGGCAAGTCTTATGGTGATCATGTTAGTTTTTGTTTGGTTTAGGCACTTTAAGGGTGCTGTTTGTAAGAATGTCAGGTGGAAGCTGTTCTGGTATGTTGACTTAAAAGTTTGGTTAAAGTTCAAAATGTGCAAATTATGGTGGCAGCAGGTTCATGAAATGAGGATTGGGATTGAGTTTATGTTCCTAATTGGTTCAAAGGGGAGGAGTGGCTTGTCTTATTCTTCTGGAATTCTGGAAAGTTTTAAGTGTAGAGCTTCAATGGAGTTGGTTTAGAAAGTTGGGCTTCTGGATGTTCGGATGAAGTGTTCTTAAAAATAGGGGATGGTATGAAATGATGGGCAACTGTTGTAGTAAAGATATTAAGGTTGGGGGTCTTGAGATGAAAGACATTTACTTTGACTATAATAGTGTTGGCTGGTGCATGTGGTTTTGGAGATGTATGCTTGTTTATTTTAGTGCTTACAGGTTTTTAAAGATTATTGGAGATGTATTTTGGGAGTTATGCTACTGGCCATGTCAGTATGGGGTTGAAAGTTGGTACTCCATCCGTGAGAGTGGTTGGTCAAAGTGAGTTTTGATAAGGATATGAATGTTGCTACTAGAAGGTTGCTGATCATATTTGATAACATTGTTTACAATAGATTTAAAGTAAGGGAAGATAGAAAGTGGCTGAGCATTAGATCTGAATTGAATTTGAGGATGCTGTTGTGGGTTACCTGGTTATTGGGATTGGTTGATTTCATGGCATTGCATGGAAACTGGTTCGTATGTTACTGCACTAGGAAGGATGCTAACAAAGGTTTGTGTTATTGGTTTGGAGATTGATGATATTACAGCGACACAGGTGCCTATCTATGATGATTATTTCGTTGCCTTGGAAGGCTGGGTGCATTTTGGCTGGTGAGATCAGAGGTGTTGCTGCTTATTTTCCTTGTATATGTAGGTTTAGCTATAGTCTGGATATTCCGTATGTTCGTTGTATTTTGGTTGTTAGGTTAGTTGTGTGGTGTTTTTATGCTCACTTAGCTGTTAAGGTTGGGAATTGTCCAACCTAATAGTTTAAGTGTGTGCTTCTTGTGTACTTTTTTGGTTCCTTTTATTTATTTTGTCGGGCTTTGCCTTTTAAAAAAAAACCTGTGTTTTCGAAAATTCATGGTGAATGTCTGACTGATCAGTTTGGAAAACCAATTTCAATTAATCTAACTGGTGACAGACTTTGTTATGTTTGTCGTAAGAAGGGTCATTATGCAAATAATTTTCCTACGACAACTAACAATTCATCATCAAATGCCAAACGTACAATGTATGTTGATCTTGATGGCATTATTTTTAGTGAACCAATGCCTAACACTAACTTTTTTTGGTAAAAGAAGATTACCTCAGAAAAGTTGGGTAGTAACTCTGATTATCACTCATCAGTTGACAATGGTTCACTAGAAATCATAAAACCAAAACAGGAATGGAGACCGAAAGTTGTCTCCACGACCAACATAGATTTTGTTGAAGACACTGGACGACCTACCATCACTGGGGATGAGGGTTGGGGTTTTTAAAACTTACTATTTTCAAGTGTTTGTAGGTATTTCAGGAAGACCTGTTAGTAATTGAGAGATTGCTTACAGTGAGATACTTGTGTTTTAAGTTCAATTGCATCGTTCTTATCTTTGAAATTTTGATTTTCAAAAACTTCATTTTAAAAATGTCTCAAGTGTTGATCGATCATTTTCATTTTTTGTTATTCATTTTCTTTCGTTCATAATTTTAGGGGGAGAAAATTTGAAAATAAAAAAAAAATAGTATTTGTTTGAATTTTAGGGGGAGAAATTTGGAAACTATAAAAAAATAAAAAATTGAGAAATTGATCTGACAAAAGCGAGAAATGATGGTACATCAGCATATACGTTTATCTGCCATGGGTAGATTAAGTCTAAAGGTTGTCGGTACTTGCATAATCTGTGAATGTGCATGACTAATCTGATATCTGCAAGTAAGATATAAAAATAATGCTTGCCTGATGATCTTTGGTTGTTTGCTTCTTGATGATTGCTGTGTAATGATTCTGACAAAAATAGAATAAAGAGATATCCTGATGAATGCATGCTTTTATTTTGAAAGATTTAAACTTGTTTGATTTTCTTTATTTTGTCAAACGATCGGACTTTCTCTGCGTATCGAAAGATCGACCTAACTGTTGTTCGTTTGACGTTCTGCTTTATTTTCATTGGTGTTTCGTATAATCCATCGGACTTTCTCTGCGTGTTCGGAAGAACCGACCTGATTGTTGTTGGATTATACAACTTCAACTTGTTTTGCTTTCTTATTTTCTCAAATACTTGGGCTTTCTCTGCGTGTCCACAAGACCGACCTGATTGCTAGGTATTTGGGGTTCTGCTTTATTTTTGCATGACTTATCAAGGATGATTAAATCTCAAATGCAAGTTACATCTATGACAAACATGATGATTTGCTAGTATTTCTGATAGAGTGGAGACCGAGTTATTAGTGCATGATAATATTACCTTAAGCATATGTGAAAACGATAAAAATGATTGGTGCATGCTGAAATAAACATAAATCTTGTATTGCGATTATCATGACTTGCATGCTGATTAAGACCGAAATTGAAGTGTGCTAGATGCGTTATGTTTGATATGATCTCGCGTCGTGATCTTTCTCGCAAAAGACAAAAGTAGTGTCTGTTTCTGTATTGCATTTACATTTCCATTCAGAAAATATCAAAAAGATTTTTGGTGTGTTTTAATATAAATTTCATAAAACACAAAAAGATTTTACTTCTTTTTTGTTTTCGATTGATCGACACAAGATACGAAAAACTTTTTCAAAAATATATCTTGGATTCTCAAAGAGAAGTTTTGCGCCAAGATTATTTATGTTGGTCAGGTACTCAACGGAAAGAGTTCATCACAACTTCAAGTCTTCTGAAGCTGTTGATAAGGATGAAAGAAACTGTGCATCGTCAAATATTCAAGATCAAGCTATCATTAAGTTGAGGGGGAGTTTGGTCGTAGAATATGTTTTAACTGTCGAATAGATACTACACATGACGAGGGGGAGTTTGTTGATACCTAAGTTGTGCGTCATGTGAAGTATCTGAACGAGACGATGTGAAGATTCAAAGACAAGTTCAAGCTGCCTGCCGAACCAGGTCCGAACCTAGAGTTCGGACTGGCCGAACATGGGGTTCGAACAGGGTTCGGCCCAGTCGTGTATATATAGGAACTTTGTCTTTGTATTCAGAGGGAAAGTGAGACGAACTGTGAGAGAACACTTCTTAACTATGTGTGTTTGTGAGTGTTTCTCTAGAGAGCGTCATTGAGTGTTTGTAATTGAATCTTTGTTGATTTCAATAAAACAAACCTTTATTTACATCTCGTGTTCACTCTACGATCAAGCAAACCTTTAGTAAGATCCGTCTTACGCATTTTCAGTATTTCTACCCTCGGTAAAATTTTGTATGTTGTTCTTATGTTGTTCTTATGTTGGTCCTTAATGTCAAAATGTGTTGGTTTTTGATAAAATCTTTGAACTACTCTTTTCTTTAAACTATTGAGTCTCTTCAAATTTCAGGACGAAATTCCGTAAAGTAGGAGAGACTATAACATTTGCAAATTTCCCGATTATGAAACCCGACCCTTTTGAAATTTGCAATTTATCAATTTGTGAATTATTGTGTAACAAAATAATTTTCGGGTATCTATGCCCCAATTGATGGATCTAAATTATTTATAATCGTTTTTCAAAACCAAATACGTAATTACAATAAATTGGATTCAAATTGGACTCCTCGGATTGAAAAGTATAACAATTTCCAGTTTTTACGCGATTTCAGTACGCAATTTGTCATTTACCAAGAATCTCTTATTTGGTCATTGTATGCTAATTTCAACATAATTATGAGTCTAATAATCAATTATCATGTCACGAGTCATCACGCACTTAATCAAATCACGAGACTTTGGTGAATTGTCAAAAATCGATACGTACGTCAAAACCGACCAATATCGCGTTATTTGACCTAATTTGTGCATCTCTATGAATTATGTGAGGTATTTATATTCATTTTGAGTGGACTATATTTGGTTATCGCGATGGGAGTACGAAGTGGGTAATTTGGGTGAAAAGAGTACTCGAAAACGTCAAAAAATGAAGAACCGAGCACACATAATGAGAAATCGGTAAAAGTATGGTTCGGGTATGCTCCAAGCGTATCGCTTGGAGAAACACCATTTCCTAGGCGATACGCCTAGGAAGGTTTTTCAAGCAGACCCTAATTTTCAGCTATAAATTCATCTTATTCTCAGTAGCCCCCATTCCCTCAACCCCCAAAAACCCTAAACGGCCAATAACACTTGAATATCATCCTTCCCCACCTCAATTTGATTATGAAAGATTAAAGGTTGAATATTGGAGCTTGGATCATCCTTCTTCGTCCCTTCTTTTTGGTTTTTCGGTTAGTTATTTTCTTGTCCTTGAAATTGCATGTCAAGATCTGAGTTTTATCATGTATTTAAGTTAATTTCATGTCATAGATGTGTATCATGTTAGATCCATGGATGAAATTGATCAAGATTAAATCTTTTTAATAAATTAGGGTTGGATTTATGATATGCTTGAGAATTCATGCTAGATCCATGTATAAACTTGTCAAAGCTTGAGACTTTATGGTGTATTAAGGGTAGATCTACATGTTGCTTATTGATAATCACTAGATCTATGAATTCCATGTTTAAATCTTGTGACTTTATGATGAAATTAGGTTAGGTCCATGATTTTACATGTTGTTATGATGTAGATCTAGGGTTTTGTTAATAAAGATTAGATTTTTATGATTGGAATTGATGAGGTCTTGGTCATGCATGCTATTTAACAGTATATATATGGAATTAACCATAAAGTTTGCATTTTTATATCTTTAAATGCTTAGATCTTCATCATATATACTATCTAGGATTAGATCTATGAAATTTGACATTAAGATTGTATTTTTATGCTATGAAATGCTTAGATCTACAACATGTATGTCATCTAGGGCTAGATCTATATGTTGAGATCATCAAGTTAGGACTTTTATGTTTTAAAAATTGTTAGATCTTCATCATACATGCTTACTAGGGCTAGATCCTTGTTCCCCATCATCAAGTTTGAATGTTCTTGCTATAATTGACTAGATCCATGCCATGTAGTAATAGATATATTGACTTGACGATGTAAAACCGATTAGATCTATAAATCTCATGATATATTATGAATAAATATAGGTTTACATGTTAGATCTAGAGGTTACCTTGCCTAATCAATATGAATTAAGTGAATGATAGTTAGTTTGACCTTGTTTGACCTTCTTGACAATATTTGTTATTTAGGATCCTATGATTTTACCCATAGATTTAGAATTAAATAATCTATCATAATGTACGTATCATTACCTCATCAAATCATCAATGAGTCGTCGAGTCGGTTGTGTTGTGAAATTTATCTATTTACTTGTTTATTTATTTAGTTATTTATTCATGTTCCTCTATCTCATCTAGTCGTCAAGGCCATCCTCGAGTCTAACTGTTTCGTGGTGTCATAGTCTATTCGTAGCTCCTTCATCAGGTGAGTATTCATAGCCCTTCTTTCATTTCAATGTTTTAAGGTGTAACATGTATCCGTATTTAAAACCCTCATTCTTTATTATGCTAATACTATGCGATTCTATGTGTGATATTCTATTGTGCGAATACTTGTTGGATTCTATGTGTGTAAGTCTTTGGTTGGAAGTCCTGGCGGTAATCTTTAATCGCTAATCGCTAATCCCTTGTGTACCATTAACCTTTGAGCCGTGGCAACAATGATAGATCTATTGGTGGAGAACACACCTTAAAAGGTCGGAAATGTAGTCTTATTTTCGACGGGTGATTGCTCACTTACTGTCTAGGTTTTGTGCATGTCACTTATATGACTTGTTGATCACTATTGGATAAAACACTTGACTCATTGAATCACAATGCTTTAATCTATGTAGTATGCTAAACCTCTGTTTACTCACCAACTATTCGTAGTTGACCCTTATTTTATACATGTTGCAGGTTTTGTTGTTTGATATCGATGACCTTGTATATAAAATTTTAGGATGCATGTGGACTTAGTGAGACCTGAATACTTGTTGTATTGTAATTGTTATATTATGTAATCATTGAATGTTATTAAATGGGTTGATTAAGAATACCGCAACATTTATTTAGTGTTGTGTGCATCTGGACATAGGCCTGAGCATTCGGGATTTCCCGTCCCGACCCGTCCCGCCAATTGCATTTCCCGAACCCGCGAATATGGTTTTTCGAATCCCGATACCGACCCGTGAAACCGCGAATATGGATTTTCAAAATTCGGGTATTAAACCGGTTTCCCGATTTAGTCCCGCCAATCCCGTGAAATATTACAATAAATAAAAAAAAATAAAAAAACACCATATCACCAAAACAAAATTATTGAATTTTATCCGATTACATTAAATGACGAAAGGTCCAAAACCAAAAAAACATGCCACCAACTACCAAGTGTCCAAGTTCCACCAACATGAGGAGTTAACACTTAAGACTTAATGATTCATCAAAATATCAAAATAGAATAAAAGTTGATAGTTTCTTCAATCTTCAATCTTCATGAGTTCATTCCAATACCACTGACTCAATCTTCTCAAAAAGATCTAAAATAACCAAAGGATTAGAAATATATAACAAATTGCATGTGGTTAATATATCATGAAATATTAAAATGAACCAATATACCGTTTGCAAGTTCATCAAATTTTTCCACTTCTTCAATTACTTCTTCCATTCCTTTTGTTCCCTTTCGCATCCAATCTTGTGTACATATCAAAGCTTCCACAATTTGAGGCGATAATGAACTTCGAGATGAATCTATGACCCGTCCTCCCGTCGAAAAAGCCGACTCGGAAGCCACACTTGAAATAGGAATCGCCAATATGTCTATAAGATAAACGATTAAATTTAGTGTATAAACTCAAAATCGGTTTCAAAATATGTATGCTATCACAGTATCACGTGGTATAATGCATAAGATATTTGGGTTTTTAAGTCAAAACTCAAATTAATATGCTATCACTGTATCACAGTTTTGACTTAATATGCTATGTATGTATGCTCAAAATATGTATGCTATCACAGTGGCTTTATAATACACTTTCTTGTATGCTACCATATTAAGTCAAAACATTACATCACAGTGGTCACTGGTCAGTGGCTTTAATATATTATGTATGCTATCAAGTTTCAAGTATGCCAAATATCACAGTGGCTAACAATTTATCAAAATATAAATATGAAACTGAAAATTAGAGTATCTTTCGCCATCCTTGCTAGGGTCGAATACCTCGTCGCGTTATTGTTCCACCATTTCAGTATATCAAAGTCCACGGTTTCTTCTTCGACCTCATCTTTAAGATATTTTTCTAACTCGCTCCTCTTTCCAAATGCTTCAACACCACCAACTCGCCGATGGGATTCAAACTTACTCATAAAAGAATTTTTCCCGGACCTAGTAGGAGCTATGTCTTTATCTTTCTGAACCGTTTGAGTAGAACCCGTTTGATATAACAACTCATACTCTTTTACAAGTAACATCATCTCATCTTTTACTTCATCAATCAAGCCCTCCAACACTTCCTCATATTCTTGTTCCGTCATTTTTTGTTTGGATATTTCTTCTCTAGTTAATTTAATCAAGTCGGCTTCTTTTTCACACCTAAATGCTATGAGTTCTAGTTTGTATCTCGGATCTAATATAAGAGCAAACTCAAATATCTTATTTTTCTTACCCTCGTCTTCAAAATATTTTGCAAACTTAGACTTCATCATCTCTATCGAATTTTTTAAATTAAAAAGGGGACTACTATTCTTAGACATCTCATCTAAGTTATTGCCAATATCCATCACTTGAGCATAATATTCATGCGCTATGGCATACGTGGAGCAAGACACTTCGGTGGTTTTCGCTTTAAAAATCTCGAGTATGTCAACTAATGTTCTTGAATACTTCCAATGTACTTGATCGGGCACTATATCTAAGGACTTACGGAAATCTTTATCTTTGATAGCATATAGAATGAAAACTTCTTCAAACATGGCAACCCTTTCTAACATTTCACAAGTGCTACTCCACCTTGTGCACACATATAATGATAAACAAGCTGTAGTTGTGAAACCTTTTTCTTTTTTACAAGCCTTAAACAACTTTAGCCTATTTGATGAATATCTTATATATTTCACCACATTGCGAATAGCATCAATAGTACCATCCTCCGCCTTCAACCCATCTTGAACAGTTAGGTTAAGAATATGGGCAAGACATCTAATGTGTAAATACTTCCCATTACATGATAGCCCAGGTAACCTATTACTCAACTCTCTAATCGCGACATCATTAGATGACGCGTTTTCTAGTATGAACGCCATTACATTCTCAATCCCCCACTCAAATAGACACTCTTCAATAGCACTAGCTATCACATCACCCTTATGGCTAAAAATCGGTTTAAAGTTGATGATTTTTTTTTTGATAGTTCCACCCATCATCAATAAAATGTGCAGTCAGGCACATGTAATTAATTCTCTGATTCGATGTCCAAGTATCCGTAGTAAATGACACCCTCGGTTTACTTTTTACAAAAAAACTTTTTAGCTTCTTTTTTTCTTCTAAAAAATTGTTAGCAGTATCGCGCACCAAAGTAAACCGAGAGGGTAGTTTTACATTCGGACAAAGTGATTGAACAAAATTTATAAACCCAGGGTGTTCAACGAGTGAAAACGAAAGCTCACATTCAACAAACAATCTAATCAACAATTGTCTAACCTTAGATGGGTCATACTTTCATGGTTTAAGAACTGTTTGTCCTGCTTCATTTTCTTCCACGCTCATGTTTGCTTGTTTTTCTCGAGCTATTACTGCCGGGTTTGATCTGCAAGTGTCTAGATGTCTATTTAGACCCGACGTGCCATTTGAACCGGAGTTGCAACATAAATTGTCCTCGCAAAACATGCATTTAGCTTTATCGATTCCATTCTCGTCAATAAACCGAGTGAAATACTTTCGACATTCTGCCTTTGGAGTTCTTTGTTTATATTTTCTTCTAGGCTTTTTAGTGGGTTGTTCTTGTTCCATGACAGAAGTCAAGATAGAAGAAAGCAAGAAGCGCTGAAGTAAGAACGAGGATGATAAATCAGAGAGAAAGAAGAAGCATCGCTGATTTAGGGTTTCTGGTATGTCTGTGAATCAGACTATCAGAGAGAAAGAAGAAGCGTGAAGCGTCGCTATACTAGATGACGTGAAGAGAAATTGGAAGGTCGTAAATTTTGGTAACTGATATCCTAATTTCTTGGAGATTGAAACAAATTAACTTAATTAGTTAATTACTTAATTGATTCTTTTAACTTACCGTGTATATTGAATTAATATATGGTAGCATACAAGAAAGTATTTAATATATATTGTTGAATTAGCGCACCTGCATCCGGCACAGTGGCTTTATATCCGGCATTGCAGCAGTGGTATTTAAATCAAAACTAAAAGTCTCAAAATATGTATCCGGCATTGTTGAATTATTTTATTATGTATGTATATATTATGTATGTATATTCACGGGAAATCGGTATTTAATATATATTCACGGGATATGTCCCGAATCCCATGAAAATAAAAATTCAAAACCCGATTCCTGACCCACGAATTATATTAACGGGATTAGCGGTTCGGTTTCGCGGGACATATTCGGTTTCGCAGGAAATACCCGGTTTTTGCACAGGGTTGTCTGGACAATCATAGCGCCCTGGCATATTCCGCCATCGGTTGGGGTGTGACATTGTTGTGGCCTTCAAAACGTGGTGTGACATTTTCAGGCACACCATCTCTAGCTCCAAAAAAAGTTGCCTCTTTGTGGGTTTCCAATAAACGCTACGTAACCACCATTGAAAGATTTAATATTTTTCAATGAGCTCTTTTGGCCAGTCATTATGTCTAGAACATCCGCTATCTACATGTCAACTGGGAGAATTTACATCAAGTTGTTTCTGTAACGACCATAAACAATTAATGATATACTGGTACCCATACCATTTTTTATTTAGGGTTATCCTTGTCAATGCGGTTAATTATTTTATGATTTTCAATAACTTTATCATCAACTACATTGGTTTGTTTAATCATATTTTCACGAAATATTTTCTTCTTTGAGTTTTAGGTCTCTTTTCCTTTGGTTTAGCATTCTTTTCAGAAGAAATATGTTCATGTTTTAGTACAGATTCAACTTTGGGTTTAAAAGGTACAAACTTCTTTATAAAATTGTTATTTTTTGACAAAGTTTGACTTAACCCTTGTTTCAAAGTTTGAAACTTGCAGCAACAAGTTTCTATTTTGGTTAGAACAGAAACAGCAGATTTAGGACACTCATTTTCGGAAACAGGTTTGCCCTTCTGTTTCTTATCTGCACGTTAATCACACTTTTTGGTAAAAGTGTCCCACACAACCACAAACATAACATTTATGTGACAATCCAAAAATTCCATGTGAACACTAATTGTATTTTCGTGCAATTATCCATTTTATCTATTTGCATTAGACTTAATTTGATCAAATTAGGTATCCTGCGTGTGAACATAGATAAACTTGGCTTGACTACCCATGCCCGTATCGGATATCGATCATTTTAATAGTAAGTCCTATGTTTATTCAAACTGGAAATTTAATAATGATAAAGTTTCACATAATATAAAGATGGAATTTTAACAACAAGAGACGTAAAATGTTCATTTATATTTTTCAAAACTATTTGTGTTAAGCCAAACACATTCAAACCGTTCACAATGTTAAACGACCAATTCACGTTAAACTTTAGTTTTGACATGAGATGGTTTACGTTTGACAATTCAAAACAAATTATTATTTTATGTAACATTTTACTTAAAAGTTCTTTTAGGTATATCAATAGAACATGTAAATAATAAGCCGAACGTTCAATATTACGTTACGAATGTTGATATTATATATAATCAATCAAAAACATTCGAAGTTAAGCATGATAATCAACAAGAATCCAAAGACTTGTGTAATTTCTTCCATCTAAACCAAAACTTGTTCATTTCTCTCTCGTTTCAATCCGAATCACAATTCATTTTTGGTATCCAAACGATTCAGCACCTTTGTATGAAGATTCACCAAACGTCCAACCAAGTCAACCTGACCTAAACTAGTTACCCATTGGACCCATCAAGATCGCCCGACCCAAAACCCCAAACCTTGGACCAAACCCATTCGGCCCAAATGGGGTTTACCGCACGAGCAAGAGGTTTACGACCTGAGGCCAACCCGGCCCATTAATCAATTTCGATCGAACCTGAAGCCCAACACGGTCCAGCCCGACCCCACTATTCGACCCGACTCATTTTCTGACCCAACCCGATAGCCCAGTCCGGCCTAGTGGCCCTTTAGGTCCACATGCCCATTCCAGCCCAATTTATTTCTCGGCTCAATATCCTTTTCCCCCACGACCCTTTCTTTTTCTATTCTTTTGGCCTATTTCTCTTGTTTTCAGCCCTTGACCCGGAAGAATCATCAAGATATTTTCTTGATTTAAATCTCACGTGTTTAAAAACTTTGATCCTCCTCTATCTAGCCTTGTCCCCTAGTTCCCATTCCAAGTTGTCTACTAAAGGACATAATCTCCTTAAACCCATGGGTAATAACCACTAGACACAAAACTCCCTTCAAACCACTTGGCTTTTCCCCTTGTTTTTCCCTTTTGGTTGGCTCCTACAACCTCAAAATACATCCCCATTTAGCCACTTTCATACAATACTCAAGTGTGGTTCAAGGACAAGGCTCAAGCTCTTTCTTATTCTTCTCATCTTATTGATCGAGCCACCCCATACAGTTCCTATTTGAACCGTAACCAAGACCAAACACCAATAACCTCCCACTTACTTAAACACTTAACCCACTTTCATATCAACACTTAACCATTTCACCCAAACCTTCAAACACAAACACTCTCTACCCTTTGGCTTACCTTAATCTGCCACCATCACTACCCAAATTCCTACTTTCTAACCATCATTTAACCTCTAAATTCTAGGCTAAATCACTACAGTCAATGGTAAGTTCCTAAATGCATCTCTTCTCATCATAAACCTAGAACCCATCCTTTTTCTTCTATTCTAACATCATCATTTCCATCACTTTTCTTGTCATCTTTGGTTCTCGAAAACACCAAGGCTTCATCATACAAGTCAAGGGTGGGTAGGAGCAAAACTTGGAAGCTTAATCAACAACCCACTAAAGTCACAAACCAATCATGTTGAGGCTATAGTGAGAATTCCTTTCTTCTCTTTCTTTCTTCCTTGAATTTGGTTCAAAATCACGTCATAACCTTGTTTTAACAAGTCTTGATGAAATATTACTCAACGATTATCTAACAAAACATGTTAGCCTAAAAATGCTTACTCTGATGGAATTATTATGGGGTTAAAGTAATCATTTATTAAATCTATATGATGATCAAGTGTTATTATACGATAAATAACAACATATGGTGGATTCATGCTTAGAATCACAACTTAGTTTAAAAACCCTAAATAATATGTTTTTTTTTTACTTTGATGAAATCATTTAATGTTTAACACATGTATAATTTCTGACCTATAACTAAGCATGATGAATACTATTCACAGTGTATTATTATGGTTGTAAAATGTGTTAAACTTGATATACATGAAATATGTCATAAAATAATTTCAAAAAGTATAAAAAGAATATGTAACTTGATGATTATGTTTAGTATTTTGGTTGATATAAATTATAGTGGTCATAAATGAGACTAAATGCTATTTTGTTAATAGAGATGCTAAACATAAAGAAGTCTTAAAAAACTTATGATTTTATGTCTTGAAAATCATATGTAATGAATTTGTTATAAAATTATTCACGACTAGTATTATGATGGTTTTAAAGCTTTTTAAATGTCTACTTATAAATTACCAACAAAGTATCAAAATTCACATACAAGTCCAAATTGGTTTATGTGAAAAATGGAATATTCAGGACCCAAAAACCTAATTTTCTAACTAAAGTATTATGAGATTTTGGAGAACTTAAGGTTTTGGTCCAGAACCTAAAATGGACTCATTTTTAGTAATAAAAATGTTTCACGAAGTTCAAAAGTGGAAAATAAATGCTTTAGGAAGAAACCGGACAAAAACTGTGACTTTCGGTAACGTTAAAACCTTAATTTTGACAAGTTTGGTTTCCACCAACAAGCTTTGATAATTTAGAACCAAAAACTTTATTAAAACAGCCTCCAAAATATTTTTGAACTTTTTAAGAAACCCAAACTATCATAAAACGAGTCATAGACGTGAAACCAGTGAAACCGACACCGTTACCAGGTAAACCGTCACTCAAAGTCATAAAATATAATTTCGTATATTTGAAACCATTACATCATAAAAAAAATATTTTTATGTGTTTAAACTTTTTACATGAAAAAGCGAATAATATCGTGTATTGATGCACAAGAGAAAACACGTATTTCAAACCTTAATAATAAAGAAAATCTACTTATAGTTTTGGAGGTTCAAAACCTTATAAATATTTAATGAAATTAAATATTTGCATTTTCGTGTCGTCACAAAAAAAATAAATATATATTATTCAATATGTAAATTCATAATATTTTTGGGACGCGAAAGCTTTTATAATAATTATTAATTCATATAAATATATTTTTCCAACTTAACCTTATTGGTTCAACAACAAATAAAATTCAATAATTTTCAACGATACCATTGTGTTGCATAAGTCAAGACTTGACCTAAACATTGGGTGACATGACCGTTTACCCAATGTAACCGACCTATATGTCTTAATATTATATATATTATAGACGACACTGTGAGGTTAACCACCTTTATATCCAGCGCTATACCAGTTTGTTCATCACCTAGCCATGTGAGTTTTCACACCCCCTTTTCACTATTCTGTTTTTCTAAACTATGGGGGGGGGGGGGTGAAAGCCGATTCAAACTTTTGTCTGATATTATAGATACTTGTAACATGTACTGATTGCATGTTCTTTTCATATCACCAACTTAAAAAGTCATGTTCATTCATGTTTATATGCCAAACCCCACTATTAACTGAATTCAATTAGTTCAGTCTGAAGTGATAGCTAGTGAATAAATCTATTTGGGTTAACCACCCTGCCTTGATTGGTTGCTCCAGTCCTAACTTCACGGTTATAGTCAAGGGTACATGTCAGTTATTCTGGTCATTCAGTATTCTTAGGGAAGGATGCATGAGTGGGTAATCAGTTAGTGTTTGAATTCAAGGTTCATGTACAATCTTTACAACCTCAGTATCAAATATATAATATCATGATGGCCAAACATTCAAACTTATTTCAAATATTTTAATGCGTCATTAAACCTGTGAGCTCACCAACATTATGCTGACTTTTGAAATTTTTTGAATTCTCAGAGAACTAATGATGCACATTTATGAAGTCAAAATTTCATTCCTGCTTGTTAGTGTTCATGGTCTGCTTTCTTGCATGTTCATAGCGTCTTTTGAAGATTTAATTGCATTACACCAGTTAGGATGTTATGTTTTTAAATCTTATATCAATTTTCTTTTGAAACTAATTAACATGTCGTACTGCTATAATTTCTGATGCAAGCCTAAATACTTTAAATAAATATTTATGACCTGTGTTTTAAAAACAAATGACATTTTTAAATGTTCATTTAGTGGTCGTTCATTCATAACCATGACCATGATACCTATCAGTCACACACCTCCTTTTCGCCATATCCAAGGTGTGACCGACTTGGTATCAGAGCCATGGTTATAGTGAATTAGGATGCATCAGTCCACACCTAGTCTATAACCTACGCTCTGCATCATTCATGTGAGTGTGCATTCATGCAAATTTTTTGAATTCTCAGAGAACTAATGATGCATATTTTAATGCGTCATTAAACCTGTGCCAACTTGCAAGTTTATTTGTCTGCATACTCATAATTGCATATATATATATATATATGATATATTATTTATATAATATACAATACAAATTCAAGATGAATAGTATAGTTTTAGTATCTCTACTTTGGTCACCACATTTTTGGTTTCTTGCAAATTGACCACAACTTTTTACTTTTATTAACAATTTTACTCCTTATCGACATAAGTTTTTACTTTACTATGGGCGGTATTCCCAGATTTGACAATCTGCCTCTTACCTGTCCTGATTCTTTCGCTGCCTCAAAATCACTTTCTCTCTCTCTTTACGTTCCAGATGAACATCTCTCTGTTCTCCAATGCAGATCGTCGGGTGATGACGGAGAGTGGCGGCCCTGCTGCCCCCGTCTACTGCTCCGACTGAGGCGTAGGCAGGCCGTCAGTGGCGGCTTACCCGCCCGTCTTTGAGAATGGCGGCGTTCTTGCCTCCGTCTGTTGCTCCGATTGAGTCGCTGTACTATTCCATCCTCTGGAACGGTGTACGATTAAACCCTAAGCAACTCTGTTTCTACACTTGGGGTTTTGTTGGCTGTCGTGTCGTTGTGTGGCGTCGTCGGTTTTAGGGTTTCGATGCAACCAGTGGTGGAGATCTTCTTGAGGTTTGAAAAACACACACATATGAATGGATCGATTGTCATCTCTGTGTGCCTGTTACATGCATGCAACTTATTTATACCTTTTAATATGTCTATTTTATAGACGAATTATTTACCGCTGTATCTTTGTAAGAGAGTTACCCATTGTTGCTCCGTTTCTGATGACGGCAGACTTTGTTGGGTGGGTTTGCTACGGAGCATTGATGCAATCATGGGATTTTTAAACTCTCTCTCTTTCGAACAACCAACGAATCTGTGGCGTATGGGGTTAAGTGTTGGACTTTAATGATGCCTTTGGATTTTGTGGGTTTCTTCGGATCTGAGTTTTTAGATACAAATTCGGTTTTCTTGGGGCCATGATTCTCTTAAGGATGTGATGACAAACCCGACTTCCTTTTCTTTTTGGCAGCGATGATTATGGTGAGAGGCGAGGCAAAAATCAAGAATGCTTGATCATTGCAGCCGTCACCAGGATCCATGTCAACAATCTGATCTTAGCTATTACGTATGGCTATGACAATTAGGTGGGATCTGAGCCTTTCGTTGATGGTTTCTTTCGAGTCTAGATTGCAAATAGATAATCTTTATTATTTTATTTGAAGAAGTTGAGTTTGAGTCTTGCAGGATGAAGGAGGATCTTCCACCATATAACATCAGGGCTGATGTGTATCCTCTAGACCAAGAAGAGGTATATTTTTAGTATTTCATTCCTAATCATTTTCTAACATTGAATTGGTTGTGTAATCGCGTGTATGATGATTTACCAAATGAAAATGAGTTATTTTGTAGGAACTGTGTTTGGACAAGCCTCTCTCTGTGAGTTTTTCTTTTGCCAAAGTCAATACTAATTTTTGTCATCGTGCCTATGACGTTACATGATTTAGAATTGTGGGCTTATATAAGTTTATTAATAGTTAACAAGTTTACATTTCTCATTAAAATTGATTTGGAATGCCACTTTCCGAAGGAAACAATTTGTCATTAAAATTGATTTGGTATGGTACTCTCTGAAATGCATTTCCCATTAAAATTGATTTGGAATGACACTTTCTGAAGGAAATGATTTCTCATTAAAATTGATTTGAAGTGGCACTTTCTAAAATTGATTTCTCATTAAAATTTATTTGGATGGACTGGATTTCATATTTTCACGTGTAATCAATAATATAATGTCTTGAGTTAGCATATTTAATTGAGCCTAAGGGGTAAACGTACTATTTTGGGTTTTATGACTTTTGTTTTATTGTGTCAGCAGACATGAGAGTTAACTAAGGTGGAAATCACATGAGCATTGCTTTGTTGTTATGTCCAAGGCAGGATTGATTGCTCAGGATTGATTGTTGTTGGTGTTCCACAAGTGATTGTTGAGGTATTTGACTGTTTCTTTCCTAATTTTTTGTTGGGTTTGTTTGTGAGGAGATCATCAATTCTTTAATGTGAATATGCTGCATCAATCTGGGTGATGAGAGAGAGGTTTTTTTGTTGTTATTTGTGCTAATATAAAAGCTTTAAGAGCTGTTAAAAGTTGGGTCATGAATCTACACTTATTGCCTAACTAATACACTCTTCAATGCCTACAAAAATATGGACTTTTTACAAATAGTATAACTAAATGCTTACCAACAATTTTTTTATAATGATGTGGCTTTTGCAGACTGTCATGGAATCTAGCACATCTCTCCAACATCACCACCAGTGCCGATTGATGTCAGAGTAATACGCAAATGGAGATCATGTAGAACCATCCGTTGGAATATTCCAATTTCTGTTTGATGAAGTATGGTTGTTTGTTATGTGCTCAAACTTATTGTACTATTTTGATTTCTATGCAGCGGGCATCAGGGTTTTAACATAACCCTTTGTAATTGAGGCAAGAATTCGTGAATGTTAGCGAGCATCAAGAGGATTTGTTACAAAGAAGGCGAAAAAGAGGGAAGTAACAAATCTTTTGGACATAGAAATTATGAATCAAATGATCACTGTAAGTGTTTGCTTCTCTTAATTTGCAATCATCATTCTACTCTCTTAATGCCAGCAGTTAGTATTTGGTTAGATTTTGGTTTAAAGGATTAAATTTTTCATAGACCTGCATTTGAAATTAATGTCATGTGTCACTGTAAAAGTTCTGTTTTCATCTCATTTTGTATGTATTGCGCTAAAAGCATCACAAATAGGCCAGAGGTTATTTTTCATTTCTAGAATTTTAAATTCTGATTAGTTTTTATATTCTATAATGCCCCATCTATTAAAGTAAATACTTTAGGTTAATCATAAGGTGGCAAAATGAGTAGTGACAAAATGAGTATCTGACAAGGAACTCTACACTGAAATATACAGTCTTAAATAAGGTAAAAAGATTTAGTTTCTATTCGTTGACAACGAATAATTGTTTAATTTATGATTTTTTTGTTTCTCATTAGATATGCATTCCACAAGGGAGAGAAATGGCATATACATACCACATGATTGTTACCCAAGTGAAGAAGCTGCCAAGAAGGTTTATTTTCCAATTAAGTTAACCAATTCCTATATTATGTAATTCATTAATTTGATCAGAATACATTGTTGGAGTACATGATGTTCAAAGGGTTAGAGTCTTGGCTTAATCCGGATGTCGCAACGTTTTTCACGCTAGAAACAAACCTGGTAGATACTTGGATGTTTGCTTCCAAAGGTATTGTCATGATTTCAATATAATAGACAAGTTATTTTCTAACTAACATTAGGAGTGGAGCAGGGAAGTTTTCAATGACAAAGCACATTTTGTACATCTTATTTAAGACATGAAAAGCTAATGTAGCAATTTGAATGATAATATATTTTGGAACTAACATTTGAGGTTAAGGTTTTGTATTTTATTAACAGCCTCAAACTGCAGATAAAACGGATGGCCCGCCGCAACGCGCGGGCGGGTCACCATCTCGTTGTTATGAAATGCAATTTGTCACAACATGTCACATAAGGAGATCGTTATGGTGCCATATGACTCAGAGCCGGAGTACGAGTACACCTCATCATCACCAGTCTACACTCCTGCATCTCTGGAGTATACGCCTTCGTTACGTGTACCTAAGTTGGTTGCTAACAAGAACACACCCGCGCCCCTCGCCGAGGAGGGCAAAAATTAATAACACCGGAGCTGTCATCAGCTAAGAAAACTATTGCTGGAGATGTACTAGTGTTTGGCTTGGACTTGGCACTAATACTAGAAATATTTTTCCCATAATACAACTTTAGTTTCCGTACTTGTGCAGGAATTATATTTATAGTGGACATCACTAACTCTCGAGCTTGTAATTTCCTAGTCAACTCATGAAACAACCAACTTCAATGTTCTTTGTCATGGGTATGTAACAGAACATAACTCTCCCATTTTGTTGGTAATTCTTCTAGAACCTTCTCTTTCAATTCTATTTCATCTTTCTTGATGTTCACTACTTCCATTTCACTTAGCAGATGAACGAATCTTGATACTAAAGCAATTATATCCTCATTAGGAAAGTGTTTGAAATTGTCAAATTCTTTCTTGAGAACCTTCTGTTACTTTTTTATGCTACTCATTCCCGTCACATCTTAGCTTTAGAGCTTCCCATAACTCTTTTGAATTCTAAACATCTTGAATTGGTGAAGTAACTCTTTTGGTAATGCCATCATAAGAACTCCATATGCTTTTTGTTCTCTCTTATAGTTCTCCTTTTCATTACCACTAAGATTACTTTGCATTTAGGCACTCCATTCTCTGATGGGTATGTGAACCCTTCGTGAATTACAATCCACACAACATCTGTCGCACCTATGTAAGCCTCAATTCTCCTTCTTAAATTTGATAGTCTTTAAGTCTCAACAACTTTGGTACCTTTTGATTTGTATGAATTTCATTGTTGTAATTGAGCATTGTTTGCATGGAGTTTTGGATTGATGCGAAAGCTTGCATTCCATTCATCTTGAACAAATGATATTCTGTCTCGACGAACTCAAATTATCCTTTCTCAATGAACTCAAATGATCAACGAACGAACAAGAATTCAAAAACCAAGTGCACGAACCAGAACTTATGAATTAACAAGAACTCAATGAACCAGGAATGGATGAAAGTTCAACGAATGAACCTATTAATGTACGAACCTAGATAGTGTATGAATTTTCAAAGAACGAAAGTGTTAATGAACCGAATAATGAACGAACCAAAAAGCACTCAAAGAACTTAAAAATGATGAACAAACTCGCTGTTCATTGAACTCGCTATTTGAGGATGATGATTCTTTGAGTGATGAGAGCACACCACCTTTAGAGAAAGAGAGTCTCAACGGAGAGAGGTTTGACCTGTTTTGGACGAGGTGTCACAATTTCCCTTTCTATTGTCAATTTTCATTTGGCAGAGAGTGGTCGTGTGGGACCCGCCTGGGTACAAAAGAGACGTTAGATTGGCTTTGCTTGTGACTCCTCTGATTGGCCAGAATCATTTCAAACGGATCATCACTTGTGACCATCAGATTGTTTGATCTGGCCGTCGATTTTGATTCTGGTTGGCGCCTTCTCATTGGCGTAGAGTCCCCTCACACGGATCACGACTGCACAACCCTTGATCTCATTTTCTCTACACCGTTGGATGACCTGCATGCTCAAATCTGATTGGCTCCTACCCTCTTACATGGATTATGGTCTTTTGAGCTGAATTTTGATTGGTTGTTACTCAAAGACACGGATTCTGGTTATCTTAGGGGATTTAACACTCCTAATGAACTTTTTCAGCATTTTTTGTTAAATGTGTGTTTTTCTCACTAAGTCTGTAACGAAACTAACACCACCAACGAAATTTTAGAAATTTTTTGTTAGTTCATGAGTTTATTCCGCTATTTTTATTGGGGTTCTCGTTTATTGACGTCACGTGTACGTTAGCTATCGACCACTGACGGATTAGCTTCAATTTTCGGTTAATTATGCAGCTTTTTTAGTTAAGTCTCACGGATGTATTTTTAGCTGATGCAGCGCTAATGTCATCTAACCGAGTTAACTAGAATCTCAGTTAAATATTGGAGTTTTCCGTTAAATCTCTCGGAAGACCGTTACTTGAAGAAAATTGATGAATTTTTCTCAGATTTTTCAAATTGATCCGTTTTCACAGATATTTCTTGAGAATCTTCACGAAATATTTTCCCGAGCTCGTTTTTCATCACCCAAAATTACGAAGACTCTGGTTATGATTATTTTTCGTGTTTGCGCTCGGGATCTTAATTTTTCACCGATTTGGCATGTTTTCTCGATTTAAGTGACGTTTTTCATGATATTTTTCACCTGTCACTCGAATCGAACTTTATTTTTACATCCAACCCTTAGTGATGTGGAAAAAGTGTTATATTTATGGATCTTACATAACTATCATCATCCGACTTTATTTTTACATCCAACCCTTAGTGAGCGAGACGGTTAGACTCTGTGCATGTGATTTTTGTGGTTTCGTTGGATGTTTGTGAAGAGATTTAGAGAAATAGGGGGAATAATATAGATTTGGATTATCAGGCCGGTTATCAGAAGTTGGAGCATTTTCAATGATTGACTGATTTGTCTGATTCGGTTTGTTGTGGATTGGAACCTTATCATATGCCTTTAGTATTGTACCCGACTGTGTGAGCAACGTACCCGAAAGGTTGAACATGGTTCTTAACTGAAGAAAAGAGAACAAGGAGAATCTTATTCAAAGGGAGAATTTCTACGACAGAAAGCTCCGGGTTTATCAGTTTTTCATTGAAGATGTATGACAGAGTGGTTCTTCACCAGTTTGGCAGATTTGAAAGCATCAGTCACTGGGGAATATGTTGAAGCTAAAATCTATGTGACTGACGCCATCAAATGTGTTCGAGAAGCATTCGGTTAAAGAATCCATTATGATTTGATTTAGAGATAAGGGTCGTGATGGTTGAAGTTTGCAGATTGGACCAAAATGTTTTTCTTGAAACGTCAACTGTTTGGGTCAACGATCAACGTAAAAGTTAAAGGAAGATCGGTTCGAGCGAGTCAAGCTTCATATTAATTAAATCAAATTTGATTTAATTAATATTTATTTTATTATGTATTTTTGCTCATTTATTGTGTTCACTAGTTAGCGGGTTAGTGAGCACAAGGGCTCTCCCTATATATAGAGGTGGTAGGCTTCATTTGTTTGATGATGATTCTTTTAGTGGTGTGAGCTTTCACTTTTAGAGTGAGAGTCTCATCTTGGGTTTGAGCTCAACCCATGATGGCGATGGATTTCTTATGAGAGATGTGAGGTTGTTTGTCATGATTTCTTGTTGTAATCATTCGACTAATGAAATCATTAGACTAGTTCATCATGTTTCTTGTTTGATTCCTATATTCTCTTTATCCCGTCTCCACATCTCGCTTTCATCTCGTTCATAGTTCGGAATTATGATCTTGATCCATCCTGTCAAGAACATTGAAGTCGTCCTGCACTAGGCTGGTAATGATCCACCTCTAAATATATTATGGATGTGGTGAGTAAGCTACGGTACTTCCTATATATAAATACTTGAGATACAATAGGAGGTGACACTAGAGTTAGCCCCAATAGGTAGAAGTCATGGGCACTGTGGGTAACAAAATCAGTAGAGTTATGTGTAGGAACCACTTAACTGATAAACTAGGGAGGGACTTAGGGGTAAAGAGATTTTGACACGAGTGTCATAACATGTATAGTTGTATTAAAGTCGCATAGTCGGGCATAGTTGTGATGAAGCTGCATACTTTAGCATAGTTGTGATAAATTACAAACCTCTATTTCACTTTACATCTGGCAGCATTAAGCAATACTCTCAACCCATTGTCGTGGGGAAAGCATAGTGGCATAGTTGGTTGTACAATCGGACCAAAGATGACAATCACCAGGGGTGGTGACGGTCACTTGAGGGTTAACATGACCCATTCATATGATAATGCTTACCAGAGAGGTTGCCTAGCTTTGTATAAATGATATGTTTTGTATAAACCTGTTGTGTTTTAAATGCAGTGTATGTTTGGTAAAGGAGTCTGGTAGACCCATGTGACACCCGACAAATTCAGGTGATTTTCTGAACGAACACGAACAATTATTTATTCGAACATACATGCATTCATACATCTATAGAAGTGTTAGATGGGTCATGGAGTCCATGTACAGTCACCTATGAGTCGAGTCGGTCCTAAATGTTGGTTGACTAGATAACATAACACTAAGACGAACAAACAAAACTCATACAGTTTATGCTACGTGACCTTATGCGACTTCGCACTTTAATTGATTTACGTGACTATAGTTTCATCTGAATTTACGTATTATTAGAATTACATGAGATAAAAATTATCGTTTTGTAACCCGATGATAAAATACATGTGATATTTGATAACTATTAGTAAACCCGAATATTTTGTAAACACTAAACTTGGAATGATTTCGCATACATGGGTATAGGATCTTAGCCGAAAACTTATGGGTCTTGGGGAAGCTCTGTGTAAGCTTTGATCAAGTGAAAACTTAGCCTACAAGTTCAAAATTTGAATTTCTAGTGATCACAACCAACAAACCTACAAATCCTCACTCTCCTCTCTTTTTCCCTTCTCAAATCCGTAAGTCTCCTCCCCACCCCCCCCCCCCCCCTCAAAAGTCATGGCTTTCATCTCATCGCTTCCCTCATTGCCCTCTTGCTAAGTTCTTGATTGTTCGTGGTACTAGCAAAGGATTTGGAGCGGTCTATATATCGAGCTACAAGCATCAGCCCCTAGATCATTCCCTACACTCACGAATTAGGGTAGTCTCACTCCCATTCCCCCCTTTTCCTTCGGTCACAGCCTCTACAAACTGTTTCGACTCGAGATCGGAGGTTACGTACCAAGGCTGCTACACAGTCCCGTGTCGTCTCAACAATCCTAGGAACAACGGAGAACAAGCAAACCGAAGGTAGTCATCTCCCTTCCTCGATCGATCCTTCTTTGATCCGAAAACCCTAACCTTGATTCACATATCTTTGCATGTTATGGACTGTTTTGATGAGATATTGTATGAGTTGAATGCATGATATATGTTATAGAGTCGTTAGAAGCTTGATGGATAGTTTTACTTAAGTCGAAATCACAATTCATGAAACATGATGCTACGTACATGAATCCTTGATAATGTTTGATAAAGATGAGGATGGCTTTTGATGATAGGAATCTGATTTGTTTCTCCTATGGATGATATTAGGGATTAATAACAATTTTATGGTGTTTAAAACTTGTAGTAATGGTCAAACGAATTTTTATACAAACATAGATAAAACCCGTTTTTGGACAGCTTACTCTCAGGTTTTTGGGTCAACTTCGGGACATCATAACTCACTCAATTCTTAACGAAATTGAGTGATTCTTTTTCCAGGATTTACCTCAATGTGTTATCTTTCAAACCCAAGTGGTAGCACTCTAGTTGACTGAGGTTTCGACCTCCATTATGCCCTCACAAAATCAGTGCGCAGCAGCTCCATTTTTCTTAAACATGTTAAAGAAATAAATTGTTTGCCTTTTGTAAATTAATGGTATGTTTGAGATCTTTGGGGTGGTTGATCACAAACCATGTGGGTTACTGTAGTTAAGTTATGGGGTCTTAACTAAATGTGAAAAGCTATGAACTTGCTAATTTAGGAACCGTGTTGGTAAATGTGGTTCATGGTGGTGTTATGTTTAGGATCAACATGCTTGAATTAGAAACCTTTGTATGAAACTTATATGATTCACTATTATGCATGCTTAACATGAGGCATATGATATATATATATATATATATATATATATATATATATATATATGAACCGCGTGGGCTACTTGGGTTATTTGGTAAATTTAGGATTACGATGTTTGGCGAGTGACATGATTTAGGGGCATGCTAGAATACATATAACATGTTTTGTATGTTTTAATTGATAACTTGCGATACGTGGAAATATACTATTTATGGAATGTTTCCTAAAATAGAAGCTTTCCGGATTTGGAAAGTGTAACCGTATAGACAAACACAATTGTTAACAAGTCACCAACGTGTCATCACGATCGATCGAGTCAGTCTAAGTGTTCATACACTGTTGTCTCACACGCACTCTCATTTAGGTGATTCTTAGGAAGTCATCTGGTTGCATTTCAGTTTTAAACTTTCTTGTCGAGCTCTCAAAGGTGAGTTCTCTAACATTTTTCTCTCTAAGTATCTCCTTGAGAGAGAAAAGCATGCTACAAACATTTTGGTAATATAATTGTATAGCTGATCACGTATGTGCGAACATAACACATATTTAAAAGTCCTTACATTTTCGGACCGTTAGTTTATGAGAAAGCGAGGTTATATTGAGTAGTACTACTGGGTTTGACAAACCCCACCCGCGTTAGTCGCTCTAACTCGACGGGATGTCGAACGGGTGTAACATGGCCTAGACAGTATCATCATCGTCCGTGTTAGACGATGGTGGAAAGGCATTACAAACACAAACAGTCACGCTTCGGTTGCGAACCACATAGTGATAGCAATTTTGGCCTAGCTAGCTACAAGTACAATTATGATTACATCGGTGCAAACATTGTTACAAACATTTACTTTCTTTCATTGGTATTTATGAACTCACCAGCCTTTGCGCTGACCCACATAGCATGTCTTTCACAGGTATCTAGGTCTGGAGCACAATTAGGACGCATACTTTGCATTGGGTCTACAAAACATTTTAAAACCCCGTTGGTTTATTTTATTTGGGTTTAGCGCGTGTTTTGCGCAAGATCGTTATTACTTTTATTTACGCTTCCGTATTCCTTTAAAACTGTTTTTGCATGGTTTGGTATGACTAATGACTCGGATCCTGGTTTGTCATACGCCTCGCGGTATAAACCCCGCATGTGGAAATTTGAGGGTGTGACAGATTGGTATCAGAGCCATTGGTTATATTGAACTAGGTCTTACATGTAGGCCAACTATAGCCTTAGAGTTGCATTAGTCATACACGAGAACCCACACTTATTTGATTCCGTACAAACATTACATTCATTATGTATGTATATATATTATGTTACAGACATGGTCGGTCACTCATCTTCCCCTGCACCTTCTTCCCCTTCATCATTCGTAAACGACAAGAAGCCGAATCTAAAACACACATCCTCAACATCATCCGAACTGAAGAAGCGTCGTGTGAATCTGATCAATGACTCTAACGCCTATGAAAGACCTATGTATAATTACCGCCCTGAAGAAGACAACGGAGACTGGGAATGGTACGTTGACTTGGTGGAAACTTGGATTCATCAAGAGGATGTGCCCCCGCCACCATCAGCTGACATGCCACCTTTCACTCATACATTACCAATCATACCTTATCACACAGATCAAGCACTCGCAGCCATCGTGGCTCGTGTGCACCGTGAACTACGAGATATACAAAGAACTTCAAGCACAACTACTGGTATTCTCAAGCGCGAGAAGGACACTAAGAAGCGTATAGACCATATTCATCATGAATTGGGTGTAGTCGATAAGCACCATACTGATTGGCATCTTATGCTGAGTAAAAGACTAGACGCACTAAATCTCAAGGTAATGGAAGCTGAGAATCGGGCTGTCGTAGCTGAGGCTAATGCACTACAGGTTCAAAACAACGTGCCCAGGGAGGAAGGTTCCGTTGTCTCTACAGCTCGCAACAACTTTTAATTTAGCTTGAACCTAGATGAGAAGGGTGTTCCTATCCAACTAAATACTTTTAAATTTTAATTTCTGGATTTTGAATATTTTGTGAAGGAGTTACAATTTATTTAGTCAGGATTATTATTTAAACTTATGACGTTGTGGCCAACATTTTACTTTATTATTTACTTTATAGCTGTGTGGTGTATTGTATATAATTAAGTGTTCTCATTATGAAGAATTGTGAATGGAAGAACTATTTCTAGATGCAATGAACAACACGTAGGCCGTGGAGATATCACACAGTTAGCTGCAGAACTCATGAATTTGATCAATGACAGAGAAACCACAAACCTAGAAGTCCATGCCCAAACTCAGAACCAAGGAGGAATTGGAGTGAGCGCGTGCAAGGCATTCATGGACTGCAAACCCCATACTTTCACAAGCGAAACTGGAGCCATCGGACTTCTCAGATGGATTGAAGAAATTGAGGCCATATTCACACGGCGCAACGGTCTTCCTGCCAACCAAGTGAAGTTCGCTTCAAGATATTTGGAGGGACCAGCCCTCATATGGTGGCTTTCGCAGGTCCAAATGTTGGGACGTGCGGATGCGAGTGCCTTATCATGAGATAAATTCAAGAATTTGATTAAGGATGAAGACTACTCTTAAGAAGAGATCTAGAAAATGGAGGGCGAATTTTGGAATTTGGAAATGGTAAGTTACGAGATAGAAACATGCACTACACGTTTTCAGGAAATGGCCACCTTATGCCCCATATTGGCGGAACCTACTTATAAAAGGGTCGAGATTTATATTGCGGGATTAGTCCCACATATCCGAGAAGGGGTAACGATCTCAAACCCCACAACCGATCAACAAGTCATCCGTATAGCACACAAACTCAAAGATCAAGAAGTAAACCATGGTATCCTACCTAGACGGGGTGTAGTGTCTACTGTCTTGGACAACAAAAGAAAATGGGCTAGCAACGACAACAAGGCGTCATTTTTAAATCAACTGTCGCATAAAGGAGGAAGGTTTAACAACGACAAGGCCATCAATCAGAACATCTATAGCAAACAAGATCAAATTGCTTATGCTGGCAAATACCCACAGTTCAATATATTGACTATCACCACCGAGGGCAGTGTAACAAGTGTCGTTACAAACAGTGCAGCAAGAGGGGCCATTTTGCAAAGGATTGTTGGGGTGTGGCGCAAGGAAAGCAACAACAAAAACATGGTTGTTACGATTGCAGAAAAAATAGGACATTTGAAGAAACATTGTCCACAGACGAACCAAAGCAAAAGGGAAGTGGCACAAGCAAGTGTGTAACTCGATCACTAGTAAGTTTTCCTCCGAACAACTTTCATACTAACATACCGATTTGACACTTGTACTAGTAAACGTTCACATCGCAAATCTTGGTAAACTATTTAGGATAAAACCTGTTGAACTAGGATCCATATGCTTCATAGAACAAGTACCCTTACCCCGAACCAATGACTGGTTCAACCAGCACGAGGAGTCAAACTCCTAGTCAAGGATTAAAATTAAGACTAGATCATTTCAGCCAAGGATAACGGAGAAGGATATCTCCAAAATGGCATTCCACATGGGGCTTGGACACTTCGAATTTTGGGACTTGCCTTTCAAATGATCAATACATTTGCTTACCCATGGACTCTATATGTACAACGTGTAAACCGCACCATGACAAATTTATCACCGCCTGCATAAATGATATATGAACCTACACCAGAGACAAGAAAGAACATCAGGAACAGTTGCAATTGATCCTGTAACGATTGAGACAAGAGAAGCTATACACTAAGTTCTCAAGACGCGACTTCTAGATTCGGAAGGCGAAATTCCTAGTGTACGTGGTTGAAAAGAATGGATCATATGTCGACCCAGAAAGGGGTCGAGGCTATCAAGGACTGGGAGGCACCCAGGACTCTAACAAGGGCGCGAAAGTTTCCAGAATTAACTGGATACCACAGATGATTCACCGAAGAGTATACTGGTTACGCTTCACACTAGTTAAAGATCTACGACTGGAACTACACTACCTAGGATATGGAACCTTGAGGCAATGGCACTTACATTTGAAAGTTTATTTAACACTACATGTATGGCCCCATGTGCACTACCTTCATGGATTAAAGTGGTCTAGAAGAGTTTACGCAAACAAGCATTTGCAGCCACAACGACATGGGACGGAATCCTATGTCCTCGCTGTCATTACAAGCCTTTATCATATCTCTAAACTCGCCTACTTACAAACCAGAGGGGAGACGGTTCCGGTAAGCGACTAGTACGCTCCTAAAGTACCAAAGGTGTGGTGGGTTAGCTACGGTACACCCTATATATAACATTAATGGTGCTTTGGAAGTGGAACTAGGAGTCAGGCCAAGAACTAGCCCTGGATATCATAGAAGAAAGTCTAGCACCGTAGCTGGTTCCCTAAGCAGAAAGGAAACCACTTAACTTAATCAAGATCGGACATTCCAACTCACTATATACACGGGACCACTAGAGCAAACTCAAGACGCTTAAGTCGAGGCACTATAAAAAAAAAACTAATGTAGGGATGGGATTCTTGCTAGCAAACGATAAACTATTTGAGGGCGAACTGGATGACATGCATCAATATATGAGGGTTTTGGTACTAGAATCTCATAAAGCGAGTAATGTATGAAGCTCACACTTGGTACGGATAAACGATACAAACATTAGAAAGTACTCTACTCATGACAGAAGTGAAGGCCGATATTAGCACTTGTGTGGGCAAGTGTCTGATTCGACCCAAGGTCAAGATCCTACACCAACAGTTATCCAAACTAACAATCAGAAACATCCTTAGGTGAAATGGAGACAAGCATCTATGGACACTAGCACCAAACTATCTCGAACATCAGGTGAACATATTACGATCTCGGTGGTCATTGGTAAAAGGACCACACCTACATACTTCCTAGTGATAAAAAGGACTGGCAGAATGGAAATGTTATTTCAGCCCTGCAGGTAAAAGATCCTATCACGACATGAGGTGCCACTTCAACCACATCGAGTCACGATATTCAACTTACATCTCATTCCGGAAAGCATTACAGAAGGCATAGGGAACACGCCTTGAGACGACCGCTACGTATTATCCTCCAACCTATGAGTGGAGTGAACGAACCCATTCATATCATTAGAAAACATGCCTAGGGCATGCGCGATGGACTCCGACAACAACTGAGAAACGTTTCAAACAGTCAGTGGAGTTTTCTACAACAAAAAGCTATCACACTAACATTGAGATAACACGGTTTAAAACACCTTCAGGAATGAAAATGTAAGTCACTAACCTACTGGACAGCGGTGGGTGATACTCAGCTCACATATCCAGAGTGGTACATGAGGTACCAAAAAGGACCATACAAACTCAATACCACATGGCGACGTCTCAAAATCATTAGGAGATATATGTCGGATCAACAATCCATTGAAGGTCTCACCCTGGTAAGAGTCATCCGTTTTGGGAAAAACGTGGAAACCGGTCTTAACGCAGGAGGAAGTATTCTAGATCATAAATATAATTATTCTAGCACCACGAGAGTAAAACATATCGGCAAGATGTAAATGTACACACATCAAACACAATGCATTTAATGCCTTTAACCAGAAGAGTGGTTATCACACGAAACACTCATCATTTCACTCGAGGAGTTGAAACTCGATGAACAATCATAACTCATTGGGAACCAGTGAAAACAATGAGCCGAATTAGAAAATAACACGAATATATAAATATATCAAACTTCAAGGTTCGTTGGGAACTTGAGGCAAAGATCAGAGATCACAAGGAAACTTGATGATCAGAAGATACGAAATGTTTGCACAATTATTCGAACGGACAAACACTGATTAACTAAAGTAACAGTTAAATTTCGGGTCGAAATTTTCTTCAACAAGGGGATGATGTGGCAACGGAAAAATTTATTTTCCTTTGTGTCTAGCGACCGAACAACGGACTTAATTTTCGGGACGAAAATTCCTTCAACAAGGGGATGATGTGACACCCGACAAATTCAGGTGATTTTCTGAACGAACAAGAACAATTATTTATTCGAACATACATGCATTCATACATCTATAGAAGTGTTAGATGGGTCATGGAGTCCATGAACAGTCACCTATGAGTCGAGTCGGTCCTAAATGTTGGTTGACTATATAACATAACACTAAGACGAACAAACAAAACTCATACAGTTTATGCTACGTGACCTTATGCGACTTATAGTTTCATCTGAATTTACGTATTATTAGAATTACATGAGATAAAAATTATCGTTTTGTAACCCGATGATAAAATACATGTGATATTTGATAACTATTAGTAAACCCGAATATTTTGTAAACACTAAACTTGGAATGATTTCGCATACATGGGTATAGGATCTTAGCCGAAAACTTATGGGTCTTGGGGAAGCTCTGTGTAAGCTTTGATCAAGTGAAAACTTAGCCTACAAGTTCAAAATTTGAATTTCTAGTGATCACAACCAACAAACCTACAAATCCTCACTCTCCTCTCTTTTTCCCTTCTCAAATCCGTAAGTCTCCTCCCCACCCCCCCCCCCCCTCAAAAGTCATGGCTTTCATCTCATCACTTCCCTCATTGCCCTCTTGCTAAGTTCTTGATTGTTCGTGGTACTAGCAAAGGATTTGGAACGGTCTATATATCGAGCTACAAGCATCAGCCCCTAGATCATTCCCTACACTCACGAATTAGGGTAGTCTCACTCCCATTCCCCCCTTTTCCTTCGGTCACAGCCTCTACAAACTGTTTCGACTCGAGATCGGAGGTTACGTACCAAGGCTGCTACACAGTCCCGTGTCGTCTCAACAATCCTAGGAACAACGGAGAACAAGCAAACCGAAGGTAGTCATCTCCCTTCCTCGATCGATCCTTCTTTGATCCAAAAACCCTAACCTTGATTCACATATCTTTGCATGTTATGGACTGTTTTGATGAGATATTGTATGAGTTGAATGCATGATATATGTTATAGAGTCGTTAGAAGCTTGATGGATAGTTTACTTAAGTCGAAATCACAATTCATGAAACATGATGCTACGTACATGAATCCTTGATAATGTTTGATAAAGATGAGGATGGCTTTTGATGATAGGAATCTGATTTGTTTCTCCTATGGATGATATTAGGGATTAATAACAATTTTATGGTGTTTAAAACTTGTAGTAATGGTCAAACGTTTTTATACAAACATAGATAAAACCCGTTTTTGGACAGCTTACTCTCAGGTTTTTTGGTCAACTTCGGGACATCATAACTCACTCAATTCTTAACGAAATTGAGTGATTCTTTTTCCAGGATTTACCTCAATGTGTTATCTTTCAAACCCAAGTGGTAGCACTCTAGTTGAGTGAGGTTTCGACCTCCATTATGCCCTCACAAAATCAGTGCGCAGCAGCTCCATTTTTCTTAAACATGTTAAAGAAATAAATTGTTTGCCTTTTGTAAATTAATGGTATGTTTGAGATCTTTGGGGTGGTTGATCACAAACCATGTGGGTTACTGTAGTTAAGTTATGGGGTCTTAACTAAATGTGAAAAGCTATGAACATGCTTGAATTAGAAACCTTTGTATGAAACTTATATGATTCACTATTATGCATGTTTAACATGAGGCATATGATATATATATATATATATATATATATATATATATATATATATATATGAACCGCGTGGGCTACTTGGGTTATTTGGTAAATTTAGGATTACGATGTTTGGCGAGTGACATGATTTAGGGGCATGCTAGAATACATATAACATGTTTTGTATGTTTTAATTGATAACTTGCGATACGTGGAAATATACTATTTATGGAATGTTTCCTAAAATATAAGCTTTCCGGATTTGGAAAGTGTAACCGTATAGACAAACACAATTGTTAACAAGTCACCAACGTGTCATCACGATCGATCGAGTCAGTCTAAGTGTTCATACACTGTTGTCTCACACGCACTCTCATTTAGGTGATTCTTAGGAAGTCATCTGGTTGCATTTTAGTTTTAAACTTTCTTGCCGAGCTCTCAAAGGTGAGTTCTCTAACATTTTTCTCTCTAAGTATCTCCTTGAGAGAGAAAAGCATGCTACAAACATTTTGGTAATATAATTGTATAGCTGATCACGTATGTGCGAACATAACACATATTTAAAAGTCCTTACATTTTCGGACCGTTAGTTTATGAGAAAGCGAGGTTATATTGAGTAGTACTACTGGGTTTGACAAACCCCACCCGCGTTAGTCGCTCTAACTCGACGGGATGTCGAACGGGTGTAACATGGCCTAGACAGTATCATCATCGTCCGTGTTAGAAGATGGTGGAAAGGCATTACAAACACAAACAGTCACGCTTCGGTTGCGAACCACATAGTGATAGCAATTTTGGCCTAGCTAGCTACAAGTACAATTATGATTACATCGGTGCAAACATTGTTACAAACATTTACTTTCTTTCATTGGTATTTATGAACTCACCAGCCTTTGCGCTGACCCACATAGCATGTCTTTCACAGGTATCTAGGTCTGGAGCACAATTAGGACGCATACTTTGCATTGGGTCTACAAAACATTTTAAAACCCCGTTGGTTTATTTTATTTGGGTTTAGCGCGTGTTTTGCGCAAGATCGTTATTACTTTTATTTACGCTTCCGTATTCCTTTAAAACTGTTTTTGCATGGTTTGGTATGACTAATGACTCGGATCCTGGTTTGTCATACGCCTCGCGGTATAAACCCCGCATGTGGAAATTTGAGGGTGTGACAACCCAGTTGTTTTGATCGAGGCTTTCAAAATGAGATAAAGTTTTTAGAAACATAGAACTTACCAGCATAAGCTAACTCTTTTAGTATGCATATCAGTGGAGCCGAGGCTTCATGTAGCAAAGGCAAGGCTTATGCGTGAGCAGGGCAGGATGGCATACTATCAGAGAAATTGTGTGGTATGCTGGCATAGTTGTAGTATGTTATTGATCTTATTTAGATGAAAGACCTATGTGTCTATCTTACTATAATACTTGGCTTAGTTTACGAAGTTTTTTTTATTTCCTCTGCTATGATTGTCCCTGTTATGCCATGTGTTCATGAGTAAATCCGATGCGTGACCTGTAAGGCCCATTTTTATGAAGAGGCTTATACATTAGATTAGTAAACTAGAGAATAAATAAGGATTTGGGCTTTTGGGTGTGGGCTTTTGTGTATTTCAGCTATAGTAAGCTTTGTACAAATCATGGAGGTTTTTCTATATAAATCCATGAGATGGTCTATCTATATGGGTTAGACTTTCTAGAGTAAGCCCTGTAACTGCTTGGAACCGTGAATTATATAGTTATGTTAATCATTCATCTAAGTACGTGTTTATTCTTGAGGTTGCATTCATTCTCCTTCTTATCTTTATTAGAATCCGGATAACACATGGTTTCTGCACGCGTGATAATCGTTGATATCGTGTGAGATCAGTTTTGATCCTACAATTGGTATTAGAGCCATGAAACTCACGTTTCAAGGCTCTCGCGATATCGGATTCGGGAGTCTAAATAGTGTGCAAAGTGTTTTTTTGTTATTTTCAGCAATCTTTTCCAAGATTTTCAGGTTTACGACTCTAGAAAGCAGCTCACGAAGGTAACCAGTGGGTTTACAAGACAACCGCTACAAAAACTCAAGAAATTGTGGGTTTACGGTTTGAGGTTTATGGTCGGAAACATAGGTTTGCGGTTGTAATCTTGGGTTCACAGTCGTGAAAGTGTATGTGGTCAGATTAACGTTTGCGGTCGTGAAGCAGTTTCGGTCGTACTTAAAGATTTTGGTCGTAATTCGGTTCACGATCGAGTTTGTGGTTTATGGTCGGATTATTATTTGTGGTGAAGAATTGGTTTTCGGTCATACTTTAAGTTTACGGTCGGACAACCCTTTGCGGACGAAATCCTTGTTTTTCGGTTGTGATCTTTGACATCCTCAGGTGTAAAGAATTTTTACTACGGCAATGGATTTTGTTTGAGATGCCTCAATGTACCAGAAATTATGTACAAATTGGAACCTTTACTCGTCCTCCTAGACTTCTATCAGGAGATAATTTTCTTGACTGGAAATATCAGTTTGCTAATCATCTCAGGTATTTTGATTTCAAGTTGTGGAGGTCAATTCTTAGGGGACCATTTATACCAATGGATGAAGATTAAAATAAAAATGCCTTTTAGAAAGACAGAGGAACAAAACTCTGATCAAGACTGGGAAAAGATAGAGAAAGATGAGAGAGCCTAAAAGGAAGTGGTCTGAGGCAGATTGAAGTTTGAAGAGGAGTGACCTAAGGGTGGGTCAATATACGACAAGCCTCATTCTGGGGAGTGCAAGTCGGGATCATCATTTTGTTATAGATGTGGTATGGAAGGACACTATGCCAGTAGTTGCCTGGAGTTGAAGTTTTGTTTTGAATGCGGGGCTATGATACACATGAAGGATAATTGTCCTTAGTTGGTAAAGAATCCAGAACCATTGAGGGCGGTTGAAGATCCAAAGGCCAAGGGTAGGGCTTTCACTATAAGTACTGCCGAAGGCAAAGTAACACTCATGTAGTCTCAAGTATGTTTCTTGTTAACAATGTGCATGCTTGTGTGTTATTTGACTCCGAAGCTAGTATAAGTTTTGTATGGCATGGTTTATATGTATGGCTTGATAGACCAACAGTTAGGACTGAAATCTTTTGATGTTGAGACTGCCTTAGAAAAAGTGTTTTGATTACTGACATGATAGACGATTTCCTGATAGACTTAAAGGGACATACACTGCCTGTTAGGCTATTTCCTATGGCCTTAGGTGGTTTTGATGTAGTCCTGGGCATGGATTGGCTTGGGAAGTACGATGAGCAGTTTGTCTGTAACTAGAAAGAGGTTCAACTTTGGGTGCCTAATGGGCAGATTATATACATGCATAAGGATCATGACTGATCAGCAGTAAGGTCATTTCTATGATCAAGGTGCAAAATTTTATGGAGAGAGGATGTAAGGCGCACTTGGTGTATGCCCTGGACACGAGGGTAAAGCCATAGGAGTTGAAGGATGTGTCGGTGGTGTTCCACTTTCCGGATGTGTTTCTAGAGGATCTGTCGGGCATTCCTCTTGATAGGGAGATATAGTTTACGATCGATTTGGTGCCAGGTACAAAGCCTGTGGCAAAGGCACCTTATCGGTTAGCTTCAACGGGGATGAAGGAATTGATGTCACAACTGCAAGATTTGCTCGACAAAGGATTTCTTAGGCCGAGCATGTAACACCCACACCAACAAAATGCAATATTATATAAATTTCACATTAAATTTTTCGCGCATTATTTATACATTGTTCCATCACTTCTACACACACCACACATGCATTTTCCCTGAACATACATGCGTAAGAAGGCCCAACAATCCTCAAGGAAACTCATTAAGTAACTAGTGGGCCCATTATGCCGTCAACAAGCCCGATATGCCCATTAGGAAACTATGGATCACTTAAGCCCATTTGAGCGTGGGCTTAGGCCGTAGGATAACAACCGGTTAAATGGGGCACCCGCCCAAACAAAGTGGGCCAAAGACCCACTTAATTTTATTTTTTTTTGGGAAAACCCGGCAAAATGAATAAATAGAAGAAACAAGTACAAGAGCACACACAAAACCATTAGGTTGGATAATTCCCAACCTTAACGGTTAAGTGAGTGAGGGACCACCAAACAACAAGATTATCACTCAAAATACAACCAAAACACAAACAGAGGATACTAAAAGACCACCGGTTCCAATAATCCAAGTACAAGAAAGTTGCCTCAACACCCTTAGCATCCTTATACCACCAGCTCGTCCTATTCATATCAAAATGTGCTAAACAAGGCCGATATTTCATACCCCGGCAACCGAGATACCGAAGACCAACAATCATCTCGTATGCCCAGCAAAAATTCCAACCATACAAGCCCAATATCAAAATCAAATGTAAACCAAAAAGCACCTGGCAATCCTCCCAACCAGTCCCTAGTTCGACCCTGCTCCACTCCATGTTTCAAATAACCATCGCAACCATCCAAACCCACTAACCCCAGAGACAAAAACCAAAGAATGCATCAAGTATAAGCTTTTAACAACTATTTTCATGCAACCTTTCCAGCCCATTTTCACACCTTCAACACACCAACAGCAACCAATAATGAAGAATAAAGTCTTTAACATTACTCTCAAAAACTTTAAAGCCTCATAGCAATCAATTTCTGACCAGCTCTTCCCATTTCTCCAAAATTATATAATTTGAAAACTAAGTCCCAAATTCCATACCACATCTCATTTTGGTTATAACTGCCACTTCAATCATATATTCCAAACAACTCCATTGAAGCTCTATACTTAAAACTTTCCAGAGTTCCACTACTCCTCTTTGAACCATTTAGGGACATAAACTCAATCCCAATCCTCATTTCATGAACCTGCTGCCACCATGAATTGCACATATTGAACTTTACCCAAACTTTTAATTCAACATACCAGAACACCTTCCACCTGATATTCTTACAAACAGCTCCCATAAACTGCCTGCACCAAACCGAACCTAATATGATCACCCTAAGACTTGCCCCCCCCCCCCCCCCATCAGAAGGATTCTCAATTCTATAGGCCAAATTCTCTATCCATCTCCTATAATCTTTTAGCTTGAAAGCAATATCAGTGATACACCAGCAGACATAGACACGGGTATTGATATCACAATCAGTAGCAAAAGTATCCCACAACCCAAAACCATTATAGAAGCCCTTATAACTGTCAATTATCTCATAGCAAGTGACAACAGGTTCACACAGCCCATTTCTATTCATCACATTACCACAGGAATGGCTGTCATTCTCCCTCATCCCATTTAGCCCCCCACCCCAAATCCTAAAACATCTATCCCCACAGGGCCTCTCAGCTCCTTCCTCAAGAAAATGTCCCATACACTCCCCTCCTTCCCCTCTAGATGCCAAGAAAGTGTTAGGTAGTGTGCATAGTGTACCATGATCCCCCCATAAACCCACCCCAAACCTTCCCTCAATATAAAGAGCCCTTCCTCTCCACCACCTTCCTTCCCACCACCCAAAGCCCAAATGGGCAAACTCAATATTGTAAACCAAGAAAAGGCCTAAAAAAATCATTCCAATTAAAGGGGATTGCAGACCAGGGGTTTGTGCTACAAAAGAGAACATTAAGATCAAAATAGAAGAACCTAGTGCTCCTGATCTGCTCAAGCCACTCATCACCAAGGGAAAAGCAAACACCATGCTTACCAAACCTAAACCACCAAACCATCAAAGCATCTATGCACAACAATCTTAACAGACCCAACTGTGCATGAGAATAAATGAGACACAACTGCCTTTGCCATAAAACAAAAGGCTTAAAGAACAAAAAATAGAGAAAACCAGATGAAGACACAAAAATGTGCCTGATGACTACCCACAAGAGCTTTTTAGTCCCTACTTCAACAAAATTTCCCCAAATACCCCCCCCCCCCCAATCCCAGATCCTAAAATATCTATTCCCACAGGGCCTCTCAGCTCCTTCCTTGAGAAAATATCCCATACACTCCCCTCCTTCCCTTCGCAGAAAAGACCCACTTAATTGGGCTATCCTATCTAGGCCGTAACATACGGCTACGGGACCAAGCCTAATTGTGTTCCCCGTTTGGACCACGGATAGCCAACGGGTATAAAGGCCTAATAAGCTATGAACTTGGGCCGGATAAACATGTTTAGCCCACTTGAATGATGACAAGTGAAACAATGGAATACGACACTCAAGGCGCCCACAAAGAGACGCAACATGATACATGGAGCAAATGGGAAATATAACTCCCATAACAAGACGATCAACTTCACCACAAAGACGAAGAATTCACATTATGGAACGAGCGACACAAATCACCTCTAGGGAAACCTACAAGGAAACGTATGGTATAAAATGAGAATCCGAGCAAGGAGAGTGAGCGATAGACGCGACAAACACGACCGCTAAAGCTAGTGACAAAAGTTGTTGCACGGGGATTCATAAGATTTAGGACCAACGACATTACAACGATCTAGGAGTACAACCTCAAGATCAATGCCAAGCTTGATGGATTAATACGCTAGGATATCTTCTTCATCTACGTTACGATGCACCTACGACGGATATTATTTTCATTTTTAACTACTCTTTCATACAACACCAACCACACGATTTTATTTCAGCTTTCACGGTTCACCTGTACTTAAGTATATATATATATATATATATATATATATATATATATATATATGGGTTAGGTTCAAATGAGAACTTTTTCTTTTGAGAACTTTTGAAAACCATTCTGAGCCTTATATATAACTTGTGGCTAAAAATGGTTCTCAAAACCAATTGGTTCTCAAATGATCCTCTCCCTATATATATATATATATATATATATATATATATATATATATATATATATATATATATAACCCTATATATATAGGGAGAGGATCATTTGAGAACCAATTTGATTTGAGAACTAAAAAGAACTAATTTGAGCCACATGTTTATTACATGTATCCCCCCTCACATGAATTGTAGTGGTCCCCCCCTGAAATTTATGGTTGAGATTTAGTTCTTAAAAGTTCTCCAAATAAAAAGTTCTCATTTGAACCTAACCCTATATATATATATATATATATATATATATATACTACAATGCGGTACAGCGGCACAACAAACTACAATGCGGTACTCGTTTTTCTATCTGCGTGATGTAGCGACGGCGAGGATAATCGACCAACGCGGTACTTGTTTTCAGTGCGTTGCGGCGGCTAGCGCATTATTCGTATTTTAATTGTGTGTTACGGAGACGCGGATTTACATCAATGTATTCGTTTCTGTCAGTGTGATGCGGCCCGATGACAATTTATAATTCGGTACATGGACGTTCAACGGTGAAAGAAATTCATAAGAATCTTGATAAAGGGTGCATTAAACTGGAGTTTTATCAAGTACACAAATAGATTTAAATCCAACATACATGAAATTGGAGTCTTATAATGTAAAACATAAAATAAAAAAATGGGATTCTTTATATAAATGAAGCATGTCAGTTAAAATTACAAGTGGTTTTTAGATTCCTCAAATGCATGTAACTGAGTAAGAAAAAAATCATATAGTCTTAAAGGGTTTCAACCCACTGATACAAGATTAACACTTTCAAATTGATAAGCCACTAATAGAAGAACAGTTTATCACTCCTCTCTTAGTATATTTTCAACTCAAGAGCATAGAAGATTAACACTTTCAAATTGATAAGCTAGTAATAGAAGAATAGTTTATCACTCCTCTCGTAGTATATTGTCAACTCAAGAGCGACAATGGAGATGATTGTTAGTTAAAAACGCTTTTGAATCAAAAAGCAATTAGTGATACAATTGACATGCCTATAATATGAGATAGTAACAACAATAATAATGTATGCAAAAGAACATACCATTCTCTAATTGACATGCCTATAATATGAGAAAATAACAATGTTTTCTTATTAATGTTTATTCCACAAAGAACCTAGAAAAATATATATTTTCTTTTTGAAACAGCAAACCATTCATAAATAGCTCGTTATTTGCCTTCTACTCGCGCGTTCGGTGGCGACGATAATTTACAACGTAATTTTTCGTTTTTGTTAGTGCGATGCCACACAACAATTTATATGCGGTACATGCGTGTTGGGCCACCATGAAACCCGATTCCAAAATCATTCACCATTCCGTTAAATTGAAACAACACATCAATCTTCATGTGGTCAAAATAAAGAAATCCATGAATAAATTCATCGAATCCATTCACCCCATTCCATATCAAAACAAAATCAAAATAAATAAATTCACATTTGAAATCGTATCCATTCACCCAGTACCATATTAGAAGAAAATCAAAATAAGCAAATCCATTGCTATCATGAAACTGAATCTATTTCTACAATGAAGTCGAATCTAGAAATCGATTGCTACCGTGAAATCGTACCTAGAACTCGATTGCTACCATGAAATCGTCCAGTATCCATTGTTGAGGTTGGTTTGTTGATTGTCTGATGGCCGTTGTTGAGTTTGGTTTGCTGTTCGTCCGATGGCCATAGTTGAGTTGGTTTTTTTTTTCTTGAAAGATGAAGTTAGTATAGTAAATTGGGGAGGATTGGAAGGCATGAGGACATTTTGATAATTTGAAGTTTTAAAAATTTCATTTCCATTATAATATTTGTGTGACACCCGACATTTTTAGGCTAAGCCTGGCCAACAGGACGCACACTGTTACAAACAAACATAGGTGCATTCGTACATCTATTAAGGGCTTTTATATGTGTCATTTGGTTCATGAACATTTACGCACAAGTTGAGTCGGTCCTGAACGTTGGTGACTAATTAACTAAACACTAAATCGAATGAACAAACACATATTGTGCAACTCATAATTTGTTAGGATTTTATGTGATCTCTTATCTATGATCCCATGCTAGTTTATGTGTTACTATAGGTTCATGAATCAAATACGTTGTTACAGTTTTTACTAAGATATACATGAAAGTTTGTTAGAGTATCCTAATGTACGCACTAAATCCATGAATTATTAAAGTGTATAAAAAAATTTAAAAAAAAATATGATTGTATCAAGCACGGATACACCAAAAAGTTTACCCTCTATTTCGGAGTTATAATTTTGTGTGTGCAAGTGCCATGGATTACTATATGTATGTATATTCTGAAACTTCAAAGGACAATAGGAATAAGATAAGGCTAAGCATGAATTAATCACAAAAGAATTAATCCCTTTCAATTTCTAACAAACTCACCAATTCTCCTCCCCCACACCTATCATCCGTAAACCCTCTCCCCACCTTCCAAGACTTGCGGCTTACTTTCCCCCACTCTCTCTTTGATCTTCATCCTCACAATCTGTTAATCCACGCAAGGCAGAATTAATAAGAGGCTGTGACTCCATAGTGCTACATCAAACCGATTCCAAGGAACGCTAGAAGCCACGAAAACCGAAGGTACCTTTCACTCTCAGTCCTTCAACCCCAACGGGTTTTAATGATATTTGGTGTTAATGTACGAGTTTTGTGATATTTGGTGATGTTATTTACATGTATAAATCATATAACTTTTGATGGAACATGAGTGAATTGAATCTAGATACCCTCGTCGCCTAATCCAATCTTACCAAAATATGTGCATAGGTGGACTGGTTCAATACGTGATAGTTGATAATATATAAATGGATCGCAGATCTGATTGATATAGTGGTTAAATCGTAAATATCAACTGATCCTCATGCATGTTTTCTTTTTAAACTTATCCTATGCATGGTAGTTAAAACATTTGTATGATAGTGATAATTAATTTGTAATGTTTTTTTATATGTATAAAATGAGTTATATTATGCTTAAAATCTGATTTTAAACCTGTTTTATTACGGATATGGACATAAACAAGGACGGGTAACAACCCTATGATGTTTTAGAACATCTAATATGAACCAAACGGATTTTTAAACAAATTTTGGTACACCACGTTTTTTTGGCAGCTTGCAGCCAAGATTTTGGGTCGAATCTGTAACGTCATAACTCACTCAATTCTTAACGGAATTGAGTGATTCTTTTTCCAGAATAAACCTTAAAGTGTTACCTTTCAAGCCCAGGTGGTAGCACTCAATTTCATTGATATTTAGACCTCCGTTATGCCACTACAAGAACAGTGCGCAAATAGCCCTATTTTCTGGAACATGATTATAGATTAATTTATTTGAGCATGTTAAGCCAAGCTTTAAGTTTAGACTTTTTATGGAATTTCACCATTATACATGTATGTTGCTTGAAATAAAGTTTGAGAATTTGTCTATATGTGGAGGGTTATGTAATTGGGTGATCTTAAGGACCTTATTAGTGACATTAAATCATTGAAGTGTATGTGTGAGTCCAACTTGTCAAATCGGAAGGCTTTTGTATGAAACTTTTATAGTTCAAATATGCATATGAGGTTTATGTTATGCATGAGTTAAATAGCCCGAATTACCAATTAAAGAAACTTGTAGCTAATCATGTCTAAGCTTGGAAATCATACGTGTTTATGTGAGTATATTTACTTCACTTGTGTGCATGTTAGAGTATGTGTAACAAGAAATTATTTGTTTCTATTTAGTAACCTGCTAATTATAGAAGTGTACCATATATGGAAAATTTCTTAAAATATAAACTTTCTAGATTTGGAAAGTGTAACTGAACAAACAAACACACTTGTTAATGGGTCACCAACGTGTCGTCGGGATCGATTGAATCAGTCTAAGTGTTTCTACATTGTAATCTCACATGCATTGTTAATTAGGTGATTCTTAGGAAGTCATCTGTTTACATTTTCGGTTTCAAACTCTTGCCGAGCTCCCTAAGGTGAGTTCACTGCCCCACTTTCAAGTATCTCCTTTGGGGGAGAAAACATGCTTACGAACATGCTTACAAACATTGAGATCTGGTAATTCAGTTATACTCTCTTTCCACTGATGTGCTTACATAACACGCTTAAAAGTCCTTAACATATCGGACCGTTAGTATATGGATTATAGCGAGGAGGTATTGAGTAGTACTACTGGGTTTGACAAACCCCGCCCGAGTTAGTCGCTCTAACTTGACCGGAGGTCAAACGGGTGTAATATTTGTCCTAATCAACGCTCTTGTTCGTGTTAGACAAGGCGGAAAGGCAACAAACACAAACAGTCACGCTTCGATTGCGAACGCATAGTGGTATTGAAACACAACCTAGCTAGCTAACGATATGACTGCGATTACATTTATGTAATCTCTTGAACTTACATCTTGTTTAAACCTTTGAACTCACCAACCTTTGTGTTGACACACTTTAGCATGTTTTCTCAGGTATCTAGATTCGGAGCACGAATAGGACGCATACATCTCATCTAGGTCTGAAATTTGGTTTAAAACATTTTTGGATTATTTATTATCGTTAAGGTTTTGGGCGCGTGTTTTGCTCAACCTATTTATTTATCTTTATTTACATTGTGTTAAAAAATGTTTTCTTGCATGGTTTAGTATGGCTAATGAATCAGGTCCTGGTTTGTCACACGCCTCACGGTTATACTCCGCGGGTGGATTTTGAGGGAGTGACAATTTGAGAGTCATACACAACTCTAAATTTGGTTGGAATAATTTCAAATTCCTATTTCTTTGAAACATTACAATTCCTGTAAAAAAATCTACCAACCAAACTGTACCTTAAAATTAGAATCGATTTGGTCCAGATACCTAAACAAATTTCCTAATCTTTTTCAAACCCACCATCTACCCATCAAACAAAAGTGAAAAGGATTGTGTTTTATACCACTAATATAATTTTTTTGTATACAAGCAAAAATGAAAACACAATTGATCTTGTGACCACTTTAAATTGTATTTGGCTCTTCTGACAAAAAATGTGAAGTAGATGCAGGTCGGACTGATAAACCGGTAACACTTCTGGTTCACTCTCCAGCCTAGTTTTAAAGCCATTGCTTAGGATAGTCCACCCAAAAGTCTCTAGAACTCCGACTCACAGCTATATGATGTCAAAAATTTCACGAATAACTTATCTCGAAAGCGAAAAAGAAGAAAGAACCATCTTGCAGGTTAGACGTCTTGCCATTTTTTTTTTTTTACATATGGAAACTCTCTCATACAATACAATCGCAAATTGTTCTCGCCAACGAACATGCATATACATCATTATAAGTTGACATCGGGCTGTATCGCGCTAAAAAATGAGTACTTCGATGTAAATTGTCGTACCGCCATAACAGGCGAACAAATGATGAATAATGCCCTATAAACTGTCGCCGCCGCAACGCGCGGGTATACCCCTAGTATATATATATATATATATATATATATATATATATATATATATATAGGGTTAGGTTCAAATGAGAACTTTTTATTTTGAGAACTTTTGACAACTAAATCTCAACCACAAATTTCAGGGGGGGGGGGGGGGGGACCACTACAGCTATATGATGTCAAAAATTTCACGAATAACTTGTCTCAAAACAAAAAGTTCTCATTTGAACCTAACCCATATATATATATATATATATATATATATATATATATATATATATATATATATATATAGGGTGAGGTTCATTGTAGACACTTTCGCATGTGAAATAGCTCTTTTTCACATGTGAAAGTTTCTAATTAATGAGAAAAAATAAAAAAAGAAAAAAGAAAATTAATCACAACCATTAGATCAAGAGATCTAATGGTGAAAAAGGGTGTCTACCTGTCTACACTTATGGGGGTGTCTACAATGAACTTTTCACTCTATATATATATATATATATATATAATATATATATATATAGGGTTAGGTTCAAATGAGAACTTTTTTCTTTGAGAACTTTTGAGAACCATTCTAGGCCACTAATTTTCAGGGGGGAAGCATTCAAATTCATGGGGGGATTTCCTTATATATAACTTGTGGCTCAGAATAGTTCTCAAAAGTTCTCAAACCCAATTGGTTCTCAAATGATCCTCTCCCTATATATATATATATATATATATATATATATATATATATATATATATATATATAGAGAGAAAGGATAAAATGAAAACCCACTTGAGTTGGAAAAACTATGAAAACTTTTCAAAAAAGGGGTAAAAAATTCGTTTTTTTTTCTAAATTTTTTTATGGTGGTTCTCTATGTTATAGAGCTCCCCTTTATTGAAAAAAATCAAAAAAACGCCTACTCGATTTTTTTTTAAAAATTCTCAAAAAATCGTTTTTTTGCATATACTTAGTATCTCGGCCAAAACGGGGGTAAAAAATCGTGTTTTTATTTTCATATATTTTTTTATACATTCTACATCCCATTTTAATACTTTTGGTGAAAAAAAATCAAAAAAGCGCCTAGGAAATATTTTTATAAAAAATAATTAGTGTTTTATTTACATACGTAAGAAGCGAAATTTACATATGTAACTGGGCTTTTTTCACATATGTAACGTGAAAAATTCCAGATTTTGGAAATTTTTTTAAAAAAAAACCCCTAGGCGGTTTTTTGATTTTTTTTCACCATGGGGATCGATATAAGGCAAAGAATCATTAAAAAATTCTGAAAAAAAAAAAACTTTTTGGCCTCGTTTTTGAAGAGTTTTCATGGTTTTTCCAACTCAAATGGGTTTTCAATATATCCTTACCCTATATATATATATATATATATATATATATATATATATATATATATATATATACTATCTTAATATATATATTGGAGACAGAAGATTGCATTGTTGAATTTTTAAGATTGTACAAGAAACAAATGCATTGTGTACAACTTTCTAAAGCACTAAACCTTAAGATTTAGGTTAAAATTTTATTGAGATCAAATCTCCACAAAGGATATGACTCGGTAAACATCTCGGTCCTCTCCCCAAAATTTGTCATTTCCGGCTTCCTGCTCATTAGATGACCTAAATCCGATAAGCCTTTCATTCCTCTTTCTCCTCTTGCTTTTTACACAGTCCCGTTTTTTAGGAAAGTAAAATGCAGAGAAAGCAGAGAATTTGAAATTCAAAATCGTTTTCCTCTTCTCTCTCTATCGGCAGATCTAAAACAAAACCCTAAATTGCAGGCTCTCTCCCAAATCGATTTTCTTTCATTTGTTCTTCCATGCGGCTTTGGATTCCTTATGTTTTTAAGTTCATCGATCTCAATAAAATCTGTATCCTTCATCTGCACTCTCTTTTCATATCTCAATTCGGCCAAATTTGTTTGTTTCGTATATGTAATTTGTTTTTGGTTTTAGGAAAAGCGTTCGTCTGAACGTGGTTTCGGTGATTTCTCCTCCTCGCAGGGTCCAGATCCAAGTTCGAAACAAGTAAGTTTCTCATTTCAAAAGCAAAAATGACCATAATTTTACCTCAGTTCTGTTAACGTTAACTATTTAGGTTTTAATATGCAGATTATGTTCATTCATCATGATGATATTCACCCGATTAAGGTAAGTTTTGCCCTAATTTTGTTGTGGTGTCCGTTCCTTTTGTGTGGTTTAGCTACATCGATTGAAGCAAAAAAAAAAAGCATAAAACATTGCACCTTCTGTTCTTCGATTTTTGCTTAACCATTGTTTTTCATCTAGGTTGAAGAGTTTCTATGGAAGTTTTTATTGGTTTTGTTGTTGGAAATGAGTTTTTGGAACTTTGTTTGTAGATTAATTAAAATATTTTGGTTCTAACAGTTGACCAACTAAATATGCATGCTGAACTACAAAAGGGCTGAACTAGCAATTACTTCAACAATAGTTTTTTAATGTGTTTACATAATTTTTTTTGGTGTAAATGTGTTTGATTTACAAGAGTGGAGGAAAAGGAATCAGAAAAATGTATACTTGCAACTAGATAGGCAAGTATGTTCATCACCTAAATTTGGATAAGCAAAAAGCTGCTATTGTTTTGTTTTTCTAAATCTGGTGTAAATGTGTTTGATTTACATATTGTTTTGCTTTTCTAATTTGATAAAACTGCTGCAGAAAGCTGCTATTAAGAAGATGGATAGGCAAGCATGTTCATCACCTAAATCTGGTAAGAGGTGTTAGAAGGAGAGATGTTGATATTTGGCAGGTTCCCAATCGATGCAATCTAGATCAGATTGTAGAAGGAGAGATGCTGATGAGAGTAGAGAGATGCAAGTTTGGGTTCATTATGCCATACTTAAGCTCTTGCATGTCTTGGTCACTTGCCCCATTTTATTTGACTTCCTTTTGATGCAGGTTGCAACACCTGGTTGCCTTTTGGATCATTTATCTAACGCTAAAGGCTTTTCTCTTCGTATCTATTCTTTTGTATTCATCTAATGCATATTAATAGGATTTCCTGAAAGGTGACAAATTTGCACCCGAAGGAATCCAAGTTACCTGTACTCTTTTAGTTCATAGTTCACAGTGTTGTTGCCATGTCATTGATCACATCAGATGCCACATATATACATGATGACATGGCACCAGTTGTGCCCTTTGACCTTTTACTAACAATGGTGATTAGAGAAGTCACAAGAATCAGAGAATTTTTTGTTGATTGTTGGTTGGAATGGTGGTGAATTAACAAATATGTGTGTCAATCTGTAGTGGTTTTGATTTTGACCTCTAAAATTTTGAATTAGGTGTTCACTTATGTTCTTACATGTTTTTTTAGTTGCAGGTTTGGAGAATGGGGTCAGAATCAAACAGTGATAGTGAAGAATGAAAATGGGGTCAGAATCAAACAGTGATAGTGAAAAGAAAGAAAGATGCATCATCAGATTTAATAAATGATGAAGCTATAAATAAGGAAAAAACAACGCCACTTGATGGTTTGTTCCTAACTTTTTGTAATGCCTAATAGATGGAAATCTTTTGTTGCAATTTCTATTAAACTGCTATGTCATGTCTATTTCTAATCTCAGTTAGAAACGAAGCTGATTTGATAGACGAAGCTGGGTCTAAATCCATAGAAAATCAATTGGATGTAAGGGCTCAAATATTCTACAGCGTCAAAAATTTAAGGGCCCAAATATTCTGCTTGCAGCTTCAAAAGTTCATGGGCACAAATATTCTGCAGCTTCAAAAGTTCAAGGGCTTAAGTATTCATAAGCCATTTTGACACTTTAATTTAATGCAGTGAAGTGCAGGTTTCCTGCTCTTTTGAGGAATCAATCCTGATAAATCAGCTGTATCTTCAGGACTACATTGGAAATTTTATAACTGGAGGCTGGTTTGAACTTTCAACCGAATAACAACTTATGTAAGTTTTAATCTGGATTCTGTTTATAAATGGCTGGTTTTGATTTCATATGACTTAAATATTCTTCTTTTGTAATCTCAGATTACATCAAATGGAATCCACACTAACACACCTACTTCTTCAAGTTTTACATGATTTTTATTTTACACAGGATTCCCCTTTTGTCTCCTCCTTAGTGGGTTAAATGAGTGAAGTTTCCAGTTTTGAAATCCGGGTTACTTTATTTTTTGAAGACCATAAAAAATCGGTTTATCTGTCTATGCTTGAGTATATGATTATGCCCACATGTTCAAGGTGATTAATTACATTATTCTATTTGCAGCCTCAAGATGACAGTAAGTTATTTGATTTTAATTTAATTGTCAACTTCATTTGTCTACTATAAATATTGTTACATAGTTTGCATGATCCGTCTCTTATCATGTGGTTTTGAAGTGAATGAAAAGAACTTTATCCGCTCTCTTATCATGTGGTTTAAAATGAAAGAGATGGGTATAAATGTAATGATTATTGTTTCTCACTTTTCTCCTAATATTAAAAGAATGAATAGTTTGATGGTTTGTTTATGTATATAACGTGCACATGTGTAGGTGATATTACCTACAAAACTACACACCTGTAGGTAAATGGTACAACATTAAAATATATATGAACAAATTAGTTTTGATGGATTTTATTTTAATAACCTACATATGTGTATGCACATTGATTGGTCTGCATATGCATCCATGTGTTATTAACATGTATCATCATGTATCGAGATGTTTGCTATACTGTTTGCAACTCAATCGCATAAATCTTTAGTCAAATCTGCATGTATCGATCTATTTGTTGTCGAATTGTTTCAGGATCTGGTGAATTTTGTGAAAAATGGCGCTGAATAAGTCATTTAAAGCATAAACCTTTGTGGTTTGAATTAGGGCAAAAAGGAGTAAAATTCTCAGCCATGGGAGACGCTAAAGAAGCAAAGCTTCAACTTCTTCTTGAATATTTAAAGGTAACACATCAACATTCTAAACACCTTTGTTTTCTTCAGTTATCTCATGGGTTAGTTTGTAAATATATTTTTTATGTGTCGTTGACTAAGATTTCTCATGGTTTTATATGGTCAGATGTTAATCAAGAAAGTAAAGAAACAATATCAAGAAAAGCTGCAAGTATGGAAATATATTCTTAAAAATGAGCAATTAGTGGAAGAATTAGATTCATCACGTGCTAAATAGGCAATTGAATTTGACATAAATGAGGTTGAGAAAAGCTTTCAGAATATTTAATTTTAATAGCTTTGACAGGTAGATGTTGTTGTGTTTACTAAGGAGTTGAAAACATCATATGTCACAATGAATGAAGGGTTCCCTCTAGAATATATTCTAAGTTTCATATTTCTCTATGTTAAAGAACTTGCAATCTATCCTATGGATTTGAACGATTTGCTTTGTTTTTTTTTAGGTTGATATGCCACTTCATCTATGCCTGTTTGAAATGATCACAGTCAAGCCATCAGACGTGATGATAGCAATGCATGTCCAGCTTGTGTAAGATATACTATACCCCTTATCCACATCTAGGTTTTGTTGCTTTAGACATCTTTCAGAACAACTAATATGTTTTCCTTTTTATGCTTTTATTTTTATTCGTATTTCAGTCTCTTAAATGGTAACAAACTGGAAGGAGAAGTACCAGAAGAGCTTTACTCAGTTTGTGTCTATGGTAGAGCTATTGAGTATGTCTTAGTTTCACATTTTTTTTCTGTGGAATGTATGATACATTTTATTGTATGCAGGTGTGATTTTCCTGTGATTGTTGATGTCAAGGCGGGCTATAGATGTACTATTATTTATCGATAATACGGATGTATATAACTCTCTTCATTCTAAATAAATTTTAGATGACTAACCCAATCTGACCCATTTATGTAATCCAGCGGGTCAACAGCTTTGAATCATTTATCCAATACATGATCAATCTGCTAAACAGATCAATACTTGGTTCAATCCATTTAAATATATAACAAAATTATTATGCTCAATCCTTATAAATAAGAAAATGTTTTCCTTTTATTGGTTCAATCCGTTTATTGGTGTTAGTATTGATATTTATCTGTATAAGAAGACATGCGTAACGATTATGAATTTGCTTCTCCGCAAGAGTTAGTCTTCAAGTGCAATTTCTACTATTCTTATGGTTTCTATTTGAAAAAATGGTTTAATTTGACATTTGTTGTTAATTGTTTGATTTAAAAAAAAAACGAATACCTCGATGTAAACAAGCGAACAAAAGACGAATAACACGCTATACATAGTTGTTAGGTCATCCGGTCTAGCCGGTCGGACTGATAAACCGGTAACACTTCTGGTTCACTCTCCAGCCCAGTTTTAAAGCCATTGCTTAGGATAGTCCACCCAAAAGTCTCTAGAACTCCGACTCACAACTATATGATGTCAAAAATTTCACGAATAACTTATCTCGAAAGCGAAAAAGAAGAAAGAACCATCTTGCAGGTTAGACGTCTTGCCATTGTTTTTTTTACATATGGAAACTCTCTCATACAATACAATCGCATATTGTTCTCGCCAACGAACACGCATATACATCATTATAAGTTGACATCGGGCTGTATCGCGCTAAAAAACGAGTACTTCGATGTAAATTGTCGTGCCGCCATAACAGGCGAACAAATGATGAATAATGCCCTATAAACTATCGTCGCCGCAATGCGCGGGTATACCCCTAGTATATATATATATAGGGTTAGGTTCAAATGAGAACTTTTTATTTTGAAAACTTTTGAGAACTAAATCTCAACCACAAATTTCAGGGGGGGGGGGGGGGACCACTACAATTCATGGGAGGGGGGATACATGTAATAAACATGTGGCTCAAATTAGTTCTTTTTAGTTCTCAAATCAAATTGGTTCTCAAATGATCCTCTCCCTATATATATATATATATATATATATATATATATATATATATATATATGGGAGAGGATCATTTGAGAACCAATTGGGTTTGAGAACTTTTGAGAACCATTCTGAGCCACAAGTTATATATAAGGAAATCCCCCCTATGAATTTGAATGCTCCCCCCTGAAAATTAGTGGTTCAGAATGGTTCTCAAAAGTTCTCAAAGAAAAAAGTTCTCATTTGAACCTAACCCTATATATATATATATATATACGTATATATATATACGTGCTTTAGTGCCACACGTTTTGAGTTTCGAGACGAAACTCCCTTAACATGGGGAGAATGTAACACCCACACCAACAAAATCCTATATTATATAAATTTCACGGTAAACTTTGTGTGCGTTATTTGTACATTGTTCCATCACTTCTACACACACCATACATGCATGTTACCTAAACATACATGCGTACGAAGGCCCAACAAGCCTCAAGGAAACTCATTAAGTACCTAGTGGGCCCATGAAGTCGTCAACAAGCCCGATAAGCCCATTAGGAAAGTACGGATCACTTAAGCCCATTTGAGCTTAGGCTTAGGCGGTAGGGTAGCAACCGGTTAAATGGGCTACCCGCCCAAACAAATTGGGCCAAAGACCCACTTAATTGTGGGCTATCCCATTTGGGTCGTAACATATGGCTACGGGACCAAGCCCAATTGTGTTCCCGTTTTTTATCACAGATAGGCAACGGGTATAAAGGCCCAATAATCTATGAACTTGGGCCCAATAAACATGTTTAGCCCACTTGGATTAAACAGAACCGACCCAAACCATATGATCAAATTAATAAACGGAAGAACCACGATTGATAACGATACAAACAATTGATACGTTAATAACTCGCATAATGTCACACCCCCAAGTAACCACTAACGAAGTTTATACCGTTAAGGAGTGCGAGCAAACCAGGACCACAACCATTAGTTACAAATACTAAACGAATCAGAGTTAAGTCCCATGTTCATAAATACAACAGTTTAAAATACGCAGCGGAATAAAAACATAAGTCTCTCAGCACTAACCACGTGCTTTAATTACAAAACATAAATTATCGTTAAATTCCCGAATTTAGTTTAAAATAAAAGTAAGTATCTTCTTGTGCCATGCCAACCTCCAGTGGATATTCTTCAACGATCTGCGAAAGTGAAAACCACACAAGTGTCAACCTAACGGTTGGTGAGTTCACGGTGGGCATGACATGCATTGGCCCGGTCTCATAATCGTATTTATCAACATATAAATAAGTAATAGATTTGTAAAACATTGCCAAGTGTTGAATTACCGAATATGCACTAGTTAAGTAAAAGTTAAAGCGGTCAACCGATATCGCGGGTAGCTAATCCGGTTTCCATGCACTAAGGAAGTCGTACTAGGGCTGAAAGCTGACGTAACAGAGTTCGGCATTTGCCGATGGTTGGTGCCTCCAGTTGTGTCCCTTTTGGGAGGCCCACAACTAAAACAGGCTGATATTGAACTCCGTTCGGCCTCCAGCCGGTTGGTTACACATTTGTGTACCGCGGAGCAGGGTTTGTCAAACCCTCAGTAGATCTACCCAACATCCCCTCGCTTCTCAAATCAACAGTACTAAATTGAGGACTTTTAAGTTTTTAAGGCATCCTTAGAAATCATGTGATATCATTTGGTTTAGACTTTAACCTACACTAGTCATATTAAAAATGTTTATTCTGGATTTCATTTGAAATAGTTTAAGTATCAAAATGGTCGTTTCCGGATTTCAATTGAAACCCCAAGGATGGACAGTTGCAAGTGCTCCCCATAAAACACTCCAACTTCCATAACAGGTATCCCATTCGGTAATACCTCAAAATGTCAGCGTTGTTTTTCGTTAAGTTCATTCGTTGTGTCCCAAACGGGCTCACAATTAAAGGGTTAGTGAAACTCACCTTAGGTTGCTCAGCTACACTTGCTAATTAATCCAAATATTGCTTAACGAAGACCTATGAACACGTTTAGGTCTTAAGTATTAGTTTTGTGTCTAATCATTAACTTATCGTCACTGTGGCCCATAACATAGCACGTTGGAACTACGACACGACATAACGACACACGACACCGATGGTTGATCATAAACAAGGGTTCATATATTACAGAAATCATAGCATGTTTCATCATTGTATAATCATGTAAGTCATGGAATATCATTCAAATAAGTTGCACAAGTTTGGGTTTAGTTAGGCGAAACTGCTGGAGAAACTGCTAGAGAAACTGCCAGAGAAACTGCTAGTTTCGCTGGCTAGTTTCGCCAGGAACTGGTTGAACTTTCGTTCAGGGACAAGGTCAGTTTCGTTCACGAGAGACACTGCAGTTTCGCTGGAGAAACTGCTAGAGAAACTGCTAGAGAAACTGCCAGAGAAACTGCCAGAGAAACTGCCAGAGAAACTGCCAGAGAAACTGCTAGTTTCACTGGCTAGTTTCGCCAGGAACTGGTTGAACTTTCGTTCAGGGACAAGGTCAGTTTCGTTCACGAGAGACACTGCAGTTTCGCTGGACAGTGTCGCTGGAAGGAGATATGCACAGTTTCGCTGGATAGTTTCTCCTGATGAATGCACAGTGTCGCTGGTCGCTAAAAAACCCGTAAATTTGACTAAAAATCTTTCTAACAGCCTCCATACTTCATGTAATTCATTTTCAAGCATACATAATCATTTAGGAACATCACAGGAGCATTTTTCGTTAAGTTCTTGGGCTGGTCCATAACAGGTATCCCATTCGGTAATACCTCAAAATGTCAGCGTTGTTTTTCGTTAAGTTCATTCGTTGTGTCCCAAACGAGCTCACAATTAAAGGGTTAGTGAAACTCACCTTAGGTTGCTCAGCTACACTTGCTAATTAATCCAAATATTGCTTAACGAAGACCTATGAACACGTTTAGGTCTTAAGTATTAGTTTTGTGTCTAATCATTAACTTATCGTCACTGTGGCCCATAACATAGCACGTTGGAACTACGACACGACATAACGACACACGACACCGATGGTTGATCATAAACAAGGGTTCATATATTACAGAATCATATCATAGCATGTTTCATCATTGTATAATCATGTAAGTCATGGAATATCATTCAAATAAGTTGCACAAGTTTGGGTTTAGTTAGGCGAAACTGCTGGAGAAACTGCTAGAGAAACTGCCAGAGAAACTGCTAGAGAAACTGCTAGTTTCGCTGGGTAGTTTCGCCAGGAACTGGTTGAACTTTCGTTCAGGGACAAGGTCAGTTTCGTTCACGAGAGACACTGCA
>JBCNJP010000024.1:26317635-26349635 GCA_039602395.1 Deinandra increscens subsp. villosa | reverse complement strand
AGGAGGTAGTGTTGCTCAATGGGATTAGAGACCACTACAAATAGAAAGGAGGAAAAAGGCAACTGTCCGTTACAGGGAATACCCTAGAAGGGTAAACTCGGCAGTTAGCAAATAGGGGGAAACGGGGCAATTGTCCGTTACAGGGGATGCCCTAGAAGGGTAAACTCGGCAGTTAGCAAATAAGGGAAAGCGGGGCAACTGACCGTAGAGAATACCCTAGAGGGGTAAACTCGGCAGTCGGCAAAGATGGTTTCTGTGCTTATACATTAGCAGGGTTTACACTGGTAATAGATGTTGGGGTTGTAGAAAGGGATAGCGGGGTAAAGGGTTTTATAGGGGGTGTTTCCTGTTAAGGAATATTACGTGATATATAATTATGATATATATTATATTTGACAAAATGTCTGTGAAAAAGGGGATTTTGCAGGTCCAAGGGTTTTAAACCTCACACCGAGGTAAAGCTTTTAAAATATAGAACTCACCAGCGTAAGTTGACCTTTTCCAAAAATGTATGTATGTCAGGTCAGGGCGAGGCTTCGACTAGTTATGAGAAGGCCCTGGTGATAAGGGTTTAGACGGGCAAGCTATCGGACGGAAGGAGGGTTTTGGCAAGCTGGCATAGTTATAGCAATAAAACGTAGTGACATATAGTATTTTCTTATGTAAATTATCTCTTACTTTGTAGTACTTGGCAAATAAATAAAAGTTTAAAATTTCCGCTGCTTAGTTATCTCTGTTGATACCTTGTGCTCATGAGTAAATCCGATTCGTGACCCATTCTAGAGCCAAGTCTGGTAGTGGGCGTCACAAGTTGTCGTATAGTGTTATGTCTACGTCGAATGTGTCTAGACTTCCCATTATATATTACACTATGCGCGCTACCAATTGCCGATTGGCTATCGCAATGTATAATAATAGCCGTTACCGGCTTGGGCCACCTGGGTATGTCCTCGGTAAATTGACGTAACCACTCAGCTTCTTCTCCACCTTTGTCCAATGCAATAAACTCAGATTCCATTGTTGATCCGGCTATAACAGTTTGCTTGGACGCTTTCCAGGACACAGTTGCACCTCCTAGTGTAAACACGTATCCACTAGTTGCTCTTGAATCCTTTATATCAGAGATCCATTTCGCATTGGTGTATCCTTCAATTACCGCTGGGTGTCTTGAGTAATGTAGTCCGTATTCACGGGTGCACCTCACATATCTTAGCAATCTTGTTATACTTTTCCAATGTTCAGCACTTGGATTACTAGTATATCTACTTAACCTGCTTACAGCATATGCTATATCAGGTCTTGTACAACTCATCAGATACATTAGACTACCAATGATTCTTGAGTACTTCAATTGCGAAACTCCTTGACCCGTGTTTTTCGAGAGGTGTTGACTCGTGTCAATAGGAGTTCTAGCTATACTTGAGTCACCCGGGTTAACTTCTCAAGAATCTTTTCCACATAATGAGGTTGGTGTAGTATGAGACCCTCTTTGGTCCTGGTGATCTTTATCCTAAGAATCACATCCGCCAAACCCATATCTTTCATATCGAACCTTTCTTTCAACATATCCTTCGTGGATGTGATCATCTTATCGTTACTACCTATGATGAGCATATCATCAACGTAGAGACATAAGACGACATATCCATTTGGTGTCTCTTTCATGTAGATACACTTGTCACATTCATTGATCCTGAATCCTTTTTCTCTCATGACAGAATCAAACTTTTGATGCCATTTTTTAGGGGCTTGCTTTAATCCATACAATGACTTCACAAGTTTGCATACTTTCTTTTCTTGCCCTTTCGCCACAAAACCCTCGGGTTGTTCCATGTAAATTTCCTCTTCTAAATCTCCGTTTAGAAAGGCGGTCTTTACATCCATTTGGTGAACCTCTAAATTTTGAATGGCGGCTATTGCAAGTACCATTCTTATAGACGTTATTCGGGTCACTGGTGATTAAATGTCAAAATAGTCCAGACCCTCTTTTTGTCTATACCCCTTAATCACCAATCTTGCCTTGAATTTGTCAATGGTGCCATCCGCTTTCATCATTTTCTCAAAGATCCATTTGTAACCTAGTGGTTTGCATCCCGGAGGAAGATCCACTAGTTCCCACGTGTGGTTTTGTAAAATAGATTCTATTTCACTTTTAATGGCTTCCTTCCATTGAGGTCCTTCGGGAGAAGTAATCGCTTCTCTATATGTGTTTGGTTCACTATCCACCATATATGACACAAAATCGGGACCAAACGATTTTTCAACCCTAGCTCTCTTCCTTCTTCTTGGTTCAATCTCTTCTTCTTCAGATTGTTCTTGTCTATCTTGACTTTCTGGTTCATCATCATGACCAGCCTCCCTAGGAAGATTAGTCTCGCTAGGTAGACCATTGGGAGTTAGACAATGAAACACATCCTCGAAGAAGGAGGCATTACGAGATTCCATGAAAGTACCTTTGTGTATATCGGGAATTTTAGACTCGTGTACCACAAATCGATAGGCGCTACTATGATGTGCATATCCAATGAATATGCAATCTACCGTTTTTTGTCCTATCTTTACCGCTTTAGGTGGTGGAACAACCACCTTGGCCAAACACCCCCACACTTTGAGGTGTTTGTAAGAAGGTTTCATGCCCCTAAATAATTCATAAGGGGTTTCGTCCTTCTTTTTCCGGGGTATCCTATTCAAAAGGTAGTTAGCCGAGAGTTAAGGTTCAGTCTCTGAACTGTCTGCTAAATAGGTTAAAGGAATTCTCGATGATTTCTGGATTAATACCAAGCATTCCTAAGAGTATAATCTTCTTCTGTAATGTGAAGTTAGAGACTAGAATGGCAATTCTTAATAGCATGCCTTTCAAAGAAGGTGTTTTACCAGTCAAATACTTGGGCGTTCCTTTGATTTCTTCTGTCTCCGTTATAGTGACTGTCACAGTTTATTGGAGGCGGCTGATAATAGAACTGGAAATTGGAAAAACAAATGCCTTTCGTTTGCTGGTCGTTTGCAACTTATTACCTCCGTAATGTCTGCTATGCATATCTATTGGGCCTCTGTGTTTCTTCTTCCTGCATCTGTGACAAAGGAGTTGGAGGCCAAGATGCGGGGTTTCTTGTGGTCTCAAGGTAAACTTGCTACGGGAGCTACAAAAGTGTCCTCAAAAGTGGTGTGTGCACCTAAAATTAAGGGGGGCTTGGGTATCCTTCGCATTCGGGAGATGAATATTGCTCTTTTATCTACGCATATTTGGAGCATCGTTACAAACAGGCAGTCCCTATGGGTTCAATGGATTCATATACATAGATTGAGAGGTCGAACTTTATGGAATTGTAAATCTGTTGTTAACAGTTCGTGGAGTTGGCGAAAAATCTTTCAAATCAGATTGAAGCTTCGTCCTTACATAAGGACGATCATTGGTAATGGGCAACATACGTCAGCTTGGTTTGATACTTGGAATAATATTGGACCGCTGGGAGATATTATTTCTGCTAGACGTATACACAATGCAGGTTACAATCTTTACTCTAAGGTGGCAGACTTAGTCTCTAATGGGAATTGGAATTGGCCTCCTGATTGGCCTACTGATTACCCAGCCCTTCGTGAACTACAAACCTTAAACCTGACTGGTAATCTTGATAAAGTTGTTTGGCATCTTGATGGGACCAACAAAAATTACTTGACGTCTCTAGCTTGGCATTCGATTAGAGCCGTGAGGACGGGTGTCTCTTGAATGCATGTTGTGTGGTTCTCTGCATGTATCCCCAAGCATGCGTTTTTATTATGGCTGGCAATTATAGAGAGACTGCGGACTCAAGACAAGATTAGGAATGGAATATTAAAAAAGGGAATATGAACATGATGTGTTGTCTGTTGTGCCATGCAGAGATCGAAACACATAATCATTTATTTTTTGAATGTGCTTTCTCTCAGGTTATTTAGCGAAAGGTGTGTCACAAGATTGCTAGAAATGATCTAACGAGTAACTGGAGCAGTACTATCAGCACGTTAACTGATGGGGCGAACTCAAAACGTCTCAAAGTGGTAGTTAGCAAACTTGCGGTGTCGGCAACGGTCTATCACATTTGGAAGGAACGAAATGCGAGATATCATGAACAGCATGCAAGACCACCTGATGTGGTGTTTCAACATGTGTGCGAGGACATTCGATATAGACTAATGGTGCTCAGGTTTCGGAAGTGTGAGAACGTGTCCCAAGTCCTAGCTGATTGGGATATTGATGGTATCAAGATTTCTGATGACGGAGGCTGATTTGCTGAGCGTGTTTGTTCGTTTCTGTTACTAGTTTAGTGCTAGGGGTTGTGTTTGGTTATGTTTTTCTTGGCTCTTTTTGTGATAGTCTTCAGGGGCGTGTCCCTGCTTGAGAATTAGTAGAGACTCTCTCTACTACTTGTTTCTTTTTTGGCTGTTAATATATATCACCAGGGTAAACCCCTAACGGAACCGAAATTAGCAAATAAAAGACGTGACACAATTTTAACAGGTGTTGTCAAGATATACGTTATTTCCAACTTCGCCCACTTCTTGAACTTATTCTAACAATACTCGTAGGCCCAGATACAGGGTTAGCATTAACATCGGGGGCTTCGGATACATTAGTTCGAGTGTTCTTAGCTCAGGATGGCGCATAAATATCAATTCTAGGATTGGGTTGCTTATTTTAAAAATATCGATCTGGTTATATATACAGGTACTGTTTATTACATGACCTAAGCCATCCAATAGGATTTGTAAACTGAAATTACGCTGGTTTGTGACGATCTGAAGCTCCTTTCAATCACTCAATACACGAATTGTAATTACCCTAATTAAAACTAAGTTGGTTATATTGAGAAACGACAGGAATTGTAATTACCCTAATTAAAGCTAAGTTGGTTAGATTGAGAAATGATTGTAATAACGTTTATCAATTACTGTTTTCGTGAAGAAAAACTTTTAACTTATTGTAGAAAACCAATTAAATAACCAATTTATTCAATTTAAACTTTTTAAAACTTTAATAAACAGCCTGCTAATTACATGTACGGTTTTTTGCATGACGTAAACCTTCCAATAGGATTAGAAACTGAATTTACGTTGGTTAGTGATGATTTGAAGCTCCTTTCAATCTCTCGATCCATATACTTTTAAATACCCTAATTAAAACTAAGTTGGTCATTTTCCGAACCAATTTAATAACTTTTATCAATTATGGTTTTCATTAAAAAAAGCTTTTAACTTATTGTAGAAAACCAATTAAATAAACTCTTTATTCAATTTGGACCTTTCAAAACTTTAATAAAACGCCTTTTATTAATCCGTCGTTTTAAGATTGTGATCTAATAACATATGTCATGACAAACAATCACATGCATTCACAACAAATTAATATATAAGTATGTATTGGAACCTTTACGGGTTTTCAAATCCGTTCGAGCCAATGAACGGAACCGAAATAATAAAATAAAAGACATGAAACAATTTTGACGAGTGTTGTCAAGAGATACGTTATTTCCATCTACGCCCACTTATTGAACTTGTTCTAACAAAAATAGTAGGCCCAGATGCAGGGTCAGCATTAACACCGGGGGGGGGGGGGGGAGGGTCAGATTTATTAGTTTGAGTGTTCTTAGCTTAGGATGGCACAGAAATATCAAATTTAGGATTGGGTTGCTTATTTTAAAATTATCGATCTGGGATATATATACATGTACGGTTTATTGCATGACATAAGCCATCCAATAGGATTTATAAAGTGAGTTTACGTTGGTTCGTGACGATTTGAAACGCCCTTCAATCACTCGATCCATCTAATTTTAAATACACTAATTATAACTAAGTTGGTCATTTTGCGAACCAATTTAATAACTTTTATCAATTATGGTTTTCATGAAGAAAAAAAAAGCTTTTAACTTATTGTAGAAAACCATTGACCTTTCAAAACTTTAATAAAACGCTTTTTATTAACTCGCCGTTTTAAGATTATGATCTAATAGGATATGTCGTGACAAACAATCACATGCATTCACAACAAAATAATATATAATATGTATTTAAACATTTGCGGGTTTTCAAATCCGTTCGAGCCAATGAACGGAACCGAAATAAGAAAATAGAAGACATGACACAATTTTGACGAGTGTTGTCATGAGATACGTTATTCCCATCTACGCCCACTTCTTGAACTTGTTCTAACAAAAACCCTAGGATCAGATGCAGGGTCAACATTAACACCGGGGGGGGGGTTCGGATATATTAGTTCGACTGTTCTTAGCTTAGGATGACGCAGAAATATCAATTTTAGGATTGGGTTGCTTATTTTAAAATTATCGATGTGGGATATATATACATGTACGGTTTATTGCATGACGTAAGACATCCAATAGGATTTATAAAGTGAGTTTACGTTGGTTCGTGATGATTTTAAACGCCCTTCAGTCACTCAATCCATCTAATTTTAAATACCCTAACTAAAACTAAGTTGGTCATTTTGCGAACCAATATAATAACTTTTGTCAATTATGGTTTTCATTAAAAAAAAGCTTTTAACTTATTGTAGAAAAACAATTGAATAAACTCTTTATTCAATTTGAACCTTTCAAAACATAAATAAAACGCTTTTTATTAACTCGTCGTTTTAAGATTGTGATCTATTAGCATATGTCGTGACAAACAATCACATGCATTCACAACAAAATTATATATAATATGTATTTGACCTTTACGGGTTTTCGAATCCTTTCGAGCCAATGAACGGAACCGAAATAAGCAAATAAAAGACATGTCATAATTTTGCCGAGTGTTGTCAAGATATACGTTATTCCCAACTACGCGCACTTCTTGAACTTCTTCTAAGAAAAACCATATGCCCAGATGCAGGGTTAGCATTAATACCGGGGGGTTTGGATACATTAGTTCGAGTGTTCTTAGCCCAGGATGGCGTAGAAATATAAATTTTAGGATTGAGTTGCTTATTTTAATATTATCGATACGGGTTATATACATGTAAAGTTTATTGCATGACGTAAGCCATCCAATAGGATTTATAAACTGAATTTACGTTGGTTGGTGACGATTTGAAGCGCCCTTCAATCACTCGATCAATTTAATATTAAATACCCTAATAACAACTAATTTGGACAATTTGAGAACCAATTTAATAACTTTTATCAATTATGGCTTTCATGAAAAAAAAACTTTTTACTTATTCTAGAAAACCAATTGAATAAACTCTTTATTTAATTTGAACCTTTCAAAACACTAATAAAAAGCCTTTTATTATCTTGTCGTTTTAAGATTGTGATCTAATAGACTATGTTGTGACAAACATTCACATGCATTTATAACAAAATAATATATAATATGTATTTGAACCTTTACGGGTTTTTGAATCCGTTCGAGCCAATGAACGGAACCAAAATGTAGCAAATAAAAGACATGACACAATTTTGACACAATTTTGACAAGTGTTGTTAAGATATACGTTATTCCCAACTACGCGCACTTCTTGAACTTGTTCTAACAAAAATCGTAGGCCCTGAAGCAGGTTTAGCATTAACACACCGGGGGGTTCGGGTACATTAGTTCGAGTGTACTTAGCCCAGGATGGCGCAAAAATAACAATTTTAAGATTGGGTTGCTTATTTTATAATTATCAATCTGGGATATATATACATGTACGGTTTATTGCATGAAGTAAGCCATCCAATAGGATTTATAAACTGAGTTTACATTGGTTCGTGTCGATTTGAAGCGCCCTTCAACACTCGATCAATTTAATGTTAAATACCCTAATAACAACTAAATTGGTCATTTTGAGAACCAATTTAATAACTTTTATCAATTATAGTTTTCATGAAAAAAAAAACTTTTAACTTATTGTAGAAAACCAATTGAATAAACTCTTTATTCAATTTGAACCTTTCAAAACTTTAATAAAACGCCTTTTATTAACTCGTCGTTTTAAGATTGTGATCTAATAGCATATGTCGTGACAAACAATCACATGCATTCACAACAAAATAATAGAAGACATGACACAATTTTGACGAGTGTTGTCATGAGATACGTTATTCCCATCTACGCCCACTTCTTGAACTTCTTCTAACAAAAAACGTAGGATCAGATGCAGGGTCAGCATTAAGACAGGGGGGTTCGGATATATTAGTTCGACTGTTCTTAGCTTAGGATGGCGCAGAAATATCAATTTTAGGATTGGGTTGCTTATTTTATAATTATCAATCTGGGATATATATATACATGTTTTGCATGAAGTAAGCCATCCAATAGGATTTATAAACTGAGTTTACGTTGGTTCGTGACGATTTGAAGCGCCCTTCAACCACTCGATCAATTTAATGTTAAATACCCTAATAACAACTAATTTGGTCATTTTGAGAACCAATTTAATAACTTTCATCAATTAGGGTTTTCATGAAAAAAGCTTTTACGTTATTGTAGAAAACCAATTGAATAAACTCTTTATTCAATTTGAACCTTTCAAAACTTTAATAAAACACATTTTATTAACTCGTCGTTTTAAGATTGTAATCTAATAGCATATGTCGTGACAGACAACCACATGCATCCACAACAAAATAATAAATAATATGTATTTTGAACCTTTACGGGTTTTCAAATCCGTTCGAGCCAATGAACAGAACCGAAATTAGAATATAAAAGACATGACACAATTTGACGAGTGCTGTCAAGAGATAAGTTATTCCCATCTACGCCCATTTCTTGAACTTGTTCTAACAAACGTCGTAGGCCCAAATGCAGGGTCAGCATTAACACCGGGGGGGGGGGGGGGTTCGGATATATTAGTTCGAGTGTTCTTAGCTTAGGATGGCGCAGAAATGTCAATTTTAGGATTGGGTTGCTTATTTAAAAACTATCGATCTGGGATATATATACATGTACGGTTTATTGCATGACGTTAGCCATCCAATAGGATTTATAAAGTGAGTTTACGTTGGTTCGTGAAGATTTTAAACGACCTTTAGTCACTTGATCCATCTAATTTTAAATACCCTAACTAAAACTAAGTTGGTCATTTTGCGAACCAATTTAATAACTTTTATTAATTATGGTTTTCATTAAAAACAGCTTTTAACTTATTGTAGAAAAACAATTGAATAAACTCTTTATTCAATTTGAACCTTTCAAAACTTTAATAAAACGCTTTTTATTAACTCGTCGTTTTAAGATTGTGATCTAATAGCATATTTCCTGACAAATAATCACATGCATTCACAACTAAATAATATATAATATGTATTTGAACCTTTACGGATTTTCGAAGCTGTTCGAGCCAATGAACGGAATCGAAATTAGAAAATAAAAGAAATGTCATAATTTTGACGAGTGTTGTCAAGATATACGTTATTCCCAACTACGCCCACTTCTTGAACTTGTTCTAATAAAAACCGTAGGCCCAGATGCAGGGTTAGCATTAATACCGGGGGGTTTGGCTACATTAGTTCGAGTAAGGATTGGGTTGCTTATTTTAATATTATCGATCCTGGTTATATACATGTACAGTTTATTGCATGACGTAAGCCATCCAATAGGATTTATAAACTTAATTTTTTTTTTTTTGGAAAGGGTTTCCCCGGTGATTCTATTCCAAAAACATTGAAGTACAAGTAGGAAGGAGAGTCCAACCTAGTTCATACATGGGACATGCCCCAGTATGTAAACAATAAAAAACTAAACCAAAAGACCCAACAAAACAACCAAGAAACACCTAGTCTAATGAAAACTAGATCTTCACCGCTGCAAACGCCTGAAATCAACCACCATCATCAAACACATATGCCCCAGAGCAGCTCCAACGCCGGAGCCAAAAGATGCTAAAGGCTAAACACTTCATAAGAAACCACGTTTAAGCATAGGGGTGCTTGCCCCTTTAGAAGTAGACGCTCCTTTAGAAGTAGACGCTGAATGAGATGTCATAAATTTGCCCATTTCATTATCATCTTCAATAACATCGTCCACCATACTCCCATAATGCCCATCATCCACAAAACCATCATATTCATAACCCGAAGAATCGTAATATCCATAGCCATCTAAAGCCTCATAGGAGATTTATAAACTTAATTTACGTTGGTTCGTGACGATTTGAAGCTCCCTTCAATCACTCAATTAATTTAATGTTAAATACCCTAATAACAACTAATTTGGTCATTTTGAGAACCAATTGAATAACTTTTTTCAATTATGGGTTTCATTAAAAAAAAACTTTTAACTTATTGTAGCAAACCAATTGAATAAACTCTTTATTTAATTTGAACCTTTCAAAACACTAATCAAACGCCTTTTACTATCTCGTCGTTTTAAGATTGTGATCTAACAGACTATGTTGTGACAAACAATCACATGCATTCATAACAAAATAATATATAATACGTATCTAAACCTTTACGGGTTTTCGAATCCGTTCGAGCCAATGAACGGAACCAAAATTAGCAAATAAAAGACATGACACAATTTTGACAAGTGTTGTTAGTATATACGTTATTCCCAACTACATGCACTTCTTGAACTTGTTCTAACAAAAATCTTAGGCCCAGATGCAGGGTTAGCATTAACACCGGGGGGGGGGGGGGGGTTCGGGTACATTAGTTCGAGTGTACTTAGCCCAGGATGGCGCAGAGATATCAATTTTAGGATTGGGTTGCTTATTTTAAAATTATCAATCTGGGATATATATACATGTATGGTTTATTGCCTGACGTAAGCCATCCAATAGGACTTGTAAACTGAATTTACGCTGGTACGTGACGGTTTGAAGCCCCTTTCAATCACTCAATCCATCTAATATTAAAAATACTAATTAAAACTAAGTTGATTATTTTGAAAACCGATTTTAATAACTATTATCAATTACGGTTTTCGTGAAAAAATCTTTTAACTTATTGTAGAAAACCAATTGAATAAATTCAATTTGAACTTTTCAAAACTTTAATAAATAGCATATTAAAATACATGTACGGTTTATTGCATGACGTAAGCCTTCCAATAGGATTAGAAACTGAATTTACATTGCTTCGTGACGATTTGAAGCTCCTTTCTATCACTAGCTCCTTTCTATCAATTATGGTTTTCATGAAAAAAAAGCTTTTAACTTATTGTAGAAAACCAATTGAATAAACTTTTTATTCAATTTGAACCTTTTAAAACTTTAATAAAACGCCTTTTATTAACTCGGCGTTTTTAAGATTGTGATCTAATAGCATATGTCGTGACAACCAATCACATGCATTCACAAAAAAATAATATATAATATGTATTGGAACCTTTACGGGCTTTCAAATCTGTTCGAGCCAATGAACAGAACCGAAATTAGAATATAAAAGACATGACACAATTTGACGAGTGCTGTCAAGAGATACATTATTCCCATTTACGCCCATTTCTTGAACTTGTTCTAACAAAAGTCGTAGGCCCAAATGAAGGGTCAGCATTAACACCGGGGGGTTCGGATATATTAGTTCGAGTGTTCTTAGCTTAGGATGGCGCAGAAATGTCAATTGTAGGATTGGGTTGCTTATTTTAAAATTATCGATCTGGGATATATATATATATATATATATATATATATATATATATATATATACAAGTACGGTTTTTTGCATGACGTAAGCCATCCAATTGGATTTATAAAGTGAGTTTATGTTGGTTCGTGATGATTTAAAACACCCTTCAATCACTAGATCTATCTAATTTTAAATACATTAATTATAACTAAGTTGGTCATTTTGCGAACCAATTTAATAACTTTTATCAAATATGTTTTCATGAAAAAAAACTTTTAGTTTATTGTAAAAAACCAATTGAATAAACTCTTTATTCAATTTGGACCTTTCAAAACTTTAATAAAACGCCTTTTATTAAATCGTCTTTTAAGATTATGATCTAATAGCATATGTCGTGACAAACAATCACTTGCATTCACAACAAAATAATATATAATATGTATTTGAATCTTTATGGGTTTTCTGTCACACCGCCAAGTAACCACTAACGGAATTTATACCGTTAAGGGATGCGAGCAAACCAGGACCACAACCATTAGTTACAAATACTAAATGAATCAGAGTTAGTCCAAATGTAAATCATAAATTAAATTCTTCAAAATACGCAGCGGAAAATATTATCTTAGCACTAACCACGTGCTTTACAAATCATTGTTTAAAAATTCCCAACTTAATTTAAATAAAAGAAAATGTCTTCGTGTGCCATGCCAACCCGCTCCGGATACTCCTCAGCGATCTGCAAAAGTTTAAACCATGCAAGTGTCAACCTAACGGTTGGTGAGTTCACGGTGGGCTTGACATGCAGTGACCCGGTCTCATAATCATAATCGTGTCAACATATACTTATGAAATATTTATTTGTGAAAAGCAATGCTTAGTGATATCCATAATCATAGTATTGTGGTTTAGTAAAAGTATTGTCCGTAACCTACGTTATCGGGTATGTACTAGTTTTGTATAGTTAAAGTGCTCAACCGATATCGCGGGTAGCTAATCCGTTGTTCCATGCACTAAGGAAGTTTGTACCAAAGCTGAGTGATAATTGTAGTGGCAGCGCCATCATCTATTTTGTTTTGCGGACCTACGTCATCGCGGCTTTGCCTCCCCCGTGTCCTCTCGGGACCACGGTCAGATAGGCTGATATTGTACCTCCGTGCACCTCCAGTGTCACGAGGCGGAGTTTGTCAAACTCCAGTAGATCTACCCAACATCCCCTCGCTTTACAATTAATGGTACAACTTAGTTGAGGACTTTTTCAGTTATAAGGCAATCCTTAGAAATCATGTGATATCATGTGGTTTAGGCTTTAACCTACACTAGCCATATTAAAACGGTTTACTTTGGGTTATCATGAATCCCGAAAACATTTTCAGTTTCGTTTTAGAAATAGTTGTTTAAGTATTTCACAAGTGCTTCCCATAAAACACTTCAAGTTCATCAAGTGGGTGCCAAGCACTCCTAAGTTCAAGTTCATCAGAGAGGTGCATAGCACTCATAAGGTTGTTAGCATTGTTCTTCATTAAGTTGTTCAGTGTGACCCAAACGGGTTCACGGTAAATGGGTTAGTGACACTCACCTTTGGTTGCACTGCTACACTTGCTAAGTATCCAGGTATTGTTTGCTTATCGAAGACCTAAGAACACGTTTAGGTCTTAAGTATTAGTTTTGTGTCTAATCTTTAACTTACGTCACTATGGCCCATAACATAGCACGTTGGAACTATGACACGACATACCGACACACGACACCGATGGTTGATCATAACAAGGGTTCATATAATTCAGAAATCAAGGCATGTTTCATTATTGCATAGTCATGTAAGTCATATCATAACATTCAAACTAGTTGCACAAGTTGGGTTTTGGTTAGATCATAGTTTCGCTACTTAGTGTCGCTACATAGTTTCGCTAGGCGCACGGGCAGCACTTTCGCTAGGGATAATACCCGATGACACAGTTTCGCTAGCTAGTTTCGCCCGAAACTGCTGACGCAGTTTCGCTAGCCTAGTTTCGCTTGAAACTGGTTTGAACTTTCGTTCAGGTTGGTTCGCTCGGTAGTTTCGTTCGAGCAGGTCTACTTAGTTTCGCGGGCGACACTACAGTTTCGCCACATAGTATCGCTGGATGAATATCTATACAGTTTCGCTGTATAGTTTCGCCCAGAGAACAGCTCAGTTTCGCTGGTCGCGAAAAACACATAAATCAGCCTAAAAATCAATCTAACAGCTTCCATACATCATGTGATTCAATATTTAGCATGTATAAACATTTACCGACATCAAACAACAAGTTTTAACACCTTAAACATGGGTTTTCACATTCAAATCACCAAAAACACATTTTAAACCTAAAATGACCTAACTAGCATGAATCTTCATTATGGTTTGATTTCAAACGTAAAGTTACAGACTTTATGATAGATCTAGCCTTCCTAAGCATCATATCAGAAGATCAAGTGATTACATGAAGATCTAGGCATGCTTTAAGGTAAAACACATAGAAAATGCATGAAGAATAGTTTTGGGACTCACGATTCGATCTAGGGGAGTGTGTGTGTGTTTAGTGTGGAGATGATGCAAATGGGATGTAACTAGGGTTTTATAAAATATATATATATCAGGGGCTAGTTTCGCTGGCAGTTTCGCTGGCCAAGCGAAACTGGCTCTGAACACATGTAAGTCAAACAGTTTAGTCAGCTACCGAGCGAATCTACAGTTTCGCCCGGTAGTTTCGCTGGAAACCAAAAGTGGCCAATTTATATTCTATTATCAATACTAAATCATGCGTTTAAATCACATTGCACATAATGACAATAAATAAATAAACACGTAACACATATGGACGGGTTCGGTGATCAACCAAAGGTCGTGGACGTATTCGGCCTAGTTAAGCATTAGTTACTAAGTTAACACTTATAACGTAACTAACGGAGATTGTCTAACGGAAGTTAACCTTGGAATTCTCAGATGTCACATCATCCCCTTGTAAATGGAATTTTCGTCCCGAAAATTATTCTTGCGTTGTAGCATTCGCAGCCTCAGCTGTCGTCGTTGCTGTAGTTACTGGGGAAAGAAAGCAAAAGTTTTAGGGTCGCCACATCCTCCTCCTGTTAAAGGAATTTTGGTCCCCAAAATTAAATCATACCTTGAGTTTCCGTGGACGTTTGCTCGAACAAGTGAGGATACTTTTTCTTCATCTGATCCTCTCGTTCCCAAGTATATTCAGGTCCACGCTTTGAGTTCCATCGAACCTTGACGATCGGAATCTTGCTACGTTTGAGGGCTTTCTCCTCGCGTCCCATGATTTCTACCGGTTGCTCAATAAATCTCAGATGTTCATCAATTTCCAATTCCTCCAAAGGAATTATTTCGGTGTTTTCAGCCAGACATTTCTTCAGGTTAGAAACGTGAAACACGTTGTGAACTTCATCGAGTTCTGCAGGGAGTCGTAATCGATAGGCCACCGGGCCTACTTCCCCGATGATTTCAAATGGACCGATGTAGCGAGGATTCAACTTTCCACGCTTTCCGAAGCGTATCACTCCTTTCCAGGGAGATACCTTCAATAGTACCTTGTCGCCTACCTCGAACTTCAAAGGTTTACGGCGTTTGTCGGCATAGCTCTTTTGTCTATCACGTGCTGCGGTTGTATCATGAATGATTTCCGGCCCTGTGAGTCCTTTCTCACCCGTTTCGGCCCAACACACAGGCGATCTACATTTTCTGCCATAAAGAGCTTCAAAAGGTGCTGCACCAATGCTCGTATGATAACTGTTGTTGTAGGAGAACTCCACCAACGGAAGGTGAGCCTCCCAGTCTTTACCGAAGTCGAGAACGCAAGCTCGGAGCATGTCTTCCAAAGTCTGAATAGTTCGTTCCGTCTGACCGTCGGTCTGCGGGTGATAAACTGTACTCATATCCAGTCGGGTTCCCAGTGCTTCTTGCATAGATTGCCACAGTCGGGAAGTAAATCGAGGATCTCGATCAGAGATAATGGTCTTAGGAACTCCATGACGTGCCACAATTCGGTCAATGTACAGCTTTGTTAACTTATCCATATTGTCATTTTCCCTCATTGGAATAAAATGTGCGGATTTGGTTAGTCGATCAATGATAACCCAAATCGCATCCGGTCGATTCGATCGATGAGGTAGTCCTATTACGAAATCCATGGAGATATCCTCCCATTTCCATTCTGGGATCTTTGGTTGCTGTAATAATCCAGAAGGCTTTAGGTAATCGATCTTAACTCTTGAGCATGTTAAACACTTAGCCACATATCGTGCAATGTCGGCTTTCATATTCGGCCACCAATATAAGTTCTTCAAATCTTGGTACATTTTATCCGATCCAGGGTGCACCGAATACCTTGACTTGTGAGCCTCGTCCATCACGAGCTCACGGAGATTTCCCAGTAAAGGAACCCAAATTCTGTCATTGTAATATCTGAGTCCATCGGACTTGATTTCAGAATTTCCATCCACCCATCGCAGTGCTTCAGCTGCGAAGTTTTCTTCCTTTAAAGCTTCTTGTTGGGCATCGCGGATCCGATCCGGCAATCCCGTGTGAATGGTAAGTTGTAGCGCTCGTACTCGTCGAGGCCTGTCGTACTCTTTTCGACTTAAGGCATCAGCCACAACATTGGCTTTTCCCGGGTGGTACTTAATTGCTAAGTCATAATCATTTAGTAATTCGACCCACCTTCGTTATCGCATGTTGAGGTCCTTTTGTTCAAAGATGTGCTGTAAGCTTTTGTGGTCGGTAAATATTGTGCACTTTGTTCCGTAGAGGTAATGTCTCCAAATCTTGAGTGCAAATACAACAGCTCCTAATTCCAAATCATGTGTTGTATAATTCTTTTCAGTATCCTTCAGTTGCCTGGACCCGTAGGCAATCACCTTGTCTCATTGCATCAACACGCAACCGAGTCCTTGAATGGATGCATCACAATAGACCACGAAGTCGTCAACCCCTTCGGGTAACGCGAGAATCGGAGCTGAACATAACATGTCCTTAAGAGTTTGAAACGCGTGTTCTTCTTTTTCACCCCATCTATATTGCTCTCCTTTGTGCGTTAAAGTTGTTAAGGGTTGAGCCAATTGCGAGAAACCCTTAATGAATCTTCGGTAATATCCGGCAAGTCCCAAAAATTGTCGGATTTCGGTCGGCGCTCTCGGAGTAGACCAACTCTTGATAGCTTCTACTTTAGCTGGGTCGACATGAATTCCATCCTGATTAACAATGTGTCCAAGAAACTGGACTTCGCGAATCCAAAAATCGCACTTCAAAAACTTAGCATAAAGCTGTTCCTTGCGGAGTAATTCCAAGATAAGTCGTAGGTGTCTCTCGTGTTCTTTCTTTGTCTTGGAGTAGATTAAGATATCGTCGATGAAAACTATCACAAACTGATCGAGGTATGGCTTGCACACTCGATTGATCAGATCCATAAACACAGCAGGCGCGTTAGTTAGCCCAAATGGCATAACTAAAAACTCGTAATGACCATACCGAGTTCTGAAAGCAGTCTTGGGGACATCCTCATCGCGAACATGAAGTTGGTGGTATCCAGACCGTAGATCAATCTTTGAAAAGTAGCTCGAACCTTGTAGTTGATCGAAGAGATCGTCGATTCGAGGAAGTGGATACCGATTCTTGATCGTAACTTTGTTAAGCTCTCGGTAGTCGATACACATGCGGAACGTTCCATCTTTCTTCTTAACAAACAATACCGGCGCTCCCCATGGAGACGAACTTGGACGAATAAACCCTTTGTCGAGTAACTCTTGAAGTTGTGCGGAGAGTTCGTTGAGTTCGCTTACCGCCAAACGGTAAGGTGCGCGTGCAATCGGAGCGGCTCCAGGAGCTAAATCGATTCCAAACTCGACTTGTCGAAATGGAGGCAAACCAGGCAAATCTTCAGGAAATACATCTTGGAAGTCGCGGACTATCGGGTAGTCGTCGATTTTACGCTCGGGAAGTGTCGTGTCGGTGACGTTTGCAAGGATCGCGAAGTGACCTTTACGAAGGCACTTTTGAGCTTTAAGAAATGAGATAATACCGGTGACGGTTCCACCTTTTTCACCTTAAACTGTTAACACTTCACCGTCCTTGAGTGGGATACGAACCACTTTTTCTTGACATAAAATTTCAGCTCGGTTTTCAGATAACCAATCCATTCCTACTATGACATCAAAAATACCAATCGGGAAAGGCATAAGATCGATTCCTAACGTATAGCCAGCTAGTTCTAACTTACAGTCCTTAACTATCTGAGTCGTATCATGAAGTTTACCATTTGCTAACTCTACCACATATTTAGCATCTAAGGCAATCGGTTTAGCATTAATTAACTTAGCAAACTTAGTGGAAATAAAACTTCTTTCAGCACCAGAATCAAACAATACAGTAGCAAAGAAACCATTAAGGATGAATTTACCGTTAATCACGTTGGCATCGTTGCGAGCTTCTCCTTGACCCATGACGAAAGCTCTTCCTCTGCCATTTCCACCATTCCCGTTGTTACCATTCCCGTTGCCATTACCTCCACCATTACCATTCCCACCATTATTTCCTTGATTACCATTTCCTTGTCTCCTCAGCTGCGGGCAGTCCCTTTTTATGTGGCCTTGAGCACCACATTCATAGCAGTTCCCATTACCATTTCCTCTGGGAGCTTCATTGTTGTTACGGTTCTGACCATTGTTGTTTCCATTGCCCCGGTTGTTTCCATAGTTGTGGTTGCCATGATTGTTGTTGTTTTGCCTTAGGCGGTTTTGTTGCTCGGGAAGAATCGTCCAACAGTCCTTCGCCTCATGGCTTTTCTTGCCACACCTTTCACAGTTTAAATTCCTTCTACAAATACCAGTGTGATGCTTCCCACACTTGTTACACATGGGCAGGTTAACCTTGTAGTTACTTTGACCATTACCGCCTTGGCGGTTGTTTCCACTATTGTTCCCAGACCTTTTGCTTTGACCTTGGGAGTTGTAGGACCTCCCAGTGCTGTTCCCAACACTTTGATTGTTCATGGAGTTTTCAGGAGCTTCATCATCAGCTTTTCTTTTGCCACTTAAGGAAGTCTTCTCTGTGGCCTTAGCAGGAAGTGTACCCTTTTCAACTTCCTGATCGGTAAGCTTGTGAGCCAAACGGATGGCTTGCTGCACGGTTGTGGGGTTGCTGGCAGTTACTAGTCCCTTGATTTGAGGCACGAGGCCTTCCAGATAACGCTCAATGCGTTTGAACTCAGCATCAACCATTGTGGGGCACAAGACCGCGTACTCATGGTAACGCGCAGTATACTGTTCAACTTCAGACCCTATATCATTTTCAGATTCAAGAATTCACCCTCTAACTTCTTCACTTGGTCACGGGGGCAGTACTCCTCCATAATCAGTTCCTTAAATGCTTCCCATTTCATGTTATTAGCCGCATCAATCCCAATCATCTCGATTTCGGCATTCCACCAGGAGAGAGCAGCTCCCTCAAAGGTACCAGTAGCATACTTCACTTTGCTCTCAGCAAGGAAGTTGCACATAGAGAAGACCTTTTCAGACTTCTCGATCCACCTGAGGAGTCCTATCGCTCCTTCTTCGCCGGAAAACGTCATTGGCTTACAATCCATGAAGGACTTAAACGTGCAGTGATGGTGGTTTCCTGATGCAATAATAGTTCGACCTTTAAGTTTAAACAGGTCAAAATATAAATCGCTTTGTGCCTTAACCGGCATAATAATTACCCTGTGCGGCGTATGCAGCTTGGACGGCTGCCACTGCGGCTTGCACGTGTTCGTTAATCATAGCTTGCAGTTGTGCAGGTGTCATGTTAATGTTACTCCTCCCGTGTCCTCTTCCAGACATTTTGCTGGACAGTTAAAGTAGCCAGTGTTCAGTCACAGTTATACTTTATACATATCCCATAATATGTATATTAACAATTTCCCGTTATCCCACTATTAGTCCAAAAATTTTCGTGCAAAATCGAGGCGTCGTCGGAGAACGTCATAAGTCGTAAGTGGCTATCGTCGAAAGTCGGCTTTCCCATAAAAGTCACCGTCGGCGTAGTCATCGTAGTAGAAATCAGGACGTAGCGTGTAGCATCGTTTCGTTGTCGCTTTTCCCCAGAATAGTGTGCGTATCAGCGTTCGCATTTCGTTTTCGTGTGTGAAAGTTTTCCCTAAGGTTTTTCCGTTAGACTACCTAGACACGGTCTATATATATACTTATATATATATATATACATACATACGTACTAAGCTTTTACATACACAGCAGAGCGAGTATCCCAGGTTGGCACGTAAATATTTTGTTTTTTTGGGAATTTGTTTTTTCGTTTGTAACTAAGGTTTCAAGTTGCAGTTTCCAAATCGTTTTAAAAAATGATTCCAGTTCTCTGCAACTTATGGCTCTGATACCAATCTGTCACACCCCCAAGTAACCACTAACGGAATTTATACCGTTAAGGGGTGCGAGCAAAAACCAGGACCACAACCATTAGTTACAAATACTAAATGAATCAGAGTTAGTCCAAATGTAAATCATAAATTAAGTTCTTCAAAATACGCAGCGGAAAATATGATCTTAGCACTAACCACGTGCTTTACAAATCATTGTTTAAAAATTCCCAACTTAATTTAAATAAAAGAAAATGTCTTCGTGTGCCATGCCAACCCGCTCCGGATACTCCTCAGCGATCTGCAAAAGTTTAAACCACGCAAGTGTCAACCTAACGGTTGGTGAGTTCACGGTGGGCTTGACATGCAGTGGCCCGGTCTCATAATCATAATCGTGTCAACATATACTTATGAAATATTTATTTGTGAAAAGCAATGCTTAGTGATATCCATAATCATAGTATTGTGGTTTAGTAAAAGTATTGTCCGTAACCTACGTTATCGGGTATGTACTAGTTTTGTATAGTTAAAGTGCTCAACCGATATCGCGGGTAGCTAATCCGTTGTTCCATGCACTAAGGAAGTTTGTACCAAAGCTGAGTGATAATTGTAGTGGCAGCGCCATCATCTATTTTGTTTTGCGGACCTACGTCATCACGGCTTTGCCTCCCCCGTGTCCTCTCGGGACCACGGTCAGATAGGCTGATATTGTACCTCCGTGCACCTCCAGTGTCACGAGGCGGAGTTTGTCAAACTCCAGTAGATCTACCCAACATCCCCTCGCTTTACAATTAATGGTACAACTTAGTTGAGGACTTTTTCAGTTATAAGGTAATCCTTAGAAATCATGTGATATCATGTGGTTTAGGCTTTAACCTACACTAGCCATATTAAAACGGTTTACTTTGGGTTATCATGAATCCCGAAAACATTTTCAGTTTCGTTTTAGAAATAGTTGTTTAAGTATTTCACAAGTGCTTCCCATAAAACACTTCAAGTTCATCAAGTGGGTGCCAAGCACTCCTAAGTTCAAGTTCATCAGAGAGGTGCATAGCACTCATAAGGTTGTTAGCATTGTTCTTCATTAAGTTGTTCAGTGTGACCCAAACGGGTTCACGGTAAATGGGTTAGTGACACTCACCTTTGGTTGCACTGCTACACTTGCTAAGTATCCAGGTATTGTTTGCTTATCGAAGACCTAAGAACACGTTTAGGTCTTAAGTATTAGTTTTGTGTCTAATCTTTAACTTACGTCACTATGGCCCATAACATAGCACGTTGGAACTATGACACGACATACCGACACACGACACCGATGGTTGATCATAACAAGGGTTCATATAATTCAGAAATCAAGGCATGTTTCATTATTGCATAGTCATGTAAGTCATATCATAACATTCAAACTAGTTGCACAAGTTGGGTTTTGGTTAGATCATAGTTTCGCTACTTAGTGTCGCTACATAGTTTCGCTAGGCGCACGGGCAGCACTTTCGCTAGGGATAATACCCGATGACACAGTTTCGCTAGCTAGTTTCGCCCGAAACTGCTGACGCAGTTTCGCTAGCCTAGTTTCGCTTGAAACTGGTTTGAACTTTCGTTCAGGTTGGTTCGCTCGGTAGTTTCGTTCGAGCAGGTCTACTTAGTTTCGCGGGCGACACTACAGTTTCGCCACATAGTATCGCTGGATGAATATCTATACAGTTTCGCTGTATAGTTTCGCCCAGAGAACAGCTCAGTTTCGCTGGTCGCGAAAAACACATAAATCAGCCTAAAAATCAATCTAACAGCTTCCATACATCATGTGATTCAATATTTAGCATGTATAAACATTTACCGACATCAAACAACAAGTTTTAACACCTTAAACATGGGTTTTCACATTCAAATCACCAAAAACACATTTTAAACCTAAAATGACCTAACTAGCATGAATCTTCATTATGGTTTGATTTCAAACGTAAAGTTACAGACTTTGTGATAGATCTAGCCTTCCTAAGCATCATATCAGAAGATCAAGTGATTACATGAAGATCTAGGCATGCTTTAAGGTAAAACACATAGAAAATGCATGAAGAATAGTTTTGGGACTCACGATTCGATCTAGGGGAGTGTTTGTGTGTTTAGTGTGGAGATGATGCAAATGGGATGTAACTAGGGTTTTATAAAATATATATTTATCAGGGGCTAGTTTCGCTGGCAGTTTCGCTGGCCAAGCGAAACTGGCTCTGAACACATGTAAGTCAAACAGTTTAGTCGGCTACCGAGCGAATCTACAGTTTCGCCCGGTAGTTTCGCTGGAAACCAAAAGTGTCCAATTTACATTCTATTATCAATACTAAATCATGCGTTTAAATCACATTGCACATATTGACAATAAATAAATAAACACGTAACACATATGGACGGGTTCGGTGATCAACCAAAGGTCGTGGACGTATTCGGCCTAGTTAAGCATTAGTTACTAAGTTAACACTTATAACGTAACTAACGGAGATTGTCTAACGGAAGTTAACCTTGGAATTCTCGGATGTCACATTTTTGAATCCGTTCGAGCCAATGAACGGAACCGAAATTAGCAAATAAAACACAATTTTGACGAGTGTTGTCAAGATATACGTTATTTCCAACTTCGCCCACTTCTTGAACTTATTCTAACAAAAACCGTAGGCCCAGATACAGGGTCAGCGTTAACACCGGGGGGTTCGAATATATTAGTTCGAGTGTTCTTAGCTTAGGATGGCGCAGAAATATCAATTTTAGGTTTAAGTTGCTTGTTTTAAATTTATCGATCTCGGATATATATATATACAAGTACGGTTTATTGCATGACGTAAGCCATCCAATTGGATTTATAAAGTGAGTTTACATTGGTTCGTGACGATTAAAAACGCCCTTCAATCACTAGATCCATCTAATTTTAAATACACAAATTAAAACTAAGTTGGTCATTTTGCGAATTAATTTAATAACTTTTATCATTTATGGTTTTCATGAAAAAGCTTTTACGTTATTGTAGAAAACCAATTAAATAAACTCTTTATTCAATTTGAACCTTTCAAAACTTTAATAAAACACATGTTATTAACTCGTCGTTTTAAGATTGTGATCTAATAGCATATGTCGTGACAAACAACCACATGCATTCACAACAAAATAATATATAATATGTATTTTGAACCTTTACGAGTTTTCAAATCCGTTTGAGCCAATGAACAGAACCGAAATTAGAATATAAAACACATGACCCAATTTGATGAGTGTTGTCAAGAGATACGTTATTCCCATCTACGCCCATTTCTTGAATTTGTTCTAACAAAAGTCGTAGGCCCAGATGCAGGGTAAGCATTAACACCGGGGGGTTCGGATATATTAGTTCGAGTGTTCTTAGCTTAGGATGGCGTAGAAATTTCAAATTTAGGATTAGGTTGCTTATTTTAAAATTATCGATTTGGCATATACATATATATATATATATACAAGTACGGTTTATTGCATGACGTAAGCCATCCAATTGGATTTATAAAGTGAGTTTACGTTGGTTCGTGAATAAACCGCCTTTTATTAACTCGTCGTTTTAAGATTATGATCTAATAGCATATGTCGTGACAAACATTTACTTGCATTCACAACAAAATAATATGTAATTTGTATTTGAACCTTTACGGGTTTTCGAATCCGTTCGAGCCAATGAACGGAACCGAAATTAGCAAATAAAAGACACGACACAATTTTGACGAGTGTTGTCAAGATATACGTTTTTTATTAACTCGTCGTCTTAAGATTGTGATCTAATAGCATATGTCGTGACAAACAATCACCTGCATTCACAACAAAGTTATATATAATATGTATTTGACCTTTACGGGTTTTCGAATCCTTTCGAGCCAATGAACGGAACCGAAATTAGCAAATAAAATACATGTCATAATTTTGACGAGTGTTGTCAAGATATACGTTATTCCCAACTACGCGCACTTCTTGAATTTCTTCTAATAAAAACCGTATGCACAGATGCAGGGTTAGCGTTAATACCGGGGGGTTTGGATACATTAGTTCAAGTGTTCTTAGCCCGGGATGGCGCAGAAATATAAATTCTAGGATTGGGTTGCTTATTTTAATATTATCGATCCGGATTATATACATGTACAGTTTATTGCATGACGTAAGCCATCCAATAGGATTTATAAACCGAATTTACGTTGGTTGGTGACGATTTGAAGCGCCCTTCAATCACTCGATCAAATTTAATGTTAAATACCCTAATAACAACTAATTTGGACATTTTGAGAACCAATTTAATAACTTTTATCAATTATGGTTTTCATAAAAAAAAAAACTTTTTACTTATTCTAGAAAACCAATTGAATAAACTCTTTATTTAATTTGAACCTTTCGAAACACTAATAAAAAGCCTTTTATTATCTTGTCGATTTAAGATTGTGATCTAACAGACTATGTTGTGACAAACATTCACATGCATTAATAACAAAAGAATATATAATATGTATTTGAACCTTTACGGGTTTTCGAATCCGTTCGAGCCAATGAACGGAACCAAAATGTAGCAAATAAAAGACATGACACAATTTTGACAAGTGTTGTTAAGATATACGTTATTCCCAACTACGCGCACTTCTTGAACTTGTTGTAACAAAAATCTTAGGCCCAGATGCAGGGTTAGCATTAACACCAGGGGGTTCGGGTACATTAGTTCGAGTGTACTTAGCCCAGGATGGCGCAAAAATATCAATTTTAGGATTGGGTTGCTTATTTTAAAATTATCAATCTGGGATATATATACATGTACGGTTTATTGCATGACGTAAGCCATCCAATAGGACTTGTAAACTGAATTTACGCTGGTACGAGATGGTTTGAAGCCCCTTTCAATCACTCAATCCATCTAATATTAAAAATACTAATTAAAACTAAGTTGATTATTTTGAAAACCGATTTTAAATAACTATTATCAATTACGGTTTTCGTGAAAAAAATCTTTTAACTTATTGTAGAAAACCAACTGAATAAACCTTTTATTCAATTTGAACTTTTCAAAACTTTAATAAATAGCATATTAAAATACATGTACGGTTTATTGCATGACGTAAGCCTTCCAATAGGATTAGAAACTGAATTTACATTGGTTCGTGACGATTTGAACCTTTCAAAACTTTAATAAAACGCCTTTTATTAACTCGTCGTTTTTAAGATTGTGATCTAATAGCATATGTCGTGACAAACAATCACATGCATTCACAAAAAAATAATATATAATATGTATTTTGAACCTTTACGGGTTTTCAAATCCGTTCGAGCCAATGAACAGAACCGAAATTAGAATATAAAAGACATGACACAATTTGACGAGTGCTGTCAAGAGATAAGTTATTCCCATCTACGCCCATTTCTTGAACTTGTTCTAACAAAAGTCGTAGGCCCAGATGCAGGGCAAGCATTAACACCGGGGGGTTCGGATATATTAGTTCGAGTGTTCTTAGCTTAGGATGGCGCAGAAATTTCAATTTTAGGATTGGGTTGCTTATTTTAAAATTATCGATCTGGGATATATATATATATACAAGTACGGTTTATTGCATGACGTAAGCCATCCAATTGGATTTATAAAGTGAGTTTACGTTGGTTCGTGAATAAACCGCCTTTTATTAACTCATCGTTTTAAGATTATGATCTAATAGCATATGTCGTGACAAACAATCACTTGCATTCACAATAAAATAATATATAATTTGTATTTGAACCTTTACAGGTTTTCGAATCCGTTCGAGCCAATGAACAGAACCGAAATTAGCAAATAAAAGACACGACACAATTTTGACGAGTGTTGTCAAGATATACGTTATTTCCAACTTCGCCCACTTCTTGAACTTATTCTAACAAAAACCGTAGGCCCAGATACAGGGTTAGTATTAACATCGGGGTTTCAGATACATTAGTTCGAGGGTTCTTAGCTTAGGATGGCGCAAAAATATCAATATTTGGATTGGGTTGTTTATTTTAAAATTATCGATCCGGTTATATATAGATGTACTGATTTTTGAATGACGTAAGCCATCCAATAGGATTTGTAAATTGAATTTACGCAGGTTCGTGACGATCTGAAGCTCCTTTCAATCACTCAATACATCAAATTGTAATTACCCTAATTAAAACTAATTGGTTATTTGAGAAACAATTTTAATAACGTTTATCAATTACGGTTTTCGTGAAAAAAAACTTTTAACTTATTGTAGAAAACCAATTAAATAACCTACTTATTCAATTTGAACTTTTCAAAACTTTAATAAACAGCATGTTAAAATACATGTACGGTTTTTTGCATGACGTAAACCTTCCAATAGGATTAGAAACTGAATCTAGGTTGGTTAGTGACGATTTGAAGCTCCTCTCAATCACTCGATCCATCTAATTTTAAATACCCTAATTAAAACTAAGTTGGTCATTTTGCGAACCTATTTAATAACTTTTATCAATTATGGTTTTCATTGAAAAAAGCTTTTAACTTATTGTAGAAAACCAATTGAATAAACTCTTTATTCAATTTCAACCTTTCAAAACCTTAATAAAACACCTTTTGTTAACTCGTCGTTTTAAGTTTTGATCTAATAGCATATGTCGTGACAAACAATCACATGCATTTACAACAAAATATATAATATGTATTTGAACCTTTACGGGTTTTCAAATCCGTTCGAGCCAATGAACGGAACCGAAATTAGAAAATAAATGACATGACACAATTTTGATGAGTGTTGTCAAGAGATACGTTATTCACATCTACGCCCACTTCTTGAACTTGTTCTAAAAAAAACCGTAGGCCCAGATGCAGGGTCAGCATTAACACCGGGGGGTTCGGATATATTAGTTCGAGTTTTCTTAGCTCAGGATGGCGCAGAAATATCAATTTTATGATTGGGTTGCTTTTTTTAAAATTATCGATCTGGGATATATATACATGTACAGTTTATAGAATGACAAAGCCATCCAATAGGATTTATAAAGTGAGTTTACGTTGGTTCTTGACGATTAAAAACGCCCTTCAAATACTCGATCCATCTAATTTTAAATACACTAATTATAACTAAGTTGGTCATTTTGCAAACCAATATAATAACTTTTATCAATTTTGGTTTTCATGAATAAAAGCTTTTAACGTATTGTAGAAAACCAATTGAATAAACTCTTTATTCAATTTGGACCTTTCAAAACTTTAATAAAACACCTTTTATTAACTCGTTTTTTAAGATTACGATCTAATAGCATATGTCGTGACAAACAATCACTTGCATTCATAACAATATAATATATAATATGTATTTAAACCTTACGGGTTTTCGAATCCGTTCGAGCCAATGAATGAAACCGATATTAGCAAATAAAAGACATGACACAATTTTGACGAGTGTTGTCAAGATATACGTTATTTCCAACTTCGCCCACTTCTTGAACTTATTCTAACAAAAACCGTAGGCCCAGATACAGGGTTAGTATTAACATCGGGGGCTTCGGATACATTAGTTCGATTGTTTTTAGCTCAGGATGGCGTAGAAATATCAATTTTTAGGATTGGGTTGCTTATTTTAAAATTATCGATCTAGTTATATATACAGGTACTGTTTATTGCATGATGTAAGCCATCTAATAGGATTTGTAAACTGAATTTACGCTGGTTCGTGACGATTTCAAGCTCCTTTCAAACACTCAATACATCGAATTGTAATTACCCTAATTAAAACTAAGTTGGTTATTTTGAGAAACGATTTTAATAACGTTTATCAATTACAGTTTTCGTGAAAAAAAAAACTTTTAACTTATTGTAGAAAACCAATTAAATAACCTATTTATTCAATTTGAACTGTTCAAAACTTTAATAAACAACCTTTTATTAACTCGTCGTTTTAAGATTGTGATCTAATAGCATATGTCGTGACAAACAACCACATGCATTCACAACAAAATAATATATAATATGTATTTTGAACCTTTACGGGTTTTCAAATCCGTTCGAGCCAATGAACAGAACCGAAATTAGAATATAAAAGACATGACCCAGTTTGATGAGTGTTGTCAAGAGATACGTTATTCCCATCTACGCCCATTTCTTGAACTTGTTCTAACAAAAGTCGTAGGCCCAGATGCAGGGTAAGCATTAACACGGGGGGGGGGGGGGGGTTCGGATATATTAGTTCGAGTGTTCTTAGCTTAGGATGGCGCAGAAATATCAATTTTAGGATTGGGTTGCTTATTTTAAAATTATCGGTGTGGGATATATATACATGTACGGTTTATTGCATGACGTAAGCCATCCAATAGGATTTATAAAGTGAGTTTACGTTGGTTCGTGACGATTTGAAACGCCTTTGAATCACTCGATCCATCTAATTGTAAATACACTAATTATAACTAAGTTGGTCATTTTGCGAACCGATTTAATAACTTTTATCAATTATGGTTCTCATGAAAAAAAAGCTTTTAACTTATTGTAGAAAACCAATTGAATAAACTCTTTATTCAATTTGGACCTTTCAAAACATTAATAAACAGCATGTTAAAATACATGTATGATTTTTTGCATGATGTAAACCTTCCAATAGGATTAGAAACTGAATTTACGTTGGTTAGTGACGATTTGAAGCTCCTTTCAATCACTCGATCCATCTAATTTTAAATACCCTAATTAAAACTAAGTTGGTTATTTTGCGAATCAATTTAATAACTTTTATCAATTATGGTTTTCATTAAAAAAATCTTTTAACTTATTGTAGAAACCCAATTGAATAAACTCTTTATTCAATTTTAACTTTAATAAAACGCCTTTTATTAAGTCTTCGTTTTAAGATTGTGATCTAATAGCATATGTCGTGACAAACAACCACATGCATTCACAACAAAATAATATATTATTTGTATATGAACCTTTACGGGTTTTCATATCCATTCGAGCCAATGAACGGAACCGAAATTAGCTGTGGTAGATCATTTTGTTAAACAAACCTGGAAGAAGTTTGGGCTAACTAAAGTTATGATGAATGCAAATGGTTATTTCTTTTTCAAATTTTCGGATAAGAAGGGTATGCTTGATGCTTTAGAGGGTGGTCCTTGGCTGATAAAAAACCGACCTATATTTCTGAATGTTTGGACACCCACCACACAAATGAAAAAGGATGATATTAAGAGTGTCTCGGTCTGGATTAAGCTTCACAATGTCCCTTTAGCTGCATACACAGATTATGGGTTGAGTCTTATGCTACTAAGGTGGGTACACCCAAGATGCTTGATTCTCTAACAGCCTCTATGTGCTTGAATGCTTGGGGTCGGAGTAGTTTTGCTCCGTCTCTTGTTGACATATCGCCTGATCAGGGATTCTTGGATCATGTCCTGATCGCTATTCTGGATCTTGAATCGGATAAGTTTGTCAATGAATCGGTGGATGTAGAATATAAATGGCAACCTCCCAGGTGTGCCAATTGTTGTGTTTTTGGTCACCATACGGAGGAATGAAACAAGCATAGGACAAACCATATTTCTCACAAGGTGGATGACGAGGGTTTCATTGAACCGAAAGGTAAACAGGTTGCTCGTAAATAGGTGGTCATACCAACGAAGGTTAAGCAGAAGTTTGAGTATCGGCCAGTGAACCATAAACCTAAAGCTACATCTAAACATGAAACTAAAAAGGATAATGGGGTTTCCACTTCTAATAAGTATAATGTATTAACAGATCCGGAAGACGCTCAGGGTGGTAATAGTTTGGATGTGAATGCAGGGAAGGGTATGACTGAATCCTCAAGTTCGAGGAAGGTACAACGGGTTTGAATTAGGTGAGGATGATGACGTTGAGGAAGTTTATAATGAGACCCAAGATTTCATGGTTGCGGGGACTAAAATGAACGTTAAAGGGATAAGCACTCCTTCTGCTAGTGTTTCCAATGATTAGTCTAGCCTCTTGGAATAGGTTTGAACCGTCCCCTTAAACAGAAAGAGGTTCGAAATGTGGTTAAGGAAATGTAAACGTGAGTAATCTTTATAAGGTGTTTCAAGGTGTTTTATAAAGGTTGGTGATGAACCATAAAATCTCGCTCGTAGTGGACGAAACAATGACAGTTCACTATTGAATCTAGTTTGTAATGGACAATGAATGATGACTCGATCTGTATTATTGATTTAGTAGACTTTAGAACATACAATGTGAATCAATCTCAAAACACACAGTTAAGAGTGTAGAATCTCAGCTCACACAGAAGTCCCCTCATAATTGAATATCGCATCTTCCTTGTTATTTAAGTGGATGCACTTGCTCCTTTGCCCGTCGCAACTGCACCGCCCTTGTCATGCTTCGTTCCTGTCACACTTGCATATCTGATCCTTATCTATCCTCATCAGTTGGGATTGGACTTCTAATAGTGGTTTATGTAACAAGGGAACTCGTATTATTTTGGGGTGGGATATGAATGTTTTTGATGTTATGATTGTTTCACAAATGGATCAGGTTATGCTGCTCAGATTACGTGTAAGGACACCCGACAGGTTTTCTTTTGCTCGATGGTCTATGATCATAACTATTACATCAAGAGGGGAATGCTTTGGAACGATCTTAAACTGCACAATGTTTTTATCAAAGATAGAGCTCGAATAGAAGGAATTCGCTTTGGGTTGAATGGATTTACACGTATAGATTGAAAAACCGCACCTTCTGGAATTGTAAGAATGATGCCTCTAGTAGTTGGTGTTGGAGAAAACCTTGTGAAGATTAGGCCTATTATACAAAGATATATATCACTGTTGGGAATGGCCTTGACACGTCTGCTTGGTATGACACTTGGAGCGATATCGGTCCCTTGGCTAATATTCTCTCCTCTAGACAAATTCATAATGCCGGTTTTAACATCTACTCTCGTCTTGCTGAAGTTTTTGTGAGCCCCAGTTGGAATTGGCCTTTGGATTGGGTTCATCGTTTTCCGATGTTAACCAATGTTCATATCCCGGAGCTCAAGGATGTTGCTGATAAACATAGGTGGAAAGCGGATGATACTCTTGTTGAGTTCTCAACTAATACGGCTTGGAACTCCTTAAGGCAGTCCCATGATGTGGTCCCTTAGAGATATCTCGTTTGGAATACGAAAAGCATTCCTAAACATGCCTTTTGTCTTTGGTTGGTTATTAATGGTAAACTCCGAACTCAGGATAAGCTAGTACGCTGGAATTGGAAGAAGGGATGTATGAACATGATGTGTTGTCTTCTATGTTATTCTGATATAGATTCTCATAACCATCTTTTTTTTAGTGTCCTTTCTCCAAGAAGGTTTGGGAGACGGTAAGGAGAAGCTTTCCGATTCAGATGCCGAGTAATTGGAATAGTATTATCAATTGCTATGCATCGAATTCACAGTCCAAGGCCCTATCTAGTGTCGTTTTTAAACTCTCTGTGGCGGCTGCTGTCTATCACGTGTGGCGGGAACGAAATAATCGGCTGCATGGGAACAATTATCGACAGCCGGAGAAGGTTGTTGGGGATGTTCTGTCTGATATCCGCTACAAGGTACTGGGGTTAAAGTGCAAGTTTGGTGATCGGGGGAGAAACGTCCTTCCCATCTGGAGATCCTTGGGAAGCTTGACTTTTGATGATGGAGGCTAATTGGCTTTAGTGTTGTGTCGTGTTCCTTTGTTGTTCTTACCAGTATTTAGCTGGGTGTGCTTTGTCTTTCTTTTTGTGTTTTACTCTTTGGGGTATGCCCCTTTGAGAACTAGTAGAGATTTCACTCTACTACTTGTACTTTGAAGTTTCTGTTAATACAAAAATCACCGGGGTAACCCTTTACCCAAAAGAAAAGATAGAGCTCGAATTGTTATGGGGGATTTCAACTCTGCCCTTAACGTGGAGGATAAGGTGGTGGGGTCATCGGCCAATGATATTGGTATGCACGACTTTAAATATTGTATTAATGATGTGGGTCTGTTTGATGATAATAGTTCTGGTTTCCACTACACTTGAAATCAAAAACCGAAGTCGGGGGTGGGTGTTTTTAAGAAGATTGATAGAGTGATGGGGAATACG
>JBCNJP010000024.1:26152712-26317135 GCA_039602395.1 Deinandra increscens subsp. villosa | reverse complement strand
GGACCGAATTTGGCTTCGTTTGCTTCCGTTTCTTAATTCGTGTTTTCTGTGGTATGTGTCGCTAATCTCTGCTTTTTGTTAGCCAATTTGGTAGATGTATATTGATTTTGTTTGTGTTTTGATTATCTGTGAGAGATTGACTTTAAATTCGAGTTTGATTTCGAATTAATTTCAGATTATAATGTGTAGTTAGAAATTTCTGCATGGTACGATATATTTATGCCCTAATTTGACCTTCATTTTGTTTTGATGTGGAGCAAGTAATTGCAATATAGGAGGCCATTGATGGATTAGGAATGAGGTATGTTGCCACTTCATCCAATCTGAGTATTGAATACCGTAAACCGTGTAGCATTGACCATCTGCACTTTGATCAATACAAGTACAACCACATTTCTTCAAAGGTTTGTCTAATTCATTGTTGATTACTGTTGGAAGTAACCCAAGTAACAAACATAGAACGATTGGGATTAATTAGTTCTTTTAAACTTCTATTTATACACCTCTATTTATGCACTAATTATGATTCGTTTTGGTGTTTGATTTTAACAAATGCCATTGTGTTATTTATTTTGTTGCAGGTTATTGACCTTACTTGCTATTTCTATTATCTTTGCATGCTTAGGGCAGGTGGTATACCCTCCCCACCACGGCGCCATCTCCTACCTGGCACCACATCACGCCGCGATCCTCCATCCTTGGACTGCGTGAACCACCAGCGCGGTGGGGAGGCGTGAAGTTCTCCACGCCAAAAGCTTGTGCGTGATGTTGAAGATGGCGGTCATGGGCAGAACTACAAGAAGTTGTGAGTGAAAAGGTTCATCAAAATTTTGGTCGGATATGTGCTAATGTTCCAGAGGAACGTAGTTGTGACTTTATGAGGAAGATGATGGGTTTTAATTAAGGCGAGGGTATTTTTGTAAATAAACATTTCAATGAAAGTACATCATTTCTAAAAGTAAAGAAACGTCAGTGCCTTGTCTTCCAGAAATTTTGTTTCCCAAATATTATATTATATTTCTAAGTAATTGTTTTATTTTACTAGTATTTATTTTTCTTTTCTATATTAACTTGTGAGTTTGAAATATATATATATATATATATATATATATATATATATATATATATATATATATATATATCGATCCTCCGGTTGAAAATATCTGATTCCACCTCTAATAGCATGGGGTATACCCATGTTATCAAACCCATGTTATCCTGCCACGTAGGCGGTGACTGGGCGCTGACTGGATAACATGACTTGATAACATGGGAGGGGTATACTCCCATGTTATCACCTCATGTTATCAAATTTTTTAATTTTTTTTTTTTTTAAATTTAAATGAAAAATATAAAAACTAAATATATTAAACATTAAAACTAAATTTATTAAACACAAAGACATAGATAGAAATGTGAAAAAAATAAAACTACGGGTTTCGGGTCCTCAACTTCGCGACGATATCGGCTTTTTCTCGCTCGATCAACTCCTTATGCTCTTCGGGTAAACCCGTAGTATCCATTCGGAGAACTCGTAGTTGATTCATTCGATTTTTTTCTTCCGCGAGACGGATTTGCTGGGCACGTTGTTCCTTTTTTTCCGAAGCTAGGAGGTTGAATTTTCTTATTTCTTCCAACAATGCGTCGTCTTCAACCTTCTCTTTTTCTTTACGCATCGCCTTTTTTTTGCCAATCGGTCGGGCCAAAACTTCCGGATCGACATCGTCGTCTAAAAAAATCGTTTCATCATTCAAATTTATGTTGCAACGGCCCGTTGATCCCCTTGGGCTATCGTCGTACATTTCCGACGACGATCGTTTTTTGGAAGAACCATCCCCCAAAATCATTTCATTAAATTTAGGGGAGGCCAAAACGGCCTCGTAGAGTTTGACGGGAGCGGGTGTGTTTCCCAAATCGTCCTTGAATCTTTGTAACGCCAAAGTTTGAAGATCTTTGTCGCTACAACCGCTACGACGATTACGTTCAACTTCCTTATAAATCCCGTGCCACTTTCCAATCCTTGTTTTCAAATGTTTCCACTTCGACGAAAGCTTGTCGTTGTTTCGGTAGAAACGTTGGTCGGGACTTGCGTTTTCCTTTCGAAGAGAATGAAATTTTTTGGAACACCGGTCCCAAAACGCCCCTAATGTTTGAGCGTTTCCTACAAAATTTTAAAAGTTTAATATTAAAAGACGAAAAAAATAAAAAAATGCAGTTCGAAAAAAAAAAGACGAAAAAAATAAAAAGAAAAAAGTTAACATTTTAATATATATATGTTTTACCTCGAATCGGATCCTCGGTTGTGTCGATGTAGGCGTTGACCAAGTCGAGCTCCTCGTCGGTACCCCAAGGAGTTTTGTCACGGAGGGGTTTGGTGATGAAATCATCGTATGGTGATTCCGTGACGGGTTGTTTCCCCTTTTTATGCGACCTTTTGGTAGGTTGCGTCTCCGGCACAATCTCTTCAACTTCTTCCTCCACTTGTTCACGGGGTGTATCGGGGTTAACGTTCGGTCGTTGAGGTTGAGATTGTTGCGGATAACCCCATTGCGCGTAGTTGTTAAACGTTGGGTTGTAGTTGGGGTTGTAGTTGGGGTTGAAGTTGGGGTTGAAATTGGGGTTGAAGTTGGAAGAACCGGTAAACAAAGGGTTCGGGTGACCACCAAACATTGGATAATTCCACACGTTTTGTTGCAACTCGTTTTCGTTTGGAGTGTTTGGGGTGTTTGGGGTGTTTGGATTCATGGTAATTTTCTAAAAAAGTATAGAAGAATTGGAGAAGTGAAGAAGAAGGTGTGATAAATTGTTTAAATTGTGTGATATTTATAGTGAATAAAGGGGTAATTAATTGATTAAAAAAAAAAAAAAAAAAAATTCTCAACGGCTAATTATATTACCGTTGAACGGTAATATTCCAAAATTACGCCCGTTACAATCTCGACGCCCCCAAGATCACGCCCCCATCACGCCTGGGCCGGGGCGGTGTTTCACGCCCATCTTGGGCGTTATCGCCACCATCACGGTGGTATACCGTATGCTATAATGGTGGTTGAATAGCCAATCAAGTCATGACACTCCATTTATTTTAAATATATTAAATCTAATTATTTATTTAAATAATCCACCACACCATTCCGCATCACATGGAGTATACCACTACTCATGTGGTGGGTGTATGTGGTCCAGTCATCGCTGACGTGGCCACCACATGTTCACACCATATGAGGTATACCTTTAAGATCGCACCCTGTTTTAAGGGCTTGGTTTTTTTGTTCTTTGTGTTAATTTTATTTAACTATTTTCTTTTTTCACTCAACTGTTGTTGAATATAGATGTTATCGTTTTCTTATTTCAACCAAATTCCTCAGTTTTTCTTAGATTGCATATGTATGTTGTCTGATTGTATGTTTGATATCCTTAACTTAAATCATACTTTTGATTAAATTTTCTTCTAATTCTTTATTATTTTGTTCTTATGATAAATTGTTTCTTAATTTCAACTTGCATGTTTGATTTCGTTTGCTTAAATCTTCGTGACTTTCACGTTTATTATGTCAGTTGTTACTAATTTCTATTTTCAATTCTCCTTGAATTTTTTTCCCACAAAGCTCTTATTTGTTACTTTAGGTATTCTGAGTATGTTTTCATTACTATTTGATGAATCATACAATTTATTTTCGTTATGAAATTTACTTCTTTTTTTATTCTATTTCTATACTCTCGACTACAAATGTATATTAAGATGATTCATCTCGTATTACTTATTTTTATTGCCATCTGTTTTCAACTTAGGGTAAATGAAGTTTATGTAAAGTATTTTGGGTGTTGTCACATTGTCTTATGCCCATTTTATGTTGAAGGTATCTTTCATTTAACTTGATTATTTACCTTCTTAGGTCTGTTAAATATCTGTGAATTGACCTCAGTAAGTCAATAGTCTGTTTAAGTTTTCATTTAGTGCCCTTAGTTTTTACAAATTAGTATATTTTTTGTTGCTTAATTGTAGGTTTCTCAAGGACTCTTTTAAAGTGAAGGTACATTTTCTTTCTTTTTTTTATTATTAAGATTATATGTTCATCTAAAGTTTGAACATCACTGTTGGTCTTTAAGAAATCATTTTAAACAATATTGTTCGTCAAATTCAGCTATGCTAATAGTCATGTTGCTTTTTTTTTTAATATATTCTGAATTCCTTTTCTGGTGGTGATCTTACCTTTGACTATATTTGATAATAAAAAAATTTAAAAACATAACTCAATTTGAAAATGACATTTATTTGAACTGCAAGCATTTTTTTGTTACAAATTAAGACATAATCTCAGTGGTAACATGAATGGAAAACTAATTTGTCCATTCAAATGAGCATATACTTAAACTTATGTAGAAATACCATTCATATAACAACACCAAAGCGTTATGCCTTGCCAGGGAAAATGAAGGTACCTCTCTTTCATGTTACAATCATTTCATATAACAACACTTACTATAATATAACTAAATATGCAACTTTAGATTGTTCAACAGCTAAAAGGAACAAGGAAAAGGATGATTGACATGGTGGTAGCAACAAAGAAAGGAAAAATTTTGATGCATTATTAAACCTTACGTAGCTCCATGGATATGCATTTGTTTGGATACAAAATATGTGAAGTGATAAACTATGGGAAAGCCTAAAACACATGGCACTGGGCAAAAGTTTCATGCTGGAAAGCATTTTATGTGAAAGTTAAAACCAGAATCTCCGGCCAATCCAGTTCAAGCCCAGATGAAAAATATCTTTTCAATGACACGTTATTTTGGTAAATACACATTAAGGTGTACTTTATTAATGTAAATTATTACTATCTTCTATATAAAATAACAATAAACTTTACTAAAATTTAACAAATCGCGGCAACGCGCGGGCAATTTACTCGTATACATATAAATAAAATAACCCGTGTAGTATCTCGACCAAGTCCCAAGTCCAACCCAAGTTATCTCCGAACGTTCATCTCTCACTTAGGTAAAACCATGTCTAGTATACAAGCCCAAGAGGGACAACCCATAGGGCAAGCCCAGTGAACTTGCACATGCACTTGACAAAATGGCCCAACCGGTTTGGCCCACACTTGAGCCCAAACCGGTTGCCCAATCGATACACTAGACCCAACCTTCTTTTTTTCTTATTCACTTTTATCTAATAGTCCATATTCAGTCTTCAAAACTAATCATTAAGATCTAAAGGCCCACAGTCACATGCAAGATCAATGGTCAAGATCAATCATTCTCTTTCTTGATCCAATAGTTCACATCATCCACCCAATCACATCTCATGCAAAGTCTCACACTCCCATTGGTCAACCAATCACCAACCATGCATAACCTCACATAGCATTAGGCCACCATTCTTTGAGCTCTCATTGGACCACTCTTTCTTCACTCCTTCTCCCATTGGTCACTCTCTCACCTCTCCCTCTCCTCTCCTGCGAACCAATTTAATAACATTTATTAGTTATGGTTTTCATGAAAAAAAAAGCTTTTAACTTATTGTAGAAAACCAATTGAATAAACTCTTTATTCAATTTGGACCTTTCAAAGCTTTAATAAAACGCCTTTTATTAACTCGTCGTTTTAAGATTATGATCTAATAGCATATGCTGTGACAAACAATCACATGCATTCACAACAAAATAATATATAATATATATATTTGAACCTTTACGGGTTTTCGAAACCGTTCGAGCCAATGAACGGAACCGAAATTAGCAAATAAAGGACATGTCACAATTTTGACGAGTGTTGTCAAAATATACGTTATTCCCAACTACGCACACTTCTTGAAATTGTTCTAATAAAAACCGTAGGCCCAGATGCAGGGTTAGCATTAATACCGGGGGGTTTGGATACATTAGTTCAAGTGTTCTTAGTCCAGGATGGTGCAAAATATCAATTTTAGGATTGGGTTGCTTATTTTAAAATTATCGATCTGGGTTATATACATGTACGGTTTATTGCATGACGTAAGCCATCCAATAGGATTTTATAAATTGAATTTACGGTGGTTCGTGACGATTTGAAGTGCCCTTTAATCACTCGATCAAATTTAATGTTAAATACCCTAATAACAACTAATTTGGTCATTTTGAGAACCAATTTAATAACTTTTATCAATTATGGTTTTCATGAAAAAAAAACTTTTTACTTATTGTAGAAATCCAATTGAATAAACTCTTTATTCAATTTGAACCTTTTAAAACTTTAATAAAACGCCTTTTATTAACTCGTCGTTTTAAGATTGTGATCAAACAGACTATATTGTGACATACAATCACCTGCATTCATAACAAAATAATATATAATATGTATTTGAACCTTTACGGGTTTTCGAATCCGTTCGAGCCAATGAACGGCACCGAAATTAGCAAATAAAATACATGACACAATTTTGACGAGTGTTGTCATGATATACGTTATTCCCAACTACGCGCACTTCTTGAACATGTTCTAATAAAATCGTAGGCCTAGATGCAAGGTTAGCATTAACACCGGGGGTTTCGGAGATGGTGTAGAAATATCAATTTTAGGATTGGGTTCCTTATTTTAAAAAGCATCAATCTAGGATATATATTCATGTACGGTTTATTGCATGACGTAAGCCATCCAATAGGATTTGTAAACTGAATTTACGCTCGTACGTGACGGTTTTAAGCCCCTTTCAATCACTCAATCAATTAATTGTAAATATACTAATTAAAACTAAGATGGTATTTGAGAATCGATTTTAATAACAATTATCAATTATGGTTTTCGTGAAAAAAATCTTTTAACTTATTGTAGAAAACCAATTGAATAAACTTTTTATTCATGTTGAACTTTTCAAAACTTTAATAAATAGCCTATTAAAATACATGTACGGTTTATTGCATGACGTAAGCCTTCCAATAGGATTAGAAACTAAATTTACTTAGGTTCGCCTTTCAGGATGGTCACGCTCTGGCGACTTCGGCGACTCTAGGGTTTCTTTGCCGAAATCGATCTCTCTTTCTGATCCTTCCCGAATCCGACTCGTTTTCTTAGTGTTATTTGATCTGATCCAGCTATTGCAATTCATATTTGACGCTAAGATTGACTCGGGTTTCTCTAGGGATCGATTTGCTGTTGCCGCTGCTAGGGTTTTTTCAATCGGCCGCTAATCCCATTTGCTTTCATCGCGTTTCTGGTGAACGACTTTCAAGAGTTTCATCGGTGGTGCCCTTCAGAGATTTGGGATTTTCTCGCGTTGGTGGAATTTGCTGTCGGCTTAGGGTTTTTGCATGAAGAATGGGCTCCGCTAAACCATTTGCTAACGTTAAAAATATCGATGGTTCTTTTTTGCAGGGGCAAGGCATTCTTAAAAATTCGAACTTAAAGCTTGGCACAACCGTGATCTCTGCTGTTCCGAGGAGTTTGAATACCGGAATTGGTGAAGCTTTTGGTACGAGTATACCGGAGACGTCACCGTCTACACCCAGTCACCGGAGGGTGTCGTTTTCTGATGAGATACTCTTTGAAGGAGTTCCAACGACCCCTGATCAGCTACATGTTGTTCGAGACACGGCGTTTGCCCCTGATTATACTACTGCTGATGATCGAATAACTTTGTCCAGCACAAAGGTGATGCTGTCATTCATGCACCTGAATCTAACAACAACAATACTCCTGGGTTGGAGGCTAATGATGTTGCTATGAAATCTTGCACCACCAATGCTAATTTGCAACCAACAATGGATAATAATTCTGATCAGGTTAAAATGGGTGTTGATTTGGTTGGGGAGGGGGAGGGGGGGCTGTTCATGGGACTGGTCAAGGAGCTTCATACGCCGATAAGGTCGTGGGTAAGCATCCTCAATCTGCTGTTTCAAATGGAGTTCCTCGCAAAGCTATTAATTTCAGGTTTTTAGGGTCTGAGGATAACCAAGAGGGCTTTGACGTGATTATCCCTAGGGATTCTGTTCGACGTGTCCAAGAAAAGGTGGGATTTACTCTGTTTGGTTATTTTTTAGGGGATCGGATTGCTTTCCCAGTGGTTAATTATTATGTGAAACAGAAGTGGAAAAATTATGGTTTACAAAAAACAATGATGAACTCAAATGGTTTCTTTTTTTTTCAAATTTGAAGATAGGAAGGGGATGATGAGTGCATTGGAAGGGGGTCCATGGCTAATCCGTAATCGGCCTATTTTTCTTAAAATGTGGTCCCCTACCACTCAACTAAAAAAAGATGATATAAAGGATGTGGCTGTTTGGATTAAACTTCACAATGTCCCGCTCGCAGCCTATACGGATGATGGTCTTAGTATGCTCGTTTCGAAAATTGGTAAGCCTAAATGTCTTGATTCTTATACCACTTCCATGTGTGTTGATGCATGGGGTCGAAGTAGTTATGCTAGAGCTCTCGCGGAAATCCATGCTTCCATGGATTTTAAGGATAGCCTTTCCCTTGCTATCCCGGATTTAGATGGGGAGCAATTTATTAGGGAAAAGGTTGATATTGAATATGAATGGCAACCCCCTCGCTGTGCCACTTGTTGTGTTTTTGGTCATACTTTGGACTCTTGTCCCAATCAGGTTAGGTCCATTCCTAAGGATACGCCCAAAGTGAATGACGATGGGTTTACTAATGTTGTGGGGAAGAAAAATGCTAAAAAGCAAGGTGTTCCTCTTAAGAACCAGAAGTCTAGATTTGAGTATAGACCGGTGAATGACAATAAGAATTCTGCTAGCTCTGGGCCTAAGGGGTCAGGTAAGGCTTCGTCTTCTAATCCTCCGGTGGCTACTAGAAACTCTTATGAGGCTTTGAATGGTGATCCTTCGGACTATGATTATGATGGTTATGGGGAATTGGATAATATGGTGAATGATGTGATTAAGGAAACGAATGAAAATGCTCGGTTTATGGCTTCGCAAGTTGCTTCTACTTCCAAAGGGGCGAGCACTCCTTTTCTTAAAAGTGGTTTCTTATGATGGGTTTAGTGTTTAGTTTCTCTTGGCTCCGGTGTTGGAGCTGCTCGGGATCGTTTGTGTTTGACGATGGAGGTTTATTGCTCGTGCTTGTTGCGGTTGCGCTTAAAGCTCTAGTTGTTTAGACTAGGTGTTCGTTTCTCTGTTACTGGTTGTTTATATAGTTTATTGTCTTATTTACTTTTGGTTGTTTACATACTGGGGACTGTCCCATGTATGAACTCGGGTGGATTCACCACTCTACTTGTACTTTATTGTTTTTGGGTTAATAGAATCACCGGGGTAACCCTTTACAAAAAAAAAACATTTACTTAGGTTCGCGACGATTTGAAGCTCCTTTCAATCACTCAATCCATCTAATTTTAAATACCCTAACTAAAACTCAGTTGGTCATTTTGCGAACTGATTTTAATAACTTTGATCAATTATGGTTTTCATGAAAAAGACTTTTACTTTATTGTAGAAAACCAATTGAATAAACTGTTCATTCAATTTGAACCTTTTAAAACTTTAATAAAACGCCTTTTATTAACTCGTCGTTTTAAGATTGTGATCTAATAGCATATGTCGTGACAAACAATCACATGCATTCACAACAAAATAATATATAATATGTATTTGAACCTTTCCGGGTTTTCAAATCCGTTCGAGCCAATGAACGGAACCGAAATTAGAAAATAAAAGACATGACACAATTTTGACGAGTGTTGTCATGAGATACGTTATTCCCATCTACGCCCACTTCTTGAACTTGTTCTAACAAAAACCGTAGGCCCAGATGCAGGGTCAACATTAACACCGGGGGGTTCGGATATATTAGTTCGAGTGCTCTTAGCTTAGGATGACACAGATATAACAATTTTAGGATTGTAGGATTGGGTTGCTTATTTTAAAATAATCTATCTGGGATATATATACATGTACGGTTAGGATTTATAAAGTGAGTTTACATTGGTTCGTGACGATTTGAAACGCCCTTCAATCACTCGATACATCTAATTTTAAATACACTAATTATAACTAAGTTGGTCATTTTACGAACCAATTTAATAACATTTATTAGTTATGGTTTTCATGAAAAAAAAGCTTTTAACTTATTGTTGAAAACCAATTGAATAAACTCTTTATTCAATTTGTACCTTTCAAAACTTTAATAAAACGCCTTTTATTAACTCGTCGTTTTAAGATTATGATCAAATAGCATATGTCATGGCAAAAAATCACATGCATTCATAACAAAATAATATATAATATGTATTTGAACCTTTACGGGTTTTCGAATCCGTTCGAGCCAATGAACGGAACCGAAATTAGCAAATAAAAGACATGTCACAATTTTGACGAGTGTTGTCAAAATATACGTTATTCCGAACTACGCCCACTTCTTGAACTTGTTCTAATAAAAACCGTAGGCCCAGATGCAGGGTTAGCATTAATACCGGGGGGTTTGGATACATTAGTTCAAGTGTTCTTAGTCCAGGATGGTGCAAAATATCAATTTTAGGATTGGGTTGCTAATTTTAAAATTATCGATCAGGGTTATATACATGTACGATTTATTGCATGACATAAGCCATCCAATAGGATTTTGTAAACTGAATTTACGGTGGTTCGTGACGATTTGAAGCGCCCTTTAATCACTCGATCAATTTAATGTTACATACCTTAATAACAACTAATTTGGTCATTTTGATAACCAATTTAATAACTTTTATCAGTTATGGTTTTCAGGAAAAAAAACTTTTAACTTATTGTAGAAATCCAATCAAATAAACTCTTTATTCAATTTGAACCTTTCAAAACTTTAATAAAACGCCTTTTAGTAACTCGTCGTTTTAAGATTGTGATCAAACACACTATACTGTGACATACAATCACATGCATTCATAACAAAATAATATAATATATGTATTTGAACCTTTACGGGTTTTCGAATCCGTTCGCGCCAATGAACAGAACCGAAATTAGCAAATAAAATACATGACACAATTTCGACGAGTGTTGTCATGATATACGTTATTCCCAACTACGCGCACTTCTTGAACATGTTCTAACAAAAACCGTAGGCCCAGATGCAAGGTTAGCATTAACACCGGGGGGTTCGGATACATTAGTTCGAGTGTTCTTAGCTCAGGATGGCGTACAAATATCAATTTTAGGATTGGGTTGCTTATTTTAAAATTATCAATCTAGGATATATATTCATGTACGGTTTATTGCATGATGTAAGCCATCCAATAGGATTTGTAAACTGAATTTACGATCGTACGTGACGGTTTAAAGCCCCTTTCAATCACTCAATCAATTAATTGTAAATATACTAATTAAAACTAAGTTGGTTATTTTGAGAACCGATTTTAATAACTATTATCAATTACGGTTTTCGTGAATTTTTTTTTTTAACTTATTGTAGAAAACCAATTGAATAAACTTTTTATTCATGTTGAACTTTTCAAAACCTTAATAAATAGCCTATTAAAATACATGTACGGTTTATTGCATGACGTAAGCCCTCCAATAGGATTAGAAACTAAATTTACATAGGTTCATGACGATTTGAAGCTCCTTTCAATCACTCGATCCATCTAATTTTAAATACCCTAATTAAAACTCAGTTGGTCATTTTGCGAACGGATTTTGATAACTTTTATTAATTATGGTTTTCATGAAAAAGGCTTTTACTTTATTGTAAAAAACCAATTGAATAAACTCTTCATTCAATTTGAACCACCTTTTAAAACTTTAATAAAACGCCTTTTAGTAACTCGTCGTTTTAAGATTGTGATCTAATAGCTTATGCCGTGACAAACAATCACATGCTTTCACAACAAAATAATATATAATATGTTTTTGAACCTTTGCGGGTTTTCAAATCCGTTCGAGCCAATGAACGGAACCGAAATTAGAAAATAAAAGACATGACACAATATTGACGAGTATTGTCATGAGATACGTTATTCCCATCTACGCCCACTTCTTGAACTTGTTCTAACAAAAACCGTAGGCCCAGATGCAGGGTCAACATTAACAACGGGGGGGGTTTGGATATATTAGTTCGAGTGTTCTTAGCTTAGGATGGCACAGATATATCATATTTAGGATTGGGTTGCTTATTTTAAAATTATCTATCTGGGATATATATACATGTACGGTTTATTGCATGACGTAAGCCATCCAATAGGATTTATAAAGTGAGTTTACGTTGGTTCGTAACGATTTGAAACGCCCTTCAATCACTCGATCCATCTAATTATAAATACACTAATTATAACTAAGTTGGTCATTTTGCGAACCAATTTAATAACATTTATCAGCTATGGTTTTCATGAAAAAAAGCTTTTAACTTATTGTAGAAAACCAATTGTATAAACTCTTTATTCAATTTGGACCTTTCAAAACTTTAATAAAACGCCTTTTATTAACTCGTCGTTTTAAGATTATGATCTAATAGCATATGTCGTGACAAACAATCACTTGCATTCACAACAAAATAATATATAATATGTATTTAAACCTTTACGGGTTTTCTAATCCGTTCGAGCCAATGTACGGAACCGAAATTAGCAAATAAAAGACATGACACAATTTTGACGAGTGTTGTCAAGATTTACGTTATTTCCAACTTCGCCCACTTCTTGAAGTTATTCTAACAAAAACCGTAGGCCCAGATACATGGTTAGCATTAACATCGGGGGCTTCAGATACATTAGTTCAAGTGTTCTTAGCTCAGGATGGCGCAGAAATATCAATTCTAGGATTGGGTTGCTTATTTTAAAATTATCGATCTGGTTATATATAAAGGTACGGTTTATTGCATGACGTAAGCCATCCAATAGGATTTGTAAACTGAAATTACGCTGGTTCGTGACGATTTGAAGCTCCTTTTAATCACTCAATCCATCGAATTGTAATTACCCTAATTAAAACTAAGTTGATTATTTTGAGAAACGATTTTAATAACGTTTATCAATTAAGGTTTTCGTGAAAAAAAACCTTTTAACTTATTTTAGAAAACCAATTAAATAACCTTTTTATTCAATTTGAACCTTTCAAAACTTCAATAAACAGCCTGTTAAAATACATGTACGGTTTTTTTCATGACGTAAAACTTCCAATAGGATTAGAAACTGAATTTACATTGGTTAGTGACGATTTGAAGCTCCTTTCAATCACTCGATCCATCTAATTTTAAATACACTAATTAAAACTAAGTTGGTCATTTTGCGAACCGATTAAATAACTTTTATCAATTATGGTTTTCATTAAAAAAAAGCTTTTAACTTATTGTAGAAAACCAATTGAATAAACTCTTTATTATATATGAACCTTTCAAAACTTTAATAAAACGCCTTTTATTAACTCGTCGTTTTAATAATGTGATCTAACAGACTATGTTGTGACAAACAATCACATGCATTCATAACAAAATAATATATAATAAGTATTTGAACCTTTATGGGTTTTCGAATCCGTTTGAGCTAATGAACGAAACCGAAATAAGCAAATAAAAGACATGACACAATTTTGACGAGTGTAGTCAAGATATACGTTATTCCCAACTACGCGCACTTCTTGAACTCGTTCTAACAAAAAACACAGGCCCAGATGCAGGGTTAGCATTAACACCGGAGGATTCGGATACATTAGTTCGAGTGGTCTTAGCTCATGATGGCGCAGAAATATCAATTTTAGGATTGGGTTGCTTATTTTAAAATTATCAACCTGGGATATATATACATGTACGGTTTATTGCATGACGTAAGCCATCCAATAGGATTTGTAAACTGAATTTATGCTGGTACGTGACGGTTTGAAGCCCCTTTCAATCACTCAATCCATCTAATTGTAAATATACTAATTAAAACTAAGGTGGTTATTTTGAGAACCGATTTTAATAACTATTATCAATTATGGTTTTCGTGACAAAAATCTTTTAACTTATTGTAGAAAACCAATTGAATAAACCTTTTATTCAATTTGAACTTTTCAAAACTTTAATAAATAGCCTATTAAAATAAATGTAAGGTTTATTGCATGACGTAAGCCTTCCAATAGGATTAGAAACTGAAATTACATAGGTTCGTGACGATTTGAAGCTCCTTTCAATCACTCGATCCATCTAATTTTAAATACCCTAATTAAAACTCAGTTAGTCATTTTGCGAACCAATTTTAATAACTTTTATCAATTATTGTTTTCATTAAAAAAAAGCTTTTAACTTATTGTAGAAAACCAATTGAATAAACTCTCTATTCAATTTGAACCTTTCAAAACTTTAATAAAACACTTTTATTAACTCGCCGTTTTAAGATTGTGATCTAATAGCATATGTCGTGACAAACAATCACAATCATTCACAATAAAATAATATATAATATGTATTTGAACTTTTACGGGTTTTCAAATCCGTTCGAGCCAATGAACGGAACCGAAATTAGAAAATAAAAGACATGACACAATTTTGACGAGTGATGTCAAGAGATACGTTATTCCCATCTACGCCCACTTATTGAACTTGTTCTAACAAAAATAGGAGGCCCAGATGCAGGGTTAATATTAACACGGGGGGGGGGGGGGGTTCGGATTTATTAGTTCGAGTGTTCTTAGCTTAGGATGGCGCATAAATATCAATTTTAGGATTGGGTTGCTTATTTTAAAATTATCGATCTGGGATATATATACATGTACGGTTTAGTGCATGACGTAAGCCATCCAATAGAATTTATAAAGTGAGTTTACGTTGGTTCGTGACGATTTGAAACGCCCTTCTATCACTCGAACCATCTAATTTTAAATACACTAATTATAACTAAGTTGGTCATTTTGCAAACCAATTTAATAACTTTTATCAATTATGGCTTTCATGAAAAAATGCTTTTAACTTATTGTAGAAAACCAATTGAATAAACTCTTTATTCAATTTGGACCTTTCAAAAGTTTAATAAAACGCCTTTTATTAACTCGTCGTTTTAAGATTATGATCTAATTGCATATGTCGTGACAATCAATCAGTTGCATTCACAACAAAATAATATATAATATGTATTTAAACCTTTACGGGTTTTCGAATCCGTTCGAGCCAGGGTACGGTGGCTGAAGTAACGTATTGCCGGAGTTGTTACTTGCCTGAAATCGTAGAGAGGGTCGAGTTCGAGAAGAGGAGAATGATTTCTGGTGTGTCATTTCTGTCTGATATCGACGGGTTTAAATAGTCACAAGGTGGATTGCTGTCCAAGACAACAATCAACATTAAACGTAAATATCAGTTTTTAAAATAACTGATTAATTATTAATTAGGATGGAGTGTTCTCCAAGACCGAATCATTTCCAAAAATAGACAGCGGGAGGAGCAAAAACCGGTATGCGCGAACCCGACCATTTTCGAGTTGCATTCGTGTCCGCAGGATGCGCGAGCGCGCCCTAGATTTTTAACCGGGTTTCTCATTTTCTGCACCCCCCCGCGCGCGCGTAGATGTTGGAGTATAAAGTGACATTTCAATTTGATAACCATCCAAGTTCCTTGTCTTATAAACCACATTTCATTTTGAACCACTTCCAATGTGGGACAAGTTGTTTTTAGCTCAAATATATAGTTTATAGACCACACTTTGAGCATCGATATCTCATTCATCTCTTAATGACGTTGGATGTTTAATATCTCGTTGGAAAGCCCTTGTCATAGGCTATTCAACCATATCAAATAACCCATCTAATTATTATATCTACATATAAATAATTAGGTCCAAAGTTAGAAAAAATGCATCTTTTTCCTATTTTTTCCAACAATCCCCCACATGAATGGAGATCGATGGAGCAATTTACTCGATCATTCTGAAATCTCAACAGTTGAGTCTTGCATAGGATAGGTAGGTGTCCCCTTCGAACCTTCCCTTGTAAAATGTACTTAGCCTCCTAGCTGTCAGTAGACTGCGATGTCTTTGAACTGAGATGCCGTTTGTGTAGGCGACAATACACTTTACACATGACTCTTCTTGACAGTATCAACTCCTCATAGTCGTGTCCTTTATGGTCCTGAACACTTGCCTGGTTCTGCGAGAGTCTTAAGAAATTAGCCCCCATATTTCTCTTCAAAGCTACCCCACTTCTCTCTCACATAGTTGATTCCTCGAATCATTAAAAGCTGGAAGGTTATCCTCACTGTCACTGTTTAATAAAGGAACGGGTTTGGAAGTTTGGAAACTTCCTTTTAGTTTTGGGTGTAGTCATACCATGACTTCCCCCACAGTGACCTCCTCAATTCATACAAGTAGGTTGTCCTATTGAACCTAGATCTTGGGATCTCCAGTCACATATGTTAGGTTTTCCTTCATATGAATTATACATTCACGGGTTTCAATCCCATTCCTCTTGACGACCTATATACCGCCTCACTGCTTAAGCCTTTAGTAAGCGGATCCGCTATATTATCAACTGATCTTACGTAGTCAATTGTGATAATCCCCGTTGAGAGAAGTTGTGTAACATCCCAAAATTTGATAGAATACGTAGCTACTATGAATAATACAGGTGATATATGTGTTAGGTAGCTAAACATGATGAAACTGGTAGAAAATGCATGTTTACCCATTACCGGGTGATAAATCGATCAACGATAACATTGCATGAATGATACACGTGTTAATTGATAAAATGAGATAAGGAAATAAAAATAATATGTGTTTTATATCAAAGATAATTGATATATATGATATTGGCATGAAAAACGTAGCTAAACATTTATATGATAGGAATGATTGGTAACCGGGAGAAAATGCCCTTACGTGATTATCTTATATTAAATACATGTGTAAAAATATGTTTTAATAGTATGGATGCATGTGAAATATTCGTTTGATGAGTATATATGTGTAAATACATGTTTGATTAGTTAAACGTGTGAAAATGCAAGTTAAATAGTTAACGGAAAAGTATAAGGGCTAAAAGTGTAATTTATGTAAAGTTATGAATACTTACGGATATTATACGTATCTATAACTTTTATAAGCACCACGAGGCTTATAATATATTATAAAAGTATCCTAAAGTGATTCGGTACATAAAAAGATGAGTATTGTAAAGTTAGAGGGCCAAAGGTGTAAATAACGAAAAATATATATAAATATATATAAAAATATATACGTATGTATACGTATATTATCAAGAGTGTCCCGAGCCTTAGAAACTTTATTTAACATGTTTTGTAATTGTTCGATGCATAAAATAATAGTTTGGTAGAAGTCTGGGGGCTGAATTGTAAATAAAACATAGAGGGACCAAAACTATCATTATGCCAAACATGGGTCGCGGGTCGCGAGACCCCTGTCTCCTTCTATCGCGATACGCGACTACTCCTGGTCGCAGAATCAGCCACGAGTTCGTCGTGCAGCCCAAGTTTGCTTGATTTTGCTGGCACTAACGTGTCAAATTCTAGGATTAATCACCATGGACACGTTGCTAAGCCTCCTGCGACCCTCCCAGTATAAATAGCAGCCCCGTTCCTTCGGATTTGAGCACCAATTCATGAAAATCATCTCCCAAAAACCCTAGAACACGTCCGAACTTTCTTCTGCAAAATTGAAGCAATCAGTGAGGAATTAGAAGGCCATCTCCTGCAGTCCTACGTTTCTAGGTATGCTCTACAATAGCCCCATGTTAATTTCAGTTAATATCATGTCTAGATTAGAGATCTAAAACTATGCAAAAATTAGGGTTCTTGAACTTGTTCTGATGAAATTGGGTGATCGGGTGGGAATTAGGGTCTGAATTTTTGTAGGTAATCCTAAAATAATGTATTTTAAGAAAGCCCTAAGTTTTTTTTCAGAATTGGAAAAGGTTTGGTAAGGGTTTTGTAAACGGGTCAAAATTAGGGTTTTCGTAACGTTGTTTTGCCCAAATTGACTAAACGGTGTTGAATTAAGCTTTGCTATTTTAAAGTGTATTATAAAATGTTATAATGAATAATACCCTAAGTTGGTTTGAAAAGAAAATGAGTTTTGATAAAGAAACGAGAAAAACGGGAAATTAGGGTTTCTAAATATGATTATTTAATATAAAATAATCCGGAGGGTATGGGGGCTTGATCTTTGGTATGATAACATGTTTTCATATAATATAAGAATATATAAAATTAAATTAGATAAATATTATAGTATTTAAAATACCGAGTTAATCGGATATTTAGAAGTTCGTGCGGACCGGAAGGGTAGGCGGCCTGTACACTGGGGTTTCTGGCAAAGCGAGGGTGTCACATAAATCCCCGCTGGGAACTGGCATACCTCCCTGGGCGACCCCGGGGTGAGCGTTTACTTATAGGAATGCGCGTCTTCATATTATCATTAAAAGAAAAGGATAACTGCCTAAAGGGCATTTTGGTCATTTTGACCTTTAAAAAGGGATAAACTTAATAATTGAATATTATTAAGATAATAAGATATTAAAATAAACATAGGAAGTGTTTATTGTGTAACCTTGCGTTAACGCCATACGATACGCAAATTAGGTTAAATTGGGAATCACAGCGGGAGTTCTGTCCAAGTAACCGGTTAAAGAAATAAGGTGAGTTCTATGAGCCCACTCTTAAATGTTTTAAATGTTTTAAATATTTTCGGGCTGATATACATACAAATGTTATAAAATGCATCTAAATGATTTATAACTGAAATGTTGCCTATCTGAATTATTAAAGTATTAAACTGTTGAATTACCTTTGAGTAGATATATATATCAGATTACTAAGGTGCTGATTGTTAATGGATATATTGAACTGTTAAATTGTTATTGAATTGATATATATACGTGAAATATCTTGAACAGATAAACTGTTAAAAGGCTTTTGGGATAATATATATATATATCTATATATATATATATATATATATATATATATATATATATATATATAGGGAGAGGATCATTTGAGAACTAATTGGTTGAGAGAACTTTTGAGAACCATTTTAAGCCACTAGTTATATTTACATATAACCCCCTCCCATGAATTGTAGTGGTCTCAAAACAAAAAGTTCTCATTTGAACCTAACCCTATATATATATATATATATATATATATATATATATAGGGTGAGGTTCATTGTAGACACTTTCGCATGTGAAATAGCTCTTTTTCACATGTGAAAGTTTCTAATTAATGAGAAAAAAGAAAAAAAAGAAAAAAGAAAATTAATCACAACCATTAGATCAAGAGATCTAATGGTGAAAAAGAGTGTCTACCTGTCTACACTTATGGGGGTGTCTACAATGAACTTTTCACTATATTATATATATATATATATATATATATATATATATATGATATGTTATGAACATGATGTTAAATCTTTTGTACATATGATATGTGCTATATTGCTTTGAAATTAAATAGTCAAGTGAAAAAGGAATCATGAGTAAACGTTATAGTGAATATGTATGATTATATAAGAACAAGTGATGCATTTGCTTTATTATTATGTGGTGGATACGCCGCTGGTACTTCCTATATATATACATAAAAATATTAGTTACCCAGTATATCAGAAGTGTGGAGGATACGCCCTGTATACATACACCAACGGTAAATTGGGGGATGTCCACTTGTTGCAGTATATGAAGACCTTATCACTGTTTACTAATAATCTTAAGTCACTTGGGTATTTAACTAAGGGTGGGTAGTAGTATAAGCGAGTAAGGAGGTAGTGTTGCTCAATGGGATTAGAGACCACTACAAATAGAAAGGAGGAAAAAGGCAACTGTCCGTTACAGGGAATACCCTAGAAGGGTAAACTCGGCAGTTAGCAAATAGGGGGAAACAGGGCAACTGTCCGTTACAGGGGATGCCCTAGAAGGGTAAACTCGGCAGTTAGCAAATAAGGGAAAGCGGGGCAACTGACCGTTAGGGAATACCCTAGAGGGGTAAACTCGGCAGTCGGCAAAGATGGTTTCTGTGCTTATACATTAGCAGGGTTTACACTGGTAATAGATGTTGGGGTTGTAGAAAGGGATAGCGGGGTAAAGGGTTTTATAGGGGGTGTTTCCTGTTAAGGAATATTACGTGATATATAATTATGATATATATTATATTTGACAAAATGTCTGTGAAAAAGGGGATCTTGCAGGTCCAAGGGTTTTAAACCTCACACCGAGGTAAAGCTTTTAAAATATAGAACTCACCAGCGTAAGCTGACCTTTTCCAAAAATGTATGTATGTCAGGTCAGGGCGAGGCTTCGACTAGTTATGAGAAGGCCATGGTGATAAGGGTTTAGACGGGCAAGCTATCGGACGGAAGGAGGGTTTTGGCAAGCTGGCATAGTTATAGCAATAAAACGTAGTGACATATAGTATTTTCTTATGTAAATTATCTCTTACTTTGTAGTACTTGGCAAATAAATAAAAGTTTAAAATTTCCGCTGCTTAGTTATCTCTGTTGATACCTTGTGTTCATGAGTAAATCCGATTCGTGACCCATTCTAGAGCCAAGTCTGGGAGTGGGCGTCACAAGTTGTCGTATAGTGTTATGTCTACGTCGAATGTGTCTAGACTTCCCATTATATATTACACTATGTGCGCTACCAATTGCCGATTGGCTATCGCAATGTATAATAATAGCCGTTACCGGCTTGGGCCACCTGGGTATGTCCTCGGTAAATCGACGTAACCACTCAGCTTCTTCTCCACCTTTGTCCTGTGGCACCCACTCCCAGACTTGGCACCAGGAGGGATCACTCATCGGATTTACTCATGAACACGTGGCACAACAGAGATAAGCAGCGGAAAATTTAAAACTTTTATTTATAATATAAGCCAAGTACGTAAAGTAATTGAGATAATTTACAATCTAACTATATAGCAACTAACTATATCCGTCTTTATTTATCTACACTAAGCCAGCACCTCCAACAGCTCCTCTGATAGCTTGCCCGATCAGTCTCTTATCACGAGGGCTCCGCCCTTGTTCCCAGACGTCTCACCTAAACCTGACATACATATGGTTTTGGGAAAAGGTCAGCTTACGCTGGTGAGTTCTACATTTTAAAAACATTACCTTGTTTGTGAGGTTAAAACCTTTAAACCTGCAAAACCCCTTTTTACAAACATTTAATAAGTATAACACATAACAAGTCATACATAACATAACATCATAATCATACATGTTTCTCTAGAATACATCTACCTCAATAACCCTTAACTCCTATGAATTGAATTCCATATACCTTTATACCTTCTGGTCTCGAATACTGCTCAGGTGACTTTATCGGAAGTCCCCCAACCATTCAGTAACGACAACCGCTCCACTTCCTCTATACCTTTCCGGTCTCGAATACTGCTCGGGTGACTTCATCTGGAAGTCCCCCAACCATTCAGCAACGACAACCATCCTACATTCCGTTCTTCCAGTTTTGAATACCGCTCAGGTGACTTCATCTGGAAGCCCCCAACCTCAGTATCGACCTCTGTTCACGTAACCTTAACTCTGTAGACATTCCATTCTATTGAACATCTCCTTAACCACCACAGTACTACTACCCGCCCCTAGTTAGATATCCAGGTGACTTACGTGTGTTAATAAACATGATAATGTACTCATATACTGCAACAACTGAACATCCCCCAATTTACCTAGGTGTATGTATACAGGATGTACCAGCGGCGTATCCTCCACACTTTCGATATACCGGGTAACTATACTACCATGCTTGTATACAGGATGTACCAGCGGCGTATCCACCACATAATAATATAGAAAATGCATCACCTGTTCTCATATAATCATACATTCTCACTTGTACGTTTATTAACAAACCCTTATCATTATTTGGATACCTAGTTTCAAAGCAAATATAGCACATAACTCTAATAATCATTTCATATGCATTATTCTATTATCATCATTTCATATACAATACTAACACGTATAATGATTCATAAGCACCTTATAACATAACACGTATCATTTCAAACAGTTCATCAATTCATCAGTTAAGATAATCAAACTTTCAGATAAAAGCATTTAACTCAAATACTTTTCAAGTAAACAGTTGAACATTGTATGTATATCAGCCTGAAAACATTAAAGCGTTTAAAACATTTATAAGTGGGCTCGCAGAACTCACCTTATCTCTTTACTCGTTAAACTCGGACAGAACCTCCGACAGAATCCTTCGGTTAACCTAATTTGCGTATCGTATGGCATTAACACAAGGTTTAACATTTATAAACATATCCTATGTTTATTTATCTCTTATATTATCTTAATAATATCTAATTATTAAGGTTTACTTCTATTAAGGTCAAAATGACCAAAATACCCCTATAGGTATATTATCTTCTTTTTATTGATAATTATGAAGACGCGCATTCCTATAAGTAGACACTCACTCCGGGATCGCCCAGTGTTGGGATGCCATTGCCCAGATGGGATGGCGACACCCCCGCTATTGCCATAAACCCTAGTGTACAGGTGTCTACCCTTCCGGTCCGCACAAACTTCTAAATATCCGATTAACTCGGTATCTTATATACTTTATCATTTATCCATTTTAACCCCATATATACTTATTATATATATAAACATAGTTCCATACCAAAATTCAAGTACCCATACCTTCCGGATTATTTTATATTAAATAATCATAATTCAAAACCCTAATTTCACATTTTTCTCGTTTTATTATCAAAACTCATTTTGTTTCAAAACCAAATTAGGGTATTATCCATTATAACATTTTATAATATCCTTTAAAATAGCAAAGCTTAATTCAAAACCGTTTGCTCAATTTGGGCAGAGTAACGTTATGAAAACCCTAATTTTGACCCGTTAACAAAACCTTCACCAAACCTTTTCCAATTGTGAAATAAACTTAGGGCTTTCTTAAAACACATTAAATTAGGATTACCTACAAAAATTCAGACCCTAATTTCCACCCGATCACCCGATTTGTGCAGAATAACATCAAGAACCCTAATTTTACATCATTTTTAGAAAGCATATTTAGAAATCGAATTAGCCAAAACTGAAAGAGGTTATTGTTAAGCATACCAAATAAGGGGTGACTGCAGAAATTCGGCTTCTAACTCCTTCCGGTTTGAGAGAATTGCTCCGACGAAGTTTCTGGTGCGAAATAGGGTTTTTGGGTTGATTTATCACGAAATTGGCGAGTTATTCTGAGGATTCGGGGCTGCTATTTATACTAGAGGGTGCGCCTTAGGCTGCTAACACGTCCCATGGTGACTTTGGATCAAAATCGACGCGTGTAATTGGCCAAACGTGAGCTCCAAGTGTATGTCGTGGCTAAAAAACGAGCCTGGTATATTTTCTGCAGGCCTGGACTCCTCGCGTATCGCGCAGGACATCAAGGGGTGGCTCGCGATACGCGAGCCACTGGTTTTCCGGCCAGAAATTGGTTTTTGACACTTTTAGCCCTTCTACTTAGGTTTAGTGCATTTCTAGCCCCTAAACTTTTAACCTTTTATCATTTTATGTACCAAAACCTTGTGGGACATATTTATAACATTTTCTAAGGTTTCTAAGGCTCGGGATTCGTACGATAACATATATATACATTTATATATATTTTCTTTATTAATTGTTAAATTACGTTTTAGCCCCTCAAACTTTACAATACTTATCATTTCACCTTATAAATCATATTAGGATATATTTTTACTTATTTTTAAGCCTCGGGATACTTATATATGTATAATATCCGTATTTATAACTTTACAATAATTACACTTTTAGTCCTTTTACTTTTCCGTTAACTATTAACACACATATTCATACGTATATATCCATCAATTCACATATGTATCATTATGTTATTCATATAAACACATATTCATCTCATACTTTACTTTCGTTAACGTTTAACACATCTGTTTATGCATATTTCATCATATTGGCCATTAAACATGTATTTCTAGCACATGCAACTTATCTAAAGCATAGTCTTACCACATTTATCAATTAAGCTCACGTATTTATAATATAAACACGTACTTACTATACATATAATGTATCTGTGAAAATTGGGGTGTTACATGTCCAATGCAATAAACTCAGATTCCATTGTTGATCCGGCTATAACCGTTTGCTTGGACGCTTTCCAAGACACAGTTGCACCTCCTAGTGTAAACACGTATCCACTAGTTGCTCTTGAATCCTTTATATCAGAGATCCATTTCGCATTGGTGTATCCTTCAATTACCGCTGGGTGTCTTGAGTAATGTAGTCCGTATTCACGGGTGCACCTCACATATCTTAGCAATCTTGTTTTACTTTTCCAATGTTCAGCACTTGGATTACTAGTATATCTACCTAACCTGCTTACAACATATGCTATATCAGGTGCACCTCACATCCATTTGGTGAACCTCTAAATTTTGAATGGCGGCTATTGCAAGTACCATTCTTATAGACGTTATTCGGGTCACTGGTGATTAAATGTCAAAATAGTCCAGACCCTCTTTTTGTCTATACCCCTTAATCACCAATCTTGCCTTGAATTTGTCAATGGTGCCATCCGCTTTCATCATTTTCTCAGAGATCCATTTGTAACCTAGTGGTTTGCATCCCGGAGGAAGATCCACTAGTTCCCACGTGTGGTTTTGTAAAATAGATTCTATTTCACTTTTAATGGCTTCCTTCCATTGAGGTCCTTCGGGAGAAGTAATCGCTTCTCTATATGTGTTTGGTTCACTATCCACCATATAAGACACAAAATCGGGACCAAACGATTTTTCAACCCTAGCTCTCTTACTTCTTCTTGGTTCAATCTCTTCTTCTTCAGATTGTTCTTGTCTATCTTGACTTTCTGGTTCATCATCATGACCAGCCTCCCTAGGAAGATTAGTCTCGCTAGGTAGACCATTGGGAGTTAGACAATGAAACACATCCTCGAAGAAGGAGGCATTACGAGATTCCATGAAAGTACCTTTGTGTATATCGGGAATTTTAGACTCGTGTACCACAAATCGATAGGCGCTACTATGATGTGCATATCCAATGAATATGCAATCTACCATTTTTTGTCCTATCTTTACCGCTTTAGGTGGTGGAACAACCACCTTGGCCAAACACCCCCACACTTTGAGGTGTTTGTAAGAAGGTTTCATGCCCCTAAATAATTCATAAGGGGTTTCGTCCTTCTTTTTCCGGGGTATCCTATTCAAAAGGTAGTTAGCCGAGAGTTAAGGTTCAGTCTCTGAACTGTCTGCTAAATAGGTTAAAGGAATTCTCGATGATTTCTGGAGTAATACCAAGCATTCCTAAGAGTATAATCTTCTTCTGTAATGTGAAGTTAGAGACTAGAATGGCGATTCTTAATAGCATGCCTTTCAAAGAAGGTGTTTTACTAGTCAAATACTTGGGCGTTCCTTTGATTTCTTCTCGTCTCCGTTATAGTGACTGTCACAGTTTATTGGAGGCGGCTGATAATAGAACTGGAAATTGGAAAAACAAATGCCTTTCGTTTGCTGGTCGTTTGCAACTTATTACCTCTGTAATGTCTGCTATGCATATCTATTGGGCCTCTGTGTTTCTTCTTCCTGCATCTGTGACAAAGGAGTTGGAGGCCAAGATGCGGGGTTTCTTGTGGTCTCAAGGTAAACTTGCTACGGGAGCTGCAAAAGTGTCCTCAAAAGTGGTGTGTGCACCTAAAAATGAGGGGGGGCTTGGGTATCCTTCGCATTCGGGAGATGAATATTGCTCTTTTATCTACGCATATTTGGAGCATCGTTACAAACAGGCAGTCCCTATGGGTTCAATGGATTCATATACATAGATTGAGAGGTCGAACTTTATGGAATTGTAAACCTGTTGTTAACAGTTCGTGGAGTTGGCGAAAAATCTTTCAAATCAGATTGAAGCTTCGTCCTTACATAAGGACGATCATTGGTAATGGGCAACATACGTCAGCTTGGTTTGATACTTGGAATAATATTGGACCACTGGGAGATATTATTTCTGCTAGACGTATACACAATGCAGGTTACAATCTTTACTCTAAGGTGGCAGACTTAGTCTCTAATGGGAGTTGGAATTGGCCTCCTGATTGGCCTACTGATTACCCAGCCCTTCGTGAACTACAAACCTTAAACCTGACTGGTAATCTTGATAAAGTTGTTTGGCATCTTGATGGGACCAAAAAAAATTACTTGACGTCTCTAGCTTGGCATTCGATTAGAGCCGTGAGGACGGGTGTCTCTTGAATGCATGTTGTGTGGTTCTCTGCATGTATCCCCAAGCATGCGTTTTTATTATGGCTGGCAATTATAGAGAGACTTCGGACTCAAGACAAGATTAGGAATGGAATATTAAAAAAGGGAATATGAACATGATGTGTTGTCTGTTGTGCCATGCAGAGATCGAAACACATAACCATTTATTTTTTGAATGTGCTTTCTCTCAGGTTATTTAGCGAAAGGTGTCACAAGATTGCTAGAAATGATCTAACGAGTAACTGGAGCAGTACTATCAGCACGTTAACTGATGGGGCGAACTCAAAACGTCTCAAAGTGGTAGTTAGCAAACTTGCGGTGTCGGCAACGGTCTATCACATTTGGAAAGAACGAAATGCGAGATATCATGAACAGCATGCAAGACCACCTGATGTGGTGTTTCAACATGTGTGCGAGGACATTCGATATAGACTAATGGTGCTCAGGTTTCGGAAGTGTGAGAACGTGTCCCAAATCCTAGCTGATTGGGATATTGATGGTATCAAGATTTCTGATGATGGAGGCTGATTTGCTGAGCGTGTTTGTTCGTTTCTGTTACTAGTTTAGTGCTAGGGGTTGTGTTTGGTTATGTTTTTCTTGGCTCTTTTTGTAATAGTCTTCAGGGGCGTGTCCCTGCTTGAGAATTAGTAGAGACTCTCTCTACTACTTGTTTCTTTTTTGGCTGTTAATATATATCACCGGGGTAAACCCCTAACGGAACCGAAATTAGCAAATAAAAGACATGACACAATTTTGACGGGTGTTGTCAAGATATACGTTATTTCCAACTTCGCTCACTTCTTGAACTTATTCTAACAATACTCGTAGGCCCAGATACAGGGTTAGCATTAACATCGGGGGCTTCGGATACATTAGTTCGAGTGTTCTTAGCTCAGGATGGCGCATAAATATCAATTCTAGGATTGGGTTGCTTATTTTAAAAATATCGATCTGGTTATATATACAGGTACTGTTTATTACATGACCTAAGCCATCCAATAGGATTTGTAAACTGAAATTACGCTGGTTCGTGACGATCTGAAGCTTCTTTCAATCACTCAATACATGAATTGTAATTACCCTAATTAAAACTAAGTTGGTTATATTGAGAAACGACAGGAATTGTAATTACCCTAATTAAAGCTAAGTTGGTTAGATTGAGAAATGATTGTAATAACGTTTATCAATTACTGTTTTCGTGAAGAAAAACTTTTAACTTATTGTAGAAAACCAATTAAATAACCAATTTATTCAATTTAAACTTTTTAAAACTTTAATAAACAGCCTGCTAATTACATGTACGGTTTTTTGCATGACGTAAACCTTCCAATAGGATTAGAAACTGAATTTACGTTGGTTAGTGATGATTTGAAGCTCCTTTCAATCTCTCGATCCATCTACTTTTAAATACCCTAATTAAAACTAAGTTGGTCATTTTCCGAACCAATTTAATAACTTTTATCAATTATGGTTTTCATTAAAAAAAGCTTTTAACTTATTGTAGAAAACCAATTAAATAAACTCTTTATTCAATTTGGACCTTTCAAAACTTTAATAAAACGCCTTTTATTAATCCGTCGTTTTAAGATTGTGATCTAATAACATATGTCATGATAAACAATCACATGCATTCACAACAAATTAATATATAATATGTATTGGAACCTTTACGGGTTTTCAAATCCGTTCGAGCCAATGAACGGAACCGAAATAATAAAATAAAAGACATGAAACAATTTTGACGAGTGTTGTCAAGAGATACGTTATTTCCATCTACGCCCACTTATTGAACTTGTTCTAACAAAAATAGTAGGCCCAGATGCAGGGTCAGCATTAACACCGGGGGGGGGGGGGGGAGGGTCAGATTTATTAGTTTGAGTGTTCTTAGCTTAGGATGGCACAAAAATATCAAATTTAGGATTGGGTTGCTTATTTTAAAATTATTGATCTGGGATATATATACATGTACGGTTTATTGCATGACATAAGCCATCCAATAGGATTTATAAAGTGAGTTTACGTTGGTTCGTGACGATTTGAAACACCCTTCAATCACTCGATCCATCTAATTTTAAATACACTAATTATAACTAAGTTGGTCATTTTGCGAACCAATTTAATAACTTTTATCAATTTTGGTTTTCATGAAAAAAAAGCTTTTAACTTATTGTAGAAAACCATTGACCTTTCAAAACTTTAATAAAACGCTTTTTATTAACTCGCCGTTTTAAGATTATGATCTAATAGGATATGTCGTGACAAACAATCACATGCATTCACAACAAAATAATATATAATATGTATTTGAACCTTTGCGGGTTTTCAAATCCGTTCGAGCCAATGAACGGAACCGAAATAAGAAAATAGAAGACATGACACAATTTTGACGAGTGTTGTCATGAGATACGTTATTCCCATCTACGCCCACTTCTTGAACTTGTTCTAACAAAAACCCTAGGATCAGATGCAGGGTCAACATTAACACCGGGGGGTTCGGATATATTAGTTCGACTGTTCTTAGCTTAGGATGACGCAGAAATATCAATTTTAGGATTGGGTTGCTTATTTTAAAATTATCGATGTGGGATATATATACATGTACGGTTTATTGCATGACGTAAGACATCCAATAGGATTTATAAAGTGAGTTTACGTTGGTTCGTGATGATTTTAAATGCCCTTCAGTCACTCAATCCATCTAATTTTAAATACCCTAACTAAAACTAAGTTGGTCATTTTGCGAACCAATATAATAACTTTTGTCAATTATGGTTTTCATTAAAAAAAAGCTTTTAACTTATTGTAGAAAAACAATTGAATAAACTCTTTATTCAATTTGAACCTTTCAAAACATAAATAAAACGCTTTTTATTAACTCGTCGTTTTAAGATTGTGATCTATTAGCATATGTCGTGACAAACAATCACATGCATTCACAACAAAATTATATATAATATGTATTTGACCTTTACGGGTTTTTTCGAATCCTTTCGAGCCAATGAACGGAACCGAAATAAGCAAATAAAAGACATATCATAATTTTGCCGAGTGTTGTCAAGATATACGTTATTCCCAACTACGCGCACTTCTTGAACTTCTTCTAAGAAAAACCATATGCCCAGATGCAGGGTTAGCATTAATACCGGGGGGTTTGGATACATTAGTTCGAGTGTTCTTAGCCCAGGATGGCGCAGAAATATAAATTTTAGGATTGGGTTGCTTATTTTAATATTATCGATCCGGGTTATATACATGTACAGTTTATTGCATGACGTAAGCCATCCAATAGGATTTATAAACTGAATTTACGTTGGTTGGTGACGATTTGAAGCGCCCTTCAATCACTCGATCAATTTAATGTTAAATACCCTAATAACAACTAATTTGGACAATTTGAGAACCAATTTAATAACTTTTATCAATTATGGCTTTCATGAAAAAAAAACTTTTTACTTATTCTAGAAAACCAATTGAATAAACTCTTTATTTAATTTGAACCTTTCAAAACACTAATAAAAAGCCTTTTATTATCTTGTCGTTTTAAGATTGTGATCTAATAGACTATGTTGTGACAAACATTCACATGCATTCATAACAAAATAATATATAATATGTATTATTTTGGGGTGGGATATGAATGTTTTTGATGTTATGATTGTTTCACAAATGGATCAGGTTATGCTGCTCAGATTACGTGTAAGGACACCCGACAGGTTTTCTTTTGCTCGATGGTCTATGATCATAACTATTACATCAAGAGGGGAATGCTTTGGAACGATCTTAAACTGCACAATGTTTTTATCAAAGATAGAGCTCGAATAGAAGGAATTCGCTTTGGGTTGAATGGATTTACACGTATAGATTGAAAAACCGCACCTTCTGGAATTGTAAGAATGATGCCTCTAGTAGTTGGTGTTGGAGAAACCTTGTGAAGATTAGGCCTATTATACAAAGATACATATATATCACTGTTGGGAATGGCCTTGACATGTCTGCTTGGTATGACACTTGGAGCGATATCGGTCCCTTGGCTAATATTCTCTCCTCTAGACAAATTCATAATGCCGGTTTTAACATCTACTCTCGTCTTGCTGAAGTTTTTGTGAGCCCCAGTTGGAATTGGCCTTTGGATTGGGTTCATCGTTTTCCGATGTTAACCAATGTTCATATCCCGGAGCTCAAGGATGTTGCTGATAAACATAGGTGGAAAGCGGATGATACTCTTGTTGAGTTCTCAACTAATACGGCTTGGAACTCCTTAAGGCAGTCCCATGATGTGGTCCCTTGGAGATATCTCGTTTGGAATACGACAAGCATTCCTAAACATGCCTTTTGTCTTTGGTTGGTTATTAATGGTAAACTCCGAACTCAGGATAAGCTGGTACGCTGGAATTGGAAGAAGGGATGTATGAACATGATGTGTTGTCTTCTATGTTATTCTGATATAGATTCTCATAACCATCTTTTTTTAGTGTCCTTTCTCCAAGAAGGTTTGGGAGACGGTAAGGAGAAGCTTTCCGATTCAGATGCCGAGTAATTGGAATAGTATTATCAATTGCTATGCATCGAATTCGCAGTCCGAGGCCCTATCTAGTGTCGTTTTTAAACTCTCTGTGGCGGCTGCTGTCTATCACGTGTGGCGGGAACGAAATAATCGGCTGCATGGGAACAATTATCGACAGCCGGAGAAGGTTGTTGGGGATGTTCTGTCTGATATCCGCTACAAGGTACTGGGATTAAAGTGCAAGTTTGGTGATCGGGGGAGAAACGTCCTTCCCATCTGGAGATCCTTGGGAAGCTTGACTTTTGATGATGGAGGCTAATTGGCTTTAGTGTTGTGTCGTGTTCCTTTGTTGTTCTTACCAGTATTTAGCTGGGTGTGCTTTGTCTTTCTTTTTGTGTTTTACTCATTGGGGTATGCCCCTTTGAGAACTAGTAGAGATTTCACTCTACTACTTGTACTTTGAAGTTTCTGTTAATACAAAAATCACCGGGGTAACCCTTTACCCAAAAAAAAAGATAGAGCTCGAATTGTTATGGGGGATTTCAACTCTCCCCTTAACGTGGAGGATAAGGTGGTGGGGTCATCGGCCAATGATATTGGTATGCACGACTTTAAATATTGTATTAATGATGTGGGTCTGTTTGATGATAATAGTTCTGGTTTCCACTACACTTGAAATCAAAAACCGAAGTCGGGGGTGTGTGTTTTTAAGAAGATTGATAGAGTGATGGGGAATACGGTGTTCATTGATGATATCCCGACGGCTTCTGCTATTTTCCAGCCATACAGGATCTCGGACCCTGTCCTTGTGTTTTACGTCTTCAACCTACCACGAAAGGCAAACCGAACCCGTTTAAGTTTGCTAATTTTCTGATGGGAAAAAGGGGGTTTTTGGAGGTGGTTGAGGCTAGTTGGGATGCGAATATTAGTGGGGTTCATCAATTTTGTGTGGCAAAAAAGTTGAAATTGCTGAAATCTCCCTTAAGAAAATTACTCTACATGTAGGGTAACTTACATGAGAGGGTGGCTGCTAGTCGCAAGAGACTAGATGAGATTCAACAAGCTCTTGATAATAACCTGATGGATGATAGTTTGAGAGATGAGGAACGTCGTTGCCTGGATGAGTTCCGGATATGTTCTCTTGATAAGGAATGTTTTCTGAAACAAAAATCTAAAGTACATTGGCTAGCTACGGGTGACTCTAATACGGCTTTCTTTCACGCGTCCTTGAAAAACAGAAATCAGAGGGGTCGTATTAATTTGATTATGGTTGTGCTGGGTAATAAACATGAGGGGGAGTCTGTTCCTACTGCTTTTGTTAGTCACTATGAGGCTTTCCTGGGCTATGCGGGTGCTATTGATATGTCTGTTTCCCCGAATCTCTTTATTAGAAAACTTGATCTAGTGTTGGCTAGTCACATGGTTCGGCCGGTTAATGATAAAGAGATAAGGGATACTATTTTCTCAATGAATGATAATAAGGCCCCTGGTCCGGATGGTTTCACTGCTGCTCTTTTTAAGAAGGCATGGTCTATTGTCGGTAAACAAGTCTGCCTTGCTGTTAATGATTTTTTGTTACTGGTAAATTACTGAATGAGCTGAATCACACTATTATTGCTCTGGTTCCTAAAGTGTCAACCCCAGGGAAGATTACTGATTACAGGCCTATCTCGTGTTGTAATATTATTTATAAGTGCATTAGCAAGATTGTGGCTGATCTATTAAGACTGAGCTTGAAAACATTGTTGATATCAATTAGTCTGCTTTTATTCTGGGAAGGAGGATCTCGGATAACATTTTGCTTACTCAAGAGCTTATGCATAACTATCATCGGGAGTGGGGTTCCCCGCGTAGTGCTTTTAAGATTGACATCCAAAAATCCTATGACACTATTGATTGGGGTTTCCTTGAGGCTACTTTGACTGGCTTTGGTTTCCACCCTAGATTTATAAAGTGGATTATGGTTTGTGTCTCATCTCCCTCTTATTCCATTTGCATCAATGGTAACATTTATGGTTATTTCCGCGGGAAACGTGGGCTTAGACCACCACTCTCCCCTTACCTTTTCACTTTGGTTATGGAGGTGCTTACTCTATGTGTCAGTAGGCCGCTACTATTGATACGTCTTTCAGGTTCCATTAACGATGTGAGAAGCTGAAGATCATCAACCTGTGTTTTGAGGATGACTTGTTTATATTTACTCGGGGTGATGTTCCTTCTGCTAAGGTTATCTTTCAGGTGCTTTCTATGTTCTCCAGGACTACAGGTTTAAATCCTAGTTCCCAGAAAAGTACTGCCTTCTTTTGTAATGTTCCTGATCAGGTGAAGGCCGGTATTCTGTCTGTTATGTGTATGGTGGAGGGGTCCCTTCCGGTTCATTACTTGGGGGTTCCTCTTATCTCGTCTAGGCTCTCGGCTAAAGATTGTGCTTCGGTTTTTGTTCTCCCGGCTAGTGTTATTTTCTCGCTTGAAAAGAAAATGCGGGATTTTCTTTGGTGTCAAGGTGTCTTTAAGAAAGGGATGGCGAAAGTTGCGTGGAAGCATGTTTATGTTCCAATGTCCGAAGGTGTTCATGGTATTAGAAGGATTGACGACATGAACAAATCCTTACCAGACGTAATTCGCTGTGGGTGGCCTGGGTGTATGCTTATCGGATAAAAATCGAAACTTTTGAGAATATAAATGCCCGTCTATATGCTGCTGGAGTTGGAGGAAGATCTTGGCTATTCGGCCTCTTATTCGCCAGTTTGTGTGGTCGTGCATTGGCAATGGGAGGTCCACGTCCATTTGGTTTGATAAATAGACGTCTTCGGGTCGTTGTGTTAACACATTTCTCCCCGTATTAGGTTTTCAACGGGCTTTACTTCTACTGCTATGGTGGCGGATGTTTTTGATAATAATGGGGGAAATTGGCCTTCCGCGTGGCTTAATATGTTTCTAGTTTTAAACGAATCCATGCACATTCATTTAAAGGCATATGGCAATGATAGTTTACAGTGGAGGTTGGATGATAGGCTGTATGACTTCTCTTTGTCTATTGTGTGGGAGTCTATTCGCCGCAGAGATGTGGAGGTTCCTTAGGTAACGTTTGTTTGGTTTGAACAATGTGTTCCTCGTCATGCTTTTATTGTTTGGCTGATTATGCATGATCGTTTGCTTACCCAAGATAAGATTACGGGTTGGGATATCTCGAGATGTAAGAATATGAATATGATGTCTTGTCTCCTCTGTTACAATGATTATGATTCTTGTGATCATCTTTTCTTTGAGTGCCCCTTTGCTTCTCAGGTTTGGAAGTTGGTCCAGCCTCACACGAGTATGAAGGGGGTCACTAAGGTTTGGGCTAATATCCCTGGGTTTTTTGTTGGTAAATCGGTGAATTCGGTTCAGATCCTTGTGGACAAGTTGGTGGTTCATACTGCTGCCTATTTTGTTTGGCAAGAAAGAAATAACCGGATTTTCAGTAACATGCTCGTCCTCCTGACATCGTTGCGGGCATAATGATAGATGTGGTTCGGTGTATACTGATGGGCTTGAAATATAAGAGGTCCCCCAGGGTGGCGCAGGTTTTGAGCTCGTGGAAGATTGGAGAGATTGGAGATTTGGGAGGCAACATGGGCGCAACGTAGCTTGTTTGTTTTGTTATTTTTCCTAGTTGTTGTGTGCTAGGTGGCCTTGTGTTTTGTTCTGGTTCTTTTTGGTGGTTGTGTTGACTCGTTGTGTGGGATTTTGGCATGCTCTGGGGCATGTCCCGAGTATGAACTAGTGAGGACTCTCCTTACTACTTGTTTTCTTCTGCGGTATATATATACAAAATCACCGGGGTAACCCTTTACCCAAAAACAAAAGGAAAGGTAAGGCCTCGAAGAAGAATTTTTGAAACAAGGAACAAATAATAACCAAGTGGATCTTGGAGAAGTTCAAGAAACACTAATTCATGAGGAAGTCGCTGCGTCTGATCAACAAGAAATTGTTGGGCCATCAGACATATACACAAGCATTCATAGGAGCGGTAGATTACGATGGCAACCAGATAGATATCTTGGATATTTAAATGTACCAGAAGTATAATTAGTATAGGATTCATCTGATGAACCTCCTAACTACAAAGCTGCTGTTTCAGATTCTGAATCTGAAAAATGGCTAGAAGCCATGAATGCTGAGATGTAATCCATGCATGATAACCAAGTATAGGAGTTGATTGAGCTGCCTCCTGGTTCTCGGGCCGTAGGCAACAAATGGATCTTCAAGAAGAAGACCGACATGCATGGAATTGTGCAAACCTATAAAGCACGGCTTGTTGCGAAATGTTTCACTCAAACCCAAGAGATTGACTATGAAGAAACTTTTTCGCCCGTTGCTATGATCAAGTCGATCAGGAGATTACTTGCAATAGCCGCGTATTATGACTATAAGATATGACAAATTGATGTCAAAACCGCTTTCCTAAATGGACTCCTCGAAGAGGATGTCTATATGGTACAGCCTGAAGGTTTTGTTGATCCAAAATATCCGAATAGGGTTTGCAAATTGAATAAGTCCATCTATGGACTTAAACAAGCATCTCAGAGCTGGAATCTTTATTTTGATAGGAAAATCATAGAATTTGGTTTTGCTAAAAACGAAGATGAACCCTATGTTTACAGAAAGGCAAGTGGGAGCACTATATCATTTCTTATATTGTATGTGGATGATATACTGATCATAGAAAACGATATACCCATGCTTAATGAAGTTAAGAAATGACTATCTACTTGTTTCGCTATAAAGGATTTAGGAGAAGCCGCTTAGTGTCACACCCCGGTCAACGGGTTTGGGTGTGAGCGAGATGGAATCATAGTCGTGGATACATAGAACAACTAATTATATTCAAACTTTATAATAAAACATCACATCATTTAGATTGCAGCGGAAAAGTGGTGAAAATGATAATGTCTTACATTTGAAAATAAGAAGTCTTAATTTATTAATAAAAGCATAAGATAGTTTATTTAGGATAGGTCGGGACTATGACTCCGGCGAAGCAGGTCCGATAGTTTGAGTTAAGCCCCATTTGGATGTCTTCAGTGATTGCCTAGTTACCCGAGAAATCATGAGTTTAAAACGGGTCAACATAAAGTTGGTGAGGTTCACAGGTTTAAGACTGTACGTTTAAGATTTGTAAAACAGTTTTGGCATACTTAAATATTACGTTGGTTTACCGTTGTGGTTGTATGATCTCACCTGAACCTTGATTTCAAATACTAACGGTTTACCCACCCATAGTATCTCGCCCGAGAGATACCGAACAGAGTAGAATAACTGACGTGTACCCCTTGACAATGTACGGAGTCAGGTTTGGAGCTACCAAACTAGGCAGGGTTGTCAACCCAAATAGATCTATTCACTAGCTATCGTTTCGTACAGAACTAATTGAAATCAATTAATGGTGGGATACAGTTGTACAAACGTTTATAATGATAATGTACCATAATTGGGCATCAGTAAGAGAACTAGTAGTCATACGGCTAACAGATAAACCATAATATCAAGTAAAAAGCATTTATCAGTTCATGATTTCTCCCCCAAGAGTATAAAACAGTTAAAAGAAAAGGAGCCGTGAAACTCACATTGATCAGTGGATGATGAACTAAACCGAGTGATAAAGATATCAAGTAACGTCCTAATTAAATAATAAGACAATTGCATAAGGTTTATAATCAATTGAGTAACAATTGTCACCCAAGTGATACCGGTCAAGTCTTGACGTATAATCCCATCTGTATTTGTTTGGAAAGCCCGTTGTTAGTATTTATTGTACAAATAAATACACGTTTTCAAAGTTTATATTTATGTCCGATAAATATAAAATAATCATTTAATAAATCAATCAAGTCTTGAATATTGTGTTAAATAATAATGTATATTATTATAAGCTCGATTGGTTATTTATATAAGTTATAATTATTATTATTTAAATAATTATTATTAACAAGTCTTGGTGAATTGTAAACATAGCTTAAAACTTTTATAAATAATTATCAATCAAGGAATAATTATTTGAAGTTTATTTCGTCGTAAAACGTTTATCATTTGAATCTTTTAAGGATTGAGTAAAAAAAACGTTTTATAGTTAAGAAATAGAGATCGTTTGATATTTAATAACTAGATGTTTATTTCCATCATAGAGGTTTAGAAAATTATTTTAAAATAATACATGAGGATACTTGGATCTATAAAAGTTTATTTATTATAAACTTTTAGGTTGTTTTCAAGAAAACAAGATAAGTGATTTGATTTATAATTTCAAACGTTTACGTTCTCGCGTATATCGCCGTATGGGTCCCGGTTTTATTACTACGCAACGTATTTTTGTTCTGATTACTTTGATTCATCAAAGTAACAGCAAAAGGTTACAAAAGAATATTTTAAAAGTCCATGTATGTCTCTTGATTATTTCCATAAAAATCATTTTATAGAACATATCCATTTAACTAATGCATTTTTATAGAAACTTTATTCGTTTTTAAAACATGTCTTTATAGAATTAAAACTTGTAATAAATCCAAGTATTTATGTCAAATAAATCATTTGACATAAATGTCATAAGTAATTCTCATGTATTTTATTTAACCAATCTTGTCCATTCTCATGTTCTTTTAATCCATTTATTTGCTAGTTATGACCAAATGTAACCACATATTCATGTGATCATTTTCCATCTACTAACACAAATGTGTTAGGACCAAGAGCAAATAAATAACATTTAATTCAATCAACCAACACAAATGTGTTAGGACCAACTAACATTATTAACATGAGATTTAAATAAATCAACTAACACTTAGTGTGTTAGGACAAACTAAGCATATAAATAACATGTAATTAAAGAATATTAACATGATGATCATGGTGCACACTTAGCACTTTCATTTGATTTCTCAAGTATGTTTCACCCATTCTTTGGCTATATCAAGTCCTAAGACACCACAAGAATGTTTAGATCCTTGAAGAAATAAGATGGAAAAGAGAGATTGTTAGATTATTAAAATGTAAGTATTTAGTGATTGTTGTCAAGACTTGGGGTATCATTTTTGGGTGTTAGAAATGTAGAAAAATGAGAGAAATGAGTTTAGAAAAACTCATAAGGGTTGGGAAGTATAACCAAGAGGAAGGGAGGATGGTGGCGGTGGCGGTTTCCGGCGGTGTTCCGGCGGCTCAGCGGTGGCGACGGGTGGCCAGATGGGGCTGATCGACGGCGGTTGGGATGGAGAGTCGTAGGGAGGAGAGGGGATAGGAGAGAGTTGTGTTGTGGAGGAAAATGTGGTGAAGGTTGGTTCCTTTTATAGGTGAACGTGGAGGCATAATCCTCTAGTTTTTAGCTTTATCCAAGGGATTTAAAAGTACTTAGACAACTAAGTCTATGGCATTTAGACTTGTGTCTAAATATGGTAGAGTGGAGATGTGGCATCTTAAACACCATGTAAATTAACTAACTAGAAGTAGGTGATTTTATTTTATAAAAGTGTGGTCATGTTTTAGAAAATGACAAGGCTTTTATAAAATATGAGGAGGTTAGTGATGTTTAAAAATGATAATTTTTATAAATATAACCCAAGTATAATAAAACTACAAAGGTGGTGATCTTATAAAATTGATGGGCTAGACTTTTTATAAAAATGTAGTGGGCTTAGATTATAAAAATCATGGGCCAAAACAATTAAATTTAAATATTTGGTGGGTTGGGCCGAAGCCCAAAAGAATTAACAAAGGGAGCAGGCCGGATTTCCGGTCTGGGCCAGTGTTTCGGTTTTCGGCTAAGTCTTGACAACGAACATGTTTGATCACATCTTTAGTTCATCAAAATGATTTTGTTAAGTTGATTGTTTTTGTTTTTCCAAAGTGGATACGGGATACGGTTTTTGTACGCGTGAAAGTTAACGAAGATTGTTTCGTTTGTTCATGTCCGTTTTAAGCTCGATCACCATGAGTATTTTAAACCAAGTTGTTTTAATTACGTAATCGCTTAAAATGTCGTTGTGTCGTTGATGTAAATCCGTGACACTGGTTTCCAAAGAAAACATAAAAAGTATATTTTTATATTTATTTTCTTATTATTGGAATTCCATTAATTATTTAATGAATTTTCTTATTTATTAGGGTACGGTTTCCAATACAAATGTGGGAATTAACTTACGTCCAATTTTATTAGTTGAGCTCAGTTATTGACAGTTAAGTAGTTAAGATTAAGACACATAATAGTTACTCTAAAAGTCAAAGTAATGAGGTTTGACCTGACTTTTGGACGAGGTGTCACATTCTCCTTCAGTTAGAAGAATTTCGTCCCGAAATTCAGTTCTGACCACTGGTGGATGCAACGTTTCCAAAAGACGAGGATACTTCAGACGCATTTTGGTCCTCGCGTTCCTAAGTGTACTCTAGACCTCGTCGGGAGTTCCATCGCACCTTGACAATGGGAATGCGGCTACGTTTCAATTTCTTGATTCCTCGGTCAAGTATCTCGACAAGTTCCTCAACAAAGTGCAATGTCTCGTCGACTTGAATTTCATCAAGTGGGAGGACAAGGGTTTCGTCGGACCTTGAAAAGAAGCAAATGGAAAAGGTTCCATACGCTTCAGCTATTGGGTCAATCATGTATGCTATGCTCTGCACGAGACCAGATGTCTCATATGCACTGAGCTTGACCAGTCGTTACCAACAGACTCTAGGAATTGCTCACTGGACTGCTGTAAAGAACATATTAAAGTAACTTAGGAAAACTAAGGATGTGTTCTTGGTATACAGACAAACGGATGAGGAGCTCACCTGTAAGATGTTACACTCACGCGAGTTTTCAGACTGATCGAGATGATTCTCGATCACATTCCGGATTCGTATTTACTCTGAATGGAGGCGCCATTTCATGAAGAGCTCAAAACAGAGTGTTGTGGCTGATTCCACAACCGAACTAAATATATAGCCACCTCAGAAGCTACAAAGGAGGCTGCTTGGATAAAGAAGTTCATTAAAGATCTTGACTTGATTCCTTCGATAAAGCAACCGATCGAGATGCTTTGTGATAACACGGAGCCATTGCTCAAGCCAAGGAGCCCAGAGCACATCACAGAGCCAAGCACATTCTGAGAAAATTCCACTACATTCGAGAAGTACTGAAAAGAGGAGATATTCGCATAAGCAAAGTAGACACAGATCAAAACTTAGCTGATCCATTCACTAAGCCCATGGCTCAAGTTGCTCATGATAACCATAGAGAAGCTATAAGACTTAAATCGGTTAATATGTTTTGACTTAGTAGATGTACGAACATTAAACAGTTATCGAATTATTATTCTTATTCCATTTAGAGAATGCAATTGAAGAATTATATAGCTGTGTTCGTTTTTTAGTACGTTTGATTATCCAAGAATTTGTTATAAATAGTCTGTAGTCGATCAAATATCGTGGGAACGATGTTTGAATTAAGACTGCTTTTACTTTTGAATCTCAAAGGAGTTAACATTTAAATCTTCAAGGCCTTATTAAAGAATAACGTTGGACGTAACTCGCATCAAATGTAACTCCATGGATAAAGAGATTTCTTTGATTACAATACTCAATTATATCCTTCGACCTAAGACGTATACTAGAACTCTCGTTTACCAAGGTCTATTCTTTGATTGTAGTCAACCGTTGTCGCGTTAATGCTAGTTATAAAGGCTGCTTTTAGGAATAGATCTGAAGTTCAGTGGGAGTTGTATACAGGCAATACGGGATTCTGTACTATTGTGTAATTCATTACACAACAGCTGGACATCATGGCGCCCTCATTGATTCAAGTGATGAGTGTGAGGCCTCACCCAAACTTACTGTTTGTTTGATTGGATCACTGAATCTATAGCATGAAATTGATTAAAAATAGTATGAGAGCCATGTCTCATAGTTCATCAGATGTCTTATGCAGAAAGGATCAACTAACTTTATTTATGCATACCTTAAGTCTCGAGTATTATGTCCAGTCTACAGATATATCTTGGCTGACGACTTAAAGCGTCATGACTGGTTGGACAGTCATGTAAAGCTAGAGTGCCTCTGCTGAGTGGGGGCTGGCCGATGATTTTGTGTTTGACAACGGGGGCTAAGGCTGATGTCCTATTTTTTGCTTTGCTAGTTTGGCTTGTTGGGTGCTTGTGTCTTGTTTGGTTGTGTGCGTTGTTTACTTTCAAAGGCATGTCCCTGTCTGAACTAGAAAGTGTTTTCGCTTTCTACTTGTATTGGTTCATGGTTTAATGAATCACCGGGGAAACCCTTTCCAAAAAAAAAAGCTAGGGTGCCTCTGACTGTACACGTTAAATTGTCTGGATCTGTCCAAGTGGGAGTTTGTTGGATATTAATATCTAGATCCGATAAATTAACGTGACCGACCCGGTCATTGACCCGTAAGAGTTACACCGGGGTCAACGTGTCAAGAAATCCAATTAATTTATAAATCGGCAACCGAACAAAATTTAATTACTAAGTTTAGTAATTATGGTGGATAAATATTTAATTACTAAAATAGTTTAATTAATTAAATAAAAGGTTAATTAATTAATTAAAAGTATTTATTTAAATTATGAATAAATCAAATAATTAATTAGTTAGTGGATAAAAGAGAGGTTTAAGTAAAAGGTTTATTTAAAGGAGAATAATTATTAAAACGAATTTGAGGTTTATCCAAATCGTTTTAAATCAGTTTTGAATAGATAACTGATCTGAGAGTTTAGAATTAATCTAGTTGCAAATCAATTACACCCTAAACTCTTTCTCCCTCTCTGTGCGATTTCGGTTCCCCTCCCCTCGGGTCCGCCCACCGCTAGCCACCGCCGAACGCCGTCGTCCGCTGCTGATCGCAACCACCACCATGGTGCCATCACCCCGCCGTCATGCGACCGCCATGCCGTCCGCCGCTGCTGCCTCCGCCGAAACCACCGCCACCGCTGTCACGTCTCACGGCGGTGCGCCGCCGCCACCCTGTTGCTGATCCCGTCCCAACCGATGCCTAGTCCATTGTACTCGACACGAATACCACTCTCCACCGTCGCCACCCTACCTGCCGCGACCGGCGCACCACCGCCGCTGACCACCGTGTTGCCGCCGGTGGTAACCATTGAGCCCGGGGTTTCTAACCCCGGTTCCGGTTTATGTTTTGGGACGATTCCGCCGTTACCGGAATTTATGGATCAAGATCCACTAGTCACTCAGTTTCATAATGACGAAGTTACTCCTCCGGTCAAGATTGTTAATGATCTGACGAAGAGGTTCAAGTCTACGGTTTCGTTCGAACCTAGCACCGAAATTTGAATCCTGGTTTCTCGAACGGTTGTTCGGGTCCGGCTAAGGTATATCTAAACTGCGATATAGATATTAATTCAAATTACGTAATTTTGTATTTTTTGTGTTTGCATATTAACGATGATTTGCTCCTGTAATGGTTTTACGGTTTTTGCGTTCTAATCTTTCCGCTGCTTTAATCTGTTAATATATATTTATCTGGTTAAATATTAGTGTATATTTGTTTAGTAAAAAAAATTACTAAACGGGTAACCCGAACACCATTGTAAAATCCAACACATATCTCGAAGGATTCATCCATTGATATCTTCTCAAATTTCAGGCCGAATATCCTCGTTAAACCAAATCTCTGGTTTCCTCCATATTCTCCATTACATAACGTTTCTCCATTTCATTCCTGTAGAACTTATTGTATCCTATAATAAGTCTCATACATGAAATAACTATACTTAATCCCTTCTGGATATCATCCCTTCTGGATATCTACTACCGATACATGTATCTGGCATACGTAAAATGGGGAGTTACAACTCTACCCCCCCCCCCCCCAAAAAGGTTTTGTCCACTAAACCTGCTAAGATAAAGACAATACGGGTGCCTCAACTGCAATTGAACCCTTCTTCTTGTCTTGTCTCAGTTTCACTTCCCTATACAATTTACTATTGCTAAGGATTCTTTTTGTTTTACCATCGTTCATTGGTTTCTATCGACACCTATGAGATTCCATCTGCCGGAAACGTAAGCAAGCATGGTATGAGGAATGTCGGATGGACATCGTACAATTCCCTTGGCAGACTTAACCTAGTGGTAATCTCATTATCTCAGGTAGAGAATCACAATTTTCTCCACATGCCTTGGGCCCAAGTTGCCCGTCTTTTCTAACCAAGATATGCCTTTTCACAGGAAATTCTTCACAAACCATCATCTCTGATTTGGAACTCACTCAGCTTTCACCTGACTTCAACCGTGTCTTAAGCCTGACAGATCTTTTCAACCATAGCCGAAACTATTTCGATGCTAAGCACATTCTTCTGAGTTGGTCTTTCTACAATCACTCTGATGGAATCATAGCACTTGGCTGTAAGAGGGTAGCTTGGTTATGAGGTCCATTGTCACACCCCAACCGTCATCGGAATTTGTCGGGGCATGATAATTGTCCAAATGCTCATGACAACTAATTAAGTTGCACTATACTTAAACATGCCCTTTTTATTTATTCATTCAAGAACGTCTTACAAACATAATTATACATAACAAAGCAACATAAAACTGATTTTAGTCTTTAACTAGGTCCAGCATCCTAGTATGATCATAGAAAGGCTCAAGCATTGTTCCCTGCAACATGTATAAGATAAAGTGTCAACTACAAAAGTAGTTGGTGAGTAAACATAGGTTTTTGTGTATATCATTATTTATGAAACATGCGATCTATGTGTTAAGTGAACATTCACTGAATATGATAAACGAGTAAAGAAACTGGAGTAAATAAGATGAGCGTATCACACCCTTGACAATTAGTTTTCCAATCACCCACTGAAAATACGTTTCAATTTACAGGGTGGATTGTCATACCAATAGATCTATTATTGTTACCCCAGATCGGTATGTTAATGAGTACGCTTCGACTTTGAGTTTGAGCACAACAACATCAATAGTCCAAAAAAGTTCAATACACTTCGAACACACGTAATGAGCATAGAGTTCGCGTATATTTTAAGAAAATACATATAGAGTTCGAGTTTGAGATAGAGATACATGTTACACCCCAAAGTATTAAAAAAGAAGGGGCTGTGAGTACTAACTTGATAAGGAGATTCGAAAAACGAGAGATAACACCGAATTGCGAAAGATTATTAACTTTGAGGTTGTCCTAATGAATCAAATAAGTTTTATGAATACGAGAAATCAAAATGAATCAAGTTATAAATATTTGAGGATTTTTAGGAAACGTTGTATTCGATTGAGTTGAAATTACTGTTTTACTCTTTAGTCTTTATAGGTAAGTTAGGTTTTTTGATAATATAAACGTGCATTTCTATATGTAAACGCTCACTCTGGGATCACCTAGTTAGGTATGCCAGGTCCCAGTTGGGATTTTTGTGACACCCCCGCTTTGCTAGAAACCCTAGTGTACATGCGCTTAACCTTATGGTCCGCACGAACTTCTATATATCCAAATAACTCGGTATTTAATATTTCGTTATTTTTCACTTTTGATCTTATATATATTTATTATATATCTTAACATGTTGTTGTTTCAGAAAATTATATTACAAATCCTTCGAAATTGATATCTATTGAATTTATTATTTTTTGAAACCCTAATTTGACGCATTTCTCAAATAAATATCAGATCTTGTTATTATATAAGATAAACTTAGGAATTTTGTTTATAACATGATTTTATGATATACTTCAGAAGATGAGGTCTCAATTCAATTCCAAATGCCCAATTTTGACAAATTAATGTTAAGAAAACCATAATTTTGACTCGTTTCTCAAATCAATACCAAACATTTGCAAATCATATAATTAGTTTAGGGCTTTCTTAATACATGTTATTTTATAGTGCTAGACAAAATTTTAGGATCCAATTCACTATAGATTCTTCAATTTAAGCAAAAAATATCTAAGAACCCTAATTTTAGGTCAATTTAGAACTCTAATCAAATGATCATATGAACAAAAATTGATTGAGGGGTTTTGATCTACATATCTAATACCGTAGGACTGCAGAAGATGGGGTCTTGAAAGCTCTCGATTTGATCGAATTTGAGCAGAGAAGTTCCTGATGCGTTTTAGGGTTTTCTAGGACTTGTTTCAAGGAATTAACAGCCAAAAACGATGTATGGAATGAGTATTTATAGGGGTAAGAGTCGCAGGGATGTAAAGACACGTCCCATGGTGAGTAATCGAGCGAAATCGACACATAGGAGGTTGGATTCGACGCCCAAAACGATAACTATCGTTTTTCTGCTGATCTGGGTCTGGGGCGTACCGCCCAGAATTGATACAATTTAGGGCGTACCGCCCAGCCGCCATGTTTGACAGAATTTTGATAATTATAGTTTTGGTCCCTGTAGTTCAGTTTTGTGCACGATAACCCTAAACTTTCATAATTTACCATTTTGAACCCTAGAACTTGATAAGATATATGATTAATTAATTTCTAAACTTTGTATGATAAAATAATTTTGATAAATCACGAGACTCTTGGTTCATACCGAAATTACACGAAAAACCGTAATTTTACTATTTTTGCTACTTTTGTTTTAAACCCCGAACTTTTGCGAAACCTCACTTGTATTTACTCGTGTGCATGACTATTATTACCCACAAGCAACATACATGTTAGGAATGCCCAAGTTTTATGGTTTTACATAAATAACAAAAACGATCGAGTTAAAGATTCGATTTGTGATAAATTAATACATCAAATGTTACAAATATTATGATTGTGATTAAAGAGTTTAATCATATAATAAGTGAAGTAACAATATCGAATGAGGAATGATTCTTTATTGATTATCAAACATGATTGAAAACGATTCGGGTATTTACAAACGGACTGACCAAAGTGTCACATCCATGGTGATGTATATGCTTATTCCCACTTTTGGAATCTCCAAAGCAGTCCAAGATTCAAGTTAGCTTATAATCAATTCTTTCATCGCTAACTCTAACTCGTGCTTCAGGTACTTCTCTTCCTGGGGTTTACCTTACATGATGCATACGAAGTTGCATCGCCTTTTTGCATTGAACACTCCCCAACTCTGGATATGGAATATCATAATAAACCACCACTTCCTTCGTATTATACGGTAACATCAATATTGGAGATGCGCCCATACTTGTCACGTTTATCCGGTTCCAAGACTTCAAGTCTAAGTGAGCGTCCTAGAGGACTCCACTTCGTCACTATCCATTCCATGCCTTCACGCACATCCTGCTAATGTTGAATTAGCTTCGGGGTCCTTGAAACTAAAAACTTCTCTGCTCTGCTTATGGAAACAAATGTTCCATCTCTTCCTTTGCCATCTTCCTAAACAGAAATCAAGAATTCGTCTAACTATTGCAATTCAAGCCATTATAACTTCATGGTCTACTATCTTACTCATAAGATAATGACAAGACTTTCTAAGGCAAAGTAAACTAACGTACCGGGCATAATTAACTATCCTTTTAAATGTGTAACAGGCAATTAGACAATAAACAATCTCATGATTTTTACCAGTTACACTGCATCCTATCCTTTCGACAATCTCACTAACCATAACAAAGAAGACAAACAAACGACATAAAACATTCCTAATACCGCTTTTGATTCGTCTATGTCTTCTGGGTCTTTCGCACGACTTCATCTTCGATGTCTCTAACACATCTTCAGACAATCTGCCTTCCATCTCCAACTCATTTACGCATCACAATCCGCTCCTTCGAATGTAACTTCTTTATCTTCTTACCGGAAACATAATCCACACTCTTCGCGTGTAATGGAGCACATAAACTAAGCCAACATCCACCCTCATGGTTCATGCGGCATTCTACCATCTATTGATCTCATAAGGTCCATTGTTCTTGGCTTCTTAGATGACTCCAAGTCTTCTGCTACTTATCTCGATGGACTATTTACATTACCTCACACATTAGCTTTGCATGACTGCCGCTTGAAAGTTTTTTAACCCCATTGCCCAGAATGATTTCCTCATTGAGCGTGCAATCCCATCTATTTGCCGCTATTTCGTTCCTTATCTGTTAGCACCTAACAAGAATCAAGTCAAGCATTTTAAGTGAACCACGTCGCGTGACATGAGTCCACTTATCATTTAGGGACTCCAGCTCCATTTCTTTCCAATCATTCTAAAGGCAGAGTCTATTCTATCAACAACGTCTCTATGCTTTCTTGCCATCATCTGTCTTTGCTCTTTCCATCTTAAGGGCTACACTCTATCCGAAGAGTATTTCAGCCTCAACCAAATAGATGATATACATGTTCTTCAACTCAGCCCATTGTGATTCTTGATCCTAGCTTTTAACTCTCTATGCATCTCCTAACCAATTAAGGATGGTACGTTCTCTTAGATGTTGTAAGCATACAACAATCCTTTCCCTTGGACTCTTTCAGCAGCTCGCATTCGCATCCCATACTTTGTCGATTCCAAAACCGATTCCTTTCCTAAGTTCTTCATCATTCCAAGCTTCCTTTCCTCCATGGGTTATCCAGATGCTTGTCATGGCCACATCCAACATTTAGAGCTTACATTTGATAAAGCTCTATACCTATGGCCCTTCTATCTTTGATCTCCATTTCCTCTTGATCCGATCTTCAAAATCATTGGCATCGATTTCGTAATCATATTTGGTTCCACCTCAGTCTCATCACTGGCTCCATAGAGACTTCTAGCTTCAAATTCATCACTATTGGTATCACTGTCCACTCTCCGGACCTTACTCACATTAATAGAATAAGCTTCTTGTGCTCTAGTGATCATGTATGATCACAGCTCTCTTCAAACATTCCATACATAATCAGAAAACTTTGTTTTGCATCCTTAAGTTCACATAGCCATAAATCTATGAGGACATTCTATCGCATCATACATCTGTTTTCCATACTCGTACTAAGCGTGTGTAACTCTTAGTTCAGGATATTTCACATGAATCCTAATCTCTTTTGCAGTCTAACATGGCGTATACCATTTCTTGCACTGCAGCCTCACTTGCGGTCATCTTCTCCATCCCGTGTGAAATATTAGTGTTCACGTGAGATGTTATAATCCAAAATGTTACGGTTATATCAAATCAGTAATTATCCCAGCCGGTACATAATTACTTCCTGTCACGTTTCCTACCAACATCCACACCACGTTCTTCACAACACCGTCCTCGTTCAAACCATGCTCAAGTAAGCTCTTGATGTACTGGATGATGTATTTATATATAGGGCGAACCGCAGCCTACCCACCACACACCCCGCACATGAAGAATGTACCATTGCTACAATTCGGGGTTGGACCTTATCTTATCCGATAAGAGAACGGAACTACTTAACTTCCCATTACCTTTCAACCATTCATATGACATAATATTCATCTTCACCATGCTTACATATCTTAAGTACCTCCTATTGTATTCCTAATGCTTTCCTTAACCTTAAAGGCATCAGGCTATCCTAGCTGGCACCATAACTTCCTTTCTTATCTTACTTGATCTTCCCAGAGTCCTAGTTTAAGTCAAGATAACGCTGAAGTACCTAAATCTCTTAAACTAAGGCTATGAGACCAACTTGTGGCGCCATGTTCCTGGAGTCGGCCCCCGGGGACGTCACGTCGTCAGATTTACTCATAAGCACATGATCATGACAGAGGTTAAAATAAGTAGCGGAAACTAAAACTTCAAATATCAATACAAATGTCTATCAGATATGATAAAGCTACTCTATGCCAGCCTTTAACGTACACTTGATAGCCTACCTCCATGCCCTACATAACATTCTCTTTGCTCCTTCTGCTAGGAGTCACTACCTAACCTGATATGCATGTCTAAAAGTCAGCTTACGCTGGTGAGTTCTAAGTTTTATCATTAGGCAGTTAACAATTCATTCAAAAACACATTCCATGGACAACACGTTAATTCACATACAGATTACATGCAACACACATTACTTACGTGTTTTCATAACAATAAACTGACCATTCCCTATCCCATGATGGCCTTACATTCTAGGAGAGCGACTCCTCTGCCAGGCGGTCGTCATCGAACCTTTAACATCCTGCTCGAGCCCGATCCTACCAAAACGGATCCATGCCACACTAGGGACATACTCCTTTACGAGAATGTTACTTTCCATTCATTCATTAACGCATGCATTACATTACCATTTATCTTGTTCTGCAAACATACTTTCTCTATCACGTTGAAAACCACACAGTACTCCACCGCGTTTAAAAAATATTCATAAATAATTTCTTTATCTTCTCTATGCCATAAACCACACGGTAGTATATCGTGTGTTAAAACCATACATTTAATCATTTCTCTTTTGAAAACATAAATTTACCTCCTCCACACCGCAGTGTGGCAACACATGAAATGTTAACTTCTCGTAACCCTGTCATACCCATAACCCAAACCTGTACACTGTAAAGCATTTAACAAGAAACCATAACTTTACACAAGCAGTTTAAATAAAACATTTCAAAGCATGCATACCTGCCCAAATATAAAAAATTTTTTGGGTAAAGGGTTACCCCGGTGATTTGTATATATATACCACAAGAAAAAACAAGTAGTAAGGAAAATCCTTACTAGTGCATGCTAGGGACATGCCCCTAAGTATGTAAAACCCAAAACACACATCCATAAAAAAAACAACCAACAAAAGAAACCACCTAGCACAACATACTAGGGCCAAACCAAACTAAGGACTACGTCATGCCATCATCAGCTCTAACACGTCCCCGCATACTCCAACCATCTAAGATACACAACACCTTAGGCGTCTTCTTCCACTTTAAACCAAGCAGTCTGCTACGAATAGTATCAATAATCAAATCGACCAAAGCATCAGGGGGACGAGCATGATTATTGAAAATCCTATTGTTTCGTTCTTGCCAGATAAAGTACGCAGCAGCATGAACCAGTAACTTATCACAAACATTGGTGAGCACAACCAAGGAGGTAGACGAGAGATTGTTAGCGATTTCAGCCCAAGTTTCAGAACCACCATTCATAGAAGTGTAATCACGAACCTACTTCCACACTCCAAATATTAAAATATTTAAAAGTGGTCTCATAGAACTCATCTTAGCTTTGCATAACATATCTTATCTTGACAGCTAACCATATCGTAATACTTCTCACATAAACTTACATCCTATAACAAGATGTCTTAATTAGGTTAAAATGCTAATTAGCTTCTAACACTAAACTATGGACCAAATCCGACCCGAACGACTTTTTTTATTTTTTATTTTTGGGTAAAGGGCAGTGATTGTATATATATACCACAAAAAAGAACAAGTAGTAAGGAAAAGTCCTTACTAGTTCATACTTGGGACATGCCCCAAAGTATGAGAATTAAACAGAACAAAGCAAAATCAACCAGAGAAAACAAACCACCTAACCGCAAGCTAGGAAGGAAAATAAAACAAACAAAGGCCCTAAGTCATTCCGTTATCGTCCCTCTAATCCCACCATGAATTCCCAACGGTTAAGAATCTTCAAAACTATTACCATCATCTCAACTTCAAGCCAAGAAGTCTGGATCAGATCATATCAATAATCAGAGCACCCAACACGTCAGGAGGTCGCGCATGATTGTTGAAAATCCGATTATTCCTTTCTTGCCACACAAATTAAGCTGCAGCATGAACAACCAACTTGTCCACCACACTATCCAAAGAGGAAGTCTGCCTACTAAGAAAATACTCAGTTATATCAACCCAAGAACCTGGAATGTGACTCAAGGTAGTAAGCCCTCTAACAAACTACCAGACCTGTACCGAAAACTGACACTCAAAAAACAAATGAGGATGAGAGTCATAATATGCATAACAGAGAAGGCAACACATCATATTCATATTCTTCCTCCTCGCAAAATCCCAATTAAGAATCTTGTCTTGAGTAAGAAGCCTACCACGCATGACTAGCCAAACATGGAAAGCATGACGGGGGATACACTGAGTGAACCAAACAACATTAACCTGTTCAACCTCCAAACATCTGATCCGGATCGAGTTCCAAACCAGAGACGAAGAAAACTAATAAAGCCCACTGTCAACTTTCCACTTAACCATATCCTCAACTTCAGAGACAATAGTCACGTTGGCAACCTCATTCAAGACAGGATATAGATCAGCCCAAGCTTGCAGTAGGCCACGTGCCCCCATTCTGATTAAACAGCTCCGCCACCTTTGTAGATACGAATATCCCGCCGAGTAGATGGACCGATGGGATATAAAGTTGCATAAAGGTCCCGACTCAGTCCATGTGTCAAACTATGTAGAGGTCTTAAGGCCATTCCAAATTACATACCAAACGAATTGTCGAATAACGGGACCGATGGACATAATTTTCCTCCAACTCCAGCAACAGTTAGCAGGGCACTGAAGATCCTAAAAGTTTCTATTTTTTACATTGTACATATTAACCCAAGAAACCCAAAGAGATCGACGTTTCGTAATAATACTCCAAGCATGCTTAGCCATGAGAGTTTTATTCGTATCATAAAGTCTCCTAATGCAAGGCCACCCTCAATTTTTGGAACACAAACATCTTTCCAAGCCACCTTAGCCATCCCCTTACTGTACGTACCTTGGCACCATAAAAAGTCTCTCATTTTCTTCTCAAGAATAGCAATTGTTCTCGCCGGGAGAATGAAGACAGAAGCCCAATAAACATACAACGAGGACAACACAGAGATAATAAGCTGCACCCGACCCGCAAAAGAAAGGAATTTATTTCGCTAACTCATGATTCGGGCATCAATTTTCTCCACAAGAGGGGCACAATCCCTAGCAAGCAACCTGTTAGAAAACAAAGGCACGCCCAAATAACGCACAGGAATAGTTCCTTCCACCATACCCGTAACTTGCAAAATGCTTGCTTTGATATCACCCTTGACGTTATAGAAGAAAGCCGTACTTTTGCCAGGACTAGGGGCAAGACCCGACATTTGGGTAAACTTACCCAAAGAGCGAGTGATACCTATGAAGAATCAAAGTAAGAATCTGCATTACCAATGTAAATAAGTATGGAGAAAGAGGGTCACCCTGCCGAAGACCCCTTTTTCCTTCAAAGTACCCATGGACATTATCGTTAATGCATATGGAATTGGAGGGGCTAGAAACACAAACCATGATCCAATGCACCATACGAGTATGAAAGCCAAACCTAGTGAGAACAATTTCGAGGAATTTCCAATCCACAGTATCATAAGCCTTTTGAATGTCAATCTTAAAAGCACATCGAAGAGGCCCCTGATTGCGGTGGTAGTTATGCATAAGCTCTTGGGTAAGAAGAATGTCATCCGAGATTTTCCTCCCTGGGATGAAAGCAGATTGATTAATATACATAATATTCTCAAGCTCCACTTTGATCCTATCTGCAATAATCTTACTAATGCACTTGTACAGAACATTGCAACATGAGATAGATCTATAATCATTTATCGCTGAAGGAGTAGCCACTTTAGGAATGAGGGCAACAACCTTATGATTAAGCTCACTTAGTAGTCGTCTAGTAAGAAAGAAATCCCTCATAGCGAAAGAAACATCTTTCCCAATAATCGATCAAGCTTTCTTGAAGAAGCAAGCAGTAAACCCATCAGAACCAGGCGCTTTGTTATCACCCATAGCAAAGACAGTATCCCTAATCTCCTCATCAGAAACATGTCTAATCATATGATTAGCAGCAATCGGATCAAGACAATTAACAAATAAATCTGGGGAAGGAGTCTGAATCGTATGTGTAGATGAACCAAGGAAATTCTCGTAGTGATGAACAAACGCAGTAGCAACATTCTCACCTTCAAATCTAGAATCCATTTTCATATAACTGTCATTTCTATAATACAGTCGTTTAATTCTGTATAATACGGTCATATCCGCTCATTCCATCGAATCCATAAAACCATATGTCGCGATACGGCTGTATAGCCTTAAACTATAATACGGTCCTATTGCTCATTTAGTAGTTTACCCATTTATCCATAAACGCCTTTCAACTTGTTTAGTAAAACTCATTTACTGTCTTAAAACCCATTAGTGATCAGAATGAAACTTTAACCTAGCTTCTATATGTGTGTTAGGAAGCTACTGTCCAAAACTCATAATGATCCGATCGTTGATCATCGAGAATCGGCGATTCTTTGCCCCAGTCTCACATAGCTTGGAAATTCCGATCAGTCAAGTACACATATATAATCCATACTTTTAGAGCTCTGATCAGAATTTCCTCCTAGATGAGTAGTCATGTGAGTGTTAGAAAGCGACATCTTAAAAATCATGATGATCTGACCGTTGAATCCTTGGAAAGTAATGATCAATTCTGATCAGTCTATTTTGACAAGCAAAAACCATACCTTTAGACAATATGTCGCAAATCCGAATGGTCAAATCCAAGATACATGTCTTGTGCATCTTCTATCCAACATTGAGAACGGCCCAACGGTTCAATCATCGCAGTTCATGCATGCAATGAAGTTGTGCTAACGATCCAACGGTTCAATCATCACGACTTCAATGACCATTTTGATGTGTTTAAGCAGGGAAATACGGAAAACCGTGCTTGCCACTACGCTTAGAATGTTAAGAAATGGTAGGAGGGTGGCTTTGGGTCTTCAACCACCGTCGGCCGCCACCGGACCACCACTAGACCCCCACCACCACCACTGGAATTCACTTCACCCCCCCCCCCCTCTCTCTCAATTCTCTCTAAAATCTGGTTCAAGAAATGAAATGAGGAAAATGACAAGAATTTTCCTTTTTATACATATAATTTGATGAGTGGTATATACCCGCTTGATCAGTCATGTACCATGCCTTCTTAAACGTTAATCATTTTAACCTCGCGTTATACGTCAATGATCATTTCCTCATGACTGTAAAAATTATGGGAACTCATAAATATTCTTGTAATATTTATTTCGTCGGATATAGCCTCATTTGATGAATATTCGATTTAACTCACTTATAGACGCGCGTCTAACAGGCGTTGCGAAAGCAACCGTTCCGCCAACCGAATATATATTCTTGACTGTACTTCTTAATAAATGTTACAACAAGTGTTCATAACTCCTCTGAGTCGTTAAAACCACCTAGAATGATTAAACGTGTCATTAGCGATTAAGAACGAGTAATCGAACCGGTTACCAATTTCACCGTTTCTTGCATCGATTGCCATAGTTGCACTAGTAACAAATATATAACAATACTTGTCACTCTATTTAACCCTTACTGATCTCAATGTCAGTAGTAATGACTTATACGCATTAATTACGGTAATTTTGGACTTTGTCGCTTCGTTACAACTCGGATTTCAATCCCATTTTCGCCCATGGTCATCATTTCAATCCTCCATCATATCCCGAAGGATTCATCCATTCATATCTTCTCAAATTTCGGGTCGAATATCCTCGTCAAACTGAATCTTTGGTTTCCTCCATCTTCTCCGTTACATAACGTTTCTCCGTTCCATTCCTGTAGAACTTCTCATATCCTATAATAAGTCTCATACATCAAATAACTATACTTAATCCCTTCCGAATATCTACTTCTGATACATGAATCTGGCATATGTAAAACGGGGTGTTACAGGTGCTGACCATGCGGCATAGGTAAGACATGTTGATGACTTCCAGACTGTGACCTGCCTGATGCTGGAAACCATGATCCCTGAGCTTTAGAGGAACATGGTTGATAAGAAAACATATCACATAAGTGAGCATCTGCACGCTATGTTTCAGCAGAATGCTCATCTCGAATGCTTTGAGGTGATGAGATCACTAGTTGCGTGTTATATGCAGGAAGGTTCTTTGGTCTCACGCACAAAAAATAAAGGGTTATGTGTTAGAGCTATTATTTGTGACTGATGCCTTTAAATTTATTTACAAATCATTTGGTAGAAGAATCCAGTGTGTTTGATTCAGAGACAAGGTTTGTAATGATTGAAGCTTGCAAAGTTTAGACTGAAGTTGTTTTCTTGAAAGTCAACTATTCAAGTCAATAGTCAACATAAAAGTCAACTGAAGATTGGTTCAAGTAACTCAAGCTTCATAATAATAAATCGACTTTGATTACGTTCTAGTTAATTTAATTAATATTTCTTTTATTTATTTTTTTTCTTTTGTGTTTTACTATTAGCAAGTAATCTACATGGCTCTCTATAAATAGAGGACTTAGCTTCATTAGTTAGGTGATGAGTCGTGAGTGATGTGAGCAAGTTATTCTATAGAGATAGAGAAGTCTTACATTGGGTTTGAGCTCAACCCAAGGTGTCCATGAATTTTTCATAAGAGATGTGTGACTATTTTGTTGATTGTAATCATTCGGTTCATGTAATCATTCGAATACGACCAATGAGAGAATGTTTGTTCATATTTCTTCATGATGTTCTTTAGAGTCTCCTCATCCCATCTTAACATCTTCTTCATCGTTCTTGGTCAAAGCCAAAATTTTTATGCTAGATTGGTCCTACCAAATGGTATCATAGACATGGTACCCGATCGAAATGTGACCAACAATCGTTTGGATCACTCTGGAATTTGAACAAGAATGAAGACTAGATTTGTAAATCCGCTTAAGAGACGTTAAAGGTACTTTTGGAGCTTTTATGCATTTTGGATGAATTCTATACTAGGTCTGAAGTTTTGGATGTTAGATTCATGTTTATTGGGTTCATTTAGATGTATTTTGATTCACTAAGTGTTTACATCTAGTTAGAAATGAGATCTAGACGCTGAAAAAATGTAACAGTGAGTTGATTCTTGTTTTTGGGGTTTTTCTTGAATTTTTGAAGTTTAAGCTTGAGTTTTCAGTATTAAAATAGGCAGAAATGGATGAAACAAGGCATAATTCTAGTTGAAAACATATTTTGGATCCGTTCAGAGCATTGGTTTGTGTTAGTACATAATCAGTGTGTCATATTGTAATAGTTGTTAGAGCGATCGGAGTGAGTCAATGTAATTTGTATGAGAGAATGAGAGCCACGGAATGAGTGGCGAATGGCCACTGAATAAGTCATTCGGTGAGCATCTCGTTCGATGGACTGGTTATCTATAAATAGCAACCTCATTTGGCTCATTTACAACTTTTGGCAGTTGAGTGTTCATTTAGTGAGAGTGTTGTGTATCCTACTCAATCGGTGGAATAAATCTCAGCTTATATTTACAGATTTTGTCCATTTCCTAGCTTGAAACACTGAACAAGGTCCTCCTACAGCAACTACAAGTGGTATTAGAGAAACCAGGTTAATGTGTTCAGTGAAAAACTTCAAGTTTGGAGCATTTTTCAAAATTTCAGGTTTCAAAAGTAATTTTTTTAAAATCTAATCCGATCAGATTGTGCTAAATATGTTTTATATCATCTTTGCTGAAGTGAGACTTGAAAATTCAAAGAAATCAGTGAGTTTTGATATAAAAAAATGATTCACCGAGTGAGTTTATAGATTCATTCTTCATTCATTCGGCTGTCATTCTTTGCTTATTTTTTTTGGGTAAAGGGTTACCCCGGTGATTTGTATATATATACCGCCAAATGAAACATGTAGTAAGGAGAGACCTTACTAGTTCATACTAGGGACAGACCCCTAAGAATGTGAAACAAGCAAACAAGCAAAGCAAAACCAGAAACAGAAACACAACCACCTAGCAATACAAACTAGGAAAAAACAAGAACAAGAAAACTACGTCATGGCGAATTGGTCATCCGTACACCAATCCTCCATGCATTCAAGACCAGCTCCACCGTAGGAGACTTCTTAAACTTCAAACCCAAAAGCCTGCAACGAACCACTTCAATAGTTAAACCCGCCACAGTATCGGGAGGACGAGCATGATTATTAAAAACACGGTTGTTCCTATCTTGCCAAATATAATATGTAGCAGCATGGACTACCAACTTATCAATGATAGACCGAATAGAACGCACGGGAGAACCCTCCAAGGAACTTGAAATATCAGCCCACGATCTAGAACTGCACCCCAGGCTCGTATAGGCCGCAACCAAAGTCCACACTTGGGACGCAAACGAACACTCAAACAAAAGATGGTTACGAGAATCATGGTTGCTGTAGCAAAGAAGACAATAATCATATTCTTCCTTCTCGAAGGATCCCATGATAAAATCTTATTCTAAGTAAGCAAACGATCACGCATAACCAGCCACACAATAAAGACATGACGAGGGACGCATTGGACAAACCATACAAAGTTAACCCAAGGGACGTCCACATCTCTAACAAAGATAGAATGCCAAACAATAGCCGAGGAGAAATCATAAAAACGGTCGTTAACCCTCCATTTCACAACATCTTTAGTATTCAAGTTTAATTGAACATGCACAGATTTAATTAAGACTGGAAACAGGTCATACCATGCAACAGGCAAATTGACACCATGATTGTTAGAGCATATACCTATGCTACAGTGTGTCTCGTGTATTGTATCTAGTTCAGAGCGTTGGAATGAGTCTTAGTGGCTAAATACCTTAGTGGCCGTACCAATTGGTATGCACGTACCAATTGGTATGTCACTTGGTATGCCAGTTTTATTGAAGGGTATAAATAGATCGTGTTAGAGAGAGTTATTTACTTCTGTCATTCTTCATCTTCTTAACTGTGTGTTCTAAGTGTGTTTCTCACTCTACATTGTAACTCTTTGTGAAATCAATAAATCAAAGCTTTATTTACTTCTCGTGTTACTCGTTTGACTAAATCATGCGGTAGTAAGATCCGTTTCGTGGTTTTACAAGTGGTATCAGAGCATTTGGTTGCTCTACTGTTGCGATATGGTCATTTTCGGATTCTAGAGTGAGAAAGTTAGGTTTTGGTCGTTTTTCATCAATTTTTTTAATTCTGAGTAATTCGTAATTCTGAGGTCAAAAATGATTTCTGAGTGTTCCTAGAGTGTTTTCGCACCTAACTATTGCATATTTCAGCTCACAACGTCCAAAATTCGAAACGTAGTACGCTCGAAGAACAACTGGTACGCCTTTGGTACGCTCCGTGGTACGTAAGGCAATCTTCAAAGATTCTGGTACGCTGGTTTTTGGTACGCAAGGCAATCTTCAACCGTGGTACGCGATGGTTATTGGTTGGTACGATGACGGTTACTCCATACCAAACTGGTACGCTGAGGTTGGTCTGGTATGTTGAAGTCATCTAGTCCGCGACTAGTACGCTGATTTGGTTTGATTCGCTGATTTGGTCTGGTACGTAGATTGGTACGTTGGAAGGTTTTGGTACGCTGGCAGAAAAGTGGTCTTTACTAAAACTAACGTAACTTGAGTTCCGTTAAGAGTTACGGGAGCTAATACTAGCCAAAACGTTCGTCTCGACGAGATCTATACTTTTACTCACCTAACGGCCAGTACCCTCCGGTTTGACCCCCAAAATCCGCTTAGAAGACCTCCGTTTTTGAGTTCGAAGTTTTTACATTCGGTACCGTAGTTACAAAATGAGCAATTTTCAAGCATTTTTAGCTGCTCAAACATCGGTGCAAGCCATGATGAACTATGATAACGAGATCGGAACAACTCAGAAGGTTCCTAAGTTGCTTCGGTTGGAAGATTATCACAATTGGAGAAGTCGGTTTGAATCCTACATTTATTCGCAAGATATTGATAGTTGGATTCCGAATGAGAAAGAATATGAGTATCCAATGATAGGCCCCAACAAGCCGAAGATGATAAGTAGTTTTGATGCGGACGAACGAAAATTCTTTGCTAGAGAGAAGAAAACGTATAGTTATCTTACAATGGCCTTACCAAAGGATCTTATGCATCAATTTAAGCGATATGCAACGGCTAAGGAATTATGGGATGCGATTGCAGAAAGGTGTGAGGGTAATGATCAATATAAAAACACTCGAAAGAAAGTTTTAAAGAAGGAGTTTGATAATATCGGGCACTACAAGAATAAGAAAATTCCAGACTTGATTGCAAGGTTTTCCCACTTGATAAATGAACTTGATGCTGTGGGTGTCAAGAAAGAGAATGATGAATTGAAAGAAAAGTTTTTGGAAGCTTTATCCAAAAAGTGGAAGAATTTTGTGATGATGTTGGCTAATGATCCCAGTTATTCGAGCTGGACATTCAGTCAGTTGACAAGCAAGTTACAAGCTCGAGAAATGGAAATGATTGTGAAAAAGTCAGTAGGTCCTTCTGTTCAAAATCCTGAGTTGTATTTTGGTGAAAATTTTGCTACTGTGAATGCCAAAGCAAAGTCGAAGTCTAATTCAAGTTTTAATCCGCCTACAATTGCTTTCATGGCTGGTAAATGTGATTATTCTGATTATTCTTCGGGATGTACTTTTACAACTCGTGATAATTCAAAGAATAGTTCTCGTCCTGCTCAATCAACTGAAGAATTGGCTGCCAAAATATCTGCTTTCATATCATCTTCGTCTGGTTCTATATTTGGTCAAATTAGTGAAACTGGTTTGCATCCGAATGACATAAAGCAGATAGATGATGATCAACTGCATAAATTAGATTTGGAGTGGCAGATGGCTATACTAGTTGAAAGAGGCAAAAGATTTTTGACGAAACACGGTAAGTCATATATTTTTAAGGGAAAAAAACTTGGTCTGGATAATTCGAAGATTAAATGTTTCAAATGTTCCAAATTTGGACATTTTACTTGAGAATGCAATCAATCATCATCTGAAAAGTCTAATTCAGATAAGCATGGTCACAATAAAGATGCAAAGGCTCTAGTGGCTGAGGAAGGTTATGATTGGGCTGCAGATTTTCCGGATGAATCTACATTTTTAGTCCACTCTCTAGAAAATTATGGATTGATGGCAAATATTGAGGTTGAATCGAGTGGGTATGCATCTGAGACCAGTAAATCTGGAACAAGTGATTCTGAAGGTAATGGTTATGAGTCAACTTGTGAACTTTGTGCTCAAAAGGATAGAAAAATTCGAGAATTGGTTCAAGAAATAGAAGGTTTAATGGTTGAAAGGACAAAGAAGGAAGAGGAATTAGAAAGTTTCAAAAAGAAGTTTAAAGTTTCTGATGAGATTCTAAAGATAAATGAGAAATTAGTCAAGGAAAAGAATGTTTTGATGGAAGAGTTTGTAGAACTTCAGACAAAATTGGATGAGCTGGTCTGTTTAGATAAAGAACAAATTTTGAAGTTGCAAACTGAGAATGAAGAGTTGGTTAAAAGAGTTGAGAAGTGGGAGAGTGAAGCAAAAGATGTCATTGGTGATTTTGATGCTTTATTTTAGAAATCCACTGCAAGAGTCGAAGCGCTGAAGCAATCTTATGATGAACTCAAGAAAGAGTTTGATGAAGTTACTGCTGCAGAAAATCAACATCGATTGGTTCATTTTGAATTACAAGACAAAGTTTTCAGTTTGAAAGAAGAAAATCAATTACTGAAAAGAAATATTGAGATTCATGAGGGCAGGGTGAAGAAAATTACCCAAGAAGTGTATGATGCCCATGATCAGATGTGACAAGAGAAGTTTGTGTCTAATAGAGCTTCAGAGCAATTGATTGATTTAGAAAAAGCGTTGGGGGAAGATCAAAAGAAAATATCTGATTTGAATGTTGAAGTATTGGATCTTAAAAGGCAACTGAACAATTTGAAGAATTCACATTCTTTCACCAGTTACTTATGCAAAGATGAGAATTTCAAAAAGCTTTTTGGAAGCGAAGAACATAATCAAATTCCGCATCTAGTTATTCAATCTGATGCTCTTGCTGATATTCAAGTTTCGGCTGTAACTGGAGATTATTCAGAATTTATGTCTGAGAAGTCTGAGAAAAAGAAACCAAAGCTTTTAAACAAGAAAGTGGACTCTTCAACATCTAGTGCACCCACATTTGTTAAATTTGTTTCTGGTGGAAATGGTGTAGTTGATAAAGAAATTTCTGATAACAAGATTGTAGAAAAAGATGAACATATGGTGTCTGATGAGAAATTGGCTGCAAAGTTGGTTGAAGCTAACACGTTACAAGACATTAAAGCTTCATTCAATCAAGATGCTAAATTTGGTCCTTCAAGTTCTCAAGTCGATTTAACTAAGCTACCGGGTTACAAACGTTCTGGTTTGGGTAGTGAAGGCAAGAAGTTTGAGAAGAAAAATCAGTTTGGATCAAATCTATCACTTGGCTCAAGTGTTCATTTCAACTATGGAAAAGGGATTTGGGGGAAAGAAAAAGTAAAAGGATTCGTCTGAAAGTTCTCCGATAGAATCTTCTTCATTTGGTTCAAATGCTACACCTCAAAGTCCTACATCTAACTGGGTGCATGCAAACAGGTTTCAAGTATTTGATGATATTTATGATAATTCTGATTTTGATGATAGGTGTGATACATTTCAGGGCTAACCAGTATTCTCAGACTTTCCAGCAATAAATTCTGTTAACGATGGATTACTGCTTGAAATAGAATGTGATTTTGTTTTAGCATGAATAGTAGCAGAGTTCTCTCCAAAATATATCTCAGGATTCTGAACAGATGGAGTTGCTGACTTTTTCACAAGTAATTCCATATCCCGAGCTTGTAATTTGCTTATCAACTGATTGAATGTCCACCTTGAGTAGTTTGGATCATTAGACAATATCCTCACAAAATTCTCCCACTTTTCGGGTAGAACTTCTAGAAACTTCTCCTTTAATTCATCATTTTCTTTCTTAACACCTACAATGTCAAGTTCATTGATCAAATGTAAAAACCTTGCAATCAAATCTGTGATCTTCTCATTCTCACAAAGCCCAAAATTATCAAACTCTTTCTTCAAAACTTTCTTTTGAGTATTCTTGTACTGATCATTACCCTCACATCTTTCCTTAATATCATCCTATAATTCTTTCAAAGTTGGAAAATTCTTAAACTGATGCATCAAATCTTTGGGTAATGTCATCGTGAGAAAACTATAAGTTTTCTTTTCTCTTGCAAATACCTTCTTTTCTTCAGGCTCAAAATCACTTATCGATTTTGGTAAAGTATTAGCAATCAACGGGTACTCATATTGTTTTTCAATCGGAATCCAACAATCAACATCTTGTGAGTATATGTAAGATTCAAATCTTTTCTTCCAGTTATAATAATCTTCCAATCACAGTAATTTAGGAACTTTCTGAGTTGTTCCGATTTCATTATCATAGTTCATCATGGCTTGCATCGAGGTTTGCATAGCTGAAAACGCTTGAAAATCACTCATCTTGAAGTTAAAAATTGAATGTCAAAACTTCGAACTCAAAAACGAAGGTCTTCCAAGCGAATTTTGGGGATCAAACCGGGGGGTACTAGCCGTTAGGCAGTACTATAGATCTTGTTGAGACGAACGTTTTGGCTGGAATTAGCTCTCATAACTCTTAACGGTTCTCAAGTTACGTCAGTTTTAGTGAAGACTACTTTTCTGTCAACGTACCAAAACTTCTCAACGTACCAATCTACGTACCAGACCAAATCAGCGTACCAAACCCGAACCAGAAATATCAGCGTACCACCAACCTCAGCGTACCAACTTGAGCAGCATACCAATGTGGTACGAAGTAACTGTCAACGGACCAGTTTATAACCGTCACGTACCAACTCTGAAAATTGCCTTGCGTACCAAACTTTGGCGTACCAGAAAGCTATGAATATTGCCTTCTGTACCAGAAACGTACCAAACTGTTCTTCGAGCGTACCATTTACGTACCAAACTGAGATCGACTGATTTTTCGAATTTTCGACTTTTGGAACTGGAAATTGGACCAGTGAGGTGCGAAAACACTCTAGGAACACTCAGAAATCATCTTTGACCTTGGAATCACTCAGAATTAAGAAAAAATGATGAAAAACGACTCAAACCCAAATTTCTCTCTCTAAAATTTCGAAATGGACCAAATAAAAAAAGTAGAGCAACCTGGATTGCTCTGATACCACTTGTAAAACCACGGAGGGATCTTACTACTGCATGAGTCGGATAAACAAGGAACACAAACGTAAGTAAAGCTTGGCTTTATTGATTCACAAAGAGGTTATAATACTAGAGAGAGTAACACCTTGGAAACACACAGTTAAGAGATATGAAATGACAGAACTATTAAGCTCTCTCTAACACGAACTATTTATAGTAACTTACATACTGGCCGGCGTACCACCTTGCGGACCAGTTGGTACGCCCGTACCAACTGGTACGGCGGACCATATGGTACGGCGAACCATATGGTACGGCCATCTTGGTATGTTGACTATATGACTCACACAGACGCTCTAGACTAGATACAAAACACGAGACACACGGTTGATATCTCAACTTTGTGTTCATATACTCGTTATTTTTATAAACAAATGGAGATGTTTTTATTGAACTCCCCTCCATGAGAAAACTAGATGAAAATAAAAATTTTCAAAGTTTTTGTGAACACCACTTTTATTAGAGACGGGACAAGAATGAGTGCCTCCTTTCTCTTTACAATTTCAAAATTACCTTCACATCTGAGTTTCTGCTCCTGATCAGTTGCATAGTCTCGAAAATAATTTTTATGTTTGAATACATTTATTTGTAATTCATATGAAATTATCTAAGTTCTCGAGATATGCGCTTGTGTCACAATCACTTTTTTCTTTTGTCCTTAAGTTTCTCATCCCACAAAAGTTTTTGCAGTAATGAACCATGTGGCATTACTTTCTCAACCAACTAAAATCACTTCTCTCTCTTCGCACGTATACTATAAAAAACATAGAAAGTGTTTAACTTTTATTTTCTTCAAATTGTCCTATCACCTAGACTCTCTCCTCTATACTATCCCAATCGACAAATTGCTTTATCTCTCCATGTATCATACCTATCTCTTTTAAAGTCAAATGTACTATAGCTTTACTCTCTCTCCTCGTTTAAGAAGAACAAAAATACACGAAATGCTTGAGAGTTGCAGTTCATTTATGAAAGAACATGTAACTCAGAAAAGATGATCTATTATGAGATTGCAGCTCGATGTTCACTACTTTTTCTAATTGATTTGGGTATTACAGTCGTTGAATATGGTGTAAATTAGGGTTTGGCAAGGTTAAAGATGATGAAACTTCGCTCTAGGTTAATAATAATAGAAGTTGGTAATGAAGATTGATAATGGTAGCAAAAGATGATAACGATGGTTGATATCAGCTACCATATGAAGATGATGATGGTCACTGGCTCATCATTAGGGTCTATGGGTTGACGCGATGAAGATGATTCGTGTTCATGGCTGCTTCACGTTTGAGGGGTTTTCATGAAGAAAAGGTCAACATCTACGGATCTGAATGGTTCTAGGGTGCAAAAAGAAGTTAAAGAAAATGGAGTGTTGTAGAAGTCTAGCTCAACTGCGTGTGACGGGGAAGAAAGAAAAAGAGAACAGCCTTGTCGAAGATGGCAGAAAAGGTATTGTTCTCTTTCTCTCTCCTCACTTTCGTCTCAACTTCGAACAGAACTCTCAGGCATCAACTGGAAATCTTAAGTTCTAACGGAAACTCACTTCAAGAGGAAGTTATGATGTTCAACCGAAAAAATCAAAGTTCAACCGGAAAGTACCTTCAACTGGAACTGTGAAAGTTCAACCGGAACTCGTCTTCAACCGGAAAACATGGTTCAACCGAAAAACTCATTCGGGATGAAAAACTTTCAACCGGAAAACTCTCCTCAACCGAAAAAACTCTCTAACCACCGATCGAAGCCTCGGAACGGTTATTCAGATGAACCTTAGGTTCGGACAACTGTAGGTCCGAACAAAAACATACTCGACTCAAAATTTTCGAATTTGGACAGAATTTGACGAGATTTGCAGCAGTTGATTAGAAAAAGTGATAAGGAATGATTTAGGATAACAGTTTTCACAAAATACTCGATCGAAATGATAAAAAACTTGTAAAAACACTCAAAAACCACACATTTTGTTTCAAAAATCTGAAAAAGCAACCACCGATCATTAGCATGAACCAGATAGCTCTGATACCACTTGAAAATGCGTGAGCATCGGATCATCTACTCAATCTAGCTAATTCGAATACGAAACAAGTAATTAACCGATTGTTTTATTAATAAAAAAGATCAATTACAACCAGTAAGCACTCAGAACTGAGACATAGAAAACACCTTGACAAACCCACACTTAACACTTGTTCTCACACGCTCAGTCCCCAATTACAAAGCACAAGACTCCTATATATAGCGACTGGTCGAACCTCAGGTGAACCTGAAGTTCGTCTGATCCGAACCTCAAGTTCGGACTAGATTCAGCGAGCAGCTAACTTTGACTTGATCTTGGTCTTGTCTTGACTTGATACTTCACACAACATACATATCTTGTATCTACACTTTCTATGATCATTTTGGACCTAACAATATTTATGAAGCTTTATAGAGGTCGAAAAGGAAAAATATAAACAATCGATTATGCTACCAATGTCGCCAGAAGGGACATATGGCACATGATTGTTCAACCACTACCGCTTCTACTTAAAGGAATGAAAAGATTCCATTTGTTGGTAAATCTACCAAACAAAGATTCATGGATGAACATGGCAGAGTATATAATGAATTCCATCCTACCGTTTTCAAAAATCAAGAAAGATTTATTCCTAAACTTCAACATGTTTTAATTGTAGGATGTACGTAACATTCAACTGTGACTGTTTCGTTGAGTAGTGATTTACCAAAACAACAACGGATACCTAAGGTGGTTTCTAAAGGAAATAAGGACATTGGTCGACCGAAAGTGATTCGTTTCGGGTCATTTATGAACTAACGTGTTTGACCAGTGTGCATGTTTCTTCAAAGAGACCTGTCAGTGATTGTGAAGCTCAAGCTTCAAGGAGTTGCTAATGGTGGAGTTTCCTGCATAAGTTAAATTCAGTGATTCATATTTTAAAACTGAATTTTTTTTAAAGCTAAAAATTGAAAGGTATCAGTATCGAAAGGTCAATTTTCTTTCTTTAATGCATTTCATTTGTAGTTTAGGGGGAGGAAATTATCAAAAAGCCAAAAAATAGTGTTTTTTGTTTTTCTTTGTTAAACTAAAAATCCAAAAATAGAGTTTTCATTTTAAGGGTGAGAATATGTCATGAAAAATACAAAAAACATTGAAAAATGAGAAAATGATTCGACATAATTGAGAAATGAGGGTACATTGGCGTACTGTATGTCTCATGGATAAATTAGATAAAAAAGCTATAAGATCATTATTGATGTGCTTGGTAGGCTCGACAAATCAGAAAGTATATGAATGTGATATACATTAAATACTAATGCGACCGAGTGGACAACATCTTGATGCGTACTTCAAGATATTATAAAAGATATGTGAAAAAGAAAATGAGAAGTCACTGTGTATACATGTGTTCATTTTGCAAATATTTAAACTTGTTTGATTTTCTTTATTTTCTTAAGTGATCGGACTATCTCTGCGTATACAGGAGTATCGACATGATACTTGTTCATTTAAGTATCTGCTTTATTTTCTTTGGTGTTTTGTATAATTCGTCGAACTTTCTCTACATATCCGGAAGTATCGACCTGATTGTTTTTGAATTATACAATTTCAACTTGTTTTTATTTTCTTATTTTGTTAAATCCGAGGCCTTATCTACGTATTAAAAGATCGACCTTAAGGTAGACGATTTAATACTCTGATTTCTTTTTGCATGGAACACAATGGACTATATCATGAATACAATCACTACGTGTTAAATCACAAGTGAAATCACAAAGTGTGAACACAAAAACATATCTGAGTATGTCTGATAATATGGGCTACACTGGTCAAAGCTATCTAATCAACACCTTAACATATCCAGATGTTATGGGTATGATTGTGCCTGAGTTTAAAGTTGGACAAATTATACCAGCAATCAACTTGACTTATTTGCTGAAGTAATTGAAATTGAAGTGTAGTTTAGGACTGCTAATTAAACAGGTCGTGTTGGCAGTTTGGCGGGTCAACCCAACCCGAACCCGTCACACCAACCCGAACATGACACGAATTTTCACGGGTTGACACGAATATGACCCGTTTGACCTGAATATTTTTTTAGTTTTATATATTCTACTTTAAATCATCAAACTTTTCTCAAAATTCGATATAACATTAAAAATCAAAATTCCCACATAATATAAATCATCAAATTCCAACAAACTTGAATAATAAAAAATGAGAAACACAAGTTCCAAAAAAATTTGTAACATCAAAGGAAATTCCAATAGAATCCAGTTATCAAAGATAAAAAAACAAAAGTTCCAACAAACAAAATTGCTAAAATCAAACAAAACACATTCTGGAATTGAAGTGCATTCTTCAATCTTCATTGAAATCTCTTTTTATCTTGCACTTCTCCACATGCCTTATCAGATAGCTTGTTCCACCTTTTCTCGTAGCCTTGTATACCAATCCAAACTTCTTCTTTTTTGGGTAAAGGTTACCCCGGAGATTGTATTATATACCAACCAAAAAAACAAGTAGTAGAGTGAAGTCTCTACTAGTTCTCAATTGGGACATGCCCCAAAAGAGTTAAACACGAAAGAAAAAAGACAACCAAGAAGGACAAACACCTAGATACAATCTCGTAGAAACAAAAGACGGAATCACAGAAACACATCAACCTCCATCGTCAATCCTTCCATCTCTATGAATCCCCCACTCCTCGAGCGTCTTCTGAACTCTATCCCAACGAACAATCTTAAGGCCCATGAGCTTGTACCGAACATCATCGAAAATAGCAGTAGCAATTTTATCCGGAGGCCTAGAGTGATTTCTGTGGAATCTAAGATTACGTTCTCTCCAAAGATGGTAGATTGAGGCAGCAAGAGCAACCTTACAAAATTATCTCTTTCAGAACCTTAGACCTGGCAAACTGACTGACCCAGTTGACAATAGATCCCCAATCATTCGGAACAGTAACCTTTACCCTGTTACAGACCATGCTCCAAACCTTCTTCGAGAAGGAACATTCAAAGAAAAGGTTGTCGCACCCCCAAAATACCACTAACGGAGTTTATACCGTTAAGGGGCACGACTAGACCAGGATCCACAACCATAGTTACAAATACTAAACGAATCAGGGTTAGTTCAAACACAAGATAGAAATCAAAGTCTTAAATTACATACGCAGCGGAAATAGTTATCCTGGCACTAACCACGTGCCTTACAATTTCATTGTTTTAGAATTCCCAAGTTTAGTTTAATTATCAAAAACAAAGGTCTTCAAATGCCATGCCAACCTCCAGCGGATACTCCTTAGCGATCTGCAAAAGTTTAAACCACGCAAGTGTCAACCTAACGGTTGGTGAGTTCACAGTGGGCTTGTCATGCATTGGCCCGGTCTCATAATCATAGTTCGTATCAAAATGTACTTACAAAATATTCATTTGTGAAAAGCAATGCTCGTGTTTAATTCTCAGTTTATAAATGGTTTGTCCGTGACCACGTCATCGGGTATGTACTAGTTCCGTAAAGTTAAAGGACTCAACCGATATCGCGGGTAGCTAATCCGTTGTTCCATGCTCTAAGGAAGTTTGTACCAAAGCTGACTTATTTTGTGGGGGCCGAGCCATCCCGTACGGTGCGGACCTAGTCATCGCGGTTTCTGCCTCCCCCGTGTCCTCTCGGGACCACGGTCAAATAGGCTGATATTGTTCCTCCGTGCACTTCCCGTGTCACGGGGCGGAGTTTGTCAAACTCCAGTAGATCTACCCAACATCCCCTCGCTTTCACAAATTAATGGCACAATTAAGTTGAGGACTTTTAAGTTATAAGGCATCCTTAGAAAACATGTGATATCATATGGTTTTAGACCTTAACCTACACTAGCCATATTAAAATGTTTTCAGTTTTGTTTCAAAAAGCAGTTTGATCAGAGTTCGCAAGTGTTCCCATAAAACACTTCAGTTCATCAAGTGGGTGCCGAGCATCCCGAGTTCTCAAGTTTATCAGTGAGGTGCCTAGCACTCTCGAGTTTGTCAGCATTGTTTTTCGTTAAATTGTTCGGTGTGGCCCAACGGACTCACGGTAAGCGGGTTAGTGACACTCACCTTTGGTTGCACTGCTACACTTCAAGTAATCCAAATACTGTTGTTTAACGAAGACCTAGAACACGTTTAGGTCTTAAGTATTAGTTTCGTGTCTAATCTTTACTTAACGTCACTATGGTCCATAACATAGCACGTTGCAACTATGACTCGACATACCGACGCACGACACCAATGGTTGATCATAAACAAGGGTTCATATGAATCAGATTCAAGCATGTTTCATCATAGTATAATCATGTAAGTCATGGCATAACACTTAAGCAAATTTCACAAGTTTGGTTTTTAGGTCAGGTCTTAGTTTCGCTAGCATAGTTTCGCTAGGCAGTTTCGCTAGGTGCACGGGCAGCACTTTCGCTAGGCAATGCCCGGTGACACAGTTTCGCTAGGCTAGTTTCGCCCGAAACTGCCGGCGCAGTTTCGCTAGCCTAGTTTCGCAGGGAAACTGGTTTGAACTTTCGTTCAGGTATTTCGCTCGATAGTTTCGCTCGAGCTGGTCTGGTCAGGTTCCCGGCGACACTATAGTTTCGCTGGTCAGTGTCGCTGGAAGGAGATGTAATTTCGCTACTTAGTTTCGCCCAGAGAACAGACAGTTTCGCTGGTCGCGAAAAACATACGGATTTGCCTAAAAATCAACCTAACAGCTTCTGATCATACATGCAATTCATTATCTAGCATCCATAGGCATTTACTAACATAAATCAAGCAACTTTATCATGTTTAACATGCATTTTGATCAACAAATCTCTAAAATAGGTTCAAAACCCTAAAATGACCTAGTTTGCACAAATCTCTTACATGGATGGATTTCACACGTAAAGTTATCAACTTTAGTACAGATCTAGCACTCCTAAACAATATACTAGCAGATCAAGCAGTTACATGAAGATTTGAGCATGCTTTAAGAAGAAAACATATAGAAAAGCATAAAACATGGTTTTTGGGACTCACGGATGATTCAAGAATCGATAGACGAGATGAGATGGTGGTCTAGAGGCTAAGATCTTGGTCTCTAGATGGTATTCTCGGCTGACCAGGTTCCAGAGAAGTGTATGTGTGTGTTGGTTGTGAAATGAGGCAAATGAGGCTACTAGGGTTCATTAAGTTTATTTATATCAGAGGCTAGTTTCGCTGGCAGTTTCGCTGGCCAGGCGAAACTAGCTTCTGGTCACGAGTTGACGGGTAGTTTAGCTGGCTACCGGGCGACACTATAGTTTCGCCCGTTAGTTTCGCTGGCTACCAAAACAGGTCAATTTTCACATAATCAAGTATTTACAATTTATCATACCATTCACAATAATAAGTCATGTATTTAAATCACATTGCACATAAGGACAATCAATGATGAGCACATAACACATATGGGCGGGTTCGGTGATCAACCAAAGGTCGTGGACGTATTCGGCCTAGTTAAGCATTAGTTACTTAAGTTAACACTTATAACGTAACTAACGGGTTTGTCTAACGGAAGTTAACCTTGAAATTCTCGGGTGTCACATCATTCCCCTGAAATTGGAATTTTCGTCCCGAAAATTATTCTTGTGTCGTAGCGTTCGCAGCATCAGCTGTCGTCATTGCTATCGTCGCTGGGGGAAGAAAGCAAAATTTTTAGGGTTGTCACATCCTCCTCCCGTTAAGGAATTTTGGTCCCCAAAATTAAATTATACCTTGAGTTTCTGTGGACGTTTGCTCAAACAAGTGAGGATACTTTTTCTTCATCTGATCCTCACGCTCCCAAGTATATTCAGGTCCACGCCTTGAGTTCCATCGCACCTTGACGATCGGAATCTTGCTACGTTTGAGGGCTTTCTCCTCGCGTCCCATGATTTCTACTGGTTGCTGAATAAATCTCAAATGTTCGTCAATTTCCAATTCCTCCAAGGGAATTATTTCGATGCCTTCAGCCAGACATTTCTTCAGATTGGAAACGTGAAACACGTTGTGAACTCCATCGAGTTCAGCAGGGAGTTGCAATCGATAGGCCACCGGGCCTACTTCCCCAATAATTTCAAACGGACCGATGTAGCGAGGATTTAACTTTCCACGCTTCCCGAAGCGTATCACTCCCTTCCAAGGAGATACCTTCAACAATACTTTGTCACCCACCTCGAACTTTAGAGGTTTTCGGCGTTTGTCGGCGTAACTCTTTTGTCGATCACGTGCTGCAGCTAGCCGTTGCCTAATTTGAATAATCCGTTCGGTCATATCATGGATAACTTCCGGTCCAGTGAGCCCTTTCTCACCCGTTTCAGCCCAACACACGGGCGATCTACATTTCCTGCCGTAAAGTGCTTCAAAAGGTGCAGCACCTATACTTGAATGATAACTATTGTTGTAAGAGAACTCCACCAGTGGAAGGTGAGTCTCCCAATTTTTTCCAAAGTCAAGGACGCAAGCTCGGAGCATATCTTCTAAGGTTTGAATCGTTCGTTCCGTCTGACCGTCAGTCTGCGGGTGATAGGCTGTACTCATATCTAGTCGGGTTCCCAATGCTTCCTGCATTGATTGCCATAACCGGGAAGTGAATCGAGGATCTCGATCAGAAATGATAGTCTTAGGCACACCGTGAAGCATCACAATTTTGTCGATGTACAGCTTTGTCAATTTATCCATATTATCACTTTCCTTCATCGGAATGAAATGTGCAGATTTGGTTAACCGATCGATGACAACCCAAATCGCATCCGGTTGATTTGATCGATGAGGTAATCCCGTTACAAAATCCATGGAGATGTCCTCCCATTTCCATTCTGGGATCTTTGGTTGTTGTAGTAAACCAGAAGGCTTTTGGTATTCAATCTTGACCCTTGAACATGTTAAACAGTTAGCCACATATCGAGCAATGTCGGCTTTCATATTCGGCCACCAATAAAGATTCTTCAAGTCCTGATACATTTTATCCGATCCAGGGTGCACCGAGTATCTTGACTTGTGAGCCTCGTCCATCACGAGCTCATGGAGACTTCCAAACAGTGGAACCCAGATTCTGTCATTATAGTATGTGAGTCCATCGGACTTAACTTCAGAATGGCCATCTACACCACGCAGTGCTTCAGCTGCGAAGTTCTCTGCTTTCAAAGCTTCTCGTTGGCAGTCACGGATCCGATCCGGTAATCCTGAATGTATTGTAAGTTGAAGCGCTCGTACCCGACGAGGCTTTTCGTACTCTTTTCTGCTTAGGGCATCAGCCACAACGTTGGCTTTTCCAGGATGATACTTAATGGCCAAATCATAATCATTTAGTAACTCGACCCACCGTCGTTGTCGCATGTTGAGGTCTTTCTGATCAAAGATGTGCTGTAAACTTTTATGATCAGTGAATATCGTGCACTTTGTTCCGTATAGGTAATGTCTCCAAATCTTGAGTGCATGAACAACGGCTCCCATTTCCAAATCATGCGTTGTATAATTCTTTTCTGTATCCTTTAGTTGCCTGGACCCGTAGGCAATTACCTTGTCTCGTTGCATCAACACGCAACCGAGTCCTTGAATCGATGCATCGCAGTAAACCACAAAGTCGTCTATTCCATCGGGTAACGCGAGAATTGGAGCCGAACATAACATATCTTTAAGCGTTTGGAACGCGCGCTCTTCTTTCTCACCCCATCTGTATTGCACTCCTTTGTGCGTTAAGGCTGTTAAGGGTTGGGCTAATTGAGAGAAACCCTTAATAAACCTTCGATAATATCCGGCTAGTCCCAAAAATTGTCGGATTTCGGTTGGCGCTCTAGGTGTAGACCAGTTCTTGATAGCTTCCACTTTGGATGGATCGACTTGAATCCCATTCTGATTAACAATGTGTCCAAGAAATTGGACTTCGCGGATCCAAAAATCGCACTTCGAAAACTTAGCATAGAGCTGTTCCTTGCGGAGCAATTCCAATATAAGTCGCAGATGCTCCTCGTGTTCTTCCTTCGTCTTGGAGTAGATCAGAATATCGTCAATGAAAACTATTACAAACTTGTCGAGGTACGGCTTGCACACTCGATTCATCAAATCCATGAATACCGCAGGTGCATTGGTTAGCCCAAACGGCATAACCAGGAACTCGTAGTGCCCATACCGAGTTCTGAAGGCAGTCTTAGGGACATCTTCATCCCGAACACGAAGCTGGTGATATCCAGACCGTAGATCAATCTTTGAGAAGTAACTTGAACCTTGAAGCTGGTCGAAGAGATCGTCGATTCTAGGTAATGGGTACCGATTCTTGATCGTAACTTTGTTAAGTTCTCGGTAGTCGATGCACATCCTGAACGTTCCATCTTTCTTCTTTACAAATAGTACCGGAGCTCCCCACGGAGACGAACTTGGACGGATAAATCCCTTGTTGAGTAGCTCTTGAAGTTGTGCAGATAGTTCATTGAGTTCACTCACAGCCAAACGATACGGAGCGCGCGCAATCGGAGCGGCTCCAGGAGTTAGATCGATTCCAAACTCAACTTGTCGGAATGGAGGCAAGCCAGGCAGATCTTCAGGAAATACGTCTTGGAAGTCGCGAACTATCAGGTAATCATCAATTTTGCGCTCGGGATGTGTCGTGTCAGTGACGTTCGCAAGAATCGCGAAGTGACCCTTACGGAGGCATTTCTGAGCTTTAAGGAATGAAATAATGCCGGTGACTGTTCCACCTTTCTCACCTTGAACAGCTAATACTTTACCGTCTCCGAGTGGGATACGAACCACTTTTTCTTTACATAAGATTTCAGCCCGATTCTCGGATAACCAATCCATTCCTACTATAACGTCGAAACTACCAATTGGGAAAGGCATAAGGTCAATTCCTAGGGTATGGCCCGCTAGTTCTAGCTTACAATCCTTAACTATCTCGGTCGTATCATGAAGTTTACCATTTGCTAGTTCTACCACATATTTAGCGTCTAGGGCAATCGGTTTAGCGTTAATTAGTCTAGCAAATTTAGTGGAAATAAAGCTTTTCTCAGCACCAGAATCAAATAAAACAGTAGCAAAGAAACCGTTCAAAATAAATTTACCATTGATCACGTTGGCGTCATTGCGAGCTTCACCCTGGCCCATGACGAAAGCTCGACCTCTACCATTTCCACCATTTCCGTTCCCACCATTACCATTGCCATTCCCATTACCATTACCTCCGCCGTTACCATTCCCACCATTATTTCCCTGATTTCCGTTCCCTTGTCTTCTTAGCTGAGGGCAGTCTCTTTTAATGTGGCCTGGAGCACCACATTCATAACAATTCCCGTTACCGTTTCCCCTGGGAGCTTCATTGTTGCGGTTCTGACCATTGTTTCCATTGCCCCGATTGTTCCCATAGTTGTTGTTTCTTCTGGGGCGGTTTTGTTGTTCAGGCAAAGTTGCCCAACAGTCCTTCGCTTCGTGGCCTCCCTTGCCACACCTTTCGCAGCTCATATTCTTCCTACAATTACCAGCATGATGCTTTCCACACCTGTTGCACAAGGGCAGGTTACCCCTGTAGTTACCTTGACCATTTCCGCCCTGGCGGTAGTTACCACTGTTATTCCCAGACCTCTTGCTTTGACCTTGGGAGTTATAAGACCTCCCAGTGCTGTTTCCAACACTCTGAACATTCATCGAGTTTTCAGGAGCTTCATCATCAGCCTTCCTCTTGCCACTCAAGGCAGTCTTCTCGGTGGCTTTCGCAGGTAGAGTACCTTTCTCGACCTCTTGATCAGTGAGTTTGTGAGCCAAACGAATGGCTTGCTGTACGGTCGCAGGGTTGCTGGCAGTCACCAATCCTTTGATTTGAGGCGCGAGGCCCTCCAGATAACGCTCAATGCGTTTGAACTCAGCATCGACCATTGAGGGGCACAAGACCTCATACTCGTGATATCGTGCAGTGTACTGTTCAACCTCAGACCCAGACATCTTTAAATTCAGGAATTCGCCTTCAAGCTTCTTCACTTGGTCGCGGGGACAGTATTCCTCCATAACCAGATCCTTAAATGCTGCCCACTGCATGTTGTTGGCCGCATCTAGCCCAATCATCTGAATCTCGGAGTTCCACCAGGAGAGTGCAGCTCCTTCGAAAGTACCAGTAGCAAACTTAACCTTGCTTTCAGCTGGGCAATTACACATGGAGAAGACCTTCTCGGACTTCTCAATCCATCGGAGGAGTCCTACAGCTCCTTCTTCGCCGGAAAATGTCATCGGCTTGCAGTCCATGAAAGACTTGTACGTGCAGTGGTGTTGGTTTCCTGATGCATAAATAGTTCGGACTTTAAAATTAAACAGGTCATGATATAATTGCTTTGTGCCTTAACCGGCATAATAGTTACCCTGTGCGGCATATGCAGCTTGGACGGCTGCCACCGCGGCTTGCACATGTTCCGTAATCATTGCTTGCAGCTGTGCAGGCGTCATGTTTATGCCACCTGTTCCGTTTCCTCTTCCAGACATCTTGCTGAACAGTTAAAGTAGCCAGTGTTCAGTCACAGTTATATATTATACATATCCCATAATATGTATATTAGCCAGTTCCCGTTATCCCGCTATTAGTCCAGAAAAATTTTCGTGCAAATTGAGGCGTCGTCGAAGAACGTCGTAAATGCTATCGTCGAAGGTCGGCTTCCCATAAAGTCACCGTCGGCGTAGTCGTCGTAGTAGAAATCAGGACGTAGCGTGTAGCATCGTTTCGTTGTCGCTTTCCCCAGAGTAGTGTGCGTATTTGCGGTCGCATTTCGTATTCGTGTGTGAAAATTTCCTAAGGTCTTTCCGTTAGACTACTTAGACACGGTCTATATATATACTTATATATATATATATACATATATCTGTACGTACTAAGCTTTTACTTACACAGCAGAGCGAGTATCCCAGGTTGGCACGTAAAAATTTTGTCTTTGGGAATTCGTTTGTTCGTTTTGTAACCAAGGTGTTCAAGTTGCAGTTTCCAAATCGTTTTCAAAAATGATTCCAGTTCTCTGCAACTTATGGCTCTGATACCAATCTGTCGCACCCCCAAAATACCACTAACGGAGTTTATACCGTTAAGGGGCACGACTAGACCAGGATCCACAACCATAGTTACAAATACTAAACGAATCAGGGTTAGTTCAAACACAAGATAGAAATCAAAGTCTTAAATTACATACGCAGCGGAAATAGTTATCCTGGCACTAACCACGTGCCTTACAATTTCATTGTTTTAGAATTCCCAAGTTTAGTTTAATTATCAAAAACAAAGGTCTTCAAATGCCATGCCAACCTCCAGCGGATACTCCTTAGCGATCTGCAAAAGTTTAAACCACGCAAGTGTCAACCTAACGGTTGGTGAGTTCACAGTGGGCTTGTCATGCATTGGCCCGGTCTCATAATCATAGTTCGTATCAAAATGTACTTACAAAATATTCATTTGTGAAAAGCAATGCTCGTGTTTAATTCTCAGTTTATAAATGGTTTGTCCGTGACCACGTCATCGGGTATGTACTAGTTCCGTAAAGTTAAAGGACTCAACCGATATCGCGGGTAGCTAATCCGTTGTTCCATGCTCTAAGGAAGTTTGTACCAAAGCTGACTTATTTTGTGGGGGCCGAGCCATCCCGTACGGTGCGGACCTAGTCATCGCGGTTTCTGCCTCCCCCGTGTCCTCTCGGGACCACGGTCAAATAGGCTGATATTGTTCCTCCGTGCACTTCCCGTGTCACGGGGCGGAGTTTGTCAAACTCCAGTAGATCTACCCAACATCCCCTCGCTTTCACAAATTAATGGCACAATTAAGTTGAGGACTTTTAAGTTATAAGGCATCCTTAGAAAACATGTGATATCATATGGTTTTAGACCTTAACCTACACTAGCCATATTAAAATGTTTTCAGTTTTGTTTCAAAAAGCAGTTTGATCAGAGTTCGCAAGTGTTCCCATAAAACACTTCAGTTCATCAAGTGGGTGCCGAGCATCCCGAGTTCTCAAGTTTATCAGTGAGGTGCCTAGCACTCTCGAGTTTGTCAGCATTGTTTTTCGTTAAATTGTTCGGTGTGGCCCAACGGACTCACGGTAAGCGGGTTAGTGACACTCACCTTTGGTTGCACTGCTACACTTCAAGTAATCCAAATACTGTTGTTTAACGAAGACCTAGAACACGTTTAGGTCTTAAGTATTAGTTTCGTGTCTAATCTTTACTTAACGTCACTATGGTCCATAACATAGCACGTTGCAACTATGACTCGACATACCGACGCACGACACCAATGGTTGATCATAAACAAGGGTTCATATGAATCAGATTCAAGCATGTTTCATCATAGTATAATCATGTAAGTCATGGCATAACACTTAAGCAAATTTCACAAGTTTGGTTTTTAGGTCAGGTCTTAGTTTCGCTAGCATAGTTTCGCTAGGCAGTTTCGCTAGGTGCACGGGCAGCACTTTCGCTAGGCAATGCCCGGTGACACAGTTTCGCTAGGCTAGTTTCGCCCGAAACTGCCGGCGCAGTTTCGCTAGCCTAGTTTCGCAGGGAAACTGGTTTGAACTTTCGTTCAGGTATTTCGCTCGATAGTTTCGCTCGAGCTGGTCTGGTCAGGTTCCCGGCGACACTATAGTTTCGCTGGTCAGTGTCGCTGGAAGGAGATGTAATTTCGCTACTTAGTTTCGCCCAGAGAACAGACAGTTTCGCTGGTCGCGAAAAACATACGGATTTGCCTAAAAATCAACCTAACAGCTTCTGATCATACATGCAATTCATTATCTAGCATCCATAGGCATTTACTAACATAAATCAAGCAACTTTATCATGTTTAACATGCATTTTGATCAACAAATCTCTAAAATAGGTTCAAAACCCTAAAATGACCTAGTTTGCACAAATCTCTTACATGGATGGATTTCACACGTAAAGTTATCAACTTTAGTACAGATCTAGCACTCCTAAACAATATACTAGCAGATCAAGCAGTTACATGAAGATTTGAGCATGCTTTAAGAAGAAAACATATAGAAAAGCATAAAACATGGTTTTTGGGACTCACGGATGATTCAAGAATCGATAGACGAGATGAGATGGTGGTCTAGAGGCTAAGATCTTGGTCTCTAGATGGTATTCTCGGCTGACCAGGTTCCAGAGAAGTGTATGTGTGTGTTGGTTGTGAAATGAGGCAAATGAGGCTACTAGGGTTCATTAAGTTTATTTATATCAGAGGCTAGTTTCGCTGGCAGTTTCGCTGGCCAGGCGAAACTAGCTTCTGGTCACGAGTTGACGGGTAGTTTAGCTGGCTACCGGGCGACACTATAGTTTCGCCCGTTAGTTTCGCTGGCTACCAAAACAGGTCAATTTTCACATAATCAAGTATTTACAATTTATCATACCATTCACAATAATAAGTCATGTATTTAAATCACATTGCACATAAGGACAATCAATGATGAGCACATAACACATATGGGCGGGTTCGGTGATCAACCAAAGGTCGTGGACGTATTCGGCCTAGTTAAGCATTAGTTACTTAAGTTAACACTTATAACGTAACTAACGGGTTTGTCTAACGGAAGTTAACCTTGAAATTCTCGGGTGTCACAAAGGTGGTTATGTGTTTCAATATCAGAATTGCATAGGTGACAACACATCATATTCATACAACCTTTTCTTCTATACCACCTCAGCAACTTATCCTGAGTTCGTAATTTGCCTCTCAAAACTAGGGGTGTTCAAAACCGGATACCCGGAATTTCGGGTATCCGAAAATTTCGGATATTGATTTTGGCTATCCAAGTCCAAGTCCGAATTTCCGGGTATCCGAAATTTCGGATATCCGAAAATTCGGACTTGGACTCGGATAATTCAAGCGGATATCCGAAAATCTAATTTTGTTTAAAAAACAACAATTTCAAAAGTTAAATAAGCATGTTCCAAAACATACATAGTCCAAGTTCGACCCAAAAACAAATATAGTCCAAGTTCGACCCAAAAAAAAACATAAACATAGTTCAAATCTTCAAACTACAAATCAAATTAACCAAAAAAAAAACAAACATAATAATATAATATCTTGATTTCTTCCTTCACCCTTATGCCTTCTTTTCATCTTTCAAGTTTTCCACCACCTTACACACACAAAAACTAAATATTAGAAACAAGATTCGTGAAATGACCAGCAATCGCTCGATATGATGATCGGTTTTCTGTATTAAAAATGAAAAAGGATGTCAAGCACAAAATCAGTGTACTAACATTAACACATAATAATTAATTATAAAATCTATATTTTAACAATAACAGTCAAGAAAATAAATCTTGTAAAAGATTAAATGTTATAAAATATCATAATTGGGTTATCTTGTTGGTTGGGTTTGGATATGAGATGATAATATGATGTAATTGATGATGTTGATGTGAGGCAATGGACCATGATCTGATCTGATCCAAGATCCAACTTTTAGATCCAGATCAGATCTATAGTTTTAATGCTAACACAGTTTTATGAAGAAAAAAAAACACAAATTTTCTATGAAAGAGTATTTCTCTTGCAAATACAAATGGCACTAAATCTCCCACTTTTAATCATAAAACATGCTCCTAAAACAAATTTGTACAAATGCAACCAGATAAGAACTAATAAAGAACCCATTTTAAGATCATTGGAAGATAGATAACCCACCTGATATTACCTCCCAGATCGTGAAAACAACTCGAATATGCCACAACAACTCTTCCAGGATGTCGTATTTTGCACTGCTACTGGAGTTGGAGCAGGTGGAGCCTGCATACATTTTCATAAATTTATAAAGCATGCATCTTGGGGAGTACCGAAAGTTCAGAATGTACAACTAACAGAAGAATGAATCATAAAGATAAAAAAAATAACATGATCACAAAGACTATGTTTTTACAAAATAATTTACTTCTTAAATATAAAACCTTTTAGGTTGTTCCAAGGTTGGCCGTTTCATCAAGCGTTTCATCAACCGTTTCATCAATAAAAATCGTAGGTTGTTCCAAGGTTAATTCCTTCAACTCTGTAACATAGTAAGACATACACAAAAGTTATTCCATTGTAAAAATATACACAAAGAATATAAGGGTAAAAAAAAAAAACTAGTAACATACCTTCTTCCATCTTCTCAATTTCAACTAAGACCATCCTTAACAACTAAATTAAAAATATGAGCTGCACATCGCATATGTAGAAAATCCCCATTCAAGACACCACATTCCCAATGATTAAACACCTTTTTCAAATGTTTAATAGCAAGGTCATTAGAACTAGCATTATCGACGGTCACAGTTAAAATATTCTTTAAACCCCATTCAACCAAACACTTCTCAACGGCTCTCCCAATAAGGACCCCAGAATGACCAATGATAGGACAAAAATTTATGATTCTTTTATGCAAAACCCAATTATCATCAATGAAATGTGCGGTCAAACACATATAAGATAAGTTTTGACCCGAAGTCCAAGTGTCGGTGGTTAAGCATATTCTTGATGACATATTCTTAAAGATATCAACTAATTTCCTTCTTTCCTCAATGAATAAGCTATAACAATCTCTTGTTACAATCGCACGTGAAGGTACAACAAAATGAGGATTTATAACCTTACAAAAAGCCCGAAAACCCTCCCGCTCCACAAAAGAAAAAGTTAACTCATCAACCATTAACATTCTTACCAACGCTTTCCTAATTGCTTCTTGGTTAAACTCCCAAAGCTTAGGAACCCCTAAGTGTTCAACAGAACCATCATCACTAACATGGGTTTTTGACTCAAGATCAATTAGTTTCTGTTTTTTATCCAAGTTCGGAGGGTATTTATTACACGCAAGTATGTGATTTTTTAAAGGATTAGTCCCACTTGAGGTTGCACAACCTACATCTTTATCACAATACTTGCATTTTGCTCTATCTACTACATCAGAATCAACAAAAAACTCCCACCAAGGAGATCTCCTTTTTCTCACACGTGTTGTAGTAGGAGTTTCACTTACAGAAAAGTGAGAACCAGAAGGCTGTCCACATGGGGGTTTTGCAGCTTTTTTAGGTCTTTGCTTGTTCGCCTTTGCCCTTGACACCACCTCGTTTTCAGATACCATCTCACAATCCTCGGAGTTGCTTGTATTATGCTTTTCCATTGATCTAGTAGGCTGCAAAAAAGAACAAATTAAACCAAGAATGAACTTCAACAAAATTGAAATGATTGTATAATGAACTTCAACCAAGAATGACCCAATTGGTTTGACAACACAACAGGTCCTGGTCTGATTGGGTTCCATCTGAGCCCCCAAAACAATTTATGTTCAAATACACATTTTACAGAAGCTAAAGAAAGCTTCACCGGCACAGAAGTTAGTGAATATTCGAAGAGTGTTGAAAATGGTCAGACTAGTGTATCGTGCGATTATGATGAAAGCAACAAAACAAACAGTGTATACAGGGGAAGTACTGGGAGTGATGTAAGCGATGACAGCAGGTCGAGTAGTTACAATAGTGCGATTTATAAACCACACAAGCAAAATGACACAAGATGGGAAGCTATTCAAGTTGTGAGATCAAGAAACATACATGGATTGGCCTGAGATTGAAGATGAACAGGCATAATCGAATGAGTGCGATCTGCGCGGACGAATGAGTGCGCCGCCAGCGCCGGAGACCTTGCTTCCTTCGCCGGACGTGGACAGCGACATAGTGGAGATCGCCGTGGAGACTGGTCTGTGGAGAAATCCAGAAAGGGGAAATCGTGGAGGGAGGAGGCGGACGTCTCACGTCTGAACTCTGAAGTGTGAACCGTGAACCCTAATTCTTACCTTACATTACTTAATTCTTCAATATAAAATAATTTTTAATTTATTTTAATTTTCGGAAACCGGGTATCCGAACCTTCCGAAATTTTTATAATTTTTAGTCCAAGTCCAAGTCCGAATTTTCGGATATCCGAGTTTCGGATATCCGAAATTCCGGGTATCCGAAAATTTCGGATAATTCGGATACGAAATTTCGGATAATTCGGATACGGATTCGGACTCGGATATTTTTGAACACCCCTACTCAAAACCAACCACAAGAGGAAGGAATGCCTCGGGATGCAAGCAGAAAACCAAACAACATGCATCCAATGGACCTCACCATAGTGTTGCTTGATCGAGTTCCATGCAACAAAAGAAGAGAACTCACAGAACCGATCGTCCACCCTCCAGACATATCTATCAGGCTGATCATTAAGGACGGGGATAATTATGCTGTTAAGGGCAGGAAAACACACCTGCCAATCCATAGGCCAACTCCAATTACCATCATGGACCAGATCCGCCACCTTAGAAAAAATAGTGAACCCCGCATTGTGAATTCTTCTAGGAGAGATAACAGTGGAAAGGGGACCTTCGACACACCATTTATCATACCAAGCTGAAATGTTATGACCATCACCAATTTTAGCCCACATGAACGAGACCAGACATCTTTGTAAATTCTTCCAAAGACCGAGTTAGACACATGGTTGACCGGAAATCACCTCTAGCAAACAGAAAGAGATCATCCGCAAAACAAAGGTTTATTAACTCTTGATCAGCACACATCTTATGGAATCTGAAATGGGGATCGCAGTTGACATTATGCTTCAGCAGCAGGGTAAGGACCTCCATAACTAGCGTAAAGAGATAGGTAGATAATAGATCTCCTTGTCTAAGACCCCGTTTACCCTTAATGTACCCATGAGAATCACCATTAACACAAATCGAGAAGGAAACAGTGGAGACATATTTCATAATCCAATCCACCATGGTATTATGAAACCCAAAGCAAATAAGGATATGATTTAAGAACTCCCAATCTACCGTATCATAAGCTTTCTGAATATCCACTTTAATTGCACATCTAGGATCACCGGTGTGGCAGTGATAGTTGTACATCAATTCTTGAGATAAAAGGATATTATTCGTAATTAATCTCCCAGGAACAAAGGCTGACTGGTTAATGCTAACAATGTCATCCAAGGACCCTTTCATACGATCAGCTATAATTTTGCTTATCACTTTATACAGCACGTTACAACAAGCAATTGGCTTGTAATCAGTTATGCTACCCGGAGTCATGACCTTAGGAACAAGCGCAATGATTGTGTGATTGATGTCCTGGAGCAACTTCCCATACTGAAAGAAATCCTGAATAGCCCTCGTGACTTCTTTACCAATAATCGTCCAGGACTGTTTGAAAAAGGCCGAAGTGTAACCATTAGGGCCCGGAGCCTTGTTATCCCAATCCAAACTTCTTGCATTTACACATGAGTTCTTCTCCTGCTTGTGTTTTTAGAAATTCAAAATGAGTCCATACATGGGAACACAACATTCTCCTCCTTCCATCCATAGGAGATGCACTATTTGAGTGATTGAATCTATCAAATTTGTACAAAGACAATTTCATATTTCACTAATACACTTGGTTAATAAAGTGATAAAATACAAAATATTGATAATAGTACTCTAAAACTAAGAAATTTCAAAGAGTCATCACAGATACATTTGAAAAGTTATAAGCTTTATTTTATAAGTTTTAGATATTTAGCACTAAAATTTTGTTTTGGTTGCATACATAATGCTATTTAAGATATTTAAATGATATTATGAAGTTCTATTTCTAAATAAAATGCATGAGTGGGTAAATCATGTCTAGTGTGGATGGCAATATATGATTTTCTTTTCTACAACAAAACACAAAAGTTCTATTTCCAATTTCCCAGTAACAACAAAATATTCATCGCATATTTTTGCATTCAGTTTACTCCATTTCTAGTTAAATTACCTTTTGTTCCATATACTTCAATAGATCTTTAAGGCCTTCACATTCCAAAAAGTAAATAGTAAATCATATCTACTATGGATGGAAAGAATCTAAGAACTTACGTCCAATGAAGAACACATAAACAATCATGGCAGATGAAGAAGAAACAAATAACATAAACAAACATGGTAGATGAAGAATAAACAAAATACATAAAGAATCACGACAAATGAGGAACAAAGAACGAAAGTATCAGTTCTAAAGAATAGAATCCTTATCTTAAGTCTTTACAAAGGATGAAACTGAGAAGAATATGGAACACTCGAATGTCGAATAACCGATTTTGGAAGATGAACATGATATTGAAGATATGAAGGTAGATATATGAAAATGAGAAGGAAAATGAAGCGTCGACCGTCAATTCTTATCGGGCGGAATGCGCTCTGGATTTGGAATTTGGAAATTTGGAATTTGGAAATTTGGAATTAGAAGCGTACAGATCTAAATAGCCGCCTAAATTTAAGGTTTCTATGGTTAAAAAAATGCACCCTTAACTTCTAATGTGTACCTAAAATACCTTATATATATAATTAATTGATTTTTCTAATAAATGGGTCAACCTGCTAACCCGTCGGGTTTGACCTAAACCCGACCTATTTAGCTTTCTAACCCGTTGCGTTCAACCCGAAGTTGACCCAAAACCCGTTTAGCTTAAATCCTAACCCACGAAATTCGTGTTTAACTTGTGTCGTGTCGTAAATTCAAACCCCTAGTGTAGTTCAGTATGTTATGACCAATTTGATCCCAAGTTGTGATATTTCTTACAAAAGACAAAAAATGAGTGAGATTCAGTATTTCATTTCTGTATTGCATTTATGTTGCATATCTTAAAAAGCCAAAAGATTTTAGGTGTGTTTTAGCATAATCTTAGAAAACTCCAAAAGATTTTTGGCTGTTTTGATATAAAGTTTCAAAAAGCCAAAAAAAATTTGTTCTTATTTGTTCTCGACTGACCGCTACGTGATACAAAACAAAATTTTCGAAAACAAAATATCTTGGTTCTCCGAAAGAGATTTTTTGCCCAAGATTAAATTAATTTTCGTAAATCGAAAAAGAAAAACTGCAATTTTGTCGTCTAAAGTTGCAGGTTCTGTGTGTCAAGACTCAAACATGGTGAAAGGAGGAGCTATTGAAGAATCTTTCACAAAGTGGATTTTAAAGTTCAAAAACTTGTTCAAGTTCTTATCTAGCCATGCAAGCTCTACAACTAACGAAAAATTTCAAGTTGAAGATTTGATGCAATTATGCTGAAGATTATAAATTTGAGTTTTTTTTAGTTTAGATACATCACACGTTAAGGGAGGAGTCTGTTAGAGCACAATTCAGTGTCTCGTGTGAAGTATCTAGAATGAGCTTTAGAGTGAGTTAGTATGTCAACGAACCATGTGTCACACGCCAACCGACGATGGAATATGTCGGGGTGCGAAGATTGTCCAGATGCACACAACACTAGCCCATTTCATAAAATTCAACCAACACATTTCATAAAATTCAACCAACACATAGAATTTAAGTCATAAAATTCATAAAATTCAACCAACACATAGAATTTAAGTCATAAAATACGATAATCAAACATAATAGCATAAACTAAACAAAAAGAGTCCATTATTTAATTAGGTCTCTCTAAAGCCGATGCAACCCTATGGTGATGATATCCGAGTCAAACTGCATTACCTGCAACATGTTTATAATAAAAAAAGACAACTAAATAGTTGGTGAGAATTCATAGGTTAATGATAACGTTCGAAAGTATGCGTACATGAATTTAATAAAACGATAAAATGATAAAAACTATAAGTTAACGTAATTAAGCTTCCAATCACAAGGCGCCACACGCGAGGCATGCCAAGTGGGCTTGCCAAGCCAGTAGTCTATTACTATAACCCGGACATGTTTAGTGTTAATAATTATGTTCATCGTTCATCGTTCAATCAATCAATCAATACAATCATACAAGTTTCAAATAAATATAGAGTACGCATGTGCAAATAGACTTTTGCAAAATGATACATGTTTCCCCAAAAAATTAAAGTAAAAAGGGGCTATGAAAACTCAATTGATAGGTGAAGCTGATTAGAGTGAAACTGAAATAGTGACGCAAAATCAAACCCGGAGATCACCTCGACGATCGAACGTGATAATGGACCACCGAAAGGTAAATAAATAAATAAATAATAAGTAAATAAATAGATAAAATGTGTAACTCGAAACGACACGATGGACACGATCGGATTCACAACTCGTTGGTGCCTAGGTACGTAGGATGATACGTACTTTGAGGGTCGATCCTAAAACTAAGGTCATAAAAATATACATTTTTCATATTTTCATAAAATGGCCGAGAATACAATTTTTATCCTAACATTACATAATTCTGCATAGTCATGAATTTATCTAGTCATAGGCTCGAAATAATATAATAATAATTTTCTTATGGATAATTCCCTAAAAATCATACAAACAATATTTAACATACAAATTTCTAGATCCCATTTTATTATATTATTTCCATAAGGTTTTTGGTTATAATTTATTTCTTTTCAAGATTACTTACTATTTTCAATATCATTATGAATTCTAAACATGGATTATGGTCACATCATGAAAAATGTCATACTTTTCTATGAGGGGAGTAGATCTAGCAATTAGAAGCCATAAGAATCATAGATCTACATCAAATGATCAACAAAACGTAAACTTTATTATGATCTATCCTAGATCTGGCAATTTGGAGGTCATAAGACTCATGGATCTATCTTAATGCAACATAAAACATTATTTTGATCAAGAATACCTTAGATCTAGCATCAAGCACATAAACTTTTAGAACTACATCATTTTAATCATAAAGATGAAATATTTATCATGCTTTCTCTTAGATTTAACAAATATTCATTAAAAGTAACACAGAGGATCAAGCTTTAACATAAAAATGGTGACTTGATCATGAGATGAGAAGAAAGATTCATGGAGAAAACAAGATCTAACCTTTTTGTGATGATTTCTAGCCTTAGAAACCTTTAGATCCACTAGATTTTTGCTCAAAATGGTGAAAAGATGATGAAATATGATGAAATTTACGGAGAATGTCGGTTGGTGCTTTTTAGGGTAAGAAAGGGTTGATTGGAAATGAAGAAAAGGGCCTTAAATAGAAAATTTTAGGTTTTTGGCGTGCTGATCACGTTGCAGACCTCGACTAGGGTTCATGAGCAAACTAGCGGTCTGCGAGTCCAGTCCAGCGAGCACACTTCTTTCGGTTTCTCCGATTCGTGCTCGCTTCTTCGTTTTAAGTGTTTTCGGGTCCCGTTTTCTCCTAAATTACCCATTTAACCATCCCAATATGGTTACCACATTATATCCACACAAAATGAATATAAAGATGCCACGTATCGAACGAGATGTTTACCACCCCGCGCGTTGCTGCGGGGTTGAATATGTATACTGAAAGAAAGTCAAAAAGTTAAGTGGTATGAAATGTAAAAGTTTAAAAGTCTCGCGGTGAAAGTATAAAACTATAGAAGTATACTAAAAATGAAAGTAGAAAAGTTAAAAGTTTCGTGGTAAACGTAGAAGAAAAAAAAAACTTAAAACAAAAATAAAAACTTTAAAAGTTACAGGGTAAAAAGTTAAGGAGTACAAAACGTAAAAGTCTAAAAGTCTCTTGGTGAAAGTATAAAACTATAAAAATATACTAAGTTAAGGGGTATAAAACGTAAAAGTCTAAAAGTCTCGTGATGAAAGTATAAAACTATAAAAGTATACTAAAAACGAAAGTAGAAAAGTTAAATGTTTCGTGGCCAAAGTAGAAGACGACAAAACTTAAAACAAAAAAAACACTTTAAAAGTTTGAGGGTTAAAAAGTTAAGGGATATAAAACGTAAACGTCTAAAAGTCTTGTAGTGAAAGTATAAAACTATTAAAATATAATAAAAACGAAAGTTATAAAGTTAAAAGTTTCGTGGTCAAAGTAGAAGACAACAAAACTTAAAACAAAAAAAACTTTAAAAGTTAAAGGGTACAAAACGTAAGAGTATGAAACATATATGACTAAACTATGACAACCAAAAGTTTACTATTTCGTTAAATAAAAAAAAGTTTAAAAGTTTAAGGATAGAAACTGTCAAAACCCCAAAGTTTTGTGGCCAAACTTTGAAAAACAAAAAGTCTTCTATTCACCAACTAAATTTCATTGTATATATAATAATTATGGTTAACAAATAATGCATATAACACGTTTTTGGGTCAGCTTGATGTACGTATTACTTTTAAGCGAATCACCAACGTTACGCGACTCGATCAAGTGCGTGATTAATCATAGCATGATTTGTGATTATAAGACTCGTAAATATGATTAAATTGATATACAGAACTAAAAAATGTGATCTCCCGGTTAAAAATCGAAATCATGCAGGATTTACCGATCTTTCACCGATTGCGTTCTAAACCTCAAATTCTCGCACGTTTTCGCTTGCATTTACTTGTAAGAGTAATTAGTATTACTTTACTTGTATGAGTAACTAGTATTATACACAATCCTCATACATGCTCAGATTGCTTGAATTCTAGTTAAACGTAATTATCGGTGTGTTCACACTAAAATCCCAAATAGTGATAAATCGAACATCAATTCGATCAACGAACATCATAATGGATCCAATAACATAAAATTAAGTTAATAAACTTCAAAATTGATCAATACCCATATATTTGATTATCAATCATCAGATCGGGTTTCATAACGGATACAATCGGACAACCGGAAAACAGAAATGTTACAGTCTCCCCTACTTTTGGGAATTTTGTCTCGAAATTAGATTCAAGAAGGTTGAATGAACAACTGAGTGTATTTGGCTTTCATCTGATCCTCACGCTCCTAAGTGAACTCTGGTCCACGTTTAGACTCCCAACGAACCTTAACGATTGGGATCCGGCTGCGCTTGAGTCGTTTGATTTCACGATCCATGATATATTTCAACTGGTTTCTCAACGAAATGCATAGACTCGTCGATCTGAACATCCTCTAGCGGAACATAAATTGGCTAACTCGGAAGGAAGATCAAGTCGATAAGCCACTTTATTGATTTTCTCGAGGATTTTGAACGGACTGACATAGCGAGGTGCTAGTTTGCCCTTTTTGCCAAATCTGAAGCCGCCTTTCTAGGGAGATACCTTTAGGAGAACAAGTCGCCTTTTTCAAACTCAAGAGGTCTACATCGTCTATCGGAATAACTCTTTTAACGACTTCTAGCAGCGAGCAAATGATCACGAATCTGAGAAATTTTATTAGTCGTTTCCTGAATCAACTCAGGACCAGTGATTTGAGACTCATCGACCTCGGTCTAACAAATAGGCGAACGACATTTACGACCATATAGAGCTTCGAACGAGTCCATACCAATGCTCGAATGATAGCTATTATTCTAAGAAAACTCAATCAGCGGTTAGAGAGTATCCCAACTGTCACCGAAATTGATAACACAAGCACAGAGCATATCCTCGAGAGTCTGAATGGTGCGCTCAGACTGACCATCGATCTAAGGGTGATAGGCATGGCTGAGATCCAAATGAGTTCCCAAGGCGGATTGAAGAGATTGCAAAAAATGAGAGGTAAAGCGACCATCACGATCAGATATGATAGTCAAAGGAGTACCATAATGTTTAACAATCTCATTAACATATATTCGAGCGAACTGATCAACTTTAAACTTCTCACTAATAGGAAGGAAATGAGCGGATTTGGTCAAACAATCGACAATGACACAAATGCTATCGTGATCTCAGGAAGTTTTCGGAAGAGCCGTGCTGAAATCCGTCGAGATGTCCTCCCACTTCCAAACATGAATTCTCGGCTGAACGAGTAAACTGGAGGGTCGCTGATGCTCGGCCTTGACTTTCAAACAAGACAGAAACTTAGCCACGTAGAGCGCAATGTTTTTCTTCATATCAGGCCACCAATAAAGTTTACGAAGATCAAGATACATTTTATCCGAACCGGGATGAATAGAATAACGAGATTTGTGAGCCTCGTTCATGATAAACACTCGAAGATCATTTCGGTCAGGAATTTAGAGATGATTCAGAAAATAGAGAAGTCCATCAGATTTAGTTTTGAGCTGTAGCTCGACACCACAACATAGTTCCTCATGCAAATTACCACCTTCAACTGATGCGCGCTGAGCTACCAGGATGCGAGCTTTAAGATCAGACAGATGAAGAGAACCCTGAAATAGAATCGGCTTAACATTCTCCTTACGACTAAGTGCGTAGTATACAACATTAGCTTCTCCTGGATGATCGCGAATCTCGTAGTCGTAGTCGTTTAAGAGTTCAACCCAACGACGTTGGCGCATGTTGAGTTCTTTCTGATTGAAAATGTGCTGAAGGCTCTTATGATCAGTAAAGATTACGCATTTGGTACTGTAAACGTACTGTCTCCAAATTTTTAAGGCAAACACGACCGCACCAAGCTCGTGGTCGTGCGTTGTGTAATTTTTCTCGTGGATTTTAAGTTTCCTTAATGCGTAGGCGTCACCTTTCCTCGTTACATGATGACGCAACCGAGGCCCTAATTCGAAGCATCGCAATAAACCACAAAATCGTCGTTCCCGTCAGGAAGAGTCAGAATAGGAGCATCACACAACTTTTGTTTTAGCGTTTGAAATGCATTGTCCTAAGCAGGTCCCCACTCGAAAGGTCTACCTTTTTGAGTTAAGGCAGTGAGTGGTATGGCGATACGAGAGAAGTTAGAGATGAAACGCCGATAATAGCCCGCTAAACTAAGGAACGAGCGGACTTCGGTAGGTGTAGTAGGGGCACACCAACTCATAGCGGCTTCAATTTTGGCAGGGTCAGCATGGATACTCTTGTCATTGACGATGTGTCCCAAAAATTGAACGTCTTTTAGCCAAAATTCACGTTTGGAGAACTTCGCGTAGAGCTGCTATTTCTTTAGGATATCTAGCACCAGACACGGGTGAGATTCATGATCGGCTTTAGACTTTGAGTAGATCAGAATATCATTAATAAAAACAATGACGAATTTATCAAGATAGGGTTTACAAACACGATTCATGAGGTCCATGAATACAGTAGGAGCGTTTGTTAACCGAAAGGCATAATGGTGAATTCAAAATGATCATAACGAGTGCGAAAGGTGGTTTTATGAACATCCGCCGATGCAACCCTAGGGTGATGATATCCGATTCAAACAACATTACCTGTAACATGTTTATAAAAAAAAGTCAACTAAATAGTTGGTAGGAATTCATAGGTTTAATGATAACGTTCGAAAGCATACGTACATGAGTTTAATAAAATGATAAAATGATAAAATGTATAAGTTAACGTAAGCCAACCCTTGACAATTAGGCTTCCAATCACAAGAGGCCACACACGAGGTAGGCCAAGTGGGCTTGTCAAGCCAATAAATTTATTACTGTAACCCCGACATGTTTAGTGTTAATAATTATGTTCATCATTCAATCGTTCATCGTTCAGTCAATCAATCAATACAATCATACAAGTTTCAAACAAATATAGAATACGCATTGAAAATAGAGTTTTGCAAAATGATAAATGTTGCACCCCAAAAACATTTAAGTAAAAAGGGGCTATGAAAACTCAACTGATAGGTGAAGTTGACGAGAGTGAAACTGAAATAACGGCGCGAAAACCCGAAGATCACCTTGACGATCGAACGTGATAATGGACCACCGACAAATAAATAAATAAATAAATAAATAAATAAATAAACAAATAGATAAAATGTGCAACTCGAAGTGACATGATGGACACGATCGGATTCACAACTTGTTGGTGCTTAGGTAGGATGATACGTACGTCGAGGGTCGATCCTAAAACTAAGGTCATAAAAATATACATTTTCCATATTTCAGAAAATGACCGAGAATACAACTTTTATCCTAACATTACATAATTCTCCATAGTCATGAATTTATCTAGTCATAGGCTCGAAATAATATAATAATCTTTTTCTTATGGATAATTCCCTAAAAATCATATAAACAATATTTAACATACAAATTTCTAGATCCCATTTTATTATATTATTTCCATAAGGTTTTTGGTTATAATTTTTTTCTTCTAGATATATTACTATTTTCAATATCATTCTGAATCCTAAACATGGCTTATGGTCACATCATGAAAAATGTCATACTTTTCTATGAAGGGGAGTAGATCTAGCAATTAGAAGCCATAAGAATCATAGATCTACACCAAATGATCAACAAAACATAAACTTTATCATGATCTATCCTAGATCTAGCAATTTGGAGGTCATAAGACTCATGGGTCTACCTTAATGCAACATAAAAACATTATTTTGTTCAATAATACCTTAGATCTAGCATCAAGCACATAAACTTTTAGATCTACATCATTTTCATCAAAAGGATATATTTTTTATCATGCTTTCTCTTAGATCTAACTTAGATCTAACAATTCTTCATCAAAAGTAACATAGAGGATCAAGCTTTAACATAAAAATGGTTACTTGAACATGAGATGAGAAGAAAGATTCATGGAGAAACCAAGATCTAACCTTTTTGTGATGATTTCTAGACTTGGAAACCTTTAGATCTACGGATTTGGGTCATCAACTCTTGGAGTTCTATCGGCACCAGTCTGTATGGAGCTTTAGCCACCACCTTCGCGTTGGGAACTAAATCAATCCTGAATTCCACGTCTCGGTCGGGTGGTATCCCCAGTAAATCATCCGAAACACATCTTTAAATTCCTGCACCATGGGTAGTTCATCCAATGTTGGACCGTGGACTGTAGTGTCCGTTACCACTGCAAGGTATGCCTGGCACCCATGCAACATGTACCTTCTCGCTTCTAACATCGAGCATAACAATGGTTCATTTTTTTCACCAAAAATGGTGACTTTCTCCCACTTATCGACGTTATCTCTATCACCTTTCGATCACAAATGACTTTTGCGTGGTTGCAAGATAGCTAATCCATCCCCACGACCACCTTGAATTCTCTCATTGCCATCGAAATGAAATAAACTAGATATTATTTGTCACCGACGGAGATTTTTCATCCTCGACATACATCATAAACAAATATACATTTATCATTAGCAATTTCTACCTCTAAGGGTACATTTAATTTTTCGATCATAAATGAGGGGTGCTTAATAAATCATATGAAACAATTGATCTATTGGCCCCCGTGTCAAACAACACATGGGCAGGTATTGAATTTACAAGAACAGTACTTGCCACCATGTTTAGATCTGAGTTGGCCTCATCGGCCGTGAGTTGGAAGGCTCCGCCCGTAGCTTACGACACTTCCATCTTCCTACTACCTTTTGTTCCCTGTTTCTTGAGCTTTGGGCAATCCACTTTCTTGTGCCTCGTTTGGTAGCAATTATAGCATCTGGGCACTTCAGACAGGCAACTGGCAATCCCATGACCCTTCTTGCCACGGTTAAGGAAAGGGCGATCTTTGAAGATACATTCACCGAATTCCCTTTATTGCAGTACTTGCATTTCGAGCTACCCCCTTTTGAGTCCTTATTCTTTGAAGACTCGCCCACTTTTTGCTTTTTTGGAGGAGTAGGATGTCCCCCAGTGGGCCTTCTTGCTTCTTGAGCTTCTTGCTGGGAAATACCAAGTTCTCCCGCCCGTGCTTCGTTTATCATTACTCCACCATAGTGAACTGGGAAAGGGGTATGAACTCCCTAATCTTTGGTTTCAGCATGTTCCGGTAAAATAACATTCTTGCCCCTTCGGTTGGCAGCACATCGCCGTAGAATTTTCACCCGATCAATATAGATCCTAGGAATTTCATATACCATTTGAGTATCCCCTTGTTCAAGTTTGAGGAACTCTTGTTTCAGTTCATTGACCATGGAGGTCGGGTAATAATGCTCAACAAATAGTTCTTTGAACTCAGCCCAAGTAATGGCATTGGCCGCCTCCTCACCCTTTTTCTCGGACCTTCGCATCACACCAATCTTTAGCCCGGTCTACTAATAGACCCGTGGCATAAACGACTTGATCGGTTGCCTCATAGTGGCACCTTTTGAACACCCCTTCCACATTAATAATCCAGCGGTGACACGCTATCGGGTCTGCATCACCCGTATATTGTGAGGGTTTACATGCCACAAGTTCCTTGAAGGTACATCCCTTCTTCAGCTTACTTATCTCCCCTTTATTGAGAAGAGCATTCTTTAAATCATCTAACTTTTCATTCAATGTGTTAAGAAGATCCTCTTGGATCTTTTGCACATATTCAAGGAGGGCTGCATGAATAGCCCTCCCTACTTCATCCCAAATTTTGGCCCTTAATGCCTCATTCTTCTGTTCATCCATAGGATCTCTATCATTTCGGTCCATCATGGTTCTCCATAGTTAACAACATATTAGATCACAGTTTCAATTTCCTTTGCCTTTAGCAAGGTTTCTCGAGTTTTGATGGCCTTTACCAATTTAACTCCCACAGGTTTATACGAGGTCTTTAGCCTAGGTTATAACCCGTTTCTACCTGCCACCCAATACTTATTCACTTCCGGTTCAAGTGAACAACACTTCCCCGTGGTTTTCTCTATGTGATAGTTATTAACTTCACCCTTTACAAAACATACATGAAAACCATTAATTAATTTAAAATCCATCAGTAATTTCTAATTTCATAACTAATTGAACTTACCTGGATACTCAATCAAGCTTAAACCGATCACTCTTCCTGTTTCATGAGCTGACGGTTTGAGTTCAAGCACTTTTCAAGTACTTGAATCCCTCAAACCTCGGCTCTGCTAAATTAAGTTCTCTGTTTGTTATTTACATTCACGCCTTTTGGAAAGAGCTGCTATTTCTTAGTTTCTAGGGTTTATTTCTTAGTATCCATGTTATTGCAAAATCTTAACTCTTAGTCATGTTAGAACTTGGACCCAAAAAATTTAATTTTTCCAACATGCCTTTGAGGACATTTACAACATGAATTCACAGTTTACCATCCAAAAAAATAGTATTTAACTTCTAACATTTAATTAACTAAACAAAAGACACCTTGAGATTTCTTGATTGTGAGTAATCGTTCATCGTCAACCTTGAGTTGCATCCGGTTAATGATTTTCCCTTACCTGCACATTACCTACTTCACATGTGAGTTTCTATGCTATATTACAAGTAAATACATTGAAATATTAAAGAAAAACAAAATTTCCAGTAATTGCTCCCCAATTGTATCGCTGGATACAATTTCCTCTCCAAGCAATACGCTTGGCGTGCCATGCGTATCGCCTGCAGAAGGCACTGATCCAAGCGACGCTTGGAGCAGCATGTAAGGAATATCACACTTGATATTCTGGTTGAAGACAAATTTTGAAGAAATTCCGGCTGAACTAGGTTCAAGCAGAAGTCTTGTTCCAAGCGGAAAAGACACTTCAACCAAAAGAAGCCTTTTGTACAAGAAGTGAATATTTCGGGTGAACTCTGTTATCCACCAGATAAAGAGTTCAACCGGACTTTTCCTGCAACATCTTATCAGCTGTCATTTCGCAGTTAAAGTATTCTGGTTGCTTCTTTTTATATCAAAGTTGCTCTTCTCTTTTGGTATGCTGCTGGATCACACACCACAAGCCCATCAATTGAAGATTATTCTTTTGGTAGTTAGTTTGACTTTTGTAGTCAACGGTCAAGATGATCGTATGGAAATCAATGGCTATCATTGATTTCCCTTGGCACTATATATAGCATAGTTAGCTCTCAACATTTTGTATGCATGAATGCATGCATAAATACTTTGTAATATTTTTGAGTTAATGCAAATAGTGCCGAGTAAAGTTTACTTCTTGTGTTACTATCTTTATGCAAACAACTATTTATTACAAGTGTTTACCCGATAAGTAGAGAGGAGATTAACTTAATTCCGCAAGGTTAATCTTACAAGTAAATCTTGTTATTAAACTAAGTGTTTAAATCTCGATCCTACAAGTGGTCTTAGAGCTTTAGCTCTCACTCTGAAGACTCTAAGTGCTTCAAAGTTGATATTTACTCGTTAACTCTACAACTTTAAGCTTTTCTTTCTCTGAAAATTTCTCAAAATGAATGATCTCAGTGTTATTTCTTCAAACGGTAGCACAAACAAACCACCCATGTTCACACCTGATGATTTTGATACATGGAAGCTCCGTATAGAGGGGTTTGTTCGAAGTTTAGACCACCGTAATTGGAATTCACTAAATGTTGGTCCAACTATTTTGGCCGTACCATCCGCTGATGATGAAAATGTAAACATTCCAAAACCACTTGACAAATACACTGACATTGATCACAAGTCACTTGAGCCAGACTTCAAGGCCTACTTGACCTTGCAAGTTGCACTACCCAACTCCATACTTGTTGGATTTATAGGGTACAAAACTGCATTTGACTTGTGGAATGCTCTAAATGAGATGTATGAAGGTACAACTGAGGTTAAGGAAAACAAAAATATGAGAACTTCAGTTACAAAACTGGTGAATCTTTGACAAACCAGTATCTTCGTTTTGTTTTTCTACTTGATGAACTTCAAAGGGCTGATGTAACTCTTGAACAAGCTGATGTAAACAGAAAAATCCTTAAGGTCACTACCCTCCATGTGGACTGTTTATACTGTAAGCATAAGGGAGTGAAAGAATCTTAAGAAAATGAAACTAAGTGAACTTCATGGCATTCTTTGTGCTTATGAAATGGAGATAAATCTCAAACAAAACTCAGTTTCTGAACCTACTCAGCCACAGTCAACTGTTCTTATCACAACTGATTTTCAAAGCCAAAGAAATGTGACCCCCACCTTTTCAAATCAGTTACCTTTGGTCAATTTTTTCAGAAAATGTCTCACATAACTTTGAAAATACTCACCATGCCTTTGTAGTCACTGACTCACACTGTAACTTCACTCGTAAAGATTTAGAATGCATTGGTGCAGATGATTTGGAAGAGATGGACATTCTTACTCAACTTGCCATGGTTTCTGTAAGAGTCGAACGTTTCTATAAGCGTACAGGGAGAACTTACAAAGGAGCCAAAGAATGCTCCTATTGGTCTCGACAAAAGAAAAGCCAAGTGTTATAACTGTCACCAACTAGGACATTTTGCAAGAGAATGCCCAAGTCCAGAAAACAGGGTCAGTTCCAAAACCAAACTCAAGCTAAAAATCAAGGAAGCCATTATCAAAACAACAATAGAAACAAGAACAACAACACACTTGGTGCTTCAAGCTCACAACTAACTCAGCCAAAACCAAGCGGAAGAGGAAGCAACAACAACAGCAACTCAACTACATCTGTAGGTAATCAAACGGAATATGTTGACTGGGAGGAAGTCATTATGGAGTTTGAGCCTACCAACCATTCTCTTATGGCAAAGGAGGAGTCATCATCCACTTAGGTAAACTTTATCCTTGAGAACGTGTTATAACACTTATGCTCTGCGTGTGTTGAACAAGTTGAAAGATACATAAATCATAACTCTGAGCTAATTGAAGAATTTTAAATCTAAAAGAGTTAAAGGAATGAATGTTTTAGAAAAACTGAAAGCTCATACATTTCAATAGTAACTGTTTTAAACGAAGAAGTTGAGCAATTAAAGCAAACCAACTAAAATTTAGAAACTAAGATTGATGATTTGATTTCCAAACTGAATGCTTCAATGAAAGAAACCCAGCATGCTAAGGCAGATGTGGGTGCACTTGAAGTAAAGCTAACTGAAGCTCAATTCACATGTGATAAATTTCAAAAGGCTAATGAAAAAGCTGAGAAACCGTGGAAAGGTGCTATGTATGGGAAAACTGGGTTTGGTTACACATCTGTCAAACCACTTAGTGATTACTTACTGGTGATTGAACCTATTTCAGCTTTACAAACTGATAACAATGTTAGTTTAGTTGTTGATATTGCTTCACAAATTATTGTTTAAAAGGAATTTGAATCTAATAAAACTGAAATCACTGATGCAAGCACTTATGCATCAGCTGATCAATCAAAGATTTTGAAACCAACTGTTGAAGTTCCTCCACCCACTTTTTATGAACCCAAAGATTCAAAAGTTGGTGGAAAACAGGTAGAAAATGTCAAAACCAGTAAAAATTAAAAGGTTGGAAAAATGTTTTCAGTCAAGAAACCAGCGAAAAATCCCCTAGGTACACTCAATCTTATGACTCTTCCAGGGTTTCCGAGTGTATAGTTTGTGGTAAAATTGGTCATTTGGCAGCAGTTTGTTACTATAATCCTTTGAACAAAAATCAATCTTCAAAATTAAAAACTGTGAAAGTGTTGATACCTGAAATGTGCGTCGTGTGAAGTATCGAGCGAAGACCAAGTTCAAGCCAATATAGGGTTGGCCGAACCTGGTCCGAACCTGAAGTTCGGACCGGCCGAACCTGGGGTTCGGTGGGAGTTCGGCCGATCGGGTATATATAGTTGTTTGGTCTTTGTATTTTGGGTTCTGAGCGTGTGAGCGAATCTTAAGTGTGTGTTTCTGAGTGTGTTTCTCTGTGTCAATTCTCTGTGTTTACACTGGTTGTAATTGTTCGTTCTGATCAATAAAACAATCGGTTAATTACGTTTCGATGTCCGGATAGCTAGATTGAGTAGACGATCCGTTGCTCACGCATTTTCAAGTGGTATCAGAGCCTTCTGGTTCACTCTACTGATCTGTGGTTGTTATTCTCGGATTATTAAGCGGTTTGGAAGTTTTCTCAAGTTTCATTACGTGTTTTCTATCATTTCTGACGTGCATTTTGTGTCAAAACTGTTTCTAAACCATTTCCTATTAGTTTTTCTGAGTCACCATATCAAGTTTCGTCAAAATCAGTCCGTTTTTGCGAGTTTTCAAAAAAATGTTCGGCGAGAGTTCGGTGGTAGATCGGTCAAGGTTCGGAGTTTTTGCGTTCGGAGCTAGTTTGGTGTGAGTTCGGAGCTTGACATAGTTTCGGACAAAGTTCGGTGCTAGTTCGGAGGCTGATCAAGGTTCGGACTAAGTTCGGAGTAGGTTCGGACGGCAGACTAGGTTCGGAGCAAGTTCGGAGGGCGGAACTTTTCAAATTTTCAACGATGTCGGAATTTCAAGCTTTTGCCGCAATGCAAAGCGCGATGCAAACCATGTTAAATTTTGACAATGAAATTGGAACAAGTCAGAAAGTTCCCAAATTGTTAAAGCTTGAAGATTACCAAAATTGGAAGAAACGATTTTCTGCTTATATTAGCACGAATGACATTGATTTATGGATTCCAATTCGAAAGTTGTATGAACGACCAATGGAAGATGGAGATCTTAAAGAAATTCAAGACTTTGACGGTGATGAAAGAAAAAGTTATGAGCTTGAAAAGAAAGTTTATGGATATCTTACTATGGCGTTACCTACTGAATTGCTTCATCAATTTAGCACTTGCAAGAAATCTAAGCAATTATGGGATGCTTTATCCGCAAGATGTGAAGGAAATGCTGATTATAAGAAGAGTCGAAAGAAAGTTTTGAACAAAGAATTCGATAATTTTCAGAATTATGACAATGAAAACATCACTGCTCTAGTTTCAAGATTTTCTCATTTGATTAGTGAATTGAAGGTTGTTGGAATTGAAAAATCTGATGCTGATTTAAAGGAAAAGATCATGGAAGCGTTACCTGAAAAGTGGGAAAATTATGTCTTGCTACTCACACATGACAAGGATTATTCTACAATGACATTTCATGAGCTTACTGGAAAACTTCACGCTCGGGAAATGGAAATGTTGAACAACAAGAAGTCAACTGCTATCTTACAAAATCCTGAATTATATCATGGAGAGAATACTGCAAGCATAAGTGCAAAGTCTAAATCAAATCAGAATACAGCACCAAGTGTTGCTTTTCTAGCTGGAGCTTCAGGAAATTCTGATAATAATTCTTCAAGAGGTTGCAATTTCTCAATTCCAAATTTTACAAATCAGAATACTTTTTCTGCTGAATCAACGGAGGATTGTGCCAAAATGATTTCTGCATTGATTTCATCGTCTTTTGGTCTGATTCTAAAAAATGTTGCTGATGCAAAGTTAACCAGTGAGGATCTTGAAGAACTTGATGATGATCAATTGACTGAATTGGATGTTTCGTGGCAATATGCTATGTTATGTCAACGGTCAAAGAGGTTTTTCAAGAAACATGGAAGACGTATTTCTGGTGACAAATTGGGATTTGACAAGTCAAAACTAAAGTGTTTCAAATGTCAACAACTTGGACATTTTGCCAAAGAATGTCAACAGAAATCTGATATTCCACAATCATCCAAGCCTGGTTTTACTCAACCATCCACAAGTAACACAAACAAGACAACAGCATTGACAGTTCAAAAAGATGGTGCTATTGATTGGGGTAAACATTTTGGATATGATTCATCAGCTTTAATAGTTACTCATGTTCAACAAGAAGATTATTGTTCAGATACAAATTCAGATACTAGTTCAGATACTAGTTCAATACCAAGTTCGTATGCATCTGCTGAAAACTTGGAGAGTTTGATGAAGGAAAATGCTTTGTTGATGAATAAAGTTCAACAATTGACTGAAGAATTTGAGGTGATTAAATCTGAATTGAAGATTTCTAAAGAACGTGGAAAGGGTTTGGTTTTGAAGAATCAGGATTTGACTACTGAAATCAAAATGTTGAATGAAGTTTTAGAAGTATTGAAGCAAGATAAGAAGAATGCTGAAACTTCGAAAGCTGAAATTTGTGAAGAAAAGGGTGAGTTAGTCAAAGAAGTGCAGAAATGGAAGGAAGAAGCCGAAGATGCTGCAAATGATTTTCAGAATTTGTTTGATAAATCCAAGATTAAGCTTGATTTGCTTACTAAGCGTGTTGAAGAATCTGATGCTAAAATCAAAGCATATCAAGTTGATATGGAAAAGTTGTTGGATGACAAGCGTGAGTTGGTTAGGGTTAACAAGGTTCAAACTGCAAATCTGGAAATTCAAAAGAGAAATGAGGATAAACTGAAGAAGGAGTTACATGAAGGACTTGATAATCTTCGCTTACAAAAATTTGAAACTCACAAAGTTGCCAAGCGTTTGATTGCAAAAGAAAAGGAATTTGCAGAAGCTCAACAGCGAATTTCTGATCTCAAAATTCAAGTTCTTGATGCTAAAAGATTGCTCAACAATGTTTCCAATTCTCAGGTTTTCACAAGCTTCTTAGCAAATGATGCAAATTTTGAAAGGATGTTTGATAAAACTGCATCACCCCCTGCTCATATCAAGGAAGCTGTAACACAAGTGAAAGAACAGGTTGATGATTTTGATTATTCAAATATTTCATCTTCTACTTCTGAAGAAGCAAAGGTTGTAAAGAAAAGGAAAAACAAGAAAAACAAGAAAAAGGTCTTAAAATCTGAGATTCCTCCAGCACCAAAGTTTGTTTCAGGTTCATCTTCTACTGATAATGAGAAATCGGCTACATCAAGTGACAAGATTCAGTCTCAACATGAATTTGATGAGACAATCTTCTATGAACAAAAGAAACTTCCTGATGTGAAAGCCGAATTCACAAGATTGGCTAAGAATGGACACCAGAGTTCAAATTCTGAGGAGAAGATTTCTGGTAAACAAGTTGGTTTGGGATTTCAAGAAAAGCATGTTCAAGTTGAGAAGGGTTCAGCATCTGAATCATCAAATCTAAAGAAGCTTAAAATGAAGCAAATGAAGAAGGATGTGTTCAAAGCAGACAAAGTTCAACCTGAAAGGTTTTACAAGGTCAAAGGTTCTGAACAGTTATTTTCTGACAAAGAATTTCCTCTTCATTGCGTGGATGCTCGGAAGATTTCAGAAGTTTTTGTGAAAGATAATATTTCTTCTGCAAGTTCTCAATCTCGTAGCCCAACTTCTAAATGGGTGCATGATCATAGGCATCAGGTATATGATTCTCATTCTGATCATGTTAGAGATATTCATGTGTGTACTTCTGTGCAGGAACATCAAAAGTGGGACAAATCGACACGTTTATGTTATGTTTGCCGCCAAAAAGGGCACATGGCAAAAGATTGTCCACTTCCTGCTGAATCAAATTCAAGGTTTCACAAGAAACCAGTTTTTGGTAAATCTGCCAACAAAAAGTTCTTTGATGAAAAAGGCAGAGTTTTTGATGCATTTGAACCTACATTCTTTCAAAAACAAAAACGTTTTGTTCCAAAGTTTTCAAAGGATCAAAATGTAGGTTCATCATCACAGTCACCTGTGACTGTTTCATCGAAAACTGAATTACCAAAACAACAGGAATGGAAACCTAAGGTGGTTTCAAAACAAAATCAGGACACTGGTCGACCAGAAGCGATTCGCTTCGGGTCATTTGTGAACTAATCAGGGTGTCCAGTGTGCAGGTACTTCTTGAAGCCCTATCGATGATTGAAAAGTTGTCGATGGAGGAGTATTCTGTTTAACTTAATTTTCAATTTTCTAAACTGCAAATTTTCTGAATTCTAAAATCTGAAAAAAATATCCGTGTTGATTGATCAATTTTCCTTGTTTCCAAATTTTTTTCTCAAAAAGACAAAAATAGAGTCTTATTTTGTGTAAAATGAAAATCCAAAAATAGAGTTTTCATTTTAAGGGGGAGAATTGTCAGTAAGGGGGAGTAATTGAGAAAATGCATGGTATGGGGAGAAGGTGAATACATGCAAAATCTATAATGAAAGAAGGTGAATACATGCAAAATATATAATGAAGGAAGGTGAATACATGCAAAATATATAATGAAGGAAGGTGAATACATGCATAATATAAAAATTGTGAGAAATTGATCATTGGGAAATGATGGTAAATTGGCATACGTATCTGACTCATGGATAAAGTAGATGAAAGGGCCATAAGATCATTGTTTGATGTGCTTGGTAGGCTTGGCAAATCAGAAAGTATTCAGATGTGATATACATTAAATGCTAATGCTTGACCATGTGGACAACATCTTGATGCGTATTTCATGACACAAAAAGGAAAATAAGTGTGACAATAGTAATGAGAAGTCACTGTGTACACATGTGTTCATTTTGCAAAGATTTAAACTTGTTTGATTTTCTTTATTTTGTCAAACGATCGGACTTTCTCTGCGTGTCGAAAGACCGACCTGATTGTTGTTCGTTTGACGTTCTGCTTTATTTTCTTTGGTGTTTCGTATAACTCATCGGACTTTCTCTGCGTGTACGGGAGTACCGACCTGATTGTTGTTGAGTTATACAATTTCAACTTGTTTTATTTGTCTTATTTTGTTAAATCCGAGGCCTTATCTGCGTATCGAAAGATCGACCTTAAGGTAGACGATTTAACGTTCTTATTTCTTTTTGCATGGAACACAGTTGACTATATTATGAAAAATATTATGCGTTGTGAAATTTCACAAGTGCAATCACACAAAAGAAAAAGAAAGAAAAACAGAAAATGTCTGAATATGTCTGATAGTGTGGGGTACACTGGTCAAAGCAAATCTAATCAATACTTTAACATATCCAGATGTTATGAGTATGATTCTGTCTGAGCTTAAGATGGACAAATTATACCAGCAATCGACATGACTTGTGTGCTTCAATTAGTTGAAATTGAAGTGTAGTTCAGTGCGTTATGATCAATATGATCCCATATAGTGATCTTTCTCATACCAAAAATAGCGTTTGATTCTGTGTTGCAATTTCATTTCATTTCAAGAAAAGTACAAAAAGATTTTTGGTGTGTTTTAGCATAAATTTTGAAAAATCCAAAAGATTTTAGGTTTGTTTTGATATAAACTTTCAAAAAGCCAAAAAGATTTTGTTTCTGCTTTATTTTCGATCTGATCAACATGTGATATAAAATCAATTTTCAAAATCATATCTTGGAGTCTCGAAGAGACGTTTTGCGCCAAGATTATTTAAGTGATAATGCAGGATGCTGTCGTGCAAGCTATCACAACTTCAAGTCTTCTGAAGCTGTTGATAAAGACCAGAGATATAATAGATATCATCAAGTATTCAAGCTCAAGCTACAATTGAGTTGAGGAGGAGTTTGTTCGAAGATTCATTTCATTGGATAAACGGATTCTTTACTTGAGGGGGAGCTTGATTGAAGATGCATATTTGATGATGTTGAGAAGAAAAGAGAAGAGATACTGCACACGACGAGGGGGAGTTTGTTGATACCTGAAATGTGCGTCGTGTGAAGTATCGAGCGAAGACCAAGTTCAAGCCAATATAGGGTTGGCCGAACCTGAAGTTCGGACCGGCCGAACCTGGGGTTCGGTGGGAGTTCGGCCGATCGGGTATATATAGTTGTTTGGTCTTTGTATTTTGGGTTCTGAGCGTGTGAGCGAATCTTAAGTGTGTGTTTCTGAGTGTGTTTCTCTGTGTCAATTCTCTGTGTTTACACTGGTTGTAATTGTTCGTTTTGATCAATAAAACAATCGGTTAATTACGTTTCGATGTCCGGATAGCTAGATTGAGTAGACGATCCGTTGCTCACGCATTTTCAGAAAGGTCAAAACTAGTCAAAGAAACTAACAAGAAAAGTTTCACCTGTTAAAAGTCACATGGTTAAGTATTTTGAATCTGATTCAAACAAGGTTCTGATTGGAAATGAAAGAAATGGAAGTTTTTCTGTGTTTAAGCAAAATAATTTTCTGGCTGAACCTCAAGCGGAACAATTTTCTACTCGAACTCAACTTCAACCGAAAAACAAGAAAAATTCCAGATCAATCACTGCTTTAAAGAAAGACCATTTGTTAAATTCAGTGAAAATTTTGAACTTTTTGAAAGCCAAGGAAGAAGGAATCCATCAAGAGGAAAAGTTAATTCTCGTTACACTTTTCAAACAGAGAAAAACTTTGGTCAAAATGAGTTTTTGTCTAATTCAAGTGGAAGTTCATCTTTTCTGCTTCAAGGTGAATTTTTTTTCAAAAATAGCTTTGTATCTCGAAAGTATGTTGCTTGAAAGAACTAGAGTTTCTGGTCATAGTTAATTGCCAACCAGTGGATTTGTAAAAACTGAATCAAACAAACAGAGAAAAATTCAGAGAATTCAGAGAGAGAAAAGCACTTGAAAGAAAATCAAGAATAGGAAGTGAGAAATTTCATCAGTTAAGTCAACTTCAAAATTTAGATTTTGAAAATGTTCATTTGCTCACAGAAAAACCTATTTTAAATACTTTAGTACTTAAAGAGTACAAGTACAATGATGCTTTGGGAAGACCCAAGACCACTTGGGTCCCTTACAAAAATTAATCAATTTTTGATATGTGTAGGTGCAAAATAAAAGCCAAGATCGATTGTCGATTGTTGACAGTGGATGCACCAGCCATATGATAGGGAATAAGCACATTTTAGGAAATACAAAAATACACAATGGAGGATCTGTTGCATTTGGAAGCAACAAGGGGTACATCTCATCTCAAGGAGGCTTTGATAGAGTTAATCTTGCTAGTACTTTGAATTTTAACCTGCTTAGTGTCTCACAAATGTGTGACAAGAGGTTAAATGTTTTATAGAATGAGAGAGAGGCAATCATACTCAAATCTGAAATCAAAATTCCTGAGGAAATGATTCTGCTAAAAGCACACAGGAAAGAAGGTTTGTATGTCTTGGATATGTCAGTTGCTGCACCAACCAATGGCACTGCTTGCAAAATGTCCAAGATTTGAACATTTGTAATAGTTTATCTTGGATTTATCAAAACCCAGCTTTCCATTTGATCCAAAGTGTTCTTTTCCAGTTTTCTTGAAATATCGTTTTGACTTTTGACTCAAAATAGCCAATTGCCAAGCTATATCCATGTCATTTAACTGATCATCATCAATTTCATCAAGATCTTTTTCAGCCAACTGAGCATTGCTGACATCATTGATAATCATTCCAAAAGAAGATGAAATGAGAGCCGAAATCAATTTAGCATAATTTTTCCACTGACTTGACAGAAAATGCAATTTGATTTGATGATCCTAGAATTTTAAAGCTACAACCCCTTGAAGTAGTATTACCAGATGCTTCAGATATATTTCCAATAAAAGCAGTAGTTGGTGCAGAACTAAGACCACTTGGTCTAGCCTTAGCATTTATGCTTGCAGCATTCTCTCCATGATATAATTCTGGATTTTGCAATTTAGCAGTTGATTTCTTTGAATTCAGCAGCATGAAGTTTACCAGTGAGCTCATGAAATGATAATGTAGAAAACTATTTGTCATGTGTAAGTAGCAAAACATAATTTTTCCATTTTTCTGGTAAAGCCTCCAGTATATTTTCTTTCAATTCTTCATCGGTTTTCTCAATCCCAACAATTTTCAATTCACTGAGAAGATGTGAAAATCTTGATACAAGAGCCGTAATATTCTCATTTTCAAAATGTTGAAAGTTGTCAAACTCTTTTTTAACACCTTTCGTCGACTCTTTTTGTATTTATCATTGCCTTCACATCTCGTCGATAATGCATCGCATAACTGTTTCGATTTCTTGCAAGTGCTGAATTGATGTAATAACTCGGTAGGTAAAGCATGGTAAGATAACCAAAAACCTTTTGTTCAAGCTCATAGATTTTCCTTTCAGCAGCATCAAAAGTATGAATTTCTTTAAAATTCCCTTGATCAGTTGGATGCATGTAAAGCTTTCGAATTGGAATCCACAAATCGATATCATTGGTACTTATGTAAGCAGAAAATCGTTGTTTCCAATTTAATAATCCTCCAACTTCAACAACTTGAGAACTTTCTGGCTTGTTTCAATTTCGTTGTCAAAATTTAATCAAGGTTTGCATTGCATTCTGCATAACGGCAAAAGCTTGGAAATCCGACATTTTGAAAATTTCAAATTCTAGTAGCCGAACTGTAACCAAACTCAAAACCCTTATCCGTACTGAAATACTAGCCGAACTCAAGCTGAACAGAAAAGGTTATTCAAACCGTAGCCGAACTGGGACTTATCTGAAATAAAGACGAACAGGAACCAAATGAACCCAAACAAGCCAGTACTTCGGACGAACGAACTAGAGCCGAACCGGAGTTCGGATGACGGTTATTTCGAACAAACAGTTCCTGAGCCCAACTGAGACATTTTCACTCAAAACTTTCGAATTTGGGAAAATTAGAACGAGATTTTCAGAAGAGGATCAAAACAGATGATGAGAAATGATTTAGGAGAAAATTTTTCTTAAAAAAACTCAACTAAAATGATCAAAACTTGCACAAACATATCAATTTTCCAAAAAACGACACTTTTTTACTCCAAAAGTCCAGAAAATGGCAACCATAGATCAATAATGAACCAAAAAGCTTTGATACCACTTGAAAGTTCATGAGCATCGGATCGTTTACTCGATCTAGCTATTTCGGATGAGAAATGAGTGATTAAAGATTGTTTTTTGATCAAACTGAACAATTACAATATGTAAAGCACTTAGAATGTTCATAGAGAAACACTACTAAACAAACACACTTAAGACTGATTGTTCTCAACTCGTTACCGAAAACAAAGACAAAACATCTATATACCCGACTGGCCGAACCCCAGGTGAACTGGCGGTTCGTCTGATTCGAACTGTCAGTTCGGATCCAGTTCGGACATCAGCATTCTTGCTTTGTCATGTTCTTCACATCGTTTTGATTAGATAATTCACACGAAGCATAGATTATGCATCAACAATATGTCTGACATATTTCCAGAATCTCCTAATCCTGAAGCCAGTAAACCACCTAAAAACTCCCAGCCTTTATCTCCTCTCACCATTAAAACCATCTGTAACAACCACAAGTGCACCTCTACCACCACCAAAGTTTGTATCTGATGAGCCTTCTTCTTCAGTCAAAGGAAAAGAAAAAATGTCTCTTGTTGAAGAAACTAAAGAAGAGAAGAAGAAGATAGTTCACAGAAGGAAACAGTCCGGGTTATGACCCAACTAGGATTGAAAGTTGTTGAAGATCTCAAGTACAAGTCAATTTTGTGAATAGCTTCGATGATAGAAAATAATTTGACAGCATCAGCTTAGGGGGAGATTATAAGGAATATCAACCGGAAGAAGCCTTTTGTACCAGAAGTGAATATTCCGGGTGAACTCTGTTATCCACCAGATAAAGAGTCCAAGCGCACTTTTCTTGCAACATCTTATCAACTGTCATTTCGCTGTTAAAGCATTCTGGTTGCTTCTTTTTGTATCAAAGCCGCTCTCCTCTTTTGGTATGTTGGTGATCACAAGCCATCAAGCCCATTAATCGAAGATCATTCTTTTGGTAGTTAGTTTGACTTTTGTAATCAACGGTCAAGATGATCGTATGGAAATCAATGGGTATTTTTGATTCCCTTAGCACTATATTTAGTATAGTTAGCTCTCAACATGTTAAACGCATGAATGTATGCATGAACATTGTGTAATATTGTTGAGTTAATGCAAATAGTGCCGAGTAAAGTTTACTTATTCTGTTACTATCTTTATGCAAACAACTATTATTTACAAGTGTTAACCCGATAAGTAGAGTGGAGATTAACTAAATTCCGCAAGGTTAATCTTACAATTAAATCTTGTTATGAAACTAAGTGTTTAAATCTCGATCCTACATAGCAGTTCCGGGGATCCGACTTATTTTGGCCAGATCCATACTTGGCCAAATTAGAGGTTGTTTTTCCCTGTTTTCCACTATTGTTTCCAAAACCATTTTTGGTCATTTCTATCACTTCTCAAACGATCTCAAAACACTTCAAACATGTTTTTACAACAATTCTAATTACCCCTTTCAGGTCTAAATGACAACTAAGTACAATAAGCGTATTTGGCCAAATCCCAACCCGTTTGACCGGTTAGACCTCATTATCAAATTGTGAGGATCTTAACACCATTATTGTACCCCTAATATCACCTGAATCGTATAAACAATAATTAGGATCATTTAGTAATCCTACAATCCCTTGAATTTATAATTTATGGTGTTATCACCACATTGGTCCAAATTCATCAATTAGCCATGAGCAACGTAGTCATGATTCCTCTGAATCATTTAACAAGTTATTCTCATATTTACATACACTCTTCGCCTCTATGACAAAGTTATCACTGATCTATGGTTCCAATGAACCATTTGCGATTGTTTGCCACTTGGTTCATGGTGATGATTCCTCCGAATCTTTCACACCCATTGAAACCAAGCTTTAACTATTGTATGGTTCCTACGAACCATTTATAGTCAACTCCCAATATTCATTTTACATGATTCCTTAGAATCATGTAACCCATTTGTAACACACATAGTTATAAAAAGTAAGTGTTTATTGATGGTTACTCTCTGGCGATTTTGGCGATTTTAGGGTTCCTCCTTGAAATCGTTTTTTCTTGTTTTCTTCGTCTCGTATCCATCGTTGTTTGATCTTGGCACCCACCGGTCCTGTAATCTGAATCTCCTTTTAATCGTTGGTACGAGTTGTGTTAGCGGCCGTCGGAGTAGGGTTTATCCTAAAGACTGACTCTCTGATCTGGACGTGTAACACCCTGTGATCGACTTTGATTGGATATTGATTCGATACGAGTACCGTTAGCGGCTTGAGTGATTCCACTTTGGATTCCTGTTTTCTTGGTCTCGCTATTTGGTTCTCGTCTTTTAGGGTTTGTAGCAAGGTTGCCGTCTGAATGTTTCCTAGTTGCTATGTTGGAGGAATCTACGTGATTAGGGTTGAAGCCTGGATAGTCTGCTATCCCTTTGATCCAGATTGTGTTTATTCCTTCTCCTTAGCTTCCAAGGCGGCCGTAAGATTCGATCTGTGGTGTGGCCCTTTTTCTTCTGTGGACTCTCTTTCCATGAAGTAAGTGAATCGCAATAAACCTCTGTCGCGTTTGGTGGAGAAGATTACCAACATAGATGGTAAAGTTGACAATCGCATACCGATACGTGGAAACCCGGTGACAAATCCGGCGGTCTCTCCGGTAGTCTCATCGGAGGCTGCGAGTAAGAATGAGGTGCCAGCTAATTCTGAAACACCACTGGTTACTAACACACAGAATCCAACTCCTGATGAGTTACCCGAGATCAATTCTTCTGACCTAGGGTTTATGGAAAAACCTGATGATAATGTGCATGGGATGTCCATGCATGACGTTAACCCTAGGTTTACTACTGTTCCAAGAACTGAAAATGGTTGTGGGGCTGATTCCTTTGCAGCGGTTGTCTCAGATAATGTCAAGACCAAATCAAAACAGAAGAAGGTAAATTTTCGTCCTTTGCTCTGTGCAAATTTGCAGCAGGGGGTGGATGTTGTTCTGCCTATCTCATCGGTTCTTAGTGTGCAAGAAAAACTCGCAAACACTCTATTTGGGTATTTTTTTAGGAGATCGTATTGCTTTCCCCGTAGTTGAATACTATGTGTCGTCAAATTGGAAAAAATTTGGATTGCAAAAGGTTATGATGAATGATAATGGGTTCTTTTTCTTCAAATTTGATAACTTAAAGGGTATGATGGATGCTTTGGAAGGGGGTCCATGGACGATTCGTAATAGGCCATTGTTTTTGAATATTTGGTCCCCGACATCGTCTTTAAAAAAGGATGATATTAAAACTGTGGCTCTATGGATAAAATTACATAATGTGCCCCTTGTAGCTTATACTGATGATGGTCTGAGCATGTTATCGACTAAACTAGGTACCCCTAAACTGATGGATACTTATACGGCTGCAACGTGTGCTGATGCATGGGGTCGAAGTAGTTTTGCCCGTTTTTTTGTCGAGATTTCGGCTGACCAACCTTTTCGAGATACTTTAACGGTGGCTATTCCGGATGCTAGTGGTACTTCTTTCGCTAAAGAGGTTATTGATGTTGAGTATGAATGGCACCCGCCTAGATGCAGCCATTGCTGTGTGTTTGGCCATGATGATACGGAATGTGCTAAACACAAACCCAAAACGAGAAGGGGTCGGTTGTTGATAGCGAAGGGTTTGTGGAAGTGGGACGTAAGAAAACTGGAAAGAAACCAAGGGTTCAGGCTTCAAAGCCCACCCCCCGGTTTGAATATCGTCAGGTAGCTCATCCTAAAGTGGATCCCAATTCAAATAACCAAGGTTCTACTAGTCGGCTATATGGCGACAAGGGTCCGGAACATAATAATCAGTTGGGTAAAGGAATAGGAATTAAAACTTCCAATTCTTTTGATATTCTGTCAGGTGAGCATGAGGTGGCTACAGCTAGTGGCCTTGATAAATCAATTAAAGGTGACCAAGGTAATGAGGTGGTGAGCAATGACTGTGAAACGGGAACATTTATGGTAATGGGTTTAAAAGGGGCAAGCACTCCTTCTTCTAAGGTTCTCAATGATTAGTATTGCTTCTTGGAACATTAGGGGGTTGAACCGCTCTCTAAAGAAAAAAGAGGTTCGGCAAGTGTTATGTGAAAATAATCTTTCGTTGTGTGCTATTCTTGAATCTCATGTGGATGTTAATAACTTATTCAAAGTGTGCAAGGGTGTTTTTTGTTCTTGGGACTGGATTTCGAATGGCTCGCATTCTCCTAAGGGTACTCGGATCATTATTGGTTGGGATGTTAATGTTGTTGATGCTATGGTTCTTCATATGAATGATCAGGTTATTCACCTTCGGTTGTTTTTCAAGCATAACTCTATGGTTCTTTTTTGTTCTATGATTTATGCTAGTAATAACTACATGTATAGACGTCATCTGTGGTCTTCTCTCAGTTTACACAAACAGGTGGCCAAGGATGAGCCATGGGTCCTTCTTGGGGATTTCAACACAATCTTAAACATGGAGGACATATCGATGGGCTCTTCTAGAGTGGATATTGGCATGGCTGATTTCAAGGATTGTGTTAATAATCTGGAAATCATGGATGCTAATGGCACGGGAATGCACTTTACCTGGAATCAAAAGCCTAAAGGTGGCGTTGGTGTGATGAAGAAATTGGATCATATTATGGGGAATATGTGTTTCATTGATAAAGTTCCAAACTCTTATGCTTTTTTCCAGCCTTATAGAATTTCGGACAACTCCCCCGCTATTTTGACGATTCCTTCGTTATCGAAAGGTAAGCCGAAGCCTTTTAAATTCTCTAATTTCCTTACTCATAAGAAGGATTTCTTGGAGGTGGTTGAGGAGCATTGGCAGGTTGATATTAGAGGAGTACACCAATTCAGGTTGGTTAAAAAGTTGAAGCTTCTTAAAAAGTCGTTGCGTTCTCTTCTCTATAATCAAGGCAACCTCTATAATAAAGTTGCCCGGTTACGTGATGAGCTTGATGTTGCTCAACGTGCCATTGATGCTGACCCGAATGATCTCAATCTTCGTGTGATCCATGGGGAGTGTTTGCAGCGTTTTTTTGATGCAAGTATTGATGAAGAGCGGTTTTTGAAACAAAAGTCTAAGGTGCATTGGCTTGCTACGGGTGATTCCAATACCAAATTTTTTCATAGTTCTTTGAAGTGTAGGAATTATCGTAGTCGAATTGATATTATCAAAGATAGTGATGGGGTGATTCATACGGGTAATGATTTACAGAATGCCTTTGTTGATCATTTCCGTAATTTCCTTGGTAATGAAGGCAATATGGATCTTAATCCTCCTTTGAAGTTGTTCCATACTAAGCTGGAGAGTGATAGGGCTGCTGCTATGGTTGTCCCGGTTCTGGATGAGGAGATAAAGCAGGCCTTTCTGTAACAAGGTAAAGGTTACTGTTCCGAATGATTAGGAATCTATTATCAACCGGGTCAGTCAATTTGCCCGGTCTAAGGTTCTGAAAGAGATAATTTGTAAGGTTGCTCTTGCCGTCTCAATTTACCATCTTTGGAGAGAACGTAATCTTAGATTCCACAGAAATCACTCTAGGCCTCCGGACAAAATTGCAGCTGCTATATTCGATGATATTCGGTACAAGCTCATGGGCCTTAAGATTGTTCGTTGGGATAGAGTTCAGAAGACGCTTGAGGAGTGGGGGATTCATAGAGATGGAAGGATTGATGATGAAGGTTGATGTGTTTCTGTGATTCCGTCTTTTGTTTCTACTAGATTGTATCTAGGTGTTTGTCCTTCTTGGTTAGTGTTTTTTGTGTTTAACTCTTTTGGGGCATGTCCCAGTTGAGAACTAGTAGAGACTTCATTCTACTACTTGTTTTTTTTGGTTGGTATATAATACAATCACCGGGGTAACCTTTTACCCAAAAAGATAAAGCAGGCCTTGTTCTCTATGGGGGATGATAAAGCTCCTGGTCCCGATGGGTTTTCGCCGGCTTTTTAAAAAAATCTTGGTCGGTTATTCATATGGACTTTATTGCTGCGGTTAGGGACTTCTTCATCACGGGCAAGTTGTTAAAAGAGCTGAACCACACCACTATTGCGATGATCCCTAAAGTTACTACTCCTGCTCTAGTTACGGATTTTCGCCCTATTGCTTGTTGTAATGTTCTATATAAATGCATCAGCAAGATCATCGCTAACAGGATTAAAGTGGGTTTGAATGATATTGTGAGTCGGAATCAATCTGCTTTTGTTCCGGGTCGGCGCATTTCTGATAATATTTTACTCACCCAGGAGCTCATGCACAATTACCATCGTCATTATGGTCCGTCTAGATGTGCATTCAAGGTTGATATTCAGAAAGCCTATGACACAGTTAATTGGAAGTTTCTGAAGAGAATTTTATATGGGTTTGGTTTTCATCCTACTATGATCAAATGGATAATGATGTGTGTTACTACCCCGTCTTTCTCTATTTCTATTAATGGTAACATCCATGGTTATTTTATGGGTATGAGAGGGCTTCGGCAGGGAGATACCCTATCTCCTTACTTATTCACCCTTGTTATGGAGGTCCTCACTCTGCTTCTTTGTAAGCATGTTGCTAATGATGCTGCTTTCAGATTCCATCATATGTGTGCTAAGCAAAAGATAATTAACCTTTGCTTTGCGGATGATTTGTTCCTTTTTGCTCATGGTGATATCTATTCGGCTTCTAGATTGACTAAGGTTCTATGGGACTTTTCTATGATGTCAGGTTTATTCCCGAATAAACTTAAGAGTACTGCCTTCTTCTGTAATGTCGCTCATGCTACTAAACAGGATATTTTAGAGTCTTTACCTTTTCTAGAAGGTGCTTTACCGGTTCGATACTTGGGTGTTCCTTTAGTTTCCTCAAGATTGAGATCTCATGATTGCAAAGTCCTCGGAGAGCGGTTGGATTCTCGGATCAACAATTGGACCTCGAGATTTCTTTCCTATGCGGGTAGAGTTCAACTTATTGTTTCTGTTCTCTCGTCTATGCATATTTACTGGGCCTCTATGTTTATTCTTCCTAAGTCCACCATTCATGATTTAGAGGACAAAATTAGGGGTTTTCTTTGGTGTAAGGGGCCTATGCAGGCTGGTAGGGCGAAGGTGTCCTAGAAGGATGTTTGCCTTCCTAAATTGGAAGGTGGCCTCGGTATTAGGCGTATTGAAGACTTTAATGTGTTGCCCTCTTTGTGTGGCGGATATAGACTCCACTAAGCATTTGTTTTTTTAGTGTTCCTTCTCTTCTCAGGTTTGGAGATTGATTCGAGATAAGGGTAGTATGTCGCAGGTCCCTCCCTCTTGGGATTACATTGTTGCCTGTCTTGACTCTATGGCCTCCTCAAAAACTGTTCGGCCCATTGTGGGTAAGCTTTTGGTTGCTGCTGCTGCGTATTTTGTTTGGCAGGAGCGAAACAATAGGCTTTTTTGTAATCATGCCGGCCTCCTGATGTTTTAGCGTCCCAAGTGCTGGATACTGTTAGAATGAAGCTTTCCACTCTTAGGTTTCGCAAGTCGACTCATGTTGTTGCTGCTTTGGCGGATTGGGGTGTTGGGGATCATGTCTTATCTGATGATGGGGGCTGATGTCGCTATTGTTATTTTTTGTTTACAAGTCCTAGTTTTGATCTAGGTTGTTTGTTCTGGTTCTCCGTGTTGTGGTGGTTTTTTGGTTGCTTTCAAGGGCATGTCCCTGTCTGAACTAGAGAGTATTTCTGCTCTCTACTTGTACTTATCTTTAGTATATATATACAATCACCGGGGTAACCCTTACCCAAAAAAAAAACACACTATGTTATGGTGTCTTTGAACCATCATTCTACCCACATAACATTCATATTAGAGAGTCATTCAAATCTCCTAATTAACTTGATGCATACATAATCATAATAATGATAACCAAAAGGTGTTACCTCATGAGCTAAAACTTCCACCAGTGTCTTTCCTTGGTTATCCTGTTGATCACCTTGAGAGCCTAATGGATCTAATATAGCACATAGGCAAATTTACACATATCTGACATGGTAAGCATTTGAACATGATTTCACCAATGTTGGTACATACGTTCAATCATAACATCCTCTATATACATACAAGCTAAACTCTAGCACTTTAGGTCATATTCTAATCATCAGGGTTCTTGTAGGCATTTTTTCGAACACCTTATGTACACATTATAATATATTCATGTAATTCTATAATCTAAGCATTCCAACCTACCCTTTAACATGATTTAGGCGGAATCACCACCAACCCATCATCATACATCAAATTTTATCATGAATAGCATCAAATCAATCTGCAACTACCAATTCTCATGTCATTTAGGTATCTTTGCAATAACAAGTATTCACCTTAAGCATCTGGTGACTAAACCACCACATTGAGGATCATACATAGATACTACATAGCAAAACATGTTCATAACATCCAAATATGCAAGTATTACCAATCAATTTCGGATTTTAACCAAATTTCTAGATTTATACACATGTAACACATTGGGGTTTTATTTACTTGACATACAAGGGTAGAATTTTCTGTTTTGGGGGCCAAGAAAATGTCTAGGTTGATCTCCAGGGGAAATGGCGACCTCCCTTGGATTTTCTAGATTTTTGTCTAAATTATCTTTAGTCTAATTACAATTCGGGCCCTCCAAATATCAGCTTTAAAGCTTTTAATCACTAAAACCACATATTGCACAATAAACCCATGTACTTTCACAAAATAAAAATTTCTAGCCAAGTAAGGGGTTTTTATTATTCCATGATGTATATAAACGTTAACTAAACGGGTTGTTTGCAAATTAAAACCGGGATGTTACAGTCTTCTTTTGATCAACTCCAATCCGCATTCTTCTTGAATATGTTACATCTTTGATCTTCCATGTATGCTTTGTTTCTTCGTTGATCCTCAAGTTGTTAGTTCCGCAAAGATACCAACTTATACTTCAATGATATACACTAAAATATACATATTTTTATACCAAAAATCTCCCACATAATGGGTTATTTCTGACTAACTATCACCAAAAAATGCCATATTGTTTTCTTTTTAGTTTTTAGTCTAATCTATGTCAAATTACAAAACAAGTTGAATATGAAGGAAATATGAAGAAAAATAACAGAATTGTGATTTTTGGCTATAGACACGGCCTGTGTCCCACCTAAGGCACGAACCGTGTCCCTCTTCAGTAGGTTTAGAGAAAGTTGACTTTACTTCTGGCTCGCCCCCGGCCGACATGACCCGTGATTTTGACCTCGCACGGCCCGTGCTCCTAATTCAACACGGCACGTGCCTCTGATGTCAGAAGATTCCAGGCAGACACCATCTGTGGCCCTAACATTGCATGGACCGTGCTCCTGAAGACAAAGATTCCAGTCGATTCGCTGACAGGCATGACTCGTGCTCTTGACTAGGCATGGCCCGTGCCAGATCCTATTTTCTGCTTATAAAAGGAAATCTTCTCCTTCATTCCAACCCGCTCAGTTTCTTCTCTTCCTCTAGGATTACTATAACGTTTTACATTTTCTGAGCCAATCTTTTTTGGTGTTTTAGTTTATTCGTCAAGATTGTAAGAACTTTAACTTAAGTAGATTATGAAGTGTATTTTTCATGAATCTCTCATCTTCTCTTAAGCATATCCTTTTAAGCCATGTCTCTCACTTGAGGGAGAATAAGTATTTGCCGGGTTGGTAAAATTGGTTTATAAACTCACCTTAAGGTGTGTGTAAAAATGACTTTTTGAAAACTCTTTTTATTGAAAGTGTATTGTCACCACTTTTGAATAAATGTATCTTGTGTATTACGGACCATTTGAGAAGTCGAAAGTCATCACTCGGACCCGTGACACCCGACTAGGGGACGATGCATGATCCCTATGGTGACTCGCACCCCATTCAAAGAAATACATTCGAGTGTTTTATGTCTATGTAAACAAACTCGGTTTTCACACATGTACAGTTTGAAGGTAATGGTTGGGATGAAGAGTTGGGAATATTTTGTCACAGCGTAGATCCGATGGTGAATGCATTGGTGAAATTGGCTCTGGTTATGATCGCCCATGTATGCGCGAGAGCGGTACATGGAGGTAACGGGCCTTAGTCCATTAAAAATATGTTTTTTCATAATAAAATAATCCGATGCGTGGGTTGTTCCCCTGCTGGTTCATGATAACGTATTTGAGTGTAATAGTACTTTGACTATAAGGCCCTACAACTAAATGGCATTAGCACCACTATATTTTTTCCTAACAGCACAAATACTCCTGGGATTCATACCAATTGGGTGATTAATGGGAGGAAAGTGAGAATAGATTTGAGGCTGAAAGGCAGTCTATTCATCTATTAGCAACAATCTTAAGGAAAGTTTATAATTAAACAGGACATTAACCCAGCCATTGATAAGTCCTCCCAAGTGATATTATCTTCCACTGCAAATACTAAACCCGCTTTATCTTTATTTTATTTTTACTTTTTCTTTCCTTTATAAAACATTAACTTACAAATGAGTTTGGTTAGATGTCAATAGAGATAAAGTATCAAGGGCTCTCATTTCCATTACTATACTACACAGCGATGGGTGTACTTGCCCGTGTATGTGGTGTATAGTAATAGTTCGTGATCGTGTTTATAAATTTAAATCTCAAATGCAATAGTGATGTTAAAACAGACCCATAATTGTCATATTTTTTATACACACCCAATGACCCAAACGCACACCAAGCTTTTGGTGCCGTTGTCGAGGACACAAAACGAGGATTTTGAGAAAAATCTAAGTTGGCAGCCTAGCTATTATTTTTGTAAAATATTTATCTTTCTTCTTCTTTTCTTAAAACAAAGATCTGTGTCACAACAAGTTGTTAACACCACGTCATAGCAAACTTTTGGCGTCACGAGTCTTAATTTTATACTTCCTTTTTCCTTTTTATGGAATGTACATCAACCTAGGTAGTGTCCTGATCTCACACAAACTAACTTGATTTTTCTTTTTCTGTACTTAATAAAAAGATCTGGTTACTACTAATCTCCATAACTTCTGATTTTAGGTTGTGCATGAGCTCAACACCCACTAAAGAAATAATCGAACCACAAGCTGAACCAGAACGTTTTCTCCACCGAAGGCTTAGAAACCGAACCAAAGCTGTTACTAACGCCATTAATCATAACCTCCCAATGGCATAACAACGAACCATCGTTAACTACCTTAGACCCAATGCAGTCAACTTTGGTGCTGCTATTGCCCTTCCTGGTGTTGAAGCTAACAACTTTGAAATTCGACCCCAATTGGTGCAAATGCTCAGAGGTCTGCTACCTTTCATGGTTTACCTGATAAAGACCCTCACCACCACATTACAAATTTCCTTGAAAATTGTCAAACCTTTAAATCAAACGGAGCCTTTGACGATGCCGTCAGACTCGGTATGTTTCCCTCTTCCTTAAAAGATTATGCTAAAACCCTGCTAAACTCCTTACTAAATGGTTCAATCACCACTTGGGACGAAATAGTCCAAAATTTCCTTTACAAATCTTCCCGCCTGCCAAAACGACCAAACTCCTAATCACTATCAACTCCTACATTTTAGAAGACGAAGAATCGATGAAGACACTTGGGAGAGTTTTAAGGAGTTACTAAGAAAATGTCCACACCATGGTCTTGAATTTTGGCAACAAATTTCCATATGTTATAACGATTTGCACCCCCAAACCCACCAAATTCTCGATTCCAACTCTGGTGGAATTTTGGGAAATGGGAGCCCTGAGGACGCCTTCAAGAAAATCTAGGAAATTGCCCAGACCAGTTTCCAGTGGCACACCTCACGAAGCACCATGGTGATAGCCCCCAGAGCCTACGCGGTCGATGTCACAACTGCACTTAAAGCCCAAATTGAGGCCCTAACCTCAAAAGTCAAAAAGCTCGAGACCTGTAAGTCTATGGCAACTATCATGGCATGTGAAGGATGTGGAGTGGCCCACAAAAACTGGAGCTGCATGGCCGGGAATGAAGCCCCAAACGAAACGGTAAATTTTATCGGTAACCAGCCTCGTCAGCAAGGAGCATTCAACAACTCTGGGTGGTGAAACAGTGGAAATCAACAGTCTAGCAACTGATTGACAGTCTAGTAACTACCAGTAGCCGCCGAAGAATAGCCAATAATATGGCTCGTCGCAAGGAAGTTCCTCTAATGGACGTACTCCACTTGAAGAATTTATTTCTCGGATATTCGCTGAGTCTGAGAAAAGAATGGAGGAACGTTTTAGAAGCAATGAAGTAGAGCTTTACAACCAACAAGCCTCCATAAAAAAACTCTCAAAAAACAAATCAGTCAAATTGCCAAGACCGTGGGTGAGAGACTACTTGGATTTATCCTTAGTAACACCATAACCAACCCCAAAGCTCAAGTTCACGCTATCACTCTCAGAAGTAGAAGGGTTGGACCTGAAGAAGCGTTCAAAAAATTTGAAGAACCCACCCCACCTCCCTAAGGAAAAGAATCACCTACTCTAGTAGCAACTAAAGAAGCCAAGAAAAGCCTGAAAGTTCCATATCTAGGCAGATTGGCCAAAATCAAGAACGACGAACAATTCGGTAAGTTCAAGCACCTTCTGAAGAAGCTACACATCAACCTCTCTTTCGTCGAAGTTCTATTAAAATGCCAAAATACACCAAATTCATGAAGGACTTCCTCACCAATAAAAGAAAGATCACTGAACTTAACCCCGTCAGCCTTGGGGAAGAATGCTATGCCATTCTCTCTAACACTATCCCCCAGAAACAACTGGATCCTTGTAGCTTTACCATTCCCTGCTCCATTGGTGGAATCTCAGTTATGAACACACTCGCAGATCTTGGAGCCAACATTAACCTTATGTCGGCCTCCATGTTTCAGATACTGAACCTCCGCACACCAACACCTACCACGATGAGCATCCAATTGGCTGATGGATCGGTCATATATCCTTCAGGAATCGATGAGAACCTCCTAGTCAAGGTATGAGAGGTTGTTTACCCTACATACTTTGTAGTGCTCGATACGAAGGAAATAAGGAGGTCCCCCTTATCCTAGGAAGATCATTCCTAGGCACCACACAAGCAGTAGTAGACATGAGCACCGACACTCCGACACTCAAATTTGGTGAGAAGGAAGCAATATGTGGCGTCAGGAAGAAATTAGGTGAAAACATAAAAGTGGCAGATTGTATCGAATCGGGTCTACACTTCGCTTATCGGCGCATGGAGGAAGCCTCCCCCTCTCCCAACAACCTCTAGACCCAAGACTGTGGGTCTAGCTAGCAGACTCGTAAATAAATATGGCGCGTTCCATGGCGGCTTGCCATGGACATATATAATAAAAGGTTGGTTGAATCGGTTGTGCACTGACATTGACATCAAAAGGACGGTCAGAGTATCGCCCCTTTTCATTCAAACTGTATATTTTTAGAATTATTATATTAGTAATATTAGTACTAGTAGTTTTTATTTTCTAGTTCTAGTAGTGCTGGAGGTCGTGGTTCGCCTTGTGTAATTTTGAAACATCAAACCTGCAAGAATAATCGTGCAGAGACACTGGCAAATTCACTAGGCTTCCACAAGTAGTTTATATTTTCTTAAAGTGTGCAGGATTAATTGAGCGCAAATAATCTAAGGAAAGCAGGAATCTGGCAGGAAGCAAAACATGTGGTCATTTGACCAAAAAGATCATCCAGCAAAGAAAAACTCTTTATGATCTCTCTCTTATTCCTTTAACTATTAAATTTCATAGTTCTTTCTTTTTAAAAATATGCACATTGAGGGCAATGTGCGATTTAAGTGTGGGGACGGGATTGATCAGAATGCCAAAATTTGGAACCTCTTGTTTGTCCATCAGGCCTTACACAGAACTAAAACCATAGTCCCATTTCACCCTAAGAAAATTCAAAAATCTGTTAAGCTTTGGAAATTTTATAAAAACGATGTTCTTCAAACAGAAAATACTCAAAATCTATTTGAATTATTCGAGTATACGTTGAGTATTTTTGGGTACAGCAAGAAGAACCCAAAGTTTATATTATAAACTAGTACTTAATACCCCTTTTCCCACATTTCCGGTAAGAATTTGAGCCTAACTGCATGTACATAACTAACATTCTCATTTCTTTTCGAATTATGAGAAACCAAGTAAGTCATCAAGCCAGAACTTGGTAAGGCTAAACATCCCAAAACGGACAAAGTCGGGAACCCATTGTCATAGGATTGAGGCACTTAGGATTTTTTTTATTTATTTTTTACTTTTTCAAAAAAAAATCCCCTAGATAAACCCCCTTTGAACCTATCCCTTTTGTTTCTTAAGCAACAAATTTATTTGCAATAACCCCAAAAACCAATACAATCTTTTTTTACCCCCTTATTTTCATAAAATTTCAATCTTGATAAAAACTTCAAAATAAGTGACTTTTAATTTTCTCTATCATCTTCTTGGAACAGACAGAAAGAGTGCACAACAAATGAGGAGGCTCGAGGCTCATTAGGTGATGGTGAATGACCACCTAATGAGTGTCATCGAATGATTGCCGAATGAGTTTATTCGGCAAAGGATCTCATTCGATGGCAACGCTCATTCGGTGAATCAGTTAGGGTATAAATACTTGTTCATTTCCTTCATTTGTCAAGGTTGTTCATTCTGTGAGAGGAGTGGTCATTCGGTGACTCTGTTCTGTTAGAGAGGAGAGGTCATGCTCGGCCTCTCCCAGAGCTTAATGATGTAAACTCCTTCGGTATTGTAATCATATGACACTAAGAATAATACGGAGAAGTTTCCGTATGTAATATGTTGTTTATTTGACCCAGAAACGATCCGTTCATGGTTTCACAACTGGTATCAGAGCCGTTATTCAAATCCGACTCATTATATGGTTATGGATGTTAAAAAGAAAAGAATATTGTAAGAAGCTCGACAAAACAACAAATTTGGACAAGTTTATGCACGAAAATGTCTGATTCGGTGAGCCACCGAATGAATATTTAGGCCACCGAGTGAGAAGTGTGTTCATTCAGCTTTGTATCTTCATGGGACCAAATGAGAATGGTTCTGATTTGGCAGGCAATCTTCATCCGGCCAAAGAAGTGGATGCTCATTCGGCAGGTAATCTTCAAGAATAACTCCACCAAATAAGACATGATCCAGCGAATGAACTCTCATCAGAATTGAATGATCTCGTTTGTTGAATGAGTTCATTCGCTAGTTGCTTCATTCGCTCCCTCATTCGGCAGTTCAAGTTTCACTTAATGAGTTCATTCGGTGAACTTCATTTTCTGCTGATTAGGTGAACGGTTATCTCATTGGGTAGTTCGTCGCATCAACATCAAACTGTCAATCCAGGGTGTTGGTTACTACTCAGATGAGATCATTTGGGGTTTTCAAGAATTTTAAAAACAGTTACTGTGTTTTTCCTTGATTTAGTAATTGTGGGCAGTGTTATGGATATGTTCCGAAGATTAAAGAAAATTTGTGGGGTAATCATGGTATTTGATGAGGAGCATTGATTCAAAAACTGCATTGTGATTACAAAGTATGTATGTACACAATTCAAGTGTGATTCATTGATGATTTTGCTGCCTATTGAATTAATTTCTAAATTTGGATACTCGGTTTACTGTATCGGGGGCATACAAGGCGGTGAATTTTCCAGAGTCTGATGCTACTGAAATCGGTCAAGAAGATTATATAGTTCACTTATTTAGGGGAAATGAAAGCCCTAAACGCTAAATATAAAACATAAAATTTATGTGTGGAAAAAGTGAATATTTAATGGAAAAGCAATCAGTTTAGGGATGACGGTAATTTGTGGTCTTCATGGAAAGGTGACGTATTTTGATGTCGTGCGAACCGATATTTCAAAGTTTTCAATTATGGATTGGATCTCTCTGCCATATGCCCAATACTTTCTGTAGTCTTAAATTGACTTGATATTCTTTGACTGCTGATACATTGGGATGGATTTTAATTGTGAGGGGTAATTGAAGATTCTGTTCATGGTGGTTTTCATAAAGATCAGAATGTGTTACAATTTCAGGAAGATTGCAATTTTTTGTCCATGTTGTGATGGTTGCAAATGTCTTTGTGATTACAGGACGACTGGATAGAAGTGAACCAGTATTACACGTGGGTCAAAGGACGTGAAGGTGCTTGAAGTTAGGGGGAACTTTATTAGTTGTGGTAATTGTACAAGATTATGACTGATGTGTCCTGCATGCCTGAAGTTTAGTTCAAGGGAAGTCTGCTGAAGATAGAGGCTTCTGAAGCAGATTGACTGAAGATTTCTATATAGCTTTCAACAGTAACATCCAAGGGGAAATTGGTTAATGCAAGTTTCTGGTGTGGATGTTACTGTTGAAACAGACATACAGAGTGCACAGCAAATGAAGAGGCTGAAGGCTCATTAGGTGATGGCGAATGACCACCTAATGAGTGTCATCAAATGAGTGCCGAATGAGTTCATTGGATAAATGAACTCATTTGGTGGTAAAGCTCATTCGGCGAATCAGCTAGGGTATAAATACTTGTTCATTTCCTTCATTTGTTAAGTTTGTTCATTCTGTGACAGGAGTGGTCATTCGGTGACTCTGTTTTGTTACGGTATTATATACCGGTGATGTACACACATTTATGCATATTTTTATACTAAAATATTCCCACATTTTGGGATAATACCTAGCCACTAACATAAAAAAAAAGCTATTTTGTTTTCTTTTTAGTTTTTTAGGTTTTTTAAAGCCAAAAATACCAAAAGGAGCATAATCTAGCACAAAAGTGAAAAAAATGCAAGTTTTGGGAATTCATGACTTTAGCATGGCCCGTGCTTGGTTTAGCACGGCCCGTGCCCGTTCTGAATCTCCCCGCGGAGCCAGCACACCCCGTGTCTCTGATCACCAAGCCCCGTGTGAAGCCTCCTGACATGGCACGTCCTGTGCTCTAACACACACGGCCCGTGCCCGTCAAGATAGGAAGATACCGGATCAACCATCTGACATGGCACGACCTGTACCAAACTATGCACAACTCGTGCCAAAGTGCAGAAGTCGCCTATAAAATCCAGCCTCCACCCATTTCACAAACCACTCACTTCTTGTCTCTTTCTCCCACTTTTAGTATGTCATAGTCTGTAAGAACTTTAACAAATTTAAGTAATTGAAAGCATTTTGTCTATGAACTCTTCTTTTACTTACTAGGAAATCTTTAAGCTATGATTAGCTAAATTCTTACACTTGATTGGAAATAATAAACCTTTAACAAGTTTACATGTTGTCGTTATAAAGTTGGTTTAAGGTGTGTCTAATGACTTTATGAAAACCCTTTTTAATATAAGTGTATTATTGATTTTCTAAACTAAACATGCTCTACGTATCACAGACCATTTGAGGAGTCAAAATCCTAAAGGCTGGACCTGTGACACCCGGTCAGGGGACGATGAATGATCCGAAAGGTGACTCGCGCCCCATGCTACATGATACGTTCGAGGTCCTTATGTCTATGTAAGCAAACTCGGCTGTCACGCAAGTACGAGTTGAAAGTATTTGGTTGGGAATGGGGGTTGTTAATCTATTGTCACTTCACGGAAGCCGAGATGGTACGTGTTTGTGAACTTGGCTCTAGTCACGCTAGACGTTCATGCGTGAGAGCGGTGCATAGAAGAAACATACCTTAGTCCCTTAAAAAGATAATTTTCACAATAAAATAATCCGGCATGCAAGGTTGTTCCCCTGCTGGTTCATGACGGCGTGGTCGAGTACAGTAAGTCATCTGATTTGAGGGACCCCATAAACAAGTGGCATTATACCACTATATTTGTCTATTGGCAGCATAGCTCCCCAGGGTTCGTACTCCTCGTAGACGATCACCTGGGAGAGTAGTGATACTAGATTTGAGTTTGTGAGGCGGTCTAGTTGCCTGCTAATAGACAATCTTAACCAAAAGTTATAAATAAACAACTTGTCAATAAGTTACTGGTATGATTATTCCAATCAATATTGACTCGACTGATTAAGTCCGAAAACCCATTTTACTTACATATATATATATATATATATATATATGGGGAGGATCATTTGAGAAATAGTTGGTTTTGAGAACTTTTGAGAACCATTTTGAGCCACAAGTTGTATATAAGGAATTCCCCCCATGAATTTGAATGCTTCCCCCTGAAAATTAGTGGCTCAGAATGGTTCTCAAAAGTTCTCAAAAGAAAAAGTTCTCATTTGTACCTAACCCTATATATATATATATATATATATATATATATATATATATATATATATTAAACTTAATTTTTTAAAATCAAAGATAGGGTTTGGTTAAACGTTAGTGAAGATTGAGTATTGGGAGCTCTCACTTTCCATTGTATCCTGATCGACCTCGATTCAACTTACCACTAATATACTGCCCACGATGGGTATACTTGCCCGTGTAATGTGGTGAAATGGTAGTTGTCAAGTAAATCATGTATTATAAATTTTGAAAACTTAAAGCTGCTAAAAAGGTTTGAGAATTTTCCATATTTTATGAATACCTCAGCACACACCAGCCGGTCTAAGGACGCGAAGGTGCTTGAAGTTAGGGGGAACTTCATTGGTTGTGGTAATTATACAAGATTGTGAATGATATGTCCTACATGCTTGAAGTTTAGTTCATGGGAAGTCTGCTGAAGATAGAGGCGTGTTAAAGTGTACTGGTCTTTTCGTGTCAAATGTATTGTCACGTGCACTATTGATTCAGTCCTGACACTTTGGTTGATCACTAATCCGATATAAGTAGACCAATGATTCTATATTGTTATGACAATACATGATTATTTGTGATTATGTGTAATTTAGATAGATTAGATATGTGGCATAATATGTGATGCATTTAGAATACCGTAAATCAAAACTATTTGTAAATTGCAAAAATTGAGGCATGAAATCAATAGTGTGTGTTCTAAGGTGCGATTTCACTGTTTGATCGATTTCTGTAATTTTTTCCTTCGTGCTCCCTGATTCCATGGAATCATCGAGATTGGATCCACACCTGGTGGTTTAATCTGCTGATCTGCTTGATCCTGGAGAGAAATCGAGTCCCTCGAGGGTTTATTCTTCGCATAATCTCCAGAAGCTGGTGGACTCGGCGATTAGTGAAGTATTAAATGCTCGGAGCTTAGATCCGGCATTAATGGAGGCTGCGATAAACCAAATTAATGTGCCGGATACGAATCTGATGATGAATCCGATTAACATGGCACCTGCAATTAATGAGGAATCTAATGATCCTGGCAATAGTAAGGTATCTCCGCATTCTGCTTCTGAATTTGAGAATGTCTGTGAATTGGGAATGAGAAATGATGTGTATGGATATCGTAAGTATGAAATTGATAGCTGCGAGGTTAGGGATTTCAAAATTGAGTGCCGGGCTCAGATGTTTATCATAGCAGCTATGAAGAGTAACCTTGAGTTGAAGATGTGTGAGGCAGTGGATCGAAGTGTGGCTGAGATTAGGGGAGATAATAATAAGGGGTTGGGAACTATCTATGCATCGAGAGGGGAGGTGGATTTTGCTATGAGGGACCTCTTTGAATTTGCAAATGTTGATTTTGAGTTTATGAGCTTAATGGTAAACTTTATTTTCCTGCACCAAAATGAGATTGAGTTTGCCACTAGATACTTTGAATTTTTGAGCAATGTGGACCTGTTAAACATGGTTGCTAAGCAATTGGAAGGTAACTTTGATATTTTCATTCTGCCAATGGCTGCTGATTGTGTGGTTCTAACTGGTGAAGAGTTTGAATCTGTTATTCCTGTTGATTCTAGATGGATAAGTAGGTACTCTCACTTGAAATTTAGTGCGATATTTTCAAGTCCTTTTGAGGCTTCTTGTGATAATTTCTTCATGGATAATGATCCTATGGTATTAGCTTTGTTTAAGCTGTATTCATCATGTATCTTGAAGAAAATGGCAGTTAAAGTCAAACGAAGAATTGCTTACACTGAGAAGCACTTATTCGAATTGCAGAACAGTTTTTTAGATGCTATTCCAATTGATTTTAAAGTTGGTAGGGATAAGAAGCTTAGAGAATATGTTCCTAGTGGTGATGGGAAGAAAACTGTTTTCTTTGATGCTGGATTGGGAAGGAGAATGGTTAGCATTAGTCAGGCTAAAGCTAAGTTGGACTGTTTGCTTACAACATATGATCTGATTTCTTCCTCTCTAACATGTGTTACTTTCAATATGGGGAAATCTGATTGTAATCCTGACTTTCAGCCTCCTGCAAAGCTTGATTCTGATGTTATTATGGTGCCTCCTAGTTCAGAAGATGGTACTAGTGAGAAGGGGCTGTCTATTCCTTTAATCAAATATGAGCATGATAGGAGATACAAGAAGAGTATGAAGGAGATTATGAGTGAGCAACAGAATAAAATTGAAAAATCAAAGCAGTTTAAAAGGGAGATGGTCCTTAATGTCAAAGCTACTAATAGTGAAGGTGTCAAATGTGAGGCTTTTGACAACCTCCCTTCTGATGCTGCAGCTATTTTTGCTGCAAAGAATGCCCCTAATGGGGATGTGGATGGTTTCATCAAAAGGCAACTTGATAAGGAAGAGAGGTTGAGGAAAGAGGAGGCTAAGAAGAATGAGGAAAAGCAGTCTTATGCTAAAGCAGTTCAGAATGATGAAGTGGATCATGAACTAAAGGAAGTCAAATTTATTCCTCCTGCTGTCCTGCCTAGTGGTGAGAAGGTAGTGATTATTAACCCCAAATTTATTGAACAATCCAAGAAGGTTTATAAGAATCACTTATATGGTTACTTCATTGGGATAATGTGTACTGTTGGATGGGTTAGATTCCATATATACAAAATGTGGAAGAATTTTGGGATTGAGGAGGTCACTACTAATGGGAATGGCATATTCTATTTCAAATTTAAAACTGATGAAGGTCCTTTGAGAGTGCTGAAGTCTGGCCCTTGGGCTATAAGGAGTATTCCTTTGTGTGTGAATAAATGGGAAGCTGGGATGGTGCTTGAAAGAGTGGAGCCTAAAGTTGTTCCCAATTCGGTCACTTTTCATGGCCTACCCCTTGAAGTTTGGAATATGGAAAGTATATGTAGTCTGGCCAGCTGCATTGGCAAGCCTATAACCCTTGATAGCATTACAGCTGATAAATGTATGAAGAAGGAAAATGCTAGTTTTGCTAGAGCCCTGATTGAGGTTCCTGTTTTTGAAACCCCCCTGGGTCTGTTAAAATTTTCTATCCTATTGATGAGCATGGGTTTCAAAAAAGTATTGATATTATTGTTGATATTTCAAAGCTCCCAATTAGCTGTCATCACTGTTTGGTTTATGGTCATTCCTATGAGAATTGTATGAATAGAATGCTAACTGAGACTGAAGTGTTGGAAAGGGAGAAGGCTGCTGTGAAAGGTAATGATGACAAGGATTCTGTTGGAAATGAAACGGCTTCTAGTGTTCCTGGGAGCAGTATCGGCAATGTAAATGAGATTGCTAAGCCTGCTGTTATTGTGGGTTCTCAAACTCAGGTCAATGAGGTTCCTAAGCCTGCTGGTATTGTGGGTTCTCAAACTCAGGTCAATGAGGTTGGTAATATAAAGGTTTCTGGTATGAGTAAAGACCCAAGCAGTTCCAGTAATGTTAAGAAGCCTGTAGTTGATGCTGATGGCTTTCAATTGGTGGAAAATAGAAAAAACTCAGGATTTAAACAGGCTGTTTTGAGGGATTCTGAGGTGAAAAAGGGTAATGGAAATAGGGGGCAGCTATGAATGGTGCCTCTAACTCACCTATGAAGAATGCCCAGCAGGAAACGCAGAAAGTGAACAAGGAGCAGGTTGCTGGTAGGAATGTTCGTGCTGATCATTATAAAGTGCAGGAAAAGGCTGGGGTTGGTATAAAGGGTGGGAATCAAAATGATGTGAGTAAAAGGGATTATAAAAAGGAGGAAAAACTGGTGGTAAATATGGGTGGTAATGGGAATTTGGGCAAGGATAAATCTGGTAAGAATGGAAGGGGGCAGGGTGATAGCAGTCTCCATGGCAGAGTGTATGTGCCTAAGGGGCAACAGTCTAACAAGAAGACTATTCCTCCTGATAAACCTGGTACTCTTAGAATGTCTAATTCTTTTGATGTCTTGGAGGATATAACCACTGATATTACAAATGCTACTAATAGTAGTTCTTTCATTCAGCCTAATGAGGGTTTTATCCCTGTGAATAAATCAAAAATTCTCACTACTGCTTTGGAAAGTTACTATAAAAGTTTATCTGAGGAGGAGAAAGATGATGTTGTGGTTTATGTAGCTAACAAGATAGTTCCTCGTTTTGAAAGAAGGAGCTCATGCAGTTTTGCTCAAAGGAAGCTTTTCATGATTCTGTGCAACAAGAATGGGTTTGAAGCAGGTATGGAATGTGTTTTAGAGGATGAGAGAAATGCTGAAGAAGTATGTGACATGCAAGATGATCTTAATGATAGTATTGAGGATCAGGAGAATGACATGGAAGTATCTGGATCTATGAATCAACCTTTGAAATGAAAGTGTTAGCTTGGAATGTGAGGGGCCTAAATAACCTTCATAGGGTTGTTTTAGTTAAAAGAGTGCTGAGAGAACAGGGTATTTGGGTGTGTGGTCTTATTGAAACTAGATTAGAGAGTAATAAAATTTTTGAAATTACTAGGCAAGTGAATCAGAACTGGTAGTGGATGTCGAATGTTGCTTGTTGTAGGGAATGGGCCAGAGTTGTGGTTGGATGGGATTCTTCTAAAGCTGATGTTCAGGTTCTTGATATGAATGACCAGGCTGTGCATTGCATTATAAATTCTCTTGAGGGAAAGGAAAGTTTTCTGTGTTCTTTTGTTTATGGTCATATTACTCCTGCTAAAGGGAAGTTGCTGTGGTTAGACTTACTTTGTCACAGTAAAATGATCAGAGACTTGCCTTGGGTTTGTATGGGTGATTTTAATGTTATTTTAGATCCTGCTGAGTCTACTTTTGTCAACTCTAAAATGACTACTGCTATTTCCCAGTTTAGAGATTGCCTTGTTTCTTGTGGCTTGAGTGATAGCTCTTATCAGGGGCTTAAATTTACCTGGACTAGTAAGCCCAGAACAGGTGAGGGTATCTTCAAAAAGTTGGATAGAGTGGTTTCTAACCAGAACTTCAGTTCTATGTTTCAGGAAGCTATGGTGGTGTTTTTGCCGTTCTACACTTCAGATCACTCTCCTATGTTGCTGCAGTTCTATGATACTCCTAAGAACAAGGCTAAGGCTTTTAGATTTTTGAACTACTTGACTAGAAAGCCTGATTTTCATACTATAGTTGATGATGGATGGAGTAAGAATGTTGAGGGTTTTAGCATGTTCAAATTGGTCTCTAAATTAAAAGGCTTAAAAAAACCTTTGAGAAAACTTAACTTTAAGCATGGAAACTTGTTTGAGAGGACTGAGAAATTGAAGGTTGAGCTGGAAAGAGTTCAAAAGGAAATGGTGGAAGATCCTTGGAATGGCTCTCTTAGGGATGAAGAGCTTGTTTATTTGAATGCCTATAAGGATGCTTTGATTGATGAATACCATTTCAACAAGCAGCAGTCAAAAATTCAATGGTTGAAAGATGGGGATAGTAATACCAAATATTTTCATGCTTCTGTTAAGGAAAGAAAGAAAAGAGGTATAAAACTGAAGTTGTGGATACTGAAGGTGATGAGTATTCTGGAGATCAAGTTGGTGAAGCTTTTGTGAAACATTTTAGCAACTTTTTGGGGAAAAAGTGTAATGTTGCTGAGATTGATGACCCGGATTCCCTATTTCTCAACACTATTCCTCAAGATTTGGCTGAGGCCATGGTGGTTCCTGTTACTAATTTGGAAATCAAGGAGGCTTTGATGGATATTGATGATGATAAAGCCCCTGGGCCTGATGGTTTCACATCTAAATTTTTTAAAGCTGCTTGGGGAAAAATAAAGGATGATTTTTGTGAAGCTATTATGGAGTTCTTCAAGAATGGAAGGCTTTTGAAGGAGGTTAATGTTACTGCTATTTCTTTAGTTCCCAAAGTCTCTAAACCCTCCTGTGTGACTGATTTTAGGCCTATTGCCTGCTGCAATGTTATTTACAAGTGTATTAGTAAAATTCTTTGCAATAGGATTAAAGGGGTGTTGGAATTAATTATGGATGATAACCAGAGTGCTTTTATACCTGGAAGGCAAATCAGTGATAATGTTCTCTTAGCTCAAGAATTGGTCAGGTTTTATAATAGGAAAAGTGGGAGTGGTAAGGTGGCCTATAAGATTGACATCCAAAAGGCTTATGATACTGTGGATTTAGATTTTCTTAAGGTTATCCTTGGTAAGTTTGGGTTCCCTGGAGTTATGGTTCACTGGATTATGGAATGTATTTCAAATGCTTCTTTTTCAATCAATGTTAATGGTCAGTTGCATGGTTATTTTAAAGGGAGGAGAGGATTGAGACAGGGTGACCCTTTATCACCTTATTTATTCACTTTGGTTATGGAAATGTTGAATCTGATTATTAAGAGAAGGGTGAGAAATAATGAGAGCTTTCAGTACCACTGGAGATGTAAAGAGCTTAAGATCACCCATTTATGTTTTGCTGATGACCTAATGCTCTTTTCTAATGCTGATAGGGGTTCTGTTCAAGTCTTGAAGGATGCTCTTACTGAATTTAGCAATGTCTCTGGGCTTAATCCTAACTTGTTGAAGAGTACTGTGTTCTATGGTAATGTGAGAGATGCTACTACGCAAGTGTTGAATTCTATCATGCCTTTTAAATCTGGAAAGCTCCCTGTTAGGTATCTTGGAGTCCCCCTCTTGTCTAGTAGACTGCTTTACAATGATTGTACTTTGTTGATTGAAAAAGTTAGGAAAAGGCTTGATAGTTGGAAGAACAAGTTTCTTTCTTTTGCTGGCAGGTTACAGTTAGTTAAATCTGTGTTATTTTCTATTGGGATCTATTGGACTTCCATGTTTATTCTGCCTAGTAAGGTTCTCAATGAGATAGAGGGAATGATGAGGAGTTTTTTGTGGGCTCAAGAAACTAATGCTAGAGGGAAAGTTAGAGTGAGCTGGGATAGATTGTGTCATAAATGGAATGCTGAAGGTTTGGGGATTAAATCTTTGAAATTAATGAACAAGGCTCTCATTGCTAAACATATATGGAACTTGGTGTCTGGCAAAAACTCTATATGGGTCAAATGGGTTAAGGTGCATTTGGTTGCCGATAGGAATTTTTGGAGTTTACAACCAAAGGATGGGTTAAGTTGGTCATGGAGGAACATCTTATATTGCAGGAAAGCTATTAAACCTCATATCCTGTTTGAAGTTGGTTCTGGGAAGGAGTTGAATGCTTGGCATGATAGATGGTATGAATTAGGCCCTCTGGACTTGTATATCAATAACAGGGAAATAAAGAGGGCTGGATTCAATGATAACACTAATGTGTTTGATATTATTAGTAATGGTAGATGGAATTTTCCTGAGGAGTGGCTAACTATGTTTCCTGTGCTAAATTGGATTCAATGTCCTTTACTAGAAAGTGACAAGCTTGATAGAGTTAGATGGATCAGGAGTGATGGGGAGTTGGTGGATTTTAGCACTGCCTGCTGCTATAATGATTTGAGGGGTGTGCATCCTGTTGTGGGTTGGACTGGTAGTGTGTGGTTCTCCCACAGGATTCCAAGACATGCCTTTGTTTTATGGATGGCTTTGCAATTCAAGTTGTTGACTCAAGATAGGCTTGATAAATGGTCTGGTGGAGATGATCTCAAATGCATATTTTGCAGTGAAGTACCTGATAGTCACACTCATCTATTTTTTTAGTGCAATTTTCCTGCCCAGGTGTGGGATAGAATGAAGCAAAAGGCTAAAATGATTGATGCTCCTAATTGTTGGAGATCAATGAGCAGTTACATGAGCTCTTGGACTAAAAGTAAGTCTATTTGGAATGTTATTAAAAAGCTTACTGTTGCTGCTGTTGTGTACTTCTTATGGCAGGAAAGGAACATGAGAATGTTTCAAAGTAAAAGCAGAACTGTTGATGTGATTGAATACTTAATTACTGAATCCATTAGGCTCAAATTGAAGGGGACAGTGATAAAGTTCTCTAGTCAGGTTCTTGTGGCTGATGGTATTTGGCATTTCCTTCCCCATCATTTGTCCAATGATGCTGTGTTGTGAATGGGCTGGGCAGTTTTGTGATCTTATGGCTTTTTCTTGGGGCAGGTTTGCTATTAAATGGTTTGTTTGGTTTTTTGGGATGTTCCTGATGGTTTGGGGGGGAGGGGGGTTCTTTGATAAACTTACATGGGTGGGGGGGACAGAAATGGGTCATTTTTGATGCTGAGTTGCACTATAAAGCTTGGGTAGTAATCTGGTGTAGCAATACATCTCCACTTTTCAAATTTTTAATTTTGCTTTATTTTTATGTTTTTTGGGTCATTATTCTGATGGAAGGGAGGTTCTTTGAATCTTTTGTGTCCATCTCTGCTTTAAAGAATAGGGAATGGAGTTTAGAATGGCTGAAGGATAGCATTAACCTTGGGAGTAGTTACTTTAAGAGTATCATATGGGTCAGGTTTCATTTACTTGTCCTTTATTTGTTGTTTAGAACTTACCCTTGGTACTCAAACCGGCAATACAGTTTTTTGGCCTTAGTTTTTATTGTTTTTTGCATTTTGAGTCTGACCAGTTGGTCTTGGGGTGGGGGGAATTCTTGGGATGGAAGGCGGTGGAGAGGTTGGGCTCCAAGCACTGTGGTGAGTTTTGGGGAGGGTTTTGGGGGGCTGACTGGTACATCTTGCACACAATGCACTTTCTTTGGCTCTATTAGAGGGGGGGGGGAGTGTGAGTGGTATGGTGGCATTCTAAAGGAAGGTGTGGGGGAGGAGTGTGATCTTAATAATATTAGGATTTGGGGTGGTGGGATATGCAGGGTCCTTTTGTATGATGTTGGGTTGCACTATAAAGCTTGGGTAGTCAGCTGGTGTATTTTTGCACCTTCCTCTATTCTATCATTTTTATTTGGTTTGTTTTTGCTTGATGTCTTGTGGCACCTGCATTTCTATATCAATTATGCTGGTCATTTGGGCCAAATTTGGCTGGTGACCAGATCTGCTCTTATTAATTGGTGGATAGGTTTTGGATGGCATGTGACATGCATCAGCCCTGGAGTGATAAGGTTGGATGGTACCATGTGGTTTAGGACATTATTTTCCTCCCCTTATTTTTATTTTTTTAGCACTTACCATTGGTACCTAAACCCCTTTGTCTTTCTTGTGTCTGCCTTATACATTTTATATCTTTTGAGTCTTGCCTCCATTTGGAGGTGGGGTGGGGGGCATGGGGATCTTATTCTGGTGAAGGGTTGGTGGTTGGATGAGGCCTTTATGCTTGATGATTGTTGCAATTGCCCTATGTACTGGTATGCTGATGGGATTAAAGTTTTCAGGGCTGTTATTGAAGGCAGTTATGTTGGTAGCAGCTGTAGCAAAGTCAGTGAGCTGGTACAAATTTTCTGGTGGTTGGAAGAGGCCTTTGGCTGGGTTGTTAACAAGTATATGGAATGGTACAAAGTTTCTGGCAGCAAACACAGTAAGGAATTTGAGTTTGGAGGTCTTGGAAAGGAAATTATTCACTCAAAATATGTTAAGTCTAGCTGCTGTAGATGGATTGGGCTTCTCTGGAGTGATCATTGCAGTGTTGATAATTCATTGATGGCTTTTAGAGATTATTTTGGAATATTATGCAACAGGTTGGCTGAGTTTCTCGATAGTGGGCTGTTCTGGTGTTTTCACTACAACTTGGTTACGGATTTGTTTAGTGTGGGACTGTTTGCTGCTGTTTTTGGCAAAGAGTTATGGTCTTGGTGGTGTTCTGATAATGGTAAATCTGATGTTATTATGGGGCTGCTGGTTGTATGTGCCTTTATTTGTTATATTATTTCTTCCTTGAGGACTATTAGAAGGGGATTTGGTACTGCTTATGGTTTGGATTTGAAGTTGAGTTTAAGGATTAACCAGCTAGTGGACTGTTCGAAGTTGGGTTGCTCGAATTGGAAGGTGATGATTTGCTCCAGCAAAGCTGCACTACAGTGATGATTATTGGGGTGGTTTTGATGTTGATTTGTATTATTGCTATTGTGATCAAAGAGTGTATAGTGTATGGTGCTAATATGAACAGTAGGATGCTGTTGAGGTATGCGTTGTTAGCTGAATGTGCTGATTTCTTGGCAATGCAAATTTATTGGTATATATGGCGCTGGTCACGGAAGTTAACTGTCAAAGTTTTGGGTTGCTTGGTTTGGAGATGGAAGAGTGATTGTCAAAGTAAAAAGCTTTCTTTAAAGTTTGCTTGGTTGTTGCGGAAAGTTGCCATTTATTTGGGTTGTTTGAGTTGGTGGATTTCTATTTTGGTCGTCTTGCATTTTGGTTGTATTTTGATTGTTAGGGTTATTATTTGGTGTTTTTATGCTCACTTAGCTATTAAGGTTGGGATTTGTCCAACTTAATGGTTTCGTGGGTGCTCTTGTACCTTTTTGTTCTATTTATTTATTTTGCCGGGTTTTCCCCAAAAAAAAAAATTTGAGGCATGAACCTTCCTATGTCTTCCTAGTCCATTCCCTAGGCCAACAAGACTCGGGCCAAGTCTTGTCCCCCCCCCCCCACTCCTTCATATGGGTCAAAATTTCAAGGCCTTGGGCCTTTACTTGCTCACCAAGTTTGCGCACGAAAGGAATGGAGGCCACTTTCCAAAAAAAATGTCACATCCAAGGGGTAATTTGTTAATGCAAGTTTCTGGTGTGGCTGTTACTATTGAAACAGACACACAGAGTGCACAACAAATGAGGAGGCTGAAGGCTCATAAGGTGATGGCGAATGACCACCTAATGAGTGTCATCGAATGAGTGCCGAATGAGTTTGTTCAGCGAATGAACTCATTTGGTGGCAAGGCTCATTCGGCGAATCAGCTAGGGTATAAATACTTGTTCATTTCCTTCATTTGTAAAGTTTGTTCATTCTGTGAGAGGAGTGGTGATGCTTAACCTCTCCTAGAGCTTAACGATGTAAACTCCTTCGATATTGTAATCATTTCACACTAACAATAATAACGACAAGCTTCCGTTTGTAATATGTTGTTTATTTGACCCGGAAATGATCTGTTCATGGTTTTACATTTGATCCCTTCCCAAACCTATGATCCTTGCTTGACTTTACTTTGGTATGAGTGACCACTCAAAAGTCCGTACATATACTAATCCCGAGAGTCGAGTGATCCTTTATGAGGTGTACATGCTTGTATAAATTTAAACTTTTCAAGAGGCTTGTTTGTAGCTTTCAATACTTCAACAAAAATAGAATAAAAAATGTAATTAGAGATAAAGGGTCGAAGTAATTGGAGAACAAGTTTTTAAATAAAGAGCCAAGGCTACAACAGATTTAGAAAAACCTATCAACTCTTCAAGGAATTCAGGCCAAGTTATTGAGTTTTGCTTGAGGAAAAGCAAAGGTTCAAGTGTGGGGATGTATGATATACACTAAAATATACATATTTTTATACCAAAAATCCCCCATATAATGGGTTATTTCTGACTAACCATCACCAAAACAGTGCCATATGTTTTTCTTTTAGTTTTTTAGTCTAATCCATGTCAAAATTTAAATAGAAGCCAAATTTAAAGGAAATTTGAAGAAAAATAACAGAATTGTGATTTTTGGCCATAGACACGACCCGTGTCTCACCTAAGGCACGACTCGTGTCCCTCCTTAGCAGGCTTAGAGAAAGTTTACTTTGCTCCTGGCTCACCCCTAGTAGACATAACCCGTGCTCCTCACCTCACACGGCCCGAACTCCTGATCCAACATGGCCCGTTCCTCTGATATCAAAAGATTCCAAACAAACATGACCTGTGGCCCTGACCTCGCATGGCCCGTGCTCCTGAAGACAAAGATTCCAGTCGATTCGCTGACAAGCATGACTCGTGCTCCTGACCAGGCACATCCCGTGCGATATCTTGTTTTTTGCCTTTAAAAAGAGAGCTTCTCCCTCATTCCAACCCGCTCAGTTTCTTCTCTTCCTCTAGTATTACTACCACGTTTTGCACTTTCTAAGCCAATCTTTTTTGGTGTTTTAGTTTATTCGTCAAGATTGTAAGAACTTTAACTTAAGTAGATTATGAAGTGTATTTGTCATGAGTCTCTTATCTTCTCTTAAGCATATCTTTTTAAGCTATGTCTCTCACTTGAGGGAAAAAAAGTCTTTGGTGGGTTGGTAAAATTAGTTTATAAACTCACCTTAAGGTGTGTAAAAATTACTTTATGAAAACTCTTCTTATTGAAAGTGTATTGTCACCACTTTTGCATAAATGTATCTTGTTTATTACGGACCATTGAGAAGTTGAAACTCATCAATCAGAGCCGTGACACCGGATTGGGGGACGATGCATGACCCTATGGTGACTCGCACCCCATGCAAAGAAATACATTCGAGAGTTTTATGTCTATGTAAATAAGCTCAGTTTTCACGCATGTGCGGTCTGAAGGTGATAGGATGAAGAGTTGGGAATACTTTCTCACAGCGTAGATCCAATGGTGAATGTGTTGGTGAACTTGGATTTGGTTACGACTACCCATGTATGCGCGAGAGCTGTACATGGAGGAAACAAACCTTAGTCTCTTAAAGGTATGTTTCTCATAATAGTATAATCCGATGCGTGGGTTGTTGCCCTGCTGGTTCATGACAACATATTCGAGAGTAACAGTACTTTGACCATAAGGCCCTCCAACTAAATGGCATTGGCACCACTATATTTGTTCCTAACAGCACATGTACTCCTGGGACTCATACTAATTGGGTGAGTAATGGGAGGAAAGTGAGAATAGATTTGATGCTGAAAGGAAGTCTATACATCTGTTAGCAACAATCTTAAGAAAAGTCTATAAATAAACGGGACATCAACCCAGCCACTGATAAGTCCTCCCAAGTGATATTATCTTCGACTGAATATACTAAACCCGCTTTATCTTTATCTTTATTTTTAATTTTACTTTTTCTTTCTTTTATAAAGCATTAACTTACAAATTAGTTTGGATAGATGTCAACAGAGATAAAGTATCGAGGGCCCTCATTTCCATACATTGTGTCCTTGGACGACCTCGATTTCTTACCATTACTATACTACCCACGATGGATGCACTTGCCCGTCTATGTGGTGAATAGTAATTGTTGATGATCGTGTTTATAACTTTAAAGCTTAAATGCAATAGTGGTGTTAAAACATGCCCATAATTGTCACATTTTTAATATACACCCAAAGGCACACCATATAATATTCTGGATGATTATGTATTCTTAAAACCTCGCTAGGAAAAGCCCTTTGGGGAAAAAACCATAGCAAAGAGAAATTCAAGGGTAATTCAATACTCTCCCTCTGAGATTAGTATTGTTCATTAACAACACACTTCAAGATGATGTTAAAATCCTTTCTAGAAAACTTATGCGTGTCAAACTATCATCGAAAACCTGCAAAAGTAGACCTTTAAATTTATAACCTAAACTATCTATCAAACACAACATATAGGAAAGTGGAACATCGAACAACAGTAATAGCAAGATGATATAGGGTCAACCAAAGGAGCATTAGGGTTATCATACTCAAGATTAGTTGAATTAACTAAGTCACTGTCACTTATCTTAGGAAACAAAATGAATTGAGAAAAACCGTAAATGAGAAAGAATATCATCTAAGAATGACTGCTTCACCTATGAACCTATCTATACATGTTTGACTACTAACATGACTTAACTGTTCTAGTGGATAAAGGCTTTGCTAGAGTTACCTAAATCGAGCAAATGTTCACTCACGAACAACCCTTAATGATAGCAAGAGCATGTCTAAATGCCTTATGAAGGACCAACAACCACAACAAAGTACCAACCTATCATCATGAAACCCAAAAGCTTAACCAAATTCAAACCTCCTCATGGTTTGAGCTATTCAGGAGGTGGTTGTGTGTTTTTGAAGGTGCGATTTCCCGCTAGAGTTATCTCTGATTTTCGTCTTTGTTTCTTCTTGATTCCATGGAATCGTCTCGATTGGATCCACATCTTGTGGTCCAATCCTTTGATCTACTTGGTCCTGGTGATGAGAGGAATCAGTCAAGGGTTTATGAGCCGCAGAATTTTCAGAAATTGTTTAATTCAGCATTTAAGGAGGTTACTAATGATGCATTGAATGATTGGAATGTTGATCCGGTAGTTATGGAGGCTTCGATTAATGCAATCAAGGTGTCGGAGAAGGCATTGATTGGGCCTGATGGAGTTATTTCCGCAGTGAATGAGGTAGTTTCTGAGCCCTTGTCTCCGATTGAATCTAAACCTGTGAACCTGTGTAATGTGGAGAGTGACCTAAGGGTTGGTGTGTGCCCTAGCTCCTCTGGTTATAATGTTGCAAGTGTTTCTATTGAGCGTAAGAACCAGATGCACATTTCTGCTACCTTAAATGGTAATTTCAAAATTAGGAGTGTTGATAATTTAGGTCAGGTGTCGAAGCTTGGAAAGAGCAAGTGGGGGAGTGGCCCGAATGCTATTTCAGCTTCTAAGGAGGAGGTTGATTCTGCCATGGAGGATTTTTTTAGTTCTAAAAATACTGATCCTGAGTTTATGCGGTTGATGGTGGAATTTATTATCCTTTCTCAGGAAAATGTTGAGTTTGTCAGTAGATACCATTGCTATTTGTGTAACTTTAGTTTACTAAACAGTATTGCAAAACAACTTGATGGTAACTTTCAACTGTTTATTCTTCCCATTGCTGCTGAATGTATAGTGTTTACAGCTGATGGTTTTGAAACTTCCATTCCGATTGACTCTTGCTGGATTAATAGATATACTCATTTGAAATATAGCAGGATGTTTGCTGAACCGTCTGATGTTGAATGTGATTGTTTGTTCAAGGAGGGGGACCCGATGTTGATGGCACTCTTTAGGTTCTATTCTGCAAAGGTTCTAAGGAAGATGGCTGGTAATGTTAAAAGAAGGATGGAATATACTGAGAAGAACTTGTATGCTTTGCAGAACAGTTTTTTAGATGCAATTCCAATTGATTTCAAGCATGGTAAAGATAAGAAACTTAAGGAATCTTTGGCTATTGGTGATGGTAAGAGTCCTTTTTCTACTTTGATGCTAATTTGGGGAGAAGGATGGTTAGCATTAGCCAAGCTAAATCCAAAATGGAGAGGTTAATTACTACTTATGATTTGATTACCTCTTCTTTAACATGGGCTACTTTTAACATGGGATTATCTAATGAGTATCCTGATTATCAATCTCCTGCTATTTTGAATTATGAGGTGATAAAAGTGCAAAACTCCTTGGTAGAAGGCAATGTAGAGGGTGATATTCCTGTTCCCTTGATTAGGTATGATCATGTCAGGAAGGTAAAGAAAAGCATGAGAAACATCATGGTTGAGCAGCATAGCAAGTTAGCCAAGGCAAAACAATTTAAGAGAGAAGCTGTTTTAAAAGTTAAATCTCCAATTCATGAGGAGAACAAATGTATTGCTTTCCAGAACCTCCCTAAGGATCCTACTGCTGTGTTTGCTGCCAAGAAAAGCTTAGGAAGGAAGAAGAGGAGAAGAAATAGGAGAAGCAATCGTATGCTAATGCTGTCCTTGGGGATGAATTTGATCTAGAACTTAAAGCAGTCAAGTTTATTCCTCCTGCTGTGTTACCTTCTGGAGAGAAGGTAATGATTATTAACCCAAAGTTCATTGAGCAAACTAGGAAAGTGTACAAGAATCATTTATATGGATACTTCATTGGGACTGTTTGTATGATTGGGTGGGTGAGATTTCATATATATAAAATGTGGAAAAGATTTGGTATAGAGGAAGTTACTACCAATGGTAATGGAATTTTTTATTTTAAGTTTAAAAATGAGGAAGGTCTTTTGAATGTCTTAAAATCGGGTCCTTGGGCTATTAGGAGTATACCTTTGTGTGTTCACAGGTGGGAGGCTGGGATGGTTTTAGAAAAGATTGAGCCTAAGGTGGTTCCAAATTGGGTGACTTTTCATGGTCTTCCATTGGAAATATGGAATATGGAGAGTATATGTAGTATGGCAAGTTGTGTGGGAAAGCCTATAACCCTGGATAGCATTACTGCTGAAAAATGTACCAAAAAGGAAAATGCTAGCTTTGCTAGAGTTTTGATTGAAGTGCCTGTTCATAAGGTCCCTCCAAAATCGGTTAAGGTATTTTATCCTATGGATGAGTATGGTGTGCAAAAGAATATTGAGATAAGTATTGAGTTTTCCAAGCTACCGATAAGCTGCCATCCATGTTTGGTTTATGGGCATACTTATGAGGAGTGCACTATAAGAATGATTACTGAGGATGAAGTTTTGGAAAGGGAAAAAGCAGCAGAGAAGCTTAAGGTTGCTAGTGAGTATACTAGTGTTGAGGCTGCAGCTTTAAAAGCGGCTGGTACAGAACTTGAGGCTCAGGTTGCTGATTCTATGGGTCCTAAGTTCAATCAGGATTCTGCTGTTAGTCTGGGGTGTCTAAACCTGCTGTTACTAATGTGCCTGATTATGTGAGTCCTGGGGTGGATAAGGAAGATGCCAGGAGTGTTAACAGTATTGAGAGACCAGAGGTTGATACTGATGGGTTTAAATTGGTGGAAAATAAGAGAAGGACTGATAATAAGCTACCATCAATGAGGAGTTTGGAGGTTAAAAATGGACCTGGGAATACGGGATCTTCAGGAAAGACTTCTTCTAGTTCTTCTGTAAGGAACAATCTGAAGGTGAATCAAAATGTTAGTAAGGAGTTTGGTGCTAGTACTAAAAGTGAGACCCAGAATAATGTTAGTAGGGGGGTAATGAAGAGAAAAAACAGGTTCTGAATGCTGGTACTAAGGATGGCCAAGGGAATGGTACTACAAGTAAGAACAGGAGAGCTAATGATGGGGAAAAGGTTCAAGGAAGGGTGTATGTTCCTAAGGGACAACAGTATAATAAGAAGCCACCAGATAACCTTCGTTATTAAAGACTTCGAATTCTTTTAAGGTCCTTGAAAACATTACCGCTGATATCACTAATGCTACTCATTGCAATTCCATTCTTCAACCTAATGAAGCTTTTATCCCTGTTCATAAAACCAAGATCCTCACTACTGCTTTGGAAAGTTATTACAAAAGGTTGTTTGAGGCTGAAAGAGATGAGGTTGTGGTGTATGTGGCAAACAAATTGGTCCCACCTTTTGAGAGAAGGAGTGCATGGAATTTCTCACAAAGGAAGATGTTCATGATGTTATGTAACAAAAATGGTTTTGAAGAAGGCATGGAGTGTGTGTTGGAAGATGAGAGGAATGCAGAAGAGGTTTGTGATATGCAGGATGATTTGATTGAGACTAATGATGATAAGGAGCATAAGTCAGGTGAATCTGGGTCTCAAACTCAGCAGTTGAAATGAGGATTCTTGCTTGGAATGTTAGGGGATTAAACAATCTTGATAGGATTCTTTTAGTTAAGAGAGTTCTTAGAGAAAATGGAATTTGGGTTTGTGGTTTTTTGGAATCTAGGTTGGGGGCTGATAAAATTGAGGCTGTTACCAAGCAAGTTAATAACAATTGGAGTTGGGTTTCAAATATGGTTTGCTGTAGGGATTGGGCTAGAGTTGTTGTGGGTTGGGATTGCTCCAAAGCTGATGTTCAAATCATTGATATGAATGATCAGGCAATACATTGCATTGTCAATTCTCTTGAAGGTAAGGAAAGCTTTTTGTGTTCTTTTGTCTATGGACATATTACTCTTGCCAAAAGGAAATTATTATGGCTTGATCTGGTCTGTCATAACCAGTTGATTAGGGAGCATCCCTGGGTTTGTATGGGTGATTTTAATACCATTTTGGATCCTGCTGAGTCTACTTTTGCTAATTCTATTATGAATTCTTCCATTTCTCAGTTTAGAGACTGCCTCAATTCTTGTGGGTTAAGTGATTGTGGATATCATGGTTTGAAATTTACTTGGACAAGTAAACCTAAAACTGATGGTGGAGTTCTTAAGAAACTGGACAGAGTTATTTCTAATCAAGTTTTTAGTTCCAGTTATGATAGAGCTATAGTGGAATTCTTACCTTTCTACTCGTCTGATCACTCTCCTATGCTTTTGAAGTTTGGGAATAGCTGTAAGCAGAAAGTGAAGGCTTTTAGATTTTTGAACTATTTAACTAGGAAGGATGAATTTCATGAGATTGTTGCTAGAGGCTGGGATAAACACTGTTTGGGTTTTAAGATGTTTGGTCTTGTGTCTAAATTGAAAGGTTTAAAGAGGCCTTTGAGGAATTTGAATTTCATGAATGGTAACTTGTTTGAGAAGACTGAGAAGCTGAAAACTGAGTTGGAAAGAGTTCAGAGAGAAATGGTGGATGACCCTGAGAATGGGTCCCTTAGAGATGAGGAATTTGTGTAATTAAATGCTTATAAAGATGCTCTCGTTGATGAATACCATTTTAATAAACAGCAAGCTAAAATTAAATGGTTAAAGGATGGTGATAATAATACTAGATATTTTCATGCATCCGTCAAGGAAAGGAGGACTAGAAGCAAGGTTGCTATGGTTAGAGATGTTGATGGGGAGGAGTATTATGGGGATCAAATTGGTGATGCCTTTGTGAAACACTTTAGTAATTTTTTAGGCAAGAAAGGTTCTGTTGTTGCTATTTCTGATCCTGAGTCCTTGTTTGTTAAGGCAATTCCTGCTGATATGGCTGATGCCATGGTAACTCTTGTTACTAAATCTGAGATTAAAGAGGCCCTAATGGATATTGATGATGATAAGGCCCCTGGGCCGGATGGGTTTACTTCAAAGTTTTTTTAAATCAGCGTGGGGAGTAGTCAAAGATGATTTTTGTGAGGCCATAATGGAATTCTTTAAGAATGGAAGGCTGTTAAAGGAAGTGAATGCCACTGCAATATCGTTAGTTCCTAAATGTAATAATCCTTCATGTGTTACAGATTTCAGGCCATTTGCTTGTTGTAATGTAATTTACAAATGCATTAGCAAAATCTTGTGTAATAGGATAAAGGGTGTTCTTGAGTTAATTGTGGATGAGAATCAGAGTGCCTTCATTCCTGGAAGGCAGATTAGTGATAATGTGTTGTTAGCTCAGGAATTAGTGAGGCACTATAATAGAAAGAGTGGCACAGTAAGGTGGCTTATAAGATTGATATCCAAAAAGCCTATGATACAGTGGATCTTGATTTTCTCAAGTTCATTCTTGGTAAATTTGGGTTTCCTTTGACTATGGTTAACCGGATTATGGAATGTATTTCAACAGCTTCATTCTCCATCAATGTAAATGGTCAGCTTCAAGGATTCTTTAAAGGAATGAGGGGATTAAGGCAGGGTGATCCATTGTCTCCATACCTCTTTACTTTGGTGATGGAAGTGTTAAATCTGATTATTAAGAGGAAAGTGGCAAATGAGGAGTGTTTTAAATATCATTGGAGGTGTAAAGATCTCAAAATAACACATTTGTGTTTTGCTGATGATTTGATGCTTTTTTGTAATGCTGACAGGTACTCAGTTCAAGTTCTTAAGGATGCCCTATCTGAGTTCAGTAACGTTTCAGGCCTTATTCCCAACTTGTTGAAGAGTATAGCTTTCTATGGTAATGTCAAGGATGCTACAAAGCAGGTTTTGAATTCAATCATGCCTTTTGAATCTAGGAAGCTGCCTGTTAGATATTTAGGGGTTCCCCTACTTTTTAGTAGGCTTGTGTATACTGATTGTATTATGCTAATTGAGAAAATCAGGAAAAGATTGGATAGTTGGAAGAATAAATTCTTATCTTTTGCTAGTAGATTGCAGCTTGTTAAGTCTGTGTTGTTTTCATTAGGGATTTATTGGACTTCTATGTTTATTCTTCCGGTTAAGGTTCTTGATGAAATTGAGGGAATTATGATAAATTTCCTATGGGCTCAAGAGACTAGTGCTAGGGGGAAGGCTAGAGTGAGGTGGGACAGGTTGTGCAGGAATTGGAAGGCTAGGGGGCTTGGGATCAAATCTTTGAAATTTATGAATAAGGCTCTTATGGCTAAGCATATTTGGAACTTAAATTCTGGGAAAAATTCAATCTGGGTGAAATGGGTTACGGTTTATTTGGTTGGGAATAAGAACTTTTGGGCACTTCCTATGAAAGATGGATTGAGTTGGTCATGGAGGAGCATTCTCAATTGTAGAAGGATATTAATGCCCCATATTCTGTTTGAAGTTGGATCAGGTAGGAAGTTAAATGCTTGGCATGATAGGTGGCATGTGTTAGGTCCTCTTGATCAGTATATTAGCAATTGGGAAATTTATAGGGCTAGGTTTAGAGATAATTCTTCTGTTTTTGAGATTGTTAGGGATGGTAGGTGGCTTTTCCCAGAGGAATGGTTTAGTATATTCCCTGTTTTGAATTGGATTCAGTGTCCTTCTTGTGATGATAATAGAGTGGATATGCCTAGATGGATTAGAAATGATGGAGAGCTAGTGGAGTTCAGCACTGCCTCTTGCTATGAAGGTTTGATGGGCACATATCCTACTTTGGAATGGACTAGCAGTGTTTGGTTTTCACATAAGATTCCTAGGCATGCTTTTGTTCTTTGGATGGCCATACCCATCTTTTCTTTGAGTGTAGGTTTTCTTGCCAAATTTGGGCAAGTATGAAGCAGAAGGCTAGAATGAATGATACTCCAAATTGCTGGAAATTTATGAAGAATTACATGTGTTTATTTCCTAAGAGTAAGTCTATTTGGGTAGTGATAAGGAAATTAACTATTGCTGCTGTTATTTATTTTGTTTGGCAGGAAAGAAATCAGAGAATGTTCCAGAATAAAGTTAGATATGTTGAGGTGATAGAATTTCAAATAACAGAAGCTGTAAGGCTCAAGTTGAAAGGTACTATGATAAAGTTCTCTAAACAGGTTATGATGGCTGATGATATTTGGCATTTTCTTCCTTTTAATGTTTCTAATGGGATTTATGTTTAAACTGGCTTTCTCAATTCTTTGGTCACTTTTTGTGTTTATGATGGGTGGGGGGTCTTATTGGGTTTTCAAATTTGATGTTGGGCTGACTTATAAAGCTTGGGTAGTCATCTGGTGTGATATTGCACTTCACCTCTCCAATTTTTTACTTTTCTCTTTATTTTTGTGTTGGGTCTTTAATCTGGTGGTGTGGAGGTTTAGTAATATATTTCCCACCATTTCTGCCAATGGATGGATGATGATAGGTGCTTCTGAGCAGCAGTGCTGTCTTAACCTTTTGATGGATGTTGGGTGGTGCAGCAAGGGTGGTAGGATGAACCTTTCTACCCAAATATTTTACATTTTTAGTACCTCCTCTTGTTGCACAATCCCTTATCACTTTTTTGGTGATATAGCCTTTTTTATTTTGGTCCTGTTGGTCTTTTTGAGTCTGGCCTTTTGGGCTTTGGGTGGGGGGACTTTATGGGATGGAAGGTGGTGGAGAGGAAGGGCTCCAAGTAACATTGTGAGATTTGGGGTTGGATGTGGGGGGGGGGGGGGATTATGGTACTATTTGCACACATCTCACTTTTTTTGCTATTTCATAGGGGATGAGAGTGAGAGGTATGGGGTTGTTAATAAGGGAGGTGTGGTGGAGATGAGTGATAATGCGTTTATCAGAAGGAATTGGGCTCTTGGGACATTACTTATGATGTTGGGTTCTACTATAATGCTTGGGTAGTACTCTGGTGTACTTATGTACCATCTTCTTTGCTTTCCTGTTCTCTTGTGTTGTTTTTGGTAAGCGCCTTGTGGCACTTGCTATTTTCATATACTTGTTCTACTGATCATTTGGGTCAATCTTGGCTGGTGATCAGATCTGCTATTGCTCATTGGTGGTTAGGATGTGGATGGCATGTGGGATGCATCAACCATGGAGAGATAAGGTTGGATGATACCTAGGACATTATCTTCCTCCCCATATTTTTATATTTGTAGCACATGCCCTTGGTATCAAAACCCTTTTGTCCCTTTATTGTGTCTGCCTTTTTCTTTTCTATTTTTTTGAGTCTTGCCTCCATTTGGAGGTGGGGTGGGGGGCTGTTGGGTCTAGAGATATTGGAAGGTTGGCTTTTAGAAATGGTTAGAAAGACTGGTGACTGCTGCAATAGCTGCAGGGTTGCTCTATGGATTTTGTTCAGGAAACTTGGCTTTTGGTTTTTTGGATGGGTGGTTAATATGAATATGGACTGGTATAATATTTTTGGCAGCAGTTGCAGTAAAGATGTTGAGGTAGGGGATCGTGAGATGAAAGCCATTTACTCAAAGTATGATAATGTTTGCTGGTGCATGTGGCTTTGGAGCTCCATGTTTGTTCACTTCAGTGATGATAGTCATTATGGGGCTGAAAGTTTTATCTCTCTCGACAAGAAAGTTTGGGCAAAGGAGAATTTTGATAGTATTATGATTTGTGATACTATGAGACTGCTGGGTTTATTAAATATCATTATTTACAGTTGGTCTGCATTGAGGAGAGCTAGAAAGTGGTTGGTAATTGGACTTAATTTGGATTTGGAGATGCTGCTATGGAATGCTTGGTTATTTGGTTTGATATTCTTTCATGGCATTGCATGAAAGTTGGGTTACATGTTGCTGCTCTTGGAATGGTTCTTTGGGCTATATGGTTTGGAGATTGATGATTCTGTATCAAAACAGGGGCTTTCTATGAAGATTGTTTGGTTGTTATGGAAGATTAGTTGCATTTTGGCTGTCGGGATTAGAGGTGTTGCCATCTTTTGTCTTTGTATGTGTTGTTTTAGTTATAGTATGGTCATTTCATATGTTAGTTTTATTTTGGTTGTTAGGTTAGTTTTTTGGTGCTTTCATATTAGTTTTATTTTGGTTGTTAGGTTAGTTGTTTGGTGCTTTCATACTCACTTAGCCGTTAAGGTTGGGAATTGTCCAACTTAATGGTTTGAGTGTGTGCTTCTCTTGTACTATTTTGGTTCCTTTATTTATTTTGTCGGGCTTTGCCTTTAAAAAAAACAAAGTACCTAAGTAGCCTATGCCTAAATAAAGGACAAAGGTACTTGATCTAAGAACTAGGATCAGACCAACCCTATTCTGACTAACCAAGAAGGTTAACTATTACACCCAAACAACATGACCTAGGACCGCAATTTATCAGACTGACCCTCTAATCCTTTATTACTAGACAATGAGGATAAGATAGACAACTTAACACACAGACAATCCTAATGAGATGCTAACAATTGACTGATATCAAAGAGATCTATCCAGACTCGCTAGAGACCTAGACACATGCTGAGATCGTTAGATCTACAACTCAGAAACAGTAGCGATATAAACATAAAGGACACATCTACCCTAAACATCCAACCACAACTATGAGATCTCAAATTAATCATACAAACTAAAGCAAACATCAATCATGCATAAGAAATGTAACCATTATACTAAAATTGTCATGTACACTTGAACAATTGTCAAACATGCATAGATATATGCAAAGGATTCACATTGTCTTAGATGATATCAAATGTTTAGCCTAACATGTCTATATAACATTAAACCAATGTATAGAAACAAAAACGAAACATAATAAAATCAAACCAACATGTCGAATGCTTCAGATCTTCAGTCATAGAGCTTCTAGACTCCTCTAATTGATTCTCCAGCACTTCAGGGCTGCACAGGATCTGGAACAGACGTGAAAGTACATAAAAGTAGCCCCCGGGGACGAACTCTCGAAAGCGTTATGAACATGTTATATTTATAGGTTGAAATTGGGGTTTCCGGAATTAAGGGTGTGATGAGCCATTATGGGTAACGGGGCGTGACAGCCATCGGGGATTTATGAATTAGGGTATAGGTTATCCCTGGGTGACGTCAGCATAACGAAGCATTAGCTTGTAACTGGTCGTGACGAGCATGATATATATATTCTTCATAACTTGTGCCATTTCACCATCAAATCTTCTCAAATCCATAACTATTCTCTAGATCATCTTAAAATACCTATTATGACAAACTAGCCAAAGAAAAGGTAAATATGACCAAAATATAACATAAACTATCAATAAGTAAGGGTGTTCGACGACATAAGATATGTGCAGTTTGGGACACATTAGACATCACCCCACTTAGACTTTGCATGTCCCTAAGAGAACTCTCAAACTACCATCAACTCATATTCTAACAAAGCCGACGAATGATAATGGAAGATGGATACAACTCTTAGCGATTAGAGACACAAAGGCATAAACGGTCCCACGAGGTTCGCTTTCTTGGAGTGTTGACCAAATAAAATAGTATTTGAAAATGAAAAATCATAAACAATAGACATTGAACTTCTTTCCTTAAGACTATTCCGTGACAGTTAACCATATTCTCACAATGAGCACTCCTCTCGGGCTTTATATCTGGATAACTAGCAAATAGTATACTAGTGTTTATATGTGTTCTCAATTTGCTCAATCATGAACTTCATTATCATAAGCTTGACAGACGGTCAAACTGCACTAACTACTATGCAGACACATACAAATCAAGAGGTCTTTGTTAGGGTTGTAATGGGGCTACGGTACAAGGTATGGAATTATTAATTTTGAAAATGGGTCAGAAATATCTAGAAAACTAATAACATAATTGACTTAACTAACTAAAATATCTTATATATACATGGATCTTTTTTTATTCATACTAAGAATGAAACACTACTTTTTTTTGAACTTTTCCAATTTTTTATCTAAACATAACTAATCATCGACATAACAATTAGGATTATTTTATGATATCCTGCCGAGATTATTAACTACTAACTATTTTATAGAATTAAACTTTAAAGAAAAATTTAAACCGGATTTCTTCCCCAAAATAAAAATAAGGGGCTTGAAATGAAAAAGGCAAATACATGCTTAGGTATCTTGATAAGGGTTTAACAAAAGAAATGGTAAAAAAGCTCAAAAGTGGTGCCTAGGGGTAAACTTGGGTAAAGAAATATAAATATATAAGAAAAGAAAAAGACTAAAAAAAGGTTTATCCTAGATTTGCCTGTATCATTTTTGCTTATTCTACCAGTCATGGTCTCGTAATGCATACATAAGTCAAGTTCTAAAATTCAGTTACATGTTGCTATCTCTCAATGTTATTCAATAATAAAAAACCAAGTTTCCAACAAGTGGAAAGCTTGTAAGGCTAAAAAAATCTCACCATGGAAATGGAATGGGTATAGGTTAAATATAGTTAGACATCTACGCTTCCTCCCTCATACTCACACACTAGAACTGTTGCCTAAGTTGCTTACTCTAATAAACAATTTAAGGACACAAGTATGCATAAGGGTCTAAAACACATGCCTAGAGTTGCAAAGTATAAATGGAAGGTGGATTGGCTTTGCTAGTAAAAAATCAAGAGTCGTGAAGTCACTATAGAACTACTAAGTCACATGATAGTTTAAGTTTTAGCAGAAAAATTAGCATGCAAAGTTGAAAATTTTAAGGTTCTGTGACGCCCACTCCCAGTCTTGGCTCTAGGAGGGGTCACGTGTCGGATTTACTCATGAACACATGGTACAACAGAGATAACTAAGCAGCGGAAATTAAAAACTTTTCATTTATATATATAACGAGTTACAATAGTAAGGAAGATAATAACATAATCTATAACTAGATCTTATCATTAGCTATACCAGTCTACTACCGAGTCATTCCTGATAGCTTGCCCATCTAATCTGCCCTTGCTAGAGCCCTTCCCTTGCTACTTTAAACATCACCGATACCTGACATACATGCATTTAAAGGTCAGCTTACGCTGGTGAATTCTAAGTATTTAAAACTTTTACCTTTCCTTGAAAGGTTACCACAAACGTTTGGACCTAACGGTCTCGTCTTTATAAACATTTATCAGGTACAAAACATAACAGAATTATACCAAAACATTTAAACATTCGGTATTAAAATTCATTTAATACTCTAAAACACACCTCAAAACATTTGGGCCTAACGGCCCCTTCTTTATAAACATTTAACAGGTATAAAGCATAACAGGATTATACCAAAACATTTAAACATTCGGTATTAAAATTCATTTAATACTCTAAAACATACCTCAAAACATTTGGGCCTAACGGCCCCTTCTTTATAAACATTTAACAGGTATAAAGCATAACAGGATTATACCAAAACGTTTAACTCATCAATATTAAAAATTATTTAATACTCTAAAATACCTTGGGCATCCGGGACCCATCCTCTGTGCAAATAATCATTACGTATAATAAAGTCATACGAAACATTATAAGCAAAACCTCTTTTTACTAAGCATTGTCTACCTCTGGGACTACTTTAGTCCCTTTCGGTTGGCAGTCGCCTCCCGACCTCTTGAGTAACCGTCGTTACTCCAGTGGCTTCATTTCCACTGCTTGGATTGTACAACCCCCCTCTTACCAGACAATCTGTGCTTAGATTAAATCTTCTTAAAAATAACCCCAAGGGTCATTTCCTTTATCCTCAAAAACTCATTTTCCTCTTTTTAAACTCTACTTTAAAAGTTTAACTTCTTTATTACCCGTTTATTAAAACCTTTCCGAAAATAGTTTGTAACAGGTAATAACACTTTAAAACAGTTATAGGTGTTATAACATTTTCATGTATGTGTATCAACACAAAACAAGTAAAGGCATCTCAAATACTTTTCAAGTAAATAGTTGAATATTTATCATTGCAAGTATATCAGCCCGAAAACATTAAAACATTTAAAACATTTAAAAGTGGGCTCATAGAACTCACCTTATTCTCTTAAGCAGTTAATTCAGACAAAGTCTCCGCAATGCCTTCCAATTAAACCTAATCGCGTATTGTATTGCGTTAATGCAAGATTCAATTTAATAAACACTTCCTATGTTTATTTTAATACTTCATTATCTTAATAATATTTTATTATTAAGTTTATTCCTTTTAAAAGGTCAAAATGACCAAAATGCCCTTTAGGAGATTATCATTTTCTTTTGTTGATAATATGAAGACACGCATTCCTATAAGTAAACGCTCACTCCGGGATCGCCCAGTGAGGGATGCCATTTCCCTTGGGATTTATGCGACACCCTCGCTATGCCAGAAACCTCAGTGTACAGGCGTTTACTCTTCCGGTCCACACGAACTTCTAATATCCGATTAACTCGGTATTTTCAATACTTCATTATTTATCTATTTTAACTTTATATATACTTATTATATATATGAACATAGTTCCATACCAAAAATCAAGTCCTTATATCTTCCAGATTATTTTATTTTAAATAATCATATTTGGAAACCCTAATCCCCCATTTTTCTTTAGCAAAACTCATTTTTATTCAAAACCGTCTTAGGGTATTATCCATTATAACATTTTATAATATCCTTTAAAATGGCAAAGCTTAATTCAAAACCGTTTACTTGATTTGGGCAGAACAACGACATGAAAACCCTAATTTTTGACCCGTTTACAAAACCTTAACCAAACCTTTTCCAATTGTGAAATAAACTTAGGGCTTTCTTATATAACATCTTTTTAAGAGTACCTACAAAAATTCAGAGCCTAACTCCCACCCGATCACCCGATTTGAGCAAAATAACATTAAGAACCCTAATTTAAGCATAGTTTTAGAAATCGATCTTAGGCATGATATTAACTGAAATTGACATGGGGCTTTTGTAGAGCATACCTCGAAATGTAGGACTGCAGGAGATGGCCTCCAAATACTTCACCGTTTGCTCGAATTTCTCAGAAGAAGGTTCGGGTTCGAAGAGAGGGTTTTTGAGGTGTTTAGATCGAAATTGGCGAGTTGATTCGAAGGAATTGGTCCCGTATTTATACTGATCTAGGTCGCCCCAGGGTGTAGACACGTTTAGGGGTGATAAATCGATCGAATTCGACGCGTGGAAGGAGTAACTTCGGCTGCAAGATCGAGCCAAGGCCAAAACGCGACTCGCACGGCTCGCGTATCGCGAGGGTTGGACCAGGGGAGGTCGCGACACGCCTGGCAACTTTAGGCAAATGACAGTTTTGGTCCTCATACTTTTTATTTACATTTTGGCCCCCAGACTTCTACCAAATTATTATTTTATGCTTTAAAACATTATAGGGTATATTTATAAAAGTTTCTAAGGCTCGGGACATGCTCGATGATATACGTATACATACGTATATATATTTATATATATATATATCTTTCATTATTTGCGCTTTAGCCCCTCTAGCTTTTATTCTTCTATTATTTTATGTATCAAAACATTATGGGACATAATTTTAATGTCTTTAGGGCTCGGGATACCTTTGATAAGGTTTATATACTTTCGTACATTTAAATATATATATTTATCAATTTACATTTAAGCCCTTCTACTTATCATTTCATGCTCCAAATCACCTTTGGACATATTTATAATAACTCCTAAGCCTCGGGTTCATATAAATACGTATAAATACATATAGATACGTATAATACTCGTATGCGTTATGTATTTCTTCATTTTTAACCATTATTTCACCGTAAGGATATGTTCTTATTTATTTTTCACATGTTTAACTATTCTAACATGTATTCCTACATATATATTCATCAATTGAATATTTCACATGCATTTAAGCCATTAGTATATATGTATATATATACTTACACATAATACAATCGTGTGCACGTATTTCTTTCCGACTGTCGTTTATTTCTATCATATTGACTTCTAAACACATATTTCACTTTGATATCACATATATCAATTATCCTTCTTATAAAACATGTATTTTTCATATGTTTCATCACGTTTAGCTATCTAACACATATATCATATGTATAAACACGTATAGCATTGAAATCCATTTCCATTTACCCATTTATCAACCCATAACTATATCAATATACGTTTTAGCTACTTAACACGTATAGCACACGTATATAATTTGGGTTATGAAATTTTGGGGTGTTACAACTCTACCCCCCTTAAAAAGGTTTCGTCCTCGAAACTTACTCAAACTGTGATTTAACTCACAATGAGATCATTACCTTTTCACCTTTCTTTCCTTTCCCGGATTAATCCGGAAACTTTTCCATGTATCTAATGCATATATATCATATGGACCACTTGGTTCCTAGGCTATGATTTTAACATCGTAACAAACTTTCTATGACAATCTATCATTTATCTCTATTACCTATAAGGTAATACTTTAACTATTTTAGTTACTAAGTCTTGTTCACAATTTGAATGTGAACCGCATTTCTATAACTGATGCTAGCACTTTTTAGGAACGAATTCCTAACGAACAGTATAGCTAATGATTTGGAAGAATACGTTTCTCAAAATAAAGGAACTCTTCATTTTATCAATCACATACTATTTAGGTGGTGTCATAACTCTTTAGCTACATATAGGGGAGCCTGATTATGAATCCCACTGGAATTTGCTTCGAATTTCCTAAAGTTGAAATTTATCGCGAAGCTTCCTTCATTCTGCTTTAACCTTCTGCGTACTTTAAACATTTATCCGTATGCTATAAGATTTGAACTTCTCTTCTGGACATCAACATTCCTTGATATGTATTCATGAATACTACCTTTTTGTTTTCCACAGTGGCCCGTAATATCTACCTGCACGAGACTAATTCTAGTGCCACTTCTGGTTGTACTTCAGGTATATATATATAGGATGTACCAGCGGCGTATCCACCACACCCTTGATACAACTAGAGGCGTACTATTACTAGTCTAGTGTAGGGCGATATTACTATTCTAACCACAACAACATCAGTATAATTCATGACTGTCTATTACTTACTTAAATAACTAATTTGGACATCCTGCGTACAATCTTGTTTAATGTTTGCATCCCTTGAGTGTAAACACTACTGCTGCAAATTCATTTTCCACTAGGCCTAATCGGTAATGATTGTACCGATGCCTGGGTTAATCCGTTCATTGCTTTCTTCCAATGCCTCAAGCATTCTTCTCTACTCTCTGAGAACTTTTGGATCATCATTTGTCAGCATGCTTAGCCACGAGTTTTCTGGAATTGAAGGAGCGTTCGTCATTCCAATCAACATTACTAATCACTTGTAATGATTATTTTGCTTCCGAAAAGCCATTCTCCTATCGTCTCATTCTTACTCCTTTAGCTGGTGCTATTCTGATATCTTTGGGGAATCGTCTTGCTCCTTGTAGCTAGTTGGATGATTTGCTGAGCCTTGACAAAGGATATCTGCTTTTTACTGACAGCTTCTTTATCTTCTTGCAGTCTATGCATTTCCTTTGGTTCCGTCCTTCGTCTTGAAATTGCTAGAGTATCTTAAGGTGATATATTTGGTCTAAAGAAATCTTCTGGCTTCTGTTGGAGATAATTGGTACAATGCTTATTGTTTCTGGCGTTGTTGCTTCTGGCATTGCTTCTAGTGTTGCTCCTGACGTTGCTTTTGGTGTCGAGTTGATTATGGAACCCCATTTCTTGATTTGATGAGTTGCTCATTGGATTCACTGGTACGTTCTTCAGCTTCTTGGTTTTGCCTTTGAGTCAATGGCATACGTTGAGTATGACTTACCTCTTGAACCATGTACTTCCACGTTTAGTAATTTTTACTGCCAAGCTATCACGATCCTTGCATATGAAGTTGAGCCTTCTAGTTTGTGCGTAGCATTCCACGAGTCAATTCATTTAACGTTTATATTTATCTATCGTTAACCCTAGCTTGACATTGATCTTAAGAAGAACATTTGTCAAATACTGATCATTTACTCGCATCGGTGTAGTACACTGTGTGACAATTCCTAATATCGAATTCAGACCTCCAAATTTGTTGTTGCTGCTAGTTTCGAATTGTCAGGCTCATCCGCGTATCAACATTAGTCTTGAGGTCGTCTATCTTGACGTCTTTGCATTTGTCCTAAGGAAGACATAATCCTAAGCTGCCTAAGGTAGCTTGACTACGAGATCCCCTGACAATGCTTTTCCTCTCCTTATGTTGGAATTCTTCTTCGTATAGCTCATCCAATCATCGTGTGCCTTCATCCTGCCATTTAAAGAAACAATATCCCTTTAGGACGTAAGTTCTTCTTGGCCTACTCTGGATCTCCATATTCCTAAGCTTGTGGATTCTCAATCCATCTTGTGGTAACCTTTGTCATTCTTCTTTGACCTATCCTTAACTTCAAACTGCTAGTTTCTGCTTTGAGCCTTCCGGCCAATCACTTATAGTGATGGTCTTCTGAAGGTAGCAATGTAGCTTGGAACGTTGTTTCCACTATTCTCGCCATAGCAATTCCTATTTCTTCTTTATCGTGACAGCGTCTATTACGTTTTCAGTTTCCTTGCTTAAGGCGACATTTTAGGCTTGTCTACACCTCTTTTCATCTTCAACGGTTCCTGAGTTCTCCAATGCAATTCCTATGATGACGTTTCTCGCACATCTGGCATATCGGCCTTCTTTGTTCAGAAGCTCCTTTAGCCTTCTTGTGGAATCTACCGTCATTGTCTTTAAGACTTGTTTCATCCTCGTACCATTTCCGTTTACCTTTCATCGGGACTCTATTTCTACCAGAAGCTTCCTCGGGACTAGCTCCACTAGCGGTCGCTCTATTGGACATTCTCCTTGTTAAAGCTTCCGGAAATTGATTAACAATTGATAGCAACGTAACCTTCAATGCTTCTGCCACTATTTCTAACATAACTGCTTTCATTTCTTTGCTGAAGGTACTCGTCTTTACTGACATCAGATTTCATATCGGATGTCCTATTCGCATTCCTATCATGACTATGATTTCTAATCTTCTGATCTTACGATCAAAATAGTCTGACACTTTAGAACTCATGTGACGTGAAGTCTCCGAACTTTGAATTCATGATAATTATATACGTGCACTTATATAATCATGATGCGTTCAAAACCCAGTTATTCTCATCACAGTCATCTGTGGTGTTCGTACTATTCCTTTTATTCTTTACCGGGAATTTTAAAGTCGGTCCTTTAAAACTATTTTCCTCTAGGCATTCATACAGTTATTGACCACGTATCTCACTGTCAATTAACCTACCCCGCACTAGGCCACACAACAGTTAGAACCTATGATATGTTTATTTGGGTAAAATACCAAATTTGCAGTAGCTAATTGCAATCGGGTATTCTCCGCACTTTCATACCTTAAGTCCTACCTCCTATGTTCCTCGTGCAACATTTTTCCTATGGGCATGACTATCCTGACTGGCATTTACATTCCCTATCTTACCTTACTTTGTTTACCAAGAGTCCTAGTTTAAGTCTAGATACTGTGCTAGTATCTAAATCTCTTAAACCAAGGCTCTGATACCAACTTGTGACGCCCACTCCCAGTCTTGGCTCCAGGAGGGGTCACGTGTCGGATTTACTCATGAACACATGGTACAACAGAGATAACTAAGCAGCGGAAATTAAAAACTTTTCATTTATATATGTAACGAGTTACAATAGTAAGGAAGATAATAACATAATCTATAACTAGATCTTCTCTATAGCTATACCAGTCTACTACCGAGTCATTCCTGATAGCTTGCCCATCTAATCTGCCCTTGCAAGAGCCCTTCCCTTGCTACTTTAAACATCACCGATACCTGACATACATGCTTTTATAGCTGATGAATTCTAAGTATTTAAAACTTTTACCTTTCCTTGAAAGGTTACCTCAAACGTTTGGACCTAACGGTGTCTTCTTTATAAACATTTATCAGGTACAAAACATAACAGAATTATACCAAAACATTTAAACATTCGGTATTAAAATTCATTTAATACTCTAAAACATACCTCAAAGGGCCTAACGGCCCCTTCTTTATAAACATTTAACAGGTATAAAGCATAACAGGATTATACCAAAACATTTAAACATTTAGTATTAAAATTCATTTAATACTCTAAAACATACCTCAAAACATTTGGGCCTAATGACCCCTTCTTTATAAACATTTAACAGTTATAAAGCATAACAGGATTATACCAAAACGTTTAACTCATCAATATTAAAAATTATTTAATACTCTAAAATACCTTGGGCCTCCGGGACCCATCCTCTATGCAAATAATCATTACGTATAATAAAGTCATACGAAACATTATAAGCAAAACCTCTTTTTACTAAGCATTGTCTACCTCTGGGACTACTTTAGTCCCTTTCGGTTGGCCGTCGCCTCCCGACCTCTTGAGTAACCGTCGTTACTCCAGTGGCTTCATTTCCACTGCTTGGATTGTACAACCCCCCTCTTACCAGAAAATCTGTGCTTAGATTTAAACTTCTTAAAAATAACCCCAAGGGTCATTTCCTTTATCCTTAAAAACTCATTTTCCTCTTTTTAAACTTTACTTTAAAAGTTTAACTTCTTTATTACCCGTTTATTACAGCCTTTCCGAAAATAGTTTGTAACAGGTAATAACACTTTAAAACAGTTATAGGTGTTATAACATTTTCATGTATGTGTATCAACACAAAACAAGTAAAGGCATCTCAAATACTTTCAAGTAAACAGTTGAATATTTATCATTGCAAGTATATCAGCCCGAAAACATTAAAACATTTAAAACATTTAAAGGTGGGCTCATAGAACTCACCTTATTCTCTTAAGCAGTTAATTCAGACAAAGTCTCCGCAATGCCTTCCAATTAAACCTAATCGCGTATTGTGTTGCGTTAATGCAAGATTTAATTTAATAAACACTTCCTATGTTTATTTTAATACTTCATTATCTTAATAGTATTTTACTATTAAGTTCATTCCTTTTAAAAGGTCAAAATGACCAAAATGCCCTTTAGGCGATTATCATTTTCTTTTGCTGATAATATGAAGACACGCATTCCTATAAGTAAACGCTCACTCCGGGATCTCCCAGTGAGGGATGCCATTTCCCAGTTGGGATTTATGCGACACCCTCGCTATGCCAGAAACCTCAGTGTACAGGCGTTTACCCTTCCGGTCCGCACGAACTTCTAATATCCGATTAACTCGGTATTTTCAATACTTCATTATTTATCTATTTTAACTTTATATATACTTATTATATATATGAACATAGTTCCATACCAAAATCAAGTCCTTATATCTTCTAGATTATTTTATTTTAAATAATCATATTTGGAAACCCTAATCCCCCATTTTTCTTGTTTCTATAGCAAAACTCATTTTTTTTCAAAACCGTCTTAGGGTATTATCCATTATAACATTTTATAATATCCTTTAAAATGGCAAAGCTTAACTCAAAACCGTTTACTTGATTTGGGCAGAACAACGACATGAAAACCCTAATTTTTGACCCGTTTACAAAACCTTAACCAAACCTTTTCCAATAGTGAAATAAACTTAGGGCTTTCTTATATACATCTTTTTAAGAGTACCTACAAAAATTCAGAGCCTAACTCCCACCCTATCACTTGATTTGAGCAAAATAACATTAAGAACCCTAATTTAAGCATAGTTTTAGAAATCGATCTTAGGCATGATATTAACTGAAATTGACATGGGGCTTTTGTAGAGCATACCTCGAAATGTAGGACTGCAGGAGATGGCCTCCAAATACTTCACCGTTTGCTCGAATTTCTCAGAAGAAGGTTCGGGTTCGAAGAGAGGGTTTTTGAGGTGTTTAGATCGAAATTGGCGAGTTGATTCGAAGGAATTGGTCCCGTATTTATACTGATCTAGGTCGCCCCAGGGTGTAGACACGTTTAGGGGTGATAAATCGATCGAATTCGACGCGTGGAAGGAGTAAGTTCGGCTGCAAGATCGAGCCAAGGCCAAAACACGACTGGCACGGCTCGCGTATCGCGAGGGTTGGACCAGGGGAGGTCGCGACACGCCTGGCAACTTTAGGCAAATGACAGTTTTGATCCTCATACTTTTTATTTACATTTTGGCCCCCAGACTTCTACCAAATTATTATTTTATGCTTTAAAACATTATAGGGTATATTTATAAAAATTTCTAAGGCTCGGGACATGCTCGATGATATACGTATACATACGTATATATATTTATATATATATATATATATATCATTATTTGCGCTTTAGCCCCTCTAGCTTTTATTCTTCTATTATTTTATGTATCAAAATATTATGGGACATAATTCTAATGTCTTTAGGGCTCGGGATACCTTTGATAAGGTTTATATACTTTCGTACATTTAAATATATATATTTATCAATTTACATTTAAGCCCTTCTACTTATCATTTCATGCTCCAAATCACCTTTGGACATATTTATAATAACTCCTAAGCCTCGGGTTCATATAAATACGTATAAATACATATAGATATGTATAATACTCGTATGCGTTATGTATTTCTTCATTTTTACCATTATTTCACCGTAAGGATACGTTCTTATTTATTTTTCACATGTTTAACTATTCTAACATGTATTCCTACATATATATTCATCAATTGAATATTTCACATGCATTTAAGCCATTAGTATATATGTATGTATATACGTACACATAATACAATCGTGTGCACGTATTTCTTTCCGACTATCGTTTATTTCTAGTATATTGACTTCTAAACACATATTTCACTTTGATATCACATATATCAATTATCCTTCTTATAAAACATGTATTTTTCATATGTTTCATCACGTTTAGCTATCTAACACATATATCATATGTATAAACACGTATAGCATTGAAATTCATTTCCATTTACCCATTTATCAACCCATAACTATATCAATATACGTTTTAGCTACTTAACATGTATAGCACACGTATATAATTTGGGTTATGAAATTTTGGGGTTTTACAGGTTCTCAATGGAACATGCAAATTAATCATCTATAAAACATGCAAGTTAATCAGGCGCGTTTCCCATCTCCTCACTTAAAACCATACATTGTCCTCAATGTACTTGAGAACAATACAAAACATAAGAGAAAAAGGATGCAGGAAAACAAGCATGTCTGCTAGCGGGTGATTCTTCGTAATCCTTGACTTCCTTCATTAACCCTTGCTTTCTTTATTGAGGATTGTACCCCATGAAAATTGGTTTTCTAACAAGACACTTGTACAAAAATGGTTAAAAGGAAATAGAAAGTATCACCCAAAATAAAACACACTACAATGAAAACATAAAAATAAAAACTTATCTAAGAATCATGGCAAAATATATTGTCTTATTGTCTAGATAGATAGCCAAGCAAACAATCAACAAGGTCCAAAACAAAATCACCAAATTGTAAATATAAAGATAACCATTCAATTAGGAGAATTAATTATTTATGGGGAATTTTCTTCTGATTCAGTCTCAGAGTAGTATGAAGATGACATTTCTTCAAAAGCAGAAACTAGAGCATCCAATCTCTGCTTCATTTTTCCTATGAGCATACTAGCTGACTGACTATCTTATTATCAAGTTCTTGCACCATTTTGACTTGGGTTCTCAGACGCTTTAGATTTCAACCTCCATGAGGGTGAGACATCCACAAAGAGCATCGAAAGCATACGAGTTTCGAACAACTTTTATCTTTTCACGATCTAGTCAAACTATCACAAACTCCCTTTACGCTTCTTGGAAGGGCCAACCTCTTCATCAGCCTTCTATGATGAACAGAACTGAAAATATTAAAGTAGATTCTGAAAAACTATGTGAAGCGAGCAGTTACGTGTAACGATCCGTTTGTACATAAACAATAAGAGACACATAATGAGTCGTTACAGGCAAATGGGCCGTTAGGGCTTAGTTGCACAAAAACCAAGATATTGAGTTGTTAACGGGTCTTTATGGGGTAACGAGCCGTTTTCGGGCATGCAGAGTGAATTGGGGATGGAAACTAGCTTTTCATCCCTACGCTTAGTCTCTAACTGTGATTTTCCATAGGATAAACAAAAATATAATAGATATAACCATGGAAAGATCAGTAATGCACAAAGGAGGTTGGATTCCGGTCAGAAAAATCCAAGCTTCAAGATCAAAGGGAAAAAGAACATGAGATCAAGCGAATCTTACCTTGAATGAGTTGGAATGATGACGGATGAACAATCTAGATGAGTGATTTGCACCATAATCATCAAAATCACCCCAAAGAGTCGAAGTTACTCTAGGAATTTGTAAGTTGTCGTATAATGGATTTTGTATTTAAATTGATTTTGAGCCTGTAATGAGCTGTTCGGTGAAAACGAGTCATTTCAAAAAACAACCTAATGGGGCGTTATAGGGTAATGAGCTGTTACGCAATCCAAATTCAGAATTTTTGCTGATGCTTCTTACTTGCAATCTAAACAATTTGAACAATCTAATGCAATAAAATGGTGGGTCTGGCCAAGGGTTAACTGAAACAACGATTCGAGGAAACACAAAAAATAACTCAAGAAACAAAAAGAAATGAGAAAAACAATTGGGTTGCCTCCCAAGTAGTGCTAAGTTTTAATGCTGGTCTTCATCCAAACTCGCCATTGCCTATGTTTTTATAAGGCCAGGGTTGGTACCTTCCTCTATGTCCGATGGTTCATTATTTAGATTTTTAACACCAAGATGCATATTATATGAATTAGGAACATATGATTCGAACACCAAAGTAGCTCGATCATTTGTAGCATCTGGATTATGAGCAGTTAATTTCAGATTAGGGATTGACTTCTCAGGGTGTTTAACATGAATAGTGTAGATAAGTTCCTATTCATCTTCGAGTGTTAGTGCACGAAATTTCTTTTCAGTAGGTGTCACTATTATTTTCTCTTCACTGACATGCAAGGTAAGATCCTTCATGTCCAAATCTATGAGAACTCTGGTCGTGGCCAAGAATGGACGACCCAGTACAAGTGTAACATACGCCTGTTTCAAAAACCCGGAAACCCAATCCATTTTGATAGGATAGAAGGGTATTTTTAATTTGCATTCCATCATAATCTCCTTCATATGTAATTCTGTTAAAAGTTTCTTGAATGAAATCCTCTGATATTTTGATTGGATGATGAGATTCATCAGTGAAATGCAGTGCAATTCTAATTGTTTGTTCAGAAATGCTCAACGGCTTTCCCATAACATTAGCAGTGATAATAGGCTCCCCATTGATCTCATTGTACTTGGCTGAATTCTAGAAGTCCACCATATGTCTTTTAATAATGACTACATCAGTTGAGATAGCATAACAAATGTCTGAAGTTGTAAGAAAATTAATTATTTAGTGGAACTCTCGTGCATTCTTTTCTGTTTTGTCTAACATTGCCACTACATTATGTTTGGGATAAAATTTGAAATCCATATCTATGAGTAAAGAAAAAAATGCGATGTTAGAAAATATCAAAAATGAATTTTGCGAAAACTTTTGAGTATTTCGCAAAACTTTTTTCGCAAAACTTTTTTCGCAAAAGAGATGATTTCGCAGATTTCAACAGTGCGAGAAGTGACTGATATTTCACAAAAATTATGAATCGTTACTTTCGCAAATTTCTTGAATATTTTTCAGAAATCATTGAACTCTTCAACTGAAACACAATGTTTCAGTTTATTTAATGATAATAAGATAAGTAATCGCTTCCTTATGCAATCTAATGTTGCAGAAACGATAAAAACCCTAACAGTTTAAGAAAAATTTTTACAAACAAAGAGAGGATTAAAAAAACAAGTAAGAACACTATACCTACAATCAGGAAGAACAAAAATTTGAGAATCAAGCAAGTTCATTGAGGGTTTTTCTTTTGCAGTTTCTTGATTTTTCGCAAATGATCGCCTTTGGAGAGGAAGGGCTTGTAAAAATTCAAAAAATCCATCAAAAAGATGTTTAAATAAGATTTTTGAGATTTTTCGCAAAAAAAATGTACTTTCTGCAAAACTGATTTCACAATATTTCAACTTTGATTTTTAAGCACTTTTGTTTATCCAAGAGATCATACCTTATTAAAAGAGAAACATACAAGAATAGGGATGAGATAGGTACTGTACCGGTACCGTACCGAATTTGAATAAAAGTGGATACCGAATCTCGTACCGAATCTATTGGTACGGTACCGGTATTGGTACCGGTATTTCGGTAAAGTACCGCTTTAGTACCGGTTTTCTTTCCCCCCTAAAAGTATACATAGTATAAGATTTTTTAATATCATTATATATTTAATGAAACATGAACATGATCCATTTTCCAAATAATCACCTAGTATAACATATGTACATCCATTATATGGATCCGTTTCTGATTGTAGCTAACCCGAGCTTGAGGTGAACTTCTATAAAATACATGACAAGCCTTTGTAATGCAAGAGTTAACTTAATTAGAATATACAAACATATAATATAATATATATATATATATATATATATATATAGTGAAAAGTTCATTGTAGACACCCCCATAAGTGTAGACAGGTAGACACCCTTTTTCACCATTAGATCTCTTGATCTAATGGTTGTGATTAATTTTCTTTTTTCTTTTTTTCTTTTTTCTCATTAATTAAAAACTTTCACATGTGAAAAAGAGCTATTTCACATGCGAAAGTGTCTACAATGAACCTCACCCTATATATATATATATATATATATATATATATATATATATATACATTGGAGAGAGAAAATCTATGTGTTGAATTTTTAAGATTTGTACAAGTTAATAAGCATGGTGTACAAGTGCTTTAAGCACAAAATCTTAA
>JBCNJP010000024.1:26101018-26152212 GCA_039602395.1 Deinandra increscens subsp. villosa | reverse complement strand
CTAGGAAAGTGTACAAGAATCATTTATATGGATACTTCATTGGGACTGTTTTTATGATTGGGTGGGTGAGATTTCATATATATAAAATGTGGAAAAGATTTGGTATAGAGGAAGTTACTACCAATGGTAATGGAATTTTTTATTTCAAGTTTAAAAATGAGGAAGGTCTTTTGAATGTCTTAAAATCGGGTCCTTGGGCTATTAGGAGTATACCTTTGTGTGTTCACAGGTGGGAGGCTGGGATGGTTTTAGAAAAGATTGAGCCTAAGGTGGTTCCAAATTGGGTGACTTTTTATGGTCTTCCATTGGAAATATGGAATATGGAGAGTATATGTAGTATGGCAAGTTGTGTGGGAAAGCCTATAACCCTGGATAGCATTACTGCTGAAAAATGTACCAAAAAGGAAAATGCTAGCTTTGCTAGAGTTTTGATTGAAGTGCCTGTTCATAAGGTCCCTCCAAAATCGGTTAAGGTATTTTATCCTATGGATGAGTATGGTGTGCAAAAGAATATTGAGATAAGTATTGAGTTTTCCAAGCTACCGATAAGCTGCCATCGATGTTTGGTTTATGGGCATACTTATGAGGATTGCACTATAAGAATGATTAGTGAGGATGAAGTTTTGGAAAGGGAAAAAGCAGCAGAGAAGCTTAAGGTTGCTAGTGAGTATACTAGTGTTGAGGCTGCAGCTTTAAAAGCGGCTGGTACAGAACTTGAGGCTCAGGTTGCTGATTCTATGGGTCCTAAGTTCAATCAGGATTCTGCTGTTAGTCTGGGGTGTCTAAACCTGCTGTTACTAATGTGCCTGATTATGTGAGTCCTGGGGTGGATAAGGAAGATGCCAGGAGTGTTAACAGTATTGAGAGACCAGAGGTTGATACTGATGGGTTTAAATTGGTGGAAAATAAGAGAAGGACTGATAATAAGCTACCATCAATGAGGAGTTTGGAGGTTAAAAATGGACCTGGGAATACGGGATCTTCAGGAAAGACTTCTTCTAGTTCTTCTGTAAGGAACAATCTGAAGGTGAATCAAAATGTTAGTAAGGAGTTTGGTGCTAGTACTAAAAGTGAGACCCAGAATAATGTTAGTAGGGGGGTAATGAAGAGAAAAAACAGGTTCTGAATGCTGGTACTAAGGATGGCCAAGGGAATGGTACTACAAGTAAGAACAGGAGAGCTAATGATGGGGAAAAGGTTCAAGGAAGGGTGTATGTTCCTAAGGGACAACAGTATAATAAGAAGCCACCAGATAACCCTTCGTTATTGAAGACTTCGAATTCTTTTAAGGTCCTTGAAAACATTACCGATGATATCACTAATGCTACTCATTGCAATTCCATTCTTCAACCTAATGAAGCTTTTATCCCTGTTAATAAAACCAAGATCCTCACTACTGCTTTGGAAAGTTATTACAAAAGGTTGATTGAGGTTGAAAGAGATGAGGTTGTGGTGTATGTGGCAAACAAATTGGTCCCTCCTTTTGAGAGAAGGAGTGCATGGAATTTCTCACAAAGGAAGCTGTTCATGATGTTATGTAACAAAAATGGTTTTGAAGAAGGCATGGAGTATGTGTTGGAAGATGAGAGGAATGCAGAAGAGGTTTGTGATATGCAGGATGATTTGATTGAGACTAATGATGATAAGGAGCATAAGTCAGGTGAATCTGGGTCTCAAACTCAGCAGTTGAAATGAGGATTCTTGCTTGGAATGTTAGGGGATTAAACAATCTTGATAGGATTCTTTTAGTTAAGAGAGTTCTTAGAGAAAATGGAATTTGGGTTTGTGGTTTTTTGGAATCTAGGTTCGGGGCTGATAAAATTGAGGCTGTTACCAAGCAAGTTAATAACAATTGGAGTTGGGTTTCAAATATGGTTTGCTGTAGGGATTGGGCTAGAGTTGTTGTGGGTTGGGATTGCTCCAAAGCTAATGTTCAAACCATTGATATGAATGATCAGGCAATACATTGCATTGTCAATTCTCTTGAAGGTAAGGAAAGCTTTTTGTGTTCTTTTGTCTATGGACATATTACTCTTGCCAAAAGGAAATTATTATGGCTTGATCTGGTCTGTCATAACCAGTTGATTAGGGAGCATCCCTGGGTTTGTATGGGTGATTTTAATACCATTTTGGATCCTGCTGAGTCTACTTTTGCTAATTCTATTATGAATTCTTCCATTTCTCAGTTTAGAGACTGCCTCAATTCTTGTGGGTTAAGTGATTGTGGATATCATGGTTTGAAATTTACTTGGACAAGTAAACCTAAAACTGATGGTGGAGTTCTTAAGAAACTGTACAGAGTTATTTCTAATCAAGTTTTTAGTTCCAGTTATGATAGAGCTATAGTGGAATTCTTACCTTTCTACTCGTCTGATCACTCTCCTATGCTTTTGAAGTTTGGGAATAGCTGTAAGCAGAAAGTGAACGCTTTTAGATTTTTGAACTATTTAACTAGGAAGGATGAATTTCATGAGATTGTTGCTAGAGGCTGGGATTGTCACACCCCCAAATTAACCACTAACGGAGTTTATACCGTTAAGGGGTGCGAGCAAACCAGGACCACAACCATTAGTTACAATTACTAAATGAATCAGAGTAAAGTCCAAATGTTCATAATAAAAACAGTTTAAAGTACGTAGCGGAATGAAAACACAAGTATCTTAGCACTAACCACGAGCTTAAACTACTAAACATAAATCATTGTTTAAAATCCCAATTCAGTTTAAAATAAAAGAAAGACATCTTCTTGTGCCATGCCAACCTCCAGCGGATACTCCTCAACGATCTGCAAAAGTGAAAACCACACAAGTGTCAACCTAACGGTTGGTGAGTTCACGGTGGGCATGACATGCATTGGCCCGGTCTCATAATCGTATTCATCAACATATAAATAAGTAATAGTTTTGCAAAACATTGCCAAGTGTTGAATTACCGAATATGCACTAGTTAAGTAAAAGTTAAAGCGGTCAACCGATATCGCGGGTAGCTAATTCGGTTTCCATGCACTAAGGAAGTTTGTACCAAAGCTGACCAAAATTGTAGTGGCCGTGCCATTCTGTTTTGCGGACCTATGTCATCGCGGTTTTGCCTCCCCCGTGTCCTCTCGGGATCACGGTCAGATAGGCTGATATTGTACCTCTGTGCACTCCCCGTGCCACAGGGCGGAGTTTGTCAAACTCCAGTAGATCTACCCAACATCCCCTCGCTTTACAATTAATGGTACAATTTAGTTGAGGACTTTTAAGTTTTTAAGGCATCCTTAGAAATCATGTGATATCATTTGGTTTAGACTTTAACCTACACTAGTCATATTAAAACGGTTTTCCTTTGGGTTCTCATGAATCCCGAAAATATTTTCAGTTTTGTTTTAGAAATAGTTGTTTTAGTATTTCACAAGTGCTTCCCATAAAACACTTCAAGTTCATCAAGTGGGTGCCAAGCACTCCTAAGTTCAAGTTCATTAGAGAGGTGCATAGCTCTCATAAGGTTGTCAGCATTGTTTTTCATTAAGTTATTCAGCGTGACCCAAACGGGTTCACGGTAAATGGGTTAGTGACACTCACCTTTGGTTGCACTGCTACACTTGCTAAATAATCCAAGTATTGTTTGCTTATCGAAAACCTATGAACACGTTTAGGTCTTAAGTATTAGTTTTGTGTCTAATCTTTAACTTAACGTCACTATGGCCCATAACATAGCACGTTGGAACTACGACTCGACATACCGACACACGACACCGATGGTTGATCATAAACAAGGGTTCATATACATCAGAAATCAAAGCATGTATCGTCATAGCATAATCATGTAAGTCATGGCATAACATTCAAGTAAATTGCACAAGTTTGGATTCTGGTCACAGTTTCGCTAGCAGTTTCGCTAGGCAGTTTCGCTGAGTGCACGGGCAGCACTTTCGCTAGGCAATACCCGATGACACAGTTTCGCTAGGCTAGTTTCGCTCGAAACTGTTGGCACAGTTTCGCTAGCCTAGTTTCGCCCGAAACTGGTTTGAACTTTCGTTCAGGAAATTTCGCTCGGTAGTTTCGTCCGGACAGGTCTGGTTGGTTTACCCGACGACACTACAGTTTCGCTACATAGTGTCGCTGGATGAAGATGTACATAATTTCGCTACATAATTTCGCCCAGAGAACACGCATTGTCGCTGGTCGCGAAAAACTCACAAATCAGCCTAAAAATCAGCCTAACAGCTTCCATACTTCATGTGATTCAATATCTAGCATGCATAATCATTTACCAACATCAAACAACAAGTTTTAACACCTTAAACATGGATTTTTATCATCAAGTCACCAAAAACACATTTTAAACCTAAAATGACCTAAATAGCATAAATCTTCATTATGGTTGGTTTTCAAACGTAAAGTTACAGACTTTATGATAGATCTAGCATTAATAAGTAACATATCAGAAGATCAAGTGATTACATGAAGATTCAAGCATGCTTTTTAAGAAAACACATAGAAAATGCATAAATAATGGTTTTTGGGACTCACGATTCGATCTAGGGCCTGAATGGATGAGATGAGATGATGGTTCCTTGATGGTTTTTTCGACTGATCAGAAATCTCGAGTGAGCAGATGAGAGTGGTGTGTGTTTTGTGTGAAATGAGGAAAAAATGGGATCTCTAGGGTTTTATGTTATTATATATCAGGGGCTAGTTTCGCTGGTCAGTTTCGCTGGCCAGGCGAAACTGGCTCCGAACTCGTGCAAGTCAAATGATTTAACCGACTACCGGGCGACACTATAGTTTCGCCCTGCAGTTTCGCTGGCAACCAAAAAGGGCAATTTTTCATTTTATTCTTAGTACTAAATCATGCGTTTAAATCACATTGCACATAATGACAATAAATAAATGAACACATAACACATATGGGCGGGTTCGGTGATCAACCAAAGGTCGTGGACGTATTCGGCCTAGTTAAGCATTAGTTACAAGTTAACACTTATAACGTAACTAACGGAGTTTGTCTAACGGAAGTTAACCTTGGAATTCTCGGGTGTCACATCATCCCCTTGTAATTGGAATTTTCGTCCCGAAAATTATTCTTGCGTCATAGCGTTCGCAGCCTCAGCTGTCGTTGTTGCTGTAGTTGCTGGGGAAAGAAAGCAAAAGTTTTAGGGTCGCCACATCCTCCTCCTGTTAAAGGAATTTTGGTCCCCAAAATTAAATCATACCTTGAGTTTCCGTGGACGTTTGCCCGAACAAGTGAGGATACTTTTTCTTCATCTGATCCTCTCATTCCCAAGTATATTCAGGTCCACGCTTTTAGTTCCATCGAACCTTGACGATCGGAATCTTGCTACGTTTGAGGGCTTTCTCCTCGCGTCCCATGATTTCTACCGGTTGCTCGATAAATCTCAAATGTTCTTCAATTTCCAATTCCTCCAAAGGAATTATTTCGATGTCCTCAGCCAGACATTTCTTTAGGTTCGAGACGTGAAACACGTTGTGAACTCCATCGAGTTCGGCAGGGAGTCGTAAACGGTAGGCCACCGGGCCTACTTCCCCAATGATTTCAAATGGACCGATATAGCGAGGATTTAACTTTCCACGCTTTCCGAAGCGTATCACACCTTTCCAGGGAGATACCTTCAATAGTACCTTGTCGCCTACTTCGAACTTCAAAGGTTTACGGCGTTTGTCGGCATAGCTCTTTTGTCTGTCACGTGCTGCGGCTATCCGCTTTCTGATTTGAATAATTCGTTCAGTTGTATCATGAATGATTTCCGGTCCAGTGAGTCCTTTCTCACATGTTTCGGCCCAACACACGGGCGATCTACATTTTCTGCCATAAAGAGCTTCAAAAGGTGCTGCACCGATGCTCGAATGATAACTGTTGTTGTAGGAGAACTCCACCAACGGAAGGTGAGCCTCCCAGTCTTTACCGAAGTCGAGAACGCAAGCTCGGAGCATGTCTTCTAAAGTCTGAATAGTTCGTTCTGTCTGACCGTCGGTCTGCGGGTGATAGGCTGTACTCATATCCAGTCTGGTTCCCAGTGCTTCTTGCATAGATTGCCACAATCGGGAAGTAAATCGAGGATCTCCGTCGGAGATAATGGTTTTAGGCACTCCATGACGTGCCACAATTCGGTCAATGTACAGCTTTGTTAACTTGTCCATATTGTCACCTTCTCTCATTGGGATAAAGTGTGCAGATTTGGTTAATCGATCAATGATAACCCAAATCGCAGCCGGTCGATTTGATCGATGAGGTAATCCTGTTACGAAATCCATGGAGATATCCTCCCATTTCCATTCTGGGATCTTTGGTTGTTGCAATAATCCTGAAGGCTTTTGGTACTCGATCTTAACTCTTGAGCACGTTAAACACTTAGCCACATATCGCGCGATGTCGGCTTTCATATTCGGCCACCAATACAAGTTCTTCAAATCTTGGTACATTTTATCCGATCCAGGGTGCACCGAATACCTTGACTTGTGAGCCTCATCCATCACGAGCTCACGGAGATTTCCAAGTAAAGGAACCCAAATTCTGTCATTGTAATATCTGAGTCCGTCGGTCTTAATTTCAGAGTTACCATCTACCCCTCGCAGTGCTTCGGTTGCGAAGTTTTCTTCCTTTAAAGCTTCCCGTTGGGCATCACGGATCCGATCCGGCAATCCCGTGTGAATGGTAAGTTGCAGCGCTCGTACTCGTCGAGGCTTTTCATACTCTTTTCGGCTTAAGGCATCAGCCACGACATTGGCTTTTCCCGGATGATACTTAATCGCTAAGTCATAATCATTCAGTAGCTCGACCCACCGTCGTTGTCGCATATTGAGGTCCTTTTGTTCAAAGATGTGTTGTAAGCTTTTGTGGTCGGTAAATATCGTGCACTTTGTTCCGTAGAGGTAATGTCTCCAAATCTTGAGTGCAAATACAACGGCTCCCAATTCCAAATCATGTGTTGTATAATTCTTTTCAGTATCCTTCAGTTGCCTGTACCCGTAGGCAATCACTTTGTCTCGTTGCATCAACACGCAACCGAGTCCTTGGATGGATGCATCACAGTAAACTACAAAGTCGTCAACCCCATCGGGTAACTCGAGAATCGGAGCTGAACATAACATGTCCTTAAGAGTTTGAAACGCGCGTTCTTCTTTTTCACCCCATCTATATTGCACTCCTTTGCGCGTTAAAGCTGTTAAGGGTTGAGCCAACTGCGAGAAACCCTTGACGAATCTTCGGTAATATCCAGCTAGTCCCAAAAATTGTTGGATTTCGGTCGGCGCTCTAGGAGTGGACCAATTCTTGATAGCTTCCACTTTAGCTGGGTCGACATGAATTCCATTCTGATCAACAATGTGTCCAAGAAACTGGACTTCGCGAATCCAAAAATCGCACTTTGAAAACTTAGCATAAAGCTGTTCCTTGCGGAGTAATTCCAAAATAAGTCGTAGGTGCTCCTCGTGTTCTTCCTTTGTCTTGGAGTAGATCAAAATATCATCAATGAAAACTATCACAAACTTATCGAGGTACGGTTTGCACACTCGATTCATCAGATCCATAAATACGGCCGGTGCATTGGTTAGCCCAAATGGCATAACCAAGAACTCGTAGTGACCATACCGAGTTCTAAAAGCAGTCTTGGGTACATCCTCATTATGAACACGAAGTTGGTGATATCCTGACCGTAGATCAATCTTTGAAAAGTAGCTCGAACCTTGCAGTTGGTCGAAGAGATCGTCGATTCGAGGAAGTGGATACCGATTCTTGATCGTAACCTTGTTAAGCTCTCGGTAGTCGATACACATGCGGAACGTTCCATCTTTCTTCTTAACAAACAATACCGGTGCTCCCCATGGAGACGAACTTGGACGAATAAACCCTTTGTCGAGTAACTCTTGAAGTTGTGCGGAGAGTTCGTTGAGTTCGCTAATTGCCAAACGGTACGGTGCGCGTGCGATCGGAGAGGCTCCAGGAGCTAAATCGATTCCAAACTCGACTTGTCGAAATGGAGGCAAACCAGGCAGATCTTCAGGAAATACATCTTGGAAGTCACGGACTATCGGGTAGTCGTCGATTCTGCGCTCGGGAAGTGTCGTGTCAGTGACGTTTGCAAGGATCGCGAAGTGACCTTTACGAAGGTACTTTTGAGCTTTAAGAAACGAGATAATACCGGTGACTGTTCCACCTTTCTCGCCTTGAACTGTTAACACTTCACCGTCCTTGAGTGGAATACGAACCACTTTTTCTTGACATAAAATTTCAGCTCGGTTTTCAGATAACCAGTCCATTCCTACTAGGACGTCAAAACTACCAATCGGGAAAGGCATAAGATCGATTCCTAACGTATGGCCAGCTAGTTCTAACTTACAGTCCTTAACTATCTGAGTTGTATCATGAAGTTTACCGTTTGCTAGCTCTACCACATACTTAGCATCTAAGGCAATTGGTTACAATCTGACACACCCCCAAATTAACCACTAACGGAGTTTATACCGTTAAGGGGTGCGAGCAAACCAGGACCACAACCATTAGTTACAATTACTAAACGAATCAGAGTAAAGTCCAAATGTTCATAATAAAAACAGTTTAAAGTACGCAGCGGAATGAAAACACAAGTATCTTAGCACTAACCACGAGCTTAAACTACTAAACATAAATCATTGTTTAAAATCCCAATTCAGTTTAAAATAAAAGAAAGACGTCTTCTTGTGCCATGCCAACCTCCAGCGGATACTCCTCAACGATCTGCAAAAGTGAAAACCACACAAGTGTCAACCTAACGGTTGGTGAGTTCACGGTGGGCATGACATGCATTGGCCCGGTCTCATAATCGTATTCATCAACATATAAATAAGTAATAGTTTTGCAAAACATTGCCAAGTGTTGAATTACCGAATATGCACTAGTTAAGTAAAAGTTAAAGCGGTCAACCGATATCGCGGGTAGCTAATCCGGTTTCCATGCACTAAGGAAGTTTGTACCAAAGCTGACCAAAATTGTAGTGGCCGTGCCATTCTGTTTTGCGGACCTATGTCATCGCGGTTTTGCCTCCCCCGTGTCCTCTCGGGATCACGGTCAGATAGGCTGATATTGTACCTCCGTGGACTCCCCGTGCCACGGGGCGGAGTTTGTCAAACTCCAGTAGATCTACCCAACATCCCCTCGCTTTACAATTAATGGTACAATTTAGTTGAGGACTTTTAAGTTTTTAAGGCATCCTTAGAAATCATGTGATATCATTTGGTTTAGACTTTAACCTACACTAGTCATATTAAAACGGTTTTCCTTTGGGTTCTCATGAATCTCGAAAATATTTTCAGTTTTGTTTTAGAAATAGTTGTTTTAGTATTTCACAAGTGCTTCCCATAAAACACTTCAAGTTCATCAAGTGGGTGCCAAGCACTCCTAAGTTCAAGTTCATTAGAGAGGTGCATAGCTCTCATAAGGTTGTCAGCATTGTTTTTCATTAAGTTATTCAGCGTGACCCAAACGGGTTCACGGTAAATGGGTTAGTGACACTCACCTTTGGTTGCACTGCTACACTTGCTAAATAATCCAAGTATTGTTTGCTTATCGAAAACCTATGAACACGTTTAGGTCTTAAGTATTAGTTTTGTGTCTAATCTTTAACTTAACGTCACTATGGCCCATAACATAGCACGTTGGAACTACGACTCGACATACCGACACACGACACCGATGGTTGATCATAAACAAGGGTTCATATACATCAGAAATCAAAGCATGTATCGTCATAGCATAATCATGTAAGTCATGGCATAACATTCAAGTAAATTGCACAAGTTTGGATTCTGGTCACAGTTTCGCTAGCAGTTTCGCTAGGCAGTTTCGCTGAGTGCACGGGCAGCACTTTCGCTAGGCAATACCCGATGACACAGTTTCGCTAGGCTAGTTTCGCTCGAAACTGTTGGCACAGTTTTGCTAGCCTAGTTTCGCCCGAAACTGGTTTGAACTTTCGTTCAGGAAATTTCGCTCGGTAGTTTCGTCCGGACAGGTCTGGTTGGTTTACCCGGCGACACTACAGTTTCGCTACATAGTGTCGCTGGATGAAGATGTACATAATTTCGCTACATAATTTCGCCCAGAGAACACGGAGTGTCGCTGGTCGCGAAAAACTCACAAATCAGCCTAAAAATCAGCCTAACAGCTTCCATACTTCATGTGATTCAATATCTAGCATGCATAATCATTTACCAACATCAAACAACAAGTTTTAACACCTTAAACATGGATTTTTATCATCAAGTCACCAAAAACACATTTTAAACCTAAAATGACCTAAATAGCATAAATCTTCATTATGGTTGGTTTTCAAACGTAAAGTTACAGACTTTATGATAGATCTAGCATTCCTGAGTAACATATCAGAAGATCAAGTGATTACATGAAGATTCAAGCATGCTTTTAAAGAAAACACATAGAAAATGCATAAATAATGGTTTTTGGGACTCACGATTCGATCTAGGGCCTGAATGGATGAGATGAGATGATGGTTCCTTGATGGTTTTCTCGACTGATCAGAAATCTCGAGTGAGCAGATGAGAGTGGTGTGTGTTTTGTGTGAAATGAGGCAAAAATGGGATCTCTAGGGTTTTATGTTATTATATATCAGGGGCTAGTTTCGCTGGTCAGTTTCGCTGGCCAGGCGAAACTGGCTCCGAACTCGTGCAAGTCAAATGATTTAACCGACTACCGGGCGACACTATAGTTTCGCCCTCCAGTTTCGCTGACAACCAAAAAGGGCAATTTTTCATTTTATTCTTAGTACTAAATCATGCGTTTAAATCACATTGCACATAATGACAATAAATAAATGAACACATAACACATATGGGCGGGTTCGGTGATCAACCAAAGGTCGTGGACATATTCGGCCTAGTTAAGCATTAGTTACAAGTTAACACTTATAACGTAACTAACGGAGTTTATCTAACGTAAGTTAACCTTGGAATTCTCGGGTGTCACAGGGATAAACACTGTTTGGGTTTTAAGATGTTTGGTCTTGTGTCTAAATTGAAAGGTTTAAAGAGGCCTTTGAGGAATTTGAATTTCATGAATGGTAACTAGTTTGAGAAGACTGAGAAGCTGAAAACTGAGTTGGAAAGAGTTCAGAGAGAAATGGTGGATGACCCTGAGAATGGGTCCCTTAAAGCTGAGGAATTTGTGTAATTAAATGCTTATAAAGATGCTCTCATTGATGAATACCATTTTAATAAACAGCAAGCTAAAATTAAATGGTTAAAGGATGGTGATAATAATACTAGATATTTTCATGCATCTGTCAAGGAAGGGAGGACTAGAAGCAAGGTTGCTATGATTAGAGGTGTTGATGGGGAGGAGTATTATGGGGATCAAATTGGTGATGCCTTTGTGAAACACTTTAGTATTTTTTTAGGCAAGAAAGGTTCTGTTGTTGCTATTTCTGATCCTGAGTCCTTGTTTGTTAAGGCAATTCCTGCTGATATGGCTGATGCCATGGTAACTCTTGTTACTAAATCTGAGATTAAAGAGGCCCTAATGGATATTGATGATGATAAGGCCCCTGGGCCGGATGGGTTTACTTCAAAGTTTTTTTAAATCAGCGTGGGGAGTAGTCAAAGATGATTTTTGTGAGGCCATAATGGAATTCTTTAAGAATGGAAGGCTGTTAAAGGAAGTGAATGCCACTGCAATATCGTTAGTTCCTAAATGTAATAATTCGTCATGTGTTACAGATTTCAAGCCATTTGCTTGTTGTAATGTAATTTACAAATGCATTAGCGAAATCTTGTGTAATAGGATAAAGGGTGTTCTTGAGTTAATTGTGGATGAGAATCAGAGTGCCTTCATTCCTGGAAGGCAGATTAGTGATAATGTGTTGTTAGCTCAGGAATTAGTGAGGCACTATAATAGAAAGAGTGGCACAGTAAGGTGGCTTATAAGATTGATATCCAAAAAGCCTATGATACAGTTGATCTTGATTTTCTCAAGTCCATTCTTGGTAAATTTGGGTTTCCTTTGACTATGGTTAACCGGATTATGGAATGTATTTCAACAGCTTCATTCTCCATTAATGTAAATGGTCAGCTTCAAGGATTCTTTAAAGGAATGAGGGGATTAAGGCAGGGTGATCCATTGTCTCCATACCTCTTTACTTTGGTGATGGAAGTGTTAAATCTGATTATTAAGAGGAAAGTGGAAATGAGGAGTGTTTTAAATATCATTGGAGGTGTAAAGATCTCAAAATAACACATTTGTGTTTTGCTGATGATTTGATGCTTTTTTGTAATGCTGACAGGTACTCAGTTCAAGTTCTTAAGGATGCCCTATCTGAGTTCAGTAACGTTTCAGGCCTTATTCCCAACTTGTTGAAGAGTATAGCTTTCTATGGTAATGTCAAGGATGCTACAAAGCAGGTTTTGAATTCAATCATGCCTTTTAAATCTAGGAAGCTGTCTGTTAGATATTTAGGGGTTCCCCTACTTTTTAGTAGGCTTGTGTATACTGATTGTATTGTGCTAATTGAGAAAATCAGGAAAAGATTGGATAGTTGGAAGAATAAATTCTTATCTTTTTCTAGTAGATTGCAGCTTGTTAAGTCTGTGTTGTTTTCATTAGGGATTTATTAGACTTCTATGTTTATTCTTCCGGTTAAGGTTCTTGATGAAATTGAGGGAATTATGATAAATTTCCTATGGGCTCAAGAGACTAGTGCTAGGGGGAAGGCTAGAGTTAGGTGGGACAGGTTGTGCAGGAATTGGAAGGCTATGGGGCTTGGGATCAAATCTTTGAAATTTATGAATAAGGCTCTTATGGCTAAGCATATTTGGAACTTAAATTCTGGGAAAAATTCAATCTGGGTGAAATGGGTTACGATTTATTTGGTTGGGAATAAGAACTTTTGGGCACTTCCTATGAAAGATGGATTGAGTTGGTCATGGAGGAGCATTCTCAATTGTAGAAGGATATTAATGCCCCATATTCTGTTTGAAGTTGGATCAGGTAGGAAGTTAAATGCTTGGCATGATAGGTGGCATGTGTTAGGTCCTCTTGATCAGTATATTAGCAATTGGGAAATTTATAGGGCTAGGTTTAGAGATAATTCTTCTATTTTTGAGATTGTTAGGGATGGTAGGTGGCTTTTCCCAGAGGAATGGTTTAGTATATTCCCTGTTTTGAATTGGATTCAGTGTCCTTCTTGTGATGATAATAGAGTGGATATGCCTAGATGGATTAGAAATGATGGAGAGCTAGTGGAGTTCAGCACTGCCTCTTGCTATGAAGGTTTGATGGGCACATATCCTACTTTGGAATGGACTAGCAGTGTTTGGTTTTCACATAAGATTCCTAGGCATGCTTTTGTTCTTTGGATGGCCATACCCATCTTTTCTTTGAGTGTAGGTTTTCTTGCCAAATTTCGGCAAGTATGAAGCAGAAGGCTAGAATGAATGATGCTCCAAATTGCTGGAAATTTATGAAGAATTACATGTGTTTATTTCCTAAGAGTAAGTCTATTTGGGTAGTGATAAGGAAATTAACTATTGCTGCTGTTATTTATTTTGTTTGGCAGGAAAGAAATCAGAGAATGTTCCAGAATAAAGTTAGATATGTTGAGGGATAGAATTTCAAATAACAGAAGCTGTAAGGCTCAAGTTGAAAGGTACTATGATAAAGTTCTCTAAACAGGTTATGCTGGTTGATGATATTTGGCATTTTCTTCCTTTTAATGTTTCTAATGGGATTTATGTTTAAACTGGCTTTCTCAATTCTTTGGTCACTTTTTGTGTTTATGATGGGTGGGGGGTCTTATTGGGTTTTCAAATTTGATGTTGGGCTGACTTATAAAGCTTTGGTAGTCATCTGGTGTGATATTGCACTTCACCTCTCCAATTTTTTACTTTTCTCTTTATTTTTGTGTTGGGTCTTTAATCTGGTGGTGTGGAGGTTTAGTAATATATTTCCCACCATTTCTGCCAATGGATGGATGATGATAGGTGCTTCTGAGCAGCAGTGCTGTCTTAACCTTTTGATGGATGTTGGGTGGTGCAGCAAGGGTGGTAGGATGAACCTTTCTACCCAAATATTTTACATTTTTAGTACCTCCTCTTGTTGCACAATCCCTTATCACTTTTTTGGTGATATAGCCTTTTTTATTTTGGTCCTGTTGGTCTTTTTGAGTCTGGCCTTTTGGGCTTTGGGTGGGGGGACTTTATGGGATGGAAGGTGGTGGAGAGGAAGGGCTCCAAGTAACATTGTGAGATTTGGGGTTGGATGTGGGGGGGGGGGGGATTATGGTACTATTTGCACACATCTCACTTTTTTTGCTATTTCATAGGGGATGAGAGTGAGAGGTATGGGGTTGTTAATAAGGGAGGTGTGGTGGAGATGAGTGATAATGCGTTTATCAGAAGGAATTGGGCTCTTGGGACATTACTTATGATGTTGGGTTCTACTATAATGCTTGGGTAGTACTCTGGTGTACTTATGTACCATCTTGTTTGCTTTCCTGTTCTCTTGTGTTGTTTTTGGTAAGCGCCTTGTGGCACTTGCTATTTTCATATACTTGTTCTACTGATCATTTGGGTCAATCTTGGCTGGTGATCAGATCTGCTATTGCTCATTGGTGTTTAGGATGTGGATGGCATGTGGGATGCATCAACCATGGAGAGATAAGGTTGGATGATACCTAGGACATTATCTTCCTCCCCATATTTTTATATTTGTAGCACATGCCCTTGGTATCAAAACCCTTTTGTCCCTTTATTGTGTCTGCCTTTTTCTTTTCTATTTTTTTGAGTCTTGCCTCCATTTGGAGGTGGGGTGGGGGGCTGTTGGGTCTAGAGATATTGGAAGGTTGGCTTTTAAAAATGGTTAGAAAGACTGGTGACTGCTGCAATAGCTGCAGGGTTGCTCTATGGATTTTGTTCAGGAAACTTGGCTTTTGGTTTTTTGGATGGGTGGTTAATATGAATATGGACTGGTATAATATTTTTGGCAGCAGTTGCAGTAAAGATGTTGAGGTAGGGGATCTTGAGATGAAAGCCATTTACTCAAAGTATGATAATGTTTGCTGGTGCATGTGGCTTTGGAGCTCCATGTTTGTTCACTTCAGTGATGATAGTCATTATGGGGCTGAAAGTTTTATCTCTCTCGACAAGAAAGTTTGGGCAAAGGAGAATTTTGATAGTATTATGATTTATGATACTATGAGACTGCTGGGTTTATTAAATATCATTACTTACAGTTGGTCTGCATTGAGGAGAGCTAAAAGTGGTTGGTAATTGGACTTAATTTGGATTTGGAGATGCTACTATGGAATGCTTGGTTATTTGGTTTGATATTCTTTCATGGCATTGCATGAAAGTTGGGTTACATGTTGCTGCTCTTGGAATGGTTCTTTGGGCTATATGGTTTGGAGATTGATGATTCTGTATCAAAACAGGGGCTTTCTATGAAGATTGTTTGGTTGTTATGGAAGATTAGTTGCATTTTGGCTGTCGGGATTAGAGGTGTTGCCATCTTTTGTCTTTGTATGTGTTGTTTTAGTTATAGTATGGTCATTCCATATGTTAGTTTTATTTTGGTTGTTAGGTTAGTTGTTTGGTGCTTTCATATTAGTTTTATTTTGGTTGTTATGTTAGTTGTTTGGTGCTTTCATACTCACTTAGCCGTTAAGGTTGGGAATTGTCCAACTTAATGGTTTGAGTGTGTGCTTCTCTTGTACTATTTTGGTTCCTTTATTTATTTTGTCGGGCTTTGCCTTTAAAAAAAAACAAAGTACCTAACTAGCCTATGCATGGTGAAAATGTGGGGAAAAAAAAATAGCTGTTCAAAAAATAGCTCCTTTGGGGAAAGACCAAGGTTCAAACCTTGGCATGGTGAAAATGTGGGGAAAAAAAAATAGCTGTTCAAAAAAAAAAAAAAAAAAAAAAAAAAACTAGCCTATGCCTAAATAAAGGACAAAGGTACTTGATCTAAGAACTAGGATCAGACCAACCCTATTCTGACTAACCAAGAAGGTTAACTATTACACCCAAACAACATGACCTAGGACCGCAATTTATCAGACTGACCCTCTAATCCTTTATTACTAGACAATGAGGATAAGATAGACAACTTAACACACAGACAATCCTAATGAGATGCTAACAATTGACCGATATCAAAGAGATCTATCCAGACTCGCTAGAGACCTAGACACATGCTGAGATCGTTAGATCTACAACTCAGAAACAGTAGCGATATAAACATAAAGGACACATCTACCCTAAACATCCAACCACAACTATGAGATCTCAAATTAATCATACAAACTAAAGCAAACATCAATCATGCATAAGAAATGTAACCATTATACTAAAATTGTCATGTACACTTGAACAATTGTCAAACATGCATAGATATATGCAAAGGATTCACATTGTCTTAGATGATATCAAATGTTTAGCCTAACATGTCTATAAAACATTAAACCAATGTATAGAAACAAAAACGAAACATAATAAAATCAAACCAACATGTCGAATGCTTCAGATCTTCAGTCATAGAGCTTCTAGACTCCTCTAATTGATTCTCCAGCACTTCAGGGCTGCACAGGATCTGGAACAGACGTGAAAGTACATAAAAGTAGCCCCCGGGGCCGAACTCTCGAAAGCGTTATGAACATGTTATATTTATAGGTTGAAATTGGGGTTTCCGGAATTAAGGGTGTGATGAGCCATTATGGGTAACGGGGCGTGACAGCCATCGGGGATTTATGAATTAGGGTATAGGTTATCCCTGGGTGACGTCAGCATAACGAAGCGTTAGCTTGTAACTGGTCGTGACGAGCATGATATATATATTCTTCATAACTTGTGGCATTTCACCATTAAATCTTCCCAAATCCATAACTATTCTCTAGATCATCTTAAAATACCTATTATGACAAACTAGCCAAAGAAAAGGTAAATATGACCAAAATATAACATAAACTATCAATAAGTAAGGGTGTTCGACGACATAAGATATGTGCAGTTTGGGACACATTAGACATCACCCCACTTAGACTTTGCATGTCCCTAAGAGAACTCTCAAACTACCATCAACTCATATTCTAACAAAGCCGACGAATGATAATGGAAGATGGATACAACTCTTAGCGATTAGAGACACAAAGGCATAAACGGTCCCACGAGGTTCGCTTTCTTGGAGTGTTGACCAAATAAAATAGTATTTGAAAATGAAAAATCATAAACAATAGACATTGAACTTCTTTCCTTAAGACTATTCCGTGACAGTTAACCATATTCTCACAATGAGCACTCCTCTCGGGCTTTATATCTGGATAACTAGCAAATAGTATACTAGTGTTTATATGTGTTCTCAATTTGCTCAATCATGAACTTCATTATCATAAGCTTGACAGACGGTCAAACTGCACTAACTACTATGCAGACACATACAAATCAAGAGGTCTTTGTTAGGGTTGTAATGGGGCTACGGTACAAGGTATGGAATTATTAATTTTGAAAATGGGTCAGAAATATCTAGAAAACTAATAACATAATTGACTTAACTAACTAAAATATCTTATATATACATGGATCTTTTTTTATTCATACTAAGAATGAAACACTACTTTTTTTTGAACTTTTCCAATTTTTTATCTAAACATAACTAATCATCGACATAACAATTAGGATTATTTTATGATATCCTGCCGAGATTATTAACTACTAACTATTTTATAGAATTAAACTTTAAAGAAAAATCTAAACCGGATTTCTTCCCCAAAATAAAAATAAGGGGCTTGAAATGAAAAAGGCAAATACATGCTTAGGTATCTTGATAAGGGTTTAACAAAAGAAAGGGTAAAAAAGCTCAAAAGTGGTGCCTAGGGGTAAATTTGGGTAAAGAAATATAAATATATAAGAAAAGAAAAAGACTAAAAAAAGGTTTATCCTAGATTTGCCTGTATCATTTTTGCTTATTCTACCAGTCATGGTCTCGTAATGCATACATAAGTCAAGTTCTAAAATTCAGTTACATGCTGCTATCTATCAATGTTATTCAATAATAAAAAACCAAGTTTCCAACAAGTGGAAAGCTTGTAAGGCTAAAAAAATCTCACCATGGAAATGGAATGGGTATAGGTTAAATATGGTTAGACATCTACGCTTCCTCCCTCATACTCACACACTAGAAATGTTGCCTAAGTTGCTTACTCTAATAAACAATTTAAGGACACAAGTATGCATAAGGGTCTAAAACACATGCCTAGAGTTGCAAAGTATAAATGGAAGGTGGATTGGCTTTGCTAGTAAAAAATCAAGAGTCGTGAAGTCACTATAGAACTACTAAGTCACATGATAGTTTAAGTTTTAGCAGAAAAATTAGCATGCAAAGTTGAAAATTTTAAGGTTCTGTGACGCCCACTCCCAGTCTTGGCTCTAGGAGGGGTCACGTGTCGGATTTACTCATGAACACATGGTACAACAGAGATAACTAAGCAGCAGAAATTAAAAACTTTTCATTTATATATATAACGAGTTACAATAGTAAGGAAGATAATAACATAATCTATAACTAGATCTTATCATTAGCTATACCAGTCTACTACCGAGTCATTCCTGATAGCTTGCCCATCTAATCTGCCCTTGCTAGAGCCCTTCCCTTGCTACTTTAAACATCACCGATACCTGACATACATGCATTTAAAGGTCAGCTTACGCTGGTGAATTCTAAGTATTTAAAACTTTTACCTTTCCTTGAAAGGTTACCACAAACGTTTGGACCTAACGGTCTCGTCTTTATAAACATTTATCAGGTACAAAACATAACAGAATTATACCAAAACATTTAAACATTCGGTATTAAAATTCATTTAATACTCTAAAACATACCTCAAAACATTTGGGCCTAACGGCCCCTTCTTTATAAACATTTAACAGGTATAAAGCATAACAGGATTATACCAAAACATTTAAACATTCGGTATTAAAATTCATTTAATACTCTAAAACATACCTCAAAACATTTGGGCCTAACGGCCCCTTCTTTATAAACATTTAACAGGTATAAAGCATAACAGGATTATACCAAAACGTTTAACTCATCAATATTAAAAATTATTTAATACTCTAACATACCTTGGGCATCCGGGACCCATCCTCTGTGCAAATAATCATTACGTATAATAAAGTCATACGAAACATTATAAGCAAAACCTCTTTTTACTAAGCATTGTCTACCTCTGTGACTACTTTAGTCCCTTTCGGTTGGCCGTCGCCTCCCGACCTCTTGAGTAACCGTCGTTACTCCAGTGGCTTCATTTCCACCGCTTGGATTGTACAACCCCCCTCTTACCAGACAATCTGTGCTTAGATTAAAACTTCTTAAAAATAACCCCAAGGGTCATTTCCTTTATCCTCAAAAACTCATTTTCCTCTTTTTAAACTTTAAATGCAAGATTCAATTTAATAAACACTTCCTATGTTTATTTTAATACTTCATTATCTTAATAATATTTTATTATTAAGTTCATTCCTTTTAAAAGGTCAAAATGACCAAAATGCCCTTTAGGAGATTATCATTTTCTTTTGTTGATAATATGAAGACACGCATTCCTATAACTAAACGCTCACTCCGGGATCGCCCAGTGAGGGATGCCATTTCCCTTGGGATTTATGCGACACCCTCGCTATGCCAGAAACCTCAGTGTACAGGCGTTTACTCTTCCGGTCCACACGAACTTCTAATATCCGATTAACTCGGTATTTTCAATACTTCATTATTTATCTATTTTAACTTTATATATACTTATTATATATATGAACATAGTTCCATACCAAAAATCAAGTCCTTATATCTTCCAGATTATTTTATTTTAAATAATCATATTTGGAAACCCTAATCCCCCATTTTTCTTTAGCAAAACTAATTTTTATTCAAAACCATCTTAGGGTATTATCCATTATAACATTTTATAATATCCTTTAAAATGGCAAAGCTTAATTCAAAACCGTTTACTTGATTTGGGCAGAACAACGACATGAAAACCCTAATTTTTGACCCGTTTACAAAACCTTAACCAAACCTTTTCCAATTGTGAAATAAACTTAGGGCTTTCTTATATAACATCTTTTTTAGAGTACCTACAAAAATTCAGAGCCTAACTCCCACCCGATCACCCGATTTGAGCAAAATAACATTAAGAACCCTAATTTAAGCATAGTTTTAGAAATCGATCTTAGGCATGATATTAACTGAAATTGACATGGGGCTTTTGTAGAGCATACCTCGAAATGTAGGACTGCAGGAGATGGCCTCCAAATACTTCACCGTTTGCTCGAATTTCTCAGAAGAAGGTTCGGGTTCGAAGAGAGGGTTTTTGAGGTGTTTAGATCGAAATTGGCGAGTTGATTCGAAGGAATTGGTCCCGTATTTATACTGATCTAGGTCGCCCCAGGGTGTAGACACGTTTAGGGGTGATAAATCGATCGAATTCGACGCGTGGAAGGAGTAACTTCGGCTGCAAGATCGAGCCAAGGCCAAAACGCGACTCGCACGGCTCGCGTATCGCGAGGGTTGGACCAGGGGAGGTCGCGACACGCCTGGCAACTTTAGGCAAATGACAGTTTTGGTGCTCATACTTTTTATTTACATTTTGGCCCCCAGACTTCTACCAAATTATTATTTTATGCTTTAAAACATTATAGGGTATATTTATAAAAGTTTCTAAGGCTCGGGACATGCTCGATGATATACGTATACATACGTATATATATTGTATATATATACAAAGGCAAACATTGCCTATGGTTCCGTGCCCAAAAATTCTATTTTATTCTACCGGATCCGACCCGTTTTCTCTTGCTCCACTCTTTACGAAACCCTAACTCACCTTCGTGCTTCACTTCTCCGCCTCTCGGTCCATTTTTATGGAATACTACTCACCTAACCTAACCTAACCTAAAGGTAGAATGCAAATCCGACAACCCCACATCCCTTCTCTGTTCGATCGACCGTCCGACCCTCTCCTTCACTCATTTCGGGTTAACGGCGACGACTCAGACTGACAGGCGGCCACCATGTAGCAGCGGCCTTAGCCATCTCCGGCGACCTCTGAATATGGCATCCGGCTCTGTAATTGTAAGTGATTTTTGATGTATTGATCTTGGTCTTGGATATATGCTTCCATTTCGGAGATTAGGGCTTCCTGTTCGTGGACCTTTATGAATTTCCGAGATTAGGGCTTCCTGTTTATGTTTTAGTTTACAAAAGTGAATTTGTTGCAGCTCTAAAAGTCCATGGTACTCATTGTTATTGCTTCACAGATGCTATGGTTCCCCTAATGTTCGATGTCTTTTTGATTTTTACATTATTTGGAATGGTTATTAAGGACTTTTGATTTATGTGGTTTGGGGAACTATTTTAGGTGCGATTGTAGGTTGATTTTGGTTTGTCAATATAAATTTCTCTCTTTTGATGGTTACTTTTGTAATATTGTAATAGAAAACCTAAACTCAAATGTCACTTCAGCCTCCTTGATGTTGCATCATTGTTCATTTACCTGTTTTAGCATCAAGACATTAGTTGATTACTTAAATCTTATGTCTATAGCCAATTTCATGTATTCAAATCAAATCACTTACTCTTCTGAACATTATGAACTGTAAAATAGATGGATGGTATTGGGTAATAATGAAGTTCAAGTTTTCCAATAACCAGACTAGAGTTGAACAATGTTGGTACCAGACTAGAGTTGAACAATGTTGGTAATAAAATTTGGTACTTCGGGTACATTTGTTTGTTCTTTACCTTTTGGACATGGCTGAAAGCAATAATTTTTACCCCGTGGTGCATAATAACTTTGAAGCTATTCATCTGTCTTAACATGTTGCTCGGTTTTATTGCAACAGTTTGCTACTTTCGCGCCTTTCGCATTCCAGTCTTCAATCTTTTTTTTTTTTGGTGATTGATGGTACGTTCTTGGCGATCTTTAAAAATATGATCCAGCGTAAGGAATTAAAGTAGGAATGAACGATGATGATTTTTCAAAAATATATGTTGATATAGAAACCCCACTTACTTTTTAGCTTATGTGTGAATGTATTCATCACAAACATATGCATTGATATGTTTCTATCTTGATTGCAAACGGGGTGTTTGTTGATATGACAAACCATAATGGAAGTGATAAAACATATAGTTTATTAAGGGTCTGTTTTTTATCTTGATCGTATACCTTTTTTAAGGTTTTTTAAAGATATTTTTTTATATGCTTAGTAGTTGTGATTGTTTTGCTTTGTAATTCTTCAAGTTATCTCATGTTCTATAAGTTGTGCTCAAGAATTTGACATTTATTTGAATTGAGAAGAAGCTTAATTGATTGTTATATAGATCTGTCGATTATAGCCATCTTCTTAGGCAGTAGCCGGTGTGACCCTCATTGGGTTGGTATGTTACTATTCTCCAATTTTTATTTTGGTAACCAGTTGAGGTTTTCGGATACATGATAATAAGTTGTTGATTTTGTAGGCCCAATGTGCTTAAAGGTTTAAAATGATTTAACCTTATTGATGACTGACTTTTTTTGGGTGCATTTGACATGTTTCATTTTCAGGTGAGCTTTTGAGATTCACCAATGCAAGCAAATTGATCCAGGCTGAAGTAAAGTTATTCTCAGGTAATGTAAATGAATTGTCATGTAGAAAGTTGTTAATTTGGCTATGTCCCCTGAATGAAGTTATAGATACATGTCTGAAAAGAAATAAGGTTCTCTTCATTATACATTCTTCTCCTTTTAAGACCTTAATTGGTAAACTTTTTATGCTATTAATTTTATGGATTATCTGATTTAAGGTTGACAGGATCATTGAACAGAGATTAACTTCATAACTCTCTGTTGGAGGTTAATTATTATTTTAAATCATAAATCACACCCATAGTCATGGTACATAGTATTTTAGATTATGGGATTTAAAAGGCAGAATGTGTAGAAAAACACACCTGATATTTGGAGTTGTTAAACACATATCCTAGAATTTTTAAGGCAGAAACCAAAAAAAGGTTTCAGACACGACAGATGTTTAACACGCAGAACCCCAAAAAATGGATAATCAAAGGCTGATTCAACAAACGATGCTTACAACAAAAATGGATAACCAGTACACTTTCATATTGGTTATAAACATTAGCCTACTAGGTGTTTGTATAAATGTGCAGGTCATTGTGGCCTTGTAAATTTTTGAGCTGGTACTAAATGTTTGTGATTTTTTTTGGTGCAGATGCTGGTACGGAACTGTTTCGGATCTCCTAACACAACCGTCAAGAAAGCTTAAATTTACTTGAACCTCACATTTAAAATTTTCATGGGTAGTTTCCTTCATAAGAGTATGTAACACACAAAGTATTTTTTTATAAACTGCGTGTAATCACATCAAATGTTTCTATTTCTGTAACTGCGTAGGGGCTTAACAACCACTGTACTCAACCCGAGCTTTCAAAAAATATCATCAAAGAGAGGTTAGTTTATTAGTCTCCTTCGGCTTATGTTATTTTGAGTGCATCATAACATCATGAGCATATAAGATCAGGGTCTTTGTTTTTGGCAACCTCATAGGGGTTGTTTGGTTGTGCATGTATTCAACGATTGTCATTCTAAGACTATTCATAAAACATATGTTTAGGGTTTTCGACCTACGGATCGATTTTGGGTCGTCTCTTTGCTACACCGATTGTCCTTTAAAATGTTAGAGTAACGATAAGGAGATCAAGGCTCTTCCTATTTTTGGTTTTCTTTAAACACTTCTTTTTCATTTCGTTGTTGCGCTGCATTTTGTCTCCACAGTCATTGCCGGAGATCGTTTAAGCCATCGTCCATTACTTTAGGGTTTTGATATGCATATTGGTAGCCTCCGTTTTGTATGTAATTGTTGTAATATTATTTTGTCGTTGCTCGAATTTGCAGGTTAATTTGGAAGCTTATGAGGTAATTTCTTCGCCTTGGTGTTTTTTTTTTGTCGCTTGATTTTTCTGATTTGAAAGCAAAGGTAAGCATCTCATATTCTATCCACAGTTATGTCGGGCTTGCATCTTTGAGCTGTCGCTTCTTCCATAATCTGAGATTTACATAGCCTATTGAACCAAATCAAGGTATGGAAAAGAAATTAGGTTCATTCTCTTCAATTCAGTTTTTTTTATCTTTCCATGTTTTAGTTTTAATAGTTCTTTCTATGATTATGTTTGATTGGGATTGGATACAAATTATTAAAAAAAGCTCTCTACGATGGTTTATGTTATTTGATTGTTAGGCTAATTGATGGTTGAAAATGGATTTTCCTTATTAAGCTGAAACTTACATGATCAATCAAGAGTAAAGCAAGTGGTTTTTTACTAGAAATTGAGAGGCGGTTTTAAGCTCTATGGTTCTTATTTTTTAACATTATAATTGATGTTAAATGAATTTTTTTGTCTTGCTATGTTTTCTTTCAGTACCACTGTAGGATTTATTTTTACTTTGCAGGATTGGAGTATTTTTATGATAGGTAACCAAATCAGCTTGGAGTTTGAAGTGCAACAACTTTTTGTTGTAAATAATAATTGGAGTATTTTTTTATGATAGGTATCCAAATCAGCTTTGGAGTTTGAAGTACAACAACTTTTGTTTGTAATTGATGATGGATATCTATGCTCATTGATTTTACATCACCAGACACAGGAGGTAGTTAACTGCAGATTAAATGCTTATGGTTTTGAAATACACAGGTCTATAGGTTGTCTTATGATTCTACCTCTACACAACACAGACAGGTAACATATATTTTTAGCTCATTCCGGTTGTTCTGTTATGCTCATCAAAATAAATACAAACTTCAACATCCTTCATCATTTTGATGGTATTGCAGCATAGGTTATGTGTGTTATGCACTTGATGTGTGAGTTAATGTCTTCTTGGATTGAAGCTAGATCATTGTTAAAGTTTTTAAATCATATCATTTAATTAGCGAAGAAAGTGTGGTTCTCATAGATAGTTTTAGTTTATTAACCACACAAAATGTATCGTATAACCATTTTCTATATCTACATATGCATATAACCTGCATCTTTACATATCTAATTATTTCTGGCCAGTTGTTGCTCTATGACCTATAAACAGATGTGTCAGGAACGATTGTGGCGGTTTTAGGAACCCAAACATGACAACAAACGATTAATGGCTAAAGTCAGAAACTGCATGACCTATTCTATACCCTAATTGAATTTTTGACCTTTTAAATGCTTGATAATAACTAATATGTGGTTGTTTGATCATTCTCAGGGAAATCTGTGGTTGAGTATGAGCAGGAGACTTAGCGACATTCTTTTAATCACACTTCATCAGACCCCGTGACCTGATCGGTATGATATCTTTCAATAGGTTTTTATTTCTTATAGTCTGAATATAAGTCATTCCAATTGTATATGCAGATTTTAGTTAATCGATTGCTACTAGGACTTGCAATCAACTTTAAATGAGTATGACAGAGTTAGCTAGGAAGATAAGTGTACAATGTATTCAGTTTTATCTACTGAGTTTGAAGTATAATTGAGTTTTAAATGATAAGAATTGCTTTCTAAATTGCATTATTATGACGCGGGTATTTGTTTGAAAGCCCTTATTAAGTTTATCTAGATGAATGATTTAGAAGCATTGAGTTTCATTATTATATATTATTCTATGGTTAGTGTGTGATGCTCATTTTGGTTTATGATAAAGGTCATATAAGGGTAGGATGGTGGACAAGATTTAAGATTCAGGATGTTTCAAGAACATTTGCGGGCGTATATGTGGGTGGTACAACAAGAGTTTTACGAAGAAAATATTGAAATAATAATGCTTAGAATGCAGATTACATGTGAGAATGTTTGTAGGTACCAACTTTTTCTTTGATCAAGTTTCAAAGTCATAAGCAAAATCATGTTATTCTTAATTATTTAATCTTAAGACTAATGTATTTGTTATGCTACAAAAAATCGATTTCTTTTTGCACTTAATTTTTTCAGTTAATGTATAAAATAATGACATGTTTTACATTCGAAAAATAATAACTAATATATTTGTAGTTGTCATTTTACCTGCAGCTTCTATCCAGCCATCTTTGACCATGGGGTTGACTAAATATCAATTTCTTTTCATTGTTCAATCGACTAACACTGACTTAACATTGTAATATGTATATATGTGTGTGTAATATGCTCTTCTCTATCCTAAATCACAGGCCTTCCCTTTCTCTTGACTAACTTCATACATAAATTAATTATAGGTGACAACTTATTAATAACATAGGTAGATGACGTATACGGGGACTTACAAACATAGTGACACACAAAAAGGATTGTTAAGTAAACCACATAATACACCACCAGCAAAATCAGTTTGCAAGCACAACACAACTGCAACAGGTAATACTATTTCAGTGATTTACTATTAAGCTGCTTTGACAATTGCTCTATTTCTACTATATTAGTAACTTTATTTACAACTTTGACAATTGCTCTATTTCTACTATATTAGTAACTTTATTTACAACTGTAGATGAAACTCACCTATCCTACAAGAAGCTGAAGGAAAAAGATGACTGAATCTGAAAAGGAACCCACCTTTTTGAAAATTAAACCATAACGCATGGTTAGCTACACCAACCACTGTCTTGAAATACTTATATTTTAAAAATGTAATAATCATTTATATGATTTATACATCTAAAAAAATGATTATTCGTGTACATTTAAAAGTATTTAAAAGTGGTCTTCTTTGTTATAAAAGCATTGTTTTAAACAACCTATCTTTTATGAATTCTTTGTGAAATAACATATGTATCAATCCACTTTTGCTTCATTTACTATAAAATATATACTACTTAGACACTTATAAAACTATATTTTCTTTGTTTTATTAACAATTTTTTATATTTTTCTAAATGACCGCAGGGAAAAAAAAGGGGGAGGGCGTTAGCCAGGTAACGCCGAGAAGGGGGATAAAAGCAATGATTATGGGGCGTTATGGGGGCTTTATCCACTACACCATAAAGCCCCATAAAGCCCCTTGCCCAGTCAGCGTCCACATGGCGCATAATGCCCCTTGTGGGGCTTTATGGGGCTTTAACCATTACACATAGCCTTATGAATTCTTTGTGAAATAACATATGTATCAATCCACTTTTGCTTCATTTACTATAAAATATATACTACTTAGACACTTATAAAACTATATTTTCTTTGTTTTATTAACAATTTTTTATATTTTTCTAAATGACCGCAGCAACGCGCGGTTGATCTCTAGTTATATGTAATAGGATGTAAAAGAAAAGTGTTTCTATATATTTGATAATTAGTATTCATCTTTTTTTTTATTTATTTGTTATTTTATATTTGTTATGAATGGATCTGATTGGTAGAAAAAAATATCATTTAATAAATATAAAAGAAAAATCTAATTTTAAACATGGTCGACACCATAGTCCACTAACCTTGAAACGCCACCGTTTATCATGACTTTGAGTGTAAAACGTGACTATAAAACAAAACCATAGGCATGGATTGCGTCCATGGTTTTAACAAGTAATTATTTTCTTAACATACTTTGCAGCCCCTCAACTTCCTTGTATTGACAATAATTCTCATATTAAATTGATATTATAAAAACTACCATTATTAATATTCAACTATTACATGTCCATTAAAACAGAAAAAAAAATAAAAATTCTAGTTACCTTAAAACAAATAACTTCATAAATTTCCAACTCAACTTCATTTAGTCTTGAGTTTACATCAGGACTTAAAAAGTAAAATAACTAAGAATTAGATTAAAAGCAACTTTCAATAATTAATTTCACCTGTTAAAAAAATAATAATTAATTTCACTCTTTTTAACATACTATACAAGGTGTAACTTATTAAGAACGTGGAGATACTTAAAGCTTTTCCTCCTGTTCGCAAATGGGTACAACCCTTTTCCTCCTGTTCGTAAGGAATTAGGTGGGGCATGGTGCAACATTATTAAGAACGTGGAGATACTTAAAGCTGAAGGTGTGGACCTTGGCGCCATTATTGAGGTTAATGACACAGGTGTTGTTTGGCGCGGTGACAACTCCGGATCCTTTTCCGTCAAAGGGATCCGAACCTTTATGCATTGGTTCAATAGGAGCACCGGGTTGATTATGCCGTGGAATAAGTTGGTTCCCAACAAGGTCAACATATTCTTTTGGAGGGCGTTGAAGGATCGGGTGGCCACGAAAGATGCCTTGGCTAAAAGGAAGGTCAATATCACGGATTTGGTGTGTCCAATGTGCAACGAAGTGGATGAATCTGTGTTCCATCTACTAATGGGCTGCAGGTTTGCGTCGGATGTTTGGGCGGGCATAGCTACTTGGTGCAAAATTCCACCGATTTATGCCTTTGACCTCGGTGATCTACTCAAGCTCGTTGAGGACTCCAGATTCGATCGCAAAGGCAAGATGATTCTCTACGGCATTATCCTCACCTCTTGTTGGTGTCTTTGGAGAGGAAGGAACGATGCCGTTTTTGAAGGTAAGAAGTCGGCGACCCAAGTCATGATTAAAGAAATCAAATGTACAAGCTTCTTATGGGTTAAAAATAGGGGTAAGTGGGGTAGTTTGAGTTGGGATATATGGGATAAATTTATGATGTAAGTCTCCCCTCTTTTGTTGTATGTTTGTTAACCCTTTTCTAGCTTCCCGCTAGGGGTTTTTTTTTTCAATGAAGTAGCTGTTAAAAAAAAAAAAGGTGTAACTTATTGCTACTATCAAACAATTGGCAAGTCTTTGAGTAGATAGTCTATTGGTAAAGAATGTGTCCCTCAACCAAAATTAAGCTGCAACTTATTGATCCAATCAAACAATCGATAAGTCTTTAAGAGGATAGACTGGTAATAAATGGTATGCCCCTAATCAAAAGATGATGAATTCAAATCCTATAAAGCACACATATGATAAATTTATCCTAAATATCTAGTTGTTGCTATTCAAATAAAAATCAAACAATCCATAATTAGACCATCACTATATATCCTTATGCTAGTCTCAATTACGTCTACAATACAATTTTAAGAATCCCTATGTTCACTTGAGACAACTCGCAACACCAACGCTAAAGGTATATTAAAAGACACTAAAAAGGAAAACGGTAAAGTAAAGGTTTCTTTTTATTTGAATTCTTAGATTCATTTTTGAACTTTTTTTAATACAATTTTCTCGTGTGAGGCGTGTTTACATAAATATTTTGATTTTGTTTCATAAAATTTTGATATTCTTCCACCAGTTTCTAACTTCTATTATTATTATAGAAACTTTTGAAAATGTTAATTGCCACAGTTTAACACACTCGCTTAACGTAAATACTTCCTTCTTTTTATATAAAGTTTCATGAACATTTTTTTTTACGGTTTGACACGCCGATATATCTAATTTGATTTAAGTTGTTAACGAATTTACAAAATTCACCCCAAAACGAATTCAAGTAGTAAAATCCAACAAGTTTTGAAAGCTTCCTTCTTTTTATATAAAGTTCCCACAACATTTTTTCAATAAAATCCATTCCAATAAAAATAAAGAAGAAGTGAAAGTAGTAAAACCCAGCATGTTTTGAAAGCTTAGGGGGCTCGATGTAATAAAACATGACTACTTCCATAGCCACCATAATCCATCCCTCGGGCAAACAACACCGCCAGACCCCCACCCCCCGGGCGCCGCGGGAAAGCTTTCAGGAGTACTTGTGAAGAAAGAAATACCATGAAAATATTATTATTATTTTTTTTATTTCCATTTATTTAACCCCCGATGTGCCTTTGACGACGAGCAGCACAACTTCATTCGCGTTCTTTCATGGCGACTTAAACGAAGCAACTGAGATTCTCTCTCTTTCCTTCATTTCAACTTCTTCTGGGTATTTACTCCATCTTTTCTTTTCTTGATTTAATCTATGTATTCTTTTCTTTCTGGGTTTTTAATGATTCGAGCTAATTTTAACGAAATCTGTGGAGTTATCCGTCTAATGTCGCTTGATTTGAAGAATTGATTATACTAATTGTAAGCTATCTGGTTTGATTTGGGGTTTTTTTGACTTTTTTCTGTTGAAGAATGAATCGAGCTCATTTGGCTTTCGATCCATGATTTGTTGATGAGCTCCTAAATTGGATTTTGCTTGACACGAACAGTTTTTAAGTTCAATTAAGTATTGAGTTTTTGCATTTGTGATGATTTAGATATTTTCTATGTGATATGGTGTATTGATAGTTTAATACATCTACTAAGGATTAGCCTTGGTTTTAAAAGGCGAAAGCTTTTTGTAGTGATATATTATATAAATTTTTAGTATGTTTCGTGTAGGTTTCTAGAGTCATTTACCAAAAATTTAGACACAAGTTAGATGTATACATGGGTTTAATATCTGAATAACTTATATGTACACTAGAAAGCCTAATGTAGAGCATCACAAAGTATAAATCCAGATTCTGTACGAAAAGCTCACCTCAAACTGGCGTCTTACATCGAGTTTTTAGTTTAAGAAGTTTCATGTAAGGTGCAATACTTCTTTTTAAGAGGTTTTAAGCCAAACATATTTGCACATTGTTATTGATGGTATTGCTTTTGATCCACAAGAGATTTCATAGGTAGGAGGAGGATTGGGTAATCGGTCAAAATGGGTCGGGTTGGGTTGACCCATAAACATGTTTTGGTCTATTTCATATAATTCGTAAGAAGAGTTGTTAAATATTATTACAGAAACTATGTTATTGGCATTAGCAGTGGACTTTCTAAATTACAATGATTTAGGTTGCTATAAGCCTAAGCATTGAAAATATAATTTGGACAACTTTTGACCTGTTTCCCTTTTAGCTAAGTTTGTTAATTTGACCAATTAGGGGTATACCCTAACCCAAATCAACCCATTCTTAAGTAAAATTTTCAATATCTTGACCTCTAAACTGGGTTTGGGTTGAACATCACAATTATGTTAAATGTGATTTCCATCTTCAAAATGGTAGATTGACAAGACATAACTTGGTTGAAGGGATTACATGTGCACATTTAGCCATGGTCGAAGACTGATTTATGCATTACACTATAATAATAACTGAACATCTTTATTTTGTTGGTTAATGATACTTTTATGCCTTGATATACAAAGTTGAACTGACTTTGGTTTTATTGACATTTTATGTAATGTTGTCTAGTTGGATTGACTTGTCATTCTATTGTTAAATGCAGGAGCTTTTAAATGATCCGGGCCTATCATCCCGATTAAAAACAAAGCACATTTTTTTTTTGGTTCAAATATGTCTATCATAACAAAGTTGAGATGTATCACTGTGGATGTCACGGGTACTTTAATGGCGTACAAGGGAGAACTTGGTGATTATTATTGCATGGCTGCCAAATCAGTAGGGCTTCCTTGCCCGGACTACAAACGGGTGCACGATGGATTTAAAATTGCGTACACAGAAATGGTGAAAAAACACCCATGTTTTGGGCATGCAGAGAAAATTCCTAATATTGTTTGGTGGAAAACTTGCGTTCGGGATTCTTTTGTTAAGGTAATATGTAGCTATTCTTACATGAATTTAGTGTCTTTTTCCACAAGTGTTTGGATGTGTGGTCTTAATTGTTTGGTAACATTATATGTAACCCTTTATTCCTTTAATTCACTTAGTTTGACTTTTGGAGTCAACATGTCTAGCTATACTTATGAAATAATGGAGTATGAAGTGAACCGATTGTCTAGCTATACTTTTGGTATAATATGTTTGTGTTATAAGAATACAATATCTTTATACCCGCACTCAACACATTGTGTTTGTCAGGCAGGATATGACTTTGATGAAGAGACGTTTGAAAAAGTATTTAGGCGCATATATTCTACCTTTGGTTCATCTGCCCCGTACACGGTCTTCGCTGATTCCCAGCCGTTTCTAAGATGGCTTCGTTCACAAGGTGTGATTGTTGGGGTTGTTAGCAATGCTGAGTATAGGTACCGAGATGTAATTCTTCCTGCTTTGGGCTTAAATGAGGTTAGTGGTTTTCCTATGAAATGCAACACTTGTGACATCCAAAAAGTGAAGTAAGGCAATCTATTTGTTTGGACAAGTTTCAATGCATTTATGGGTAAATGTTTCGGTTGACATTCGCCTAAATGTATTTAAAACGCATTAAACCTCCTAAGTCATTTTATATTAGATAGATTATTGTTATAAAAAGTATAGTTTTTTATTCATATCTAAAACATTAGTTTTTATTTGTAAAGTTCACAAAAAGTGTTTTCCGACTGGCGGGCCAATTCTAAAACGGAGATGAGCGAGAGATGATTCGTACCCACTAACATTATTTTGTTCACCACTATTTAGAACATAAGTGGTGGTGTATATAGTAATTGTGGTGGTGTACAAATCATCTCCAGTCATAAAAATTATTCATTTTGATCCGTAAAACTATTATTTTGACCGTTGTTAGCCCAGATAAAAAACAAGAACACCAGCAGATATTTTATCAATAAAAAAACACACACATATAAACACTGCCCCTATTCCTCATTTATACTATATTAACTCTTGCTATTTCTAATCTTACTCAAACTCTGATAACTCTAAACAGTTCAAACTTTAGGTAGACTTGTTGACTCAGATAAACATTCAAACTTATCTTCCAATTTTCTTTCTGTTTACCCCTTCAACCTTCTTGATTTTCACACTCAAACTAATTAGGATTCACTTTCAACCCCCGTTACTGAACGCACTCCATTTGCCACCTCTAGCATAGTCGATTCCATCATCTGCTCAATTTGCCACCTGTAAAACAAACTTAACAACAGTCCATTTCTCGCCATTTTAAAACGCAGGGATCTGAATGGGACTTTGGTGTTTTCTCGGGCCTGGAAGGTGTGGAAAAGCCTGACCCGAGAATCTACAAGATTGCTTTGGAGAGGGCTGGAAATATAGCCCCCGAAGAAGCGCTGCACATTGGGGATAGCATGCGCAAAGACTATGCGCCGGCTAAGAGTATCGGGATGCATGCATTGTTGTTGGATAGGTTTAAAACGCCCGATGCCGAGGATTGGAAGAAATCTGGTGCTACTGTGTTGCCGGATCTGGTGGCTGCTCGAGAATGGTTGACTTCTCACCGTTTGAATGATTGATGCAAGATTTAGTATTTACCAGCTCTTTACATAGAGGTGATGGTGCTATATGAAAAGGGTCAGCTGTTGAATACACTTATTAATTCAGTTTCAAGTCCTCTTGCTATGTACTAATTTACTTTGAATAGAGGAACCCTTTTGAGTAATTCTTGCTTGCAATTATGGTCATGTTTCATCATTGATAGTCTTTATAAAATAACCTACATAAATATATTAAAAAAACATCTGAATAAAATTTTGCCCACTTAGAGATGGTGGGTAATAAAAATGTCACTTTTGTTTGGAAAAGGCTGAGATGTGAAAACTGACATCATATAAAAATGACACATGATATAACATATCAACATATTATATTGAAGTTCATGGAGTTGAATTTTATTAACATGGATGAGTAAGGTGGTTAGATGACAAGATCATATGTTTACATAAAAAAATGGCATGCATATAATTCGAACAACCATTTCTCTTGTAATGATGTTGTTTACAATTATCTGAGGGTTGATTCATATGCCTTTAGCGTATATGTCATGTGGCCTCTTTGCTTATAAGCTTGAGAAGCTTGAAATCAAACCAACTTCAATCTTTCTTAAAATCTTTGTGTCTAAAAAAATGATGAGAATTTTGCTTTTTAAGTTCTAAATTTATAAAATTATAACTTATGTCTAGCGGTCTACCAACTACAATACGTACTATAGTATTGGCAGGATACCGAGCATCAATTCAATGATACAAAGGCTTTTAATACTAGAAATCAGTCATTGTCAAATCAATCAAAAGGTTGGTTTGGTGAACATAAAATATGTCAAAAAAACCTAAAATGCAGAGATGTACACAACAATCAAAACTAGCCAAGCATGGCAATGTAAACAACAAAAATTATAAAATTTTGTCTTTCACACAATCAAAACATCGAAGAAGGTTCATCTCACTCAATTGGAAAAAAAAACTAGCCAAGCATGGCGATGTAAACAACAAAAATCAATCTTAACATAATCATAATAGAAAATTACAAGATTTGAAGGTTGTTGAACCTTTCTTGATACTTGAATACAAAGAGAACATTACACTAGACTAAATTGACATATTAAAACGAGATGTGAAGTGTGGTGTGTAAAAAGTTTGACTCTTCTTCAATGAGATTGATCATCAATTTAAAGATTGTCTGGTGGGTCGAGCACGACCTATGTGGAAGACATGGACTGCTGCACTCAACTCAACTGGTCAGTAACCATTTCTAACACATGTACGGACATGAGGGCATGTCTGACTGATTGGGGCACGAGGGCGTGCTTGGAGGAGCTTTTGACTTCAAGTGTGATAGGTAGGCACAGGGGTGTGCAAGATGGGTCACGGTGCGTGCTTGGTCTTCTGCTTTAAAACATTTGTCTTGTTTTCTTCGTTTATTTGCTTGTCTTGAACATAAAAGGCCAAGTGCATGTAATTTCACAAAATAAACTTGTCACACCCTGGGTTACCCATTGGGTATGAGACCAGACTATACTGGTTAACAACTAATAAGTCTAAGTCTTACATCACAACCGTGAATGCTTAAGATACAAACTGCTAAACACCACAATATTGTCGTCTTGAAATACATGTTTTAAATATGTCAACAATAACGCTAGTAAGTCACAGCCGGACATGAGCGACCGACCTAATGAGTTCTTAGGTGGTTTACCGAGTACGACCCGTTCTTCCTATGTTTAGAGAGGATCAACCATTTACTCAAACGATATAGTGTTCAAGTCTTAATAATACTCTATCATAGCAAGGATCGAAAGGGTCCTATTTGGTGCATAATTAAGTAGTTTCTTCATCTGAACTTTCTCATAAATTGTCAAAAATCTAAATTTCAAGAACTTCTACACAATCCCGCCAATCTTACTCGCAAAACTCTAAGCCAGATCATATAAATCTCAATCTGGGTGAAGCGGCTAAATTGCTTCAGGTCACAGTCGGTTTTAATGATTTGGTGCATAATTAAGTAGTTTCTTTACCTGAACTTTCTCATTAATTGCCAGTTTAAGTTTCGAGAACTTTGATACAATCCCGCCGATCCCACTCGCAAAACTCTAAGCCGGATCATATAAATCTCAAACTGGGTGAAGCGGCTAAATTGCTTCACGTTAGGTGGTTCAGTCGGTTTTAATGATTTACAAAATCAGTAGGGAGCTGCTATAAGCCTTTCAAACATCAAATCAAGAACTCAAACATAAGTTTTTGCCATCATCATAACAAAACTAAGATCCAAGCATACAAATTAAACCATTATCCAAAATAAGTCCATAACAAACAAATCTCAGACTTGAACCGAACCCATATTTCGAATCACTTAGGCTTCTGCAGGAGGCTGGGTCACACCATATTTGACCAACATCTTACCCAGATCATCAGGTGTGCAGACCTGATACTTAACCTTCCCAGATGATGACAAAAAGATTTCAGCCAATTCAAGTTTTTCAGAAGTAAGACTAGTACTATCCATTGTCTTGCTAAGAACCTTAAGTGCCAACTGAACCGCCTCTTCTCTGCTAATATCATCTTTATAATCCTGTTTTAGCATCGACTGAGCCGCTTGGTTATTAGCACCAACAGCTGCTGCCTTCCAGCCGCCATAGTTTCCACTCGGGTCACTCATGTAAAGCTGGAACCCATAGTTTTTGTCCCAACCCGCGAACAAAAACGAGACACCGAAGGGGCGGAGCCCACCAAACTGTGTGTAGCCCTGTTTGGTGTCACAAAGGGACTGGACCAGTTGTTCAACGGGCATGGGTTCCTGGTAAGAGAAAGTGTAGCGTTGGGCTTGAACACGAGCCGTGTTGATAAGGATGTTGGCATCTGACATTATGCCGGCTACAGCACAGGCGACGTGATCGTCGATTTTGTACATTTTTTCGGTTGAGGTTGAGGTTTGAAGAAGCTTTGATGTGACTTTCTTTTCACCGACTAAAACTACACCATCTTTTGAGAGGATCCCGATGGCGGACCCCGCGTTTCCAATGGCTTCCATTGCATATTCGACTTGGTAAAGACGACCTTCTGGGGAGAAGATTGTTGTTCGGCTGTCGTACCTTCTCGACATCTGTCCTAATTAGGATTATACACAAAAACAGAATGCATCAAACTTTTAGTAACTGAGAAAAAGAAATAATGCAAAAGCATAGCAAAGTGTACTATTCAGCATGCAGATGATTAAGAAAGAAAGAGGCTAGTTCAAACATGATATTGAGGGCTTCAACGACCAAATGGGCAGGTTGGGCAATGAGCCAGACATTTAGTACAAGATGGGTTGATCTGAAACACTTTATGTCTGTATAATTTAGGGTTTGCATAAACAATTAGGGGCAAAACTAATTACAGCTAATGCTGCTAGTTGGAGCTGTAACCTAGAGCTTATGGTTATGAGTTGTAGATTTAAGTTAGAGCAGTAAACAAATAGGCGTATAAAAGCGTTTGGCAAAAGTAGCTGCAGTTGTAGCTGAATTGTATACAATGACTTATAAGAACACATACATAAATATTTATGAGGTACAAGAATATTGTAGAAAGGTATTTGGATATATATTTTCAGAACTTTTTCTCTAAAATCAAAGCTAATGCTTTGTGATCCAGTCAAATTTTGTTAGAACGAGCTTATTTTTTTAATAACAAAAGCTTAAGCTCCTAAAGGTTGCATGCCAAAGGTGCTCTAGATGTGTCAAATATGACACCATATTATTCCAATATTAATATTTTTTTTCAGCATAAAATTATTGAGGATATATAGTGCATCAAATATACACTTTGAAGTCGTATGTTTGACCTGTTTCTTTTAGCTAACTTTCTTGTTTTACCAAATTGATCCGGTAAGAGATAAAACGTAAACCAAATCAAAGCCATTCGTAAGTAAATAGGTCAAAATTGCCACCTCTAGCTTTCACAATATCAATTGAGGAAACTAGTGATGCAAAGTTGTAAACTAAAGCAAATTTCAAATTAGCTATTGAAACAAATGCCTGATACCTTTGAATCCAAAAATTAATGTCAACTGTCACAAGACACGTAAATCGATAACTCATCCATCATCAATGCAACAGAAAACTGATCTAGGTTCTACATTCCAGTTTATTCAAAACTGCCCACACTGTTACTAAACCATAAAACTCAATACTAACAATCGCACCAGAAAAAAAGACATCATCTTACTCAGGAGCTGTAAAAAGGAACTCCAACTTTGTCTGCAACTAGTTTTAACAAATTCTGCGTTTGGGAGCTCGAATGTTCACTGAATTTTATAGACTCACATACAAAAACCTGAATTCTACACTCCATTTTTTACTTCGAAAATGTCCTTTCTACATAAAATTTCTAAAAAGAACTCCACATATATGAATTCCTTTATATTCCCAATCATTTGATGGGTCTAAAATCTCAATGAATGTGTCAAGTATCCAAACTCACATAGTTGTCAAAAGCAGTAGTTTAACAGGAAGATACAGATAATGCCCCAAAAATAACAACCAGATCATTTTATTATATTGTATTGTTATATAAACAGCAGGTATATATAACTTTCAAGCGGCCTTAGTCTCCCAACAGCGATTCATGCACCAGACAACATACAACTATTCTCAGACACGGACATTTTAGAAGCAAATAGACCCCAAATATCACCATTAAAACCATCTTAACTATGAATCTTGTAGTATCTAAATAACTTTAGGTTCAGAAGTCAAATCATTGAACACAGCTTAAAGAGGCAAACCCAAACTTGCAAGAAATCAAAGCCCACGAAAACGATTACAGAGTTGTTGGATAAAATTTCTTTTAAAGTTTGACATCTTACCCAAAACTTCAATTATATATTCCGAATGATCTTACAATACCAGAATACTAGATATCATAAACCACATCATAAGAATAACAAATCCACTAATCCACCAAATAGGTAGAGGTTTTCATTCAAATGTGTATGACATCTTACCCGAATTCCCATTATATATTCCAAATGATCTTAAACTAAAGAACACGAAAATCACCAAACAGATTTAAAAATTAGGGTTTTTATTCAAATTTCAGAATCATTCAAAAATCCTAGCGAGAAAGGACGGGGTCGCAATTAAACTACGGCATTAACATATTAAACGAACAACGGTTCGTGCTTCGAGTAAATACATCATAGAACTAAATCTTCCAAACTTCATGACCGATGAGAAAATTGTACAAACAGTTCGATTCGTTGGATGCATATATAACTACAGAGAGGAGATTAAGAACTGACCTTGATGAAATCGGGAAGAAGGGTCGGATTGAATCAAATTGGCGAGCTGAATTGATTATCGAGAGTAAAGAGACGATCTTATTATACTCGGTCTATAGTTTTATTGTGCCCCAAGCTTTCTTTGCTTTTCTTTTTATTTTTTTGTCTTAATTTTTCTTTATGTCTTTGGTGGAATTGCATAAATTGCTTTGAAGTTTGATTAATTTTCATTTTCACCAAAAGAATCCTCATTTACAAATCAAGTCGGGTCGGGTTGACCCGACTTATTATCTAAACGAGCTGAAATATTTTAGCTCTTCAAAAGCTGAAGTTAATTTGTCTATCTAAAAATTTTGTATTTTTTATTTTCAGATAATAATTGACGGGCCTTAAAACCAGGAGATGTGACTTGCTAGATATTACACAAGAACCATAGTCTAAACGCTACAAGTATAGTTCTAAAACCAAACAACATCGAAAGTCTAATAGTAATAAGAAACATAAATCATGAAAAGTTTGTCAATGAAACAAAATCCATAGTTAAATAAAGACCGAGTTGTATAAAGCCCCACAATGACCCTACATGCCACATCATCACGATGTAGATCTCTCACTTCTCCCTAAAACGCATGTTAAATCAATTCAGTTTAAGTTGGTGAGTTTTAAGTTAGACTGTCTCCAACGCTAAGTGCAACCATTCGTACATTCTTACATGCATGCCTAGTCAGGGACGAAGGTTAGAAGGGGTGAAGGTTAGAAGGGGGGGGGGGGGGGGGCAACCGCCCTCGCGGTTTTTTCGTCCATAAGTGACTATTTTCTCGATTTCATGTACACAAAATTATATGGATATATTTAGTATCGCCTCCTCGGTAAAAAAATTGAGTCCCGCCCCCTCGAGGTTTTCTTTCAAGCTTTAGCACTATGCCTAGTCGGCATGTCACATCACTAATCATATATCCTTCTCACATGCAGCCTTATTATCTTTACAACATCATTAAGGTTGTGTTTGGCGCGCCATAAGTTAGCTTACAAGCTAGCTTATAAGCTAGCTTTTTGACGTTACCAAACGGGGCTTTTTTAATAAGCTAGCTTTTTTTAAAAGCCCGTTTGGTAACGTAAAAAGCTAGCTTATAAGCTAGCTTTTAAAAAGCTAGTTGGAGTAGCTTTTCAACTAGCTTTTCAACTAGCTTTTCAACTAGCTTTTCAACTAGCTTTTCAACTAGCTTTTATAATATTTCCAATTTTACCTTTCCCTAACTTATAAATAAATATCTTTATTTACATTTATGACATGTACTTTTATGTCATTTTATTTTTTTAAGCTAGTTTATCAGCTAGTTTTTACCAAACGTTATTTTTTATCAGCTAGCTTATAATTTATCAGCTAGCAGCTAGCTTGTCAGCTAGCTTATCAGCTAACAGCTAGCTTATCAGCTAGCAGCTAGCTTTTCAGCTAGTGCGCCAAACACAGCCTAAATAAATTAAATTATTAAAGAAGTTGACCTATTATATTAAAATCAATGATTTGGCAATCATCTACGTGTATGAGAACCGATGATCAAATCTATCTAGCGTTAATTTCGGTTTGAGTTCCCGAGGTTTGCTCGCTCTAATAATTTGAGTATGAATCCCAGTTATTATCAATTGATGTCCAAAGGTTTCCAATTTATAACGATTCGAGTTCTTTTAACTAACAAAGTTAGATTTTTCTATTGATTCTGCTAAGAACATTCCAGTCATTTCACACAAAATGATTATTAATACAATTTTTTAAAAGCAAGGACCGGTTTGAGGGGGATTATCCCAAATTCATCCTTGTGTATAAAGGTCGGTAATGGTGGAAATATGTCTATTTAGAAAGATGTGTAGGTGGATGATTCTTATTTATTTCTCGGTTTTCTTACATTTATCATTTATGCTCTTAAAATAAAGAGTGCAAGGTGAGTGATAAGAGGGTTATAGATGACTAATGATGGTCATCCTATTTTTTTTTATAACGGCGATTCAACTAAAACACAACATCGCCTAGCAAGGAGCTAGACAGATCGGAAACATAGCCTTACACCGGAAAAGAAATTCAGTATTCCCAAGAGAAAGACCGGAGATTACAACAATTTACATACCAAACAAAAGTCCAATATTTAATATCTAAAATCACCCGGTTAATAGAAGGTTCCCGATCGTTGAAAATCATCTTGTTTCTCTCCAACCAAAGACACCAACATCCCGTGAGCATATGGTCAGCCTAATTGGTTGAGAGTATGTACTCAAAGATATTAAAAATGAGAGGTCGTGGGTTTAAGTCCAACCCGTGACAAAAAAAAAATAGTGGTCCAGGTAGGACCAGAGAGTTCTCTCACATGTGGTGGGTTTCCTCTAGAGGGTGACCTTCGGGTCCTGTAATCGGGGAATGAAGATGATCGAATGGAGCCAATAACCCGTTAGTGATTCAAATTTGTCGTTAAACAAAAGATATATAGATGATGACAATTGGAATTGATTATGGATCACTTTTCAATTAATTAAATATTTATAACATATTAATAGAACGTACGTAACAATACTATCGTTATGTTTGAGAATTATAGTATAATACCGAGTATAAAACAAATGTCAAAAAATGTAATAAACATTATATAAACATAAATTTTACTCAACCAACGAGTCTTCAAGTCTCTAGGAAACTCTAGATCTTCCTGAACTATGTTTCTTGAACCTTTAAGACTGTCCATGTCTCCACATCTTAACGGTTGTGTCTTCAACATCAACAATTTTTCAGTTCTCGATCTTCAAAAAGCAAGCTAAATTGCACCCGTCTGTCTTCCAGTGTATAACAACTAAAACAGTAGTCGTGTACTATCGAAAATGACTCACACCCAAGTCTCATCGAATCATAATCGGTGTTTATGAATTTGGAAGAAAAATGAAGATGGTGATAAAATAATGAACAAGAGATGTACAATCTCTAGTCCATGAGAGTTCTCTCTAATTGTTACTTAACAGCTAATTCTCTACTCTCTCATGGAGTAGTAGGGTTTTCAAAAAAAATTGTGTCCTAAACAAATGAACCATATGTTTGTGTCTTTTGCGTTTGATACCTTCGGTTACCTTGCCCCGGAAGTTGTGGATACTTTGAGCAGGGTTCAGAAGGTTATGCATGGGAATGTGGCAATTCCTAGTGGTTTGAATGTGGTTTTCACTCGGTTAGGCTTTGCTATTCAGAAAGGGCTGGCGGCGCAGCTTGTTGCCCGCCTCCCTTGTACTTCATGTTGAGTTGTAACCGTTATTTAAATCAATGAAGTTTTTATTTCTTTAAAAATTTCTCTTGGTTATGGGTCAAAACATAACATACTTACAATAATAACTAAAACTACATTCTTATTTATTTAATTTGAATCAAGACATAGCATACTAACAATAACTCCATTTTAATTCATACTTTAATTCATACGAAACGTCCATTTTAATAATAATTAGGATGAAATATTCTAAGAAGATTGTTTTGTGGGCTCTTTAACAGTTAAAAATTTGCTACGGTATTTCAAAACATGATTTTAAATTGTTAACTTTTCCTATTTATAGCTTGTTAATTGTAATAGGAAGTTGAATATTAATGTTTTGGTTAATTATTCTTTCCCTTTAGCTTCTTGTTAGTTAGAGATGACATAAAATATATATTCTGTTAGTTATAAAGATAGGGTTACGTTTACACAAAACAAAACAAACAAATAAAGAGGCAGTGGCAACCACTCTTTTTGTAGGATGTCGGCACAAGCAAGCAAAGATTGTTTCTCAATCAACGTATTCTATCCTTTCATCCAAAATGAGTTATTAACTTATTATGGGTCCCGATCTCATTGATATAAAATTATAAATAAAAAATACTATGTAAAGCATCAAGTATATATTTAGACCCTTCTATTACAAGGGTTTATAAAATAGAAAGCAAAGTGGAAAAACTTGTGTCACCAACCCTTTTTGAAAATGTTTTTAACTTAAAACAACTAAATACTGACGACAAAGATAGATAGGGCATATTATTGTATGAGTTAAATACATGTGTGCCAAGTGAACACTTGTATTAAAGCTTTTTTTTAAAAGCTAAAACTACCATACCCGGTTTGGACCTCAACCGATTTCTGTCATGGTCTTGACTTGAGTTGAGTAAACCATATCCATTTTTCAACTAAATGTTCCTAGAGGAAAAAAAAGGTTTGCACACCCCTACTTACAATAGTGTTAAAATTTTATTTCTCAAATCCTTTTAACTAAATTACATTACCTTACGCTATATAATAAAAAAAGATCACGTATAATGGGTCAACTACGGTCTGCCACTTGACAGGTCATTATTTCTCTTTTTTCTTTAAATCAAACTTTTTAATTACATTTTAAGTATTTGTAAATTGTTTTTTTTTTCTAAATCGCTCTATTAATACTTTGTCACGTGACCCATGTTATTATTGTTATGTTTATTTTCTTTTTAAATTATTTTTTCACCTTTTTCTCGCTTTTTAGATTCTTTCTGAATCGTTTTCTGGAATTTAGTTTTAGTTTTGCACTGCATTACTCTTTATCTTGTGTGAACAAATGTAGTAAAACATCGCGTGTTATAAAAAAACAAATATAAGCACCCACATAAGAATTGATAAGATCAAATTATAAATTAAACTAACATTAGAAATCTTCTTGTTGGACAACATGTCTATAAAACAAGTATATATGTTTTTACACGCAAGAATACATAATTAGCATGAAATAACAAAAACCAAACAACATACACGTAAAACATGTGAAAGCCACAATTCACGATGCCCGTTTATGTGAAGAAGGATACGTACACATGCACTTCTTTTGAAGTTGATAATCATACAAGAAAGCCTCCAGAATTAAAAATTTTAATGATTATTCAAATTATATCTGTGAAACAGTAAGATATTATCTATGGATTTTAAATCTAACAAGCAACTAAATGATTGTCTTTTCTTCCAAACTACCAATTCTTAGAGGATGTTTGATTTAAGGAAATTTTTTAAGTAAGGATAAATTATATTTTGGTCCTTGTGTTTTGAGGCTTTTAATTATTTCAATTCAAAAAAGAATTTCTTAACAAAATTTGGCCCTATAATTTGTGTTTTATAACTATTTCAGTTCAATCATTTAACATCGTTATTTTTTCGTTAAATATGCTCATAGGCAAATTACTACACATAAAACCTTAGTAAAATTATCAATTGAAAAACTAACAAACACTTTTTTGTGAGTATATTTTGTACAAAGTAAACGTTTTCATAAAAAACACTTTAAAAAAACATATTTGTAAAAATGTTTAAAAACAATATAATTTCTTTTAAAGAAAATGAAGAAAACACTTTCAATAAAAATTAAAAAAAATCATATTTTTTAGATAATCATTTAAAAAGGTAAAAATAATATTATTAAAAATTAAAAATAATATTCATAATGTTACTAATTACTTTTATTATAGTGATAATAATATATAACAAAATAATAAATACTTTGAATAATATAGACATGACAATTGGATAAAAAAATAAAAAAACATAATACTCTTTACGAGATGTTTACCCACCCCGCGCGTTACTGCGGGGTTGAATTTGTATACTGAGCGAAAGTAAAAAAGTTAAGTGGTATAAAACGTAAAAGTTTTAAAGTCTCGTGGTAAAAGTATAAAACTAAGAAGTATATTAAAAGCGAAAGTAGAAAAAATTAAAAGTTTCGTGCCCAAAGTAGAAGACAAAAAAACTTAATAAAAAAAACTTTAAATGTTAGAGGGTTAAAAAATTGAGTATAAAACGTAAAAGTCTAAAAGTTTTGTGGTGAAAGTATAAAACTATAAAAATATACTAAGTTAAGTGGTATAAAACGTAAAAGTCTAATAAAAGTCTTGTGGTGAAAGTATAAAACTATAAAAGTATACTAAAAATGAAAGTATAAAAGTTAAAAGTTTCATGGCCAAAGTAGAAGACAATAAAAGTTAAAACAAAAAAAAAAGTTTAAATGTTAGAGGGTAAAAAAGTTAAGGGGTATAAAACATAAAAGTCTAACAGTCTTGTAGTGAAAGTATAAAACTATAAAAATATACTAAAAACGAAAGTAGAAAAGTTAAAAGTTTCGTTGCCAAAATAGAAGACAATAAAACTTAAAATAAAAAAAAACTTTAAAAGTTAAACGATACAAAACGTAAGAGTATGAAACAATGTGGCCAAACTATGAAAACTAAAAGTTTACTATTTCGTTAAAAAGAAAAAAACAAATCGTAAAAGTTTAGGGGTAGAAAGCGTCAAAACACCAAAGTCACGTGGCCAAAATTTAAAAAACTAAAAATTACATTGAAACAACCGACAAAGGACCAAAGTTGTCAATAAAGAAAAAAAGTGTAGGGATATGACCATGTAATAGTAAGCGTATGTCCGGAGGCGCTGTGGATTGGAAAAGCAAGAAACAAACCACAGTTGCTATGTCTGCAACAGAGTCTGAGTACATTGCTGCTTCGGAAGCTGCAATGGAGGCTGTCTGGATAAGGAAGTTTATTAGTGGGCTTGACATTGTCCCCACAAGTAACTTGCCGATCGACATGTACTGCGATAACTCGGGTGCATTGATCATCGCCAAAGAACCTGGAGTTCAGAAGGGCGCCAGACACTATGCCAGGAGATATCACTATGTTCGTGAGCAGATCGAAGTAGGTGAAATCAAATTACTCAAAGTTCACACAGATATTAACTTAGCTGATCCTTTCACGAAAGCTTTGTCGAGGCCGAAGCTTGAAAGGCATGCCGAGGGCATGGGACTTAAATTAGCTAGTTAAATCATGTATGTCTGATGTTCGGTATTTGGATAAGGGATGGTAAACAATTTTTAGTTGCATAATGAAATAAAGTACTTGATATGTTTGATTTCATTTAATAGTAAATTGTGTCATGTATTTGCATGTTTAATCCTTGAGTACTTGTCAAGTATTCTAAATTGTCCATTGTCGATTAACTATATGGGAATATAGTTAAACTAAGACAAAATCTGAGTGATTGGTTAAGATGGTCCCACCAAACTCACATGGTATTCATTGGATGCATACTAGACTGACCCACTAACGAATTGTCACTTTATGGATCGGCGTCATTAAGTGAAATTCGTAAATGGTTGCTTTATTTATCCTTAGACTTGAGATACAAGCAGGTCATGCATGTATGGATTGCACCTGCTTGATATAGTTCTAACTATCTTGAATAAGGTAGTACAAAAGGGCTATTTTCAGTAAGTGTATTGAAGTATGTGACATGACACGTGTAGTCAAGAGGATTTGTTCCTTCAGCTTTGTGCTGAAGAAGATACCACTGGGCCCCTCATTGGACTAATTAAGATGTTTGCATGGCCGTGCCCAAATGAAATCTAGAGATGTCTCGATTTGCAATTTGGTAATCTTAAGTTAGTTGAGAGAATGAGAAACAGAATCGTTAAAGTATGAAATGACTTGATCCATATTCATATTTAACACGGTATCGGTAACAAAGGGATAGTAAATGACTGTACCATTTAAATACACTTTGAGAAACTGTACTTAAATATTTCTGGGAGCATTGGCGTGTTGCTAGACGCTAACCAATGTTATTACCTTTACTATTGCAAGCTCAAGTGGGAGCTGTAGGGATATGATCATGTAATAGTAAGCGTATGTCCGGAAATTATTTAAGCCTACGGGGTCACACGTCTCCACACCAAATGTATTAATATTAATTAATGGTTAATTAATATTTATCACGAATTATTTAACGAGGTTTCGTTAAAAACTGACAGTTAATTGTTAACAAAGGGTGTTAGTTGTAATTAGAGAGAGTTGTAATTGGATTACAATTAAGAAAAGGCTTTGGATAGGGCTTCTAGTCGATTTCGATCTAGGGCTCCTATGCCAATCCTTAACTTGTTTATCAAGTCTTTTAAACCTATATATAAACCCTCTGGGTTTAAGGTTTAGTTGCTGCTTTTATCTGATAAAAGGCAAACCCTAATCTCTCTCTCTTCTCTCTCGAATTCGGCAACAAGAAAACCCAAGGGGGGTTTCGGTTCTTGTGTGGTTCGACCAAGGCTAACTCGAGTGGAGGTGTTCGTGATCAAGTGCTAGCACATAGCATTGGTGTGTCGTGTGTGCGATCGTAGAGGGATTTGCTTTAAATCCTCCAAGAGATCAAGTCAATCCGAGCTCATAAGGTAAACATGTTCTATCCGGTTAGTTAGATTAATTCATAGGTTTCTTTCCGCTGCGTACTCGTGAGATAATTTGTTATATAACCCAACAAAAAGTATGGTCAATATGCAAGAAGAAGAAAAGTTGTGGTAAATTTTAGACAAATTAAAAGAATACTATTTAAGTATGAAATTTCATTGTATTAAACGAGATGGTTACCACCCCGCGCGTTGCTGCGGGGTTTAATTTGTATATTGTATGAAAGTCAAAAAATCAAGTGGTATAAAACGTAAAAGTCTAAAAGTCTCGTGGTTAAAGTATACAACTATAATGAAAGTTAAAAAGTTAAGGGGTATAAGACGTAAAAGTCTAAAAGTCTCGTGGTGCGTCTCGTTGAGTTTGTATGCTCAACGAAAGTTAAAAAGTTAAGAGGTATAAAACGTAAAAGTCTAAAAGTCTCGTGATGAAAGTATATAAAACTATAAAAGGAATACTAAAAACGAAAGTAGAAAAGTTAAAAGTTTTGTGGTCAAAGTAGAAGACAACAAAACATAAAACAAAAAAAAAACTTTAAAAGTTAGAGAGTTAAAAAGTTAAGGGGCATAAAACGTAAAAGTCTAAAAGTCTTGTGATAAAAGTATAAAATATAAAAGTATATTAAAAACGAAAATAAAAAATTAAAAGTTTCGTGGCAAAAGTAGAATACAACAAAACTTAAAACAAAAAAAAAGTTCGACGAAGTATAAAACTATGAAAAAGTCATCGTTAAAGTAAAAAACTCTAAAAGTATACTAAAAAATAAAATTAGTCGAATAAAAAACGAAAGTTAAAAAGTTAATGGTATAAAACGTAAAAGTCTAAAAGTCTTGTGATGAAAGTATAAAATATAAAAGTATACTAAAAACGAAAGTAGAAAAGTTAAAAGTTTTGTGGTTAAAGTAAAAGACAACAAAACTTAAAACAAAATAAAAAAAAACTTTGAAAGTTAGAGGGTAGAAAACATAAAAGTATGAAACATATGTGACCAAACTATGAAAACTTAAAATTTATTATTTCATTAAAAAATAAAATTATAAAAGCTTAAGGGTAAAAAGCGTCAAAGTGTCAAAGTTATGTGACCAAACTATAAGAAATTTCATTAAAAAATAAAATTATAAAAGTTTAAGGGTAAAAAGCGTCAAAACGTCAAAGTGTTAAAGTTATGTGACCAAACTATAAGAAATAAATAAAATTATAAAAGCTTAATGGTAAAAAGCGTGAAAATGTTAAAGTTATGTGACCAAACTATAAGAAATAAAAAGGTTACTATTCATGACTAATTCCTATTGTATATATATATAATAAAAATGTGTAATGCATGTAACTACATTTAATGGAAAAGGTTAACGGCATCAACTGATTAGACTAAAACAGTTATAGAATGTAAACTATAGACGTTTACGTCCAAAAGACGTTTATAGTATTTGAAAACAAATATTCTTTGTGTCTCGATCAATATCGCTGCTATAATGAATAATACGAAGTGGTCGATTTAAAATTCACATGAGTTCTCCCAAGTTATTCACTAAGCTTAAGTGGTTAAAGTTAATTTCAAATCAATTAAGGACTCGTTTGGAGTCTGTTAGGTCATTTATAGTGGTCTCATGATAACATTCGTGGCGGTGATCACACCCGGTAACACCGCTCCCTAGACGTGATGGGGAGGGGGCCTGATCACCCGTCCATGATGATGATAACCAATGTTAACTCAATGTTTGTGGAGTCTACCAATCTCTCCAACACCTAACTCTTTTAAAATCGTTTTGTTTATTTATTACAAAAGAACACTATAAATAATATAATTTCTCATAATTTTTCACACGAACACTTTCAATCTTCTATTATTCTACTCTCTTACTCAATTAAATATTCTACCGTTACACAAACATGAAACATCATTTGAACCCAAGATAGACTCCAATAGATGAGTTTGTATTGGCAGCGTGGACGAAACATCCAAGGACTAGTATGTTGGTAAGTTTCCTTAGTAATTATCATTTATTTTACTAATATGTGATATATTATTAGATTATGTTTTTTTATCAGGTAACTCACAATCAAGAAGAAGCTCTCGAAACAACGTTAACATACATTTTCTCAACTCGTGGTTATCCAAATAACATGTTATCACTTATCAAGCTAAAAGTATTGTTTAACAAGATTTAAAACCCAAACCACTACATAGAGATAGTCTTAATGGGTTTGTGACAAAACCATTATCTTGTCGTGAGTTGTGTTTTTTGACTTTTGTCTCTTATAGAACAAGTATAAGTGTGTTTGGATCTTACCAATTATGTGTTTGTCTACAACTCTAAGGGTAACTTATGTATAACTTTATATCACAAGGGTCTAAACAGTAAATTACACAACCCACAAAAGAAAAGACGGCAGAATTGTAATTCCTATTCCAGAGCATTAATCACTGAATCCAGACAAAACAACCTTTCAAAACTTGTACATCTTGAATTAAAACTTGTACGTTCATCTGGATTGTTCTTTGTCCTGTCTTCATCAGCTCACCTAGAAGCGTGCTATTCAAGTGAAAGGCGATTGTTAATTAACACACTCTGTGTGTGTGGGGCATCATAACTTCTAGTTTCTTTCCAGACTCCTCTACTGTAATCCTAGAAATTTAGGGTTTGTTTCTTCGATTTCACGCAAAGTATTTGGGGGAAAAACAGAGCAACAGGAGTCAAGAACTTTGTGGGGTTTCAATTTCAGAGTTAAAGTTGGTTAATTTGGTTGATGGGAATTGGTTATAACTGGGGAAGGAAGAGGGAACATGAGAAAGTCTTTCAAAGATTCACTCAAATCTCTTGAAGCTGATATTCAACATGCCAATACTCTGTAAGTCTGTAACTATATTTTTTAATTGAATTGATGATGAAATTGGATATTATGGTGTGTTTGATTTAGGGGTTTTTACATGATTTGTTGTAATTTTGGGGTTTTAGAGAGGAATTGAGAATTGAAAGTGGTTAGTTAATTGAATGAAAACAGGGCATCAGATTATCCAAGGGAATATGATGGTGGGTGCCTGCAGATGAGATTATCATACAGCCCATGTGCTCAGTTCTTTCTGTTTTTTGTTCAGTGGAGTGATTGTAATCTTGCTGGTGCTCTTGGATTACTCAGAATCCTTATTTACAAGGTATTTATGTATACATACATATATGTTATATGTATCTATATATTATTAGGTAAGAAATAAGGTAAGAAATTCATGTATTATACTTTGAATAAATAAATGAGATATTAATTTAGTTAGTAATAAAGATTTTGAAACTATAAAATAATATTTTGAGATAAGATACGATTGAAATTACGTATAAGTAATTTCTTAGGCTTGTGGAATCGTGACAGTTACTTATTTATTATGTATAGTTGTGACTAAATTACGTATAAGTGACTACTTGATGTCGCATTATAACAGGCTTACGAGGATGGGAAGACAAGCATGTATATTCATGAGCGCAAAGCTACTATTAAAGAATTCTATGGTTAGTCTTGCTCATTCTTTATTCCTCGTATTTTAGCAAATAAACCACAAATTATTGTTTCGCAAATAAACCGCATTCAAGTGGCCCATAACTCCAATTATTGTTCTTGAACATTGCTATATTAGACGTTAAAAAAACCTTCTTATTTTGTTGGGTCGGATCTTTTGACCCTCAGCCGACAATAATTCTATGAAAAGAGTTGGAGGCCTATTGTTTTCAGGACCATTAATATAATTGAAAGGTTAATCCCATTTATATGACTTTTGAGTTAAAGATAATTATTAGAGTTTATTATAATGATTTTATGGTTTGTTTTATTTCGTTAGGTTGTTTGTTTTTCAAGCATTTGGTTCATTATAAATAGATGCTTATGGGTATTTGTAAATGTAATGGTTTTTTCTTCATTGTTAATAAAAAGAGGGAATAGGAGTTTCCATGAGACCGATGTGTTTATAATGTTCGATATTGATTCAAGGCCAACAGCAGTATGTCTAAGGGCCTGTCCTGTGTATATATAATTTTAATAAAAAGTGTAAATTTGAAAAACAACGTTTATTTATATCGTCACATTTTTTGTTCAATTTTATATACTATCTTCAATAACTTTTACATAAACATGTACATTAGTACATAATGCATATATGTATTTAGACATAATATTATCATTACTATATTTTTTTAAAATAAATCTTAAAAATATTAGAATCTACATGTATTCCAGTTAATTTATATGTACATAATATATTAGTGTGGTTATCATAATTCTCAACATATTATTGGTTTTAGAAACATAATCCAAGAGTTATACTTAGGCTACCCGTAATGGATAAGGCCCCATAAGGCCCCGAATGGGGCATTATCCGCCATGTGGACGGTGACTGGACAATGGGCTTTATGGGGCTTTATGGTGTAGTGGATAATGCCCCCATAACGCCCCACAATCATTTGATTTCTCCCCTCTCTCGGCGTTACCTGGCTAACGCCCACGAATTTTTTTCATCCATAACGCCCCATAACGCCTAAGCGTAGTGGGACGGGGCGTTATAAGGGGCGTTATGGGGCG
>JBCNJP010000024.1:25994095-26100518 GCA_039602395.1 Deinandra increscens subsp. villosa | reverse complement strand
TCAATCATCTCGACTCATAAAGATTGTGAACGAATAGATACCTTGTAGCAATAAACAAACAGCCAGTTCCTCAAGCTTACAACCTACAAGCATCGCCCTAAAAATTATAACATAATTATATTTTCATTTTTCAAGAAATGTGTTGGTTTTGGTAAAAAAGGAAAGATGGATATAGCAGGTCAATCAGATGTTTAAAATCAGTTCATTAAGCAGAAAATCAAAATAAATCACTAACAACGGAGCTAAAATCAGTTCTCTATACCTTGATGCGATCGTAGCTATTGTCAGAACCATGGTGCCCTAATTTCCTCTCGTTGCCGACAAAAATAACAGAAGCTCTAGCAAAAATCAAAATGAAAACAGTAGATTTTAGACATTAAAACAATCGAAACCCACAAACGTTAAAACAAAGGGTCATACCTTCAGGAGATCATGAATCACTAACAACGACAACACACATGTTTCTTATGTTTCCCCAAATCGAATAAAAAATGATCGATGACGACCCCTTAAGAGCACACATCCAAACACCCTGAAAGTATGACAACTAATGGAACAAAAAAAAAAGAAACATGAAATATAACGTAATCTTACTTGGTCTTTGAACATTTCCAAACTCTCACCATTTGGTGGAGGTGAGGTATATCATAGCCACGTCTCCACTCGTGAACTTGTTCCTTTCCATATTTATCTGCAGTTTCCTGCTTATTCAAACCCTGTAATTCCAATACCTAAAGATACATAAAGAACATAAGTTTATGAAAAACAGGATGCAAAAATTGTAATCAGAAGGACCCAAAAATCCAATTTGGGTGAATAACACCGACATTCGTTCGTTTAGTTGCCAAGCTGTAACAACGGGTGTGAGCAAAATTTTGTTGAAAACTATACATGGGGTCTGAGCCAATTTTAAGAAATTAAATAGGTTTAAGCTAATTAGATGTTTATGAGGTCCAAGCATTAGGAACTCCCAAATTCATAAACCCTAATTCATAGGCTAAAAGGAAAACGAAGAACAACACAAATTCATACCCGTAACATCAAAAATCAAGTAACTGAAAGAATTAGAGTACAAATTACCTGAGATTTCAAATTCGCCTGCAAAAGAAAGAAGGTTTATTTTATGTCTAGGATCTGCTCCAGTTAGAATTTGAAGGATCGTTTGAAGCTGTTTAGGGTAGAGATTGAAATAGATAACACGAAGCAAATAACCCGTAGCACGAAGCAGATAACCTGTAACACGAAGCAGATAACACCATATTGGGATTGAAGCAGATAACACCAAATCGGATCGTTTGAAGCTGTTTAGGGTTGAGATTGTAGAGGAGATGTGATGAAAACGGGAAGACGAAGAGGGCTAGGGTCGGACGCCATCGATCTCTTTTGAGAGCGGCTGTTTTGAAATGAGAGCTTTGAGAGAGAGGCGCAGGGGATATCGAGGTGCATGGAGCTTTGCGTGGTAATCGATTGAACATGGATATCGAGGTGCAGGGGGGCTGGATATGGCCAATCAAGGGGGAGAAGGCGGCGCCTAAATCGATTCTGCAAGGAAAACGAAGGAGGCGTGCATAGAGGAGTAAATGGGAAGATAGGTTAATTACTTTTATAACCTAAGTTTACGGGATTAGTTTTTCTAGAATGCATGTTGCTTTAATTTTCATGCTTCAAACACTTGTACACACTGTATAAACTCTTGTACGCGTCTTAAAGATTAAGCATTTTTCATGACGAAAATACCCCCGAGACCAATATGTATTATATATAGTAATAGATATATATATATATATATAGGGAGAGGATCATTTGAGAACCAATTTGATTTGAGAACTAAAAAGAACTAATTTGAGCCACAAGTTTATTTATATGTATCCCCCTCCCATGAATTGTAGTGGTCCCCCCCCCCCCCCCTGAAATTTGTGGTTGAGATTTAGTTCTCAAAAGTTCTCAAAACAAAAAGTTCTCATTTGAACCTAACCCTATATATATATATATATATATATATATATATATATATATATATATATATATATATTTGGTATAGGGGGAGGATCATTTGAGAACCAATTTGGTTTGAGAACTTTTGAGAACCATTCTAAGCCACTAGTTTATATATATGGAACCCCCCCCCCCCATGAATTTGAATGCTTCCCCCCTGAAAATTAGTGGCTCAGAATGGTTCTCAAAAGTTCTCATTTGAACCTAACCCTATATATATATATATATATATATATATATATATATATATATATATATATAGGGAGAGGATCATTTGAGAACTAAAAAGTACTAATTTGATCCACAAGTTTATTTACATGTATCCCCCCTCCCATGAATTGTAGTGCCCCCCCCCCCCCCCTGAATTTTGTGGTTGAGATTTAGTTCTCAAAAGTTCTCAAACTAAAAAGTTCTCATTTGAACCTAACCCTATATATATAGGGAGAGGATCATTTGAGAACTAATTTGGTTTGAGAACCAAAAAGAACTATTCTCAACCACTAGTTTATATATATGGAAACCCCCCCCCCCCCCCCCCCCCCCCCATGAATTATAATGGTCCCCACTTAGTATTAGGGGTTGAGATTTAGTTCTCAAAAGTTCTCAAAAGAAAAAGTTCTCATTTGAACCTAACCCTATGTATATATATAGGGAGAAGATCATTTGAGAACTAATTAGGTTTTAGAACTAAAAATAACTAATCTGAGCCACTAGTTTATATATATGGAAACCCCCCCCCCCCCCATGAATTATAGTAGTCCCCACCTGGAATTAGTGGTTGAGATTTAGTTCTCAAAAGTTCTCAAAATAAAAAGTTCTCATTTGAACCTAACCCTATATATATATATATATATTCAAATGAAAACAATTTGTTTTGAGAACTTTTGAGAACCAAATCATAACCACTAATTTCAGGTGGGAACCACTATAATTCATTGGGGGGGGGGGGTCCATATATATAAATTAGTGGCTTAAAATGGTTCTCAAAACCAATTGGTTATCAAATGATCCTTTCCCTATATATATAATGCAAAAAATATATTCATCGTTATGGCAACCAAATTTGACTAATCATCATGTATGATATCATCACAACATTAATGAACATACAACTTAACATGATCAACCCTAGATTTAACATCAAAACCAAAGTTTGTACCTAAAACCCTAATTTGGACAAGGATATCTATAGATCTAACATTAATGAGCATGGATCACATAGATCTAGCCCTAGTACCACATATAGTTACAAACTTGAATCATGAAATCCATAGATCTAACATTTAGCAGCATGCATGGTGGAGATCTAACCCTAATTCAACATAAAGTCACGAACCTAGTCATGAATTCCATAAATCTAGTGATTAGGAACATGCATGGCATAGATCTAACCCTAATTCAACATAAAGTAACAACTTGATCAAGTAGCAACATGAATGGTGAAGATCTAACCCTAAGTTGACATAAAGTTGTAAGCTTGATCAAATAATCCATCGATCAATAAACATACATCATACATGGCATAAAACTAACCTAATTTCATGATAAAGTTCAGATCTTGATCATGCAAAATTACTAAAACAAGAAGAAATCACAAGAGCCAAGAAGGGTGATGGATGGTGATGAACAAGGCTTGGATCCTCCAAATTTAGCTCCAAAATCCAATGGGTTATGATCTTGAGAGAAATTAGAGGTTTGGTGGCTATTTTATAGGTTTAGGGTTGGAGAAATGAGGAGCATGGTGGCCAATGTGGCTTATAGTGGAAAACTAGGGTTTTGGTGGAAATTAGGATACTGGCGTATTGCCTAACTCAAGGGTTAGGTTTAGGCGATATGCCTAGAACCTCCCAAATTTAAATTTTGCCTGATTCCTCGATTTACGTGCACAACCTGAGTCTCTCGTGTGATGTATCTAGATAGAACATGTTAGCTGATAGGGTTAGGTGATGTTTGTTTTTTTAGAGGTAAAATGTCTGCAGTCTGCGGACCACATCTGCAGACATCTGTAAAAAAAGAGGTTGACCAAACCTCTGCAGTCTGTAAGAAGAAGACTGTTTGTTTTTTTAACTTCTGCAGACTGTTAAAATAAACTAAAATTTAAATAAACTGATTTTTAAACATAAATTAGTTTTTCAATATTCTCATTTAACTAAAAGTTATACAACATTGGAATAATATTCATAAAACCACAATAATATTTTTTTAAATCATTTATTCATTCAATACTTTGCATTAACTGCTCAACAATTTCATCTTCTAACTGAGTCATATATTCCCGTTCCGAGATGCAGTCATATATTTTAAAGGGGATGTACCAATAGTAATACCCTTTAAGAAAAATAATATTATATATAAAATAAATTAAAATAAATTAAAATAAATAAATAAATAAATAAAAAGTTATAATTGAGCCTCTCACAGACTGGACGTGTAAAGTGTGCAAATAAATTGTGGGTTGCAATCCCGTTCTTTCCGGCGACCGTATCTGCATCGTTTTTTTCTTTCTCTTGGTTGATGTGGCCACCAAAACAACCCAATTTATAACCACCGCCTATATAGTTACATATCTCCCTCGGTTATTGAAACCCTAACACAATCACACAGACAGATTCACCGCCAGCTTTTGATGCAATCGATTGATTCATCAAAGCCTAACCTAAATCCATCGATCACCACTTTATCCTTCATTCGATAGCAACAATGATTTCAATCTTCAAGATAAAATGATGTACGTAGGGCGTTCTTTCAGGTGGGGAAGGCGGCGGCTGGTGGAGCTCACGCTGGTGGCCGGTGGATCTTACGCTGGTGGTGCTCCCTGGTGTGACTGCCGTTGAAAGTGAAAAGGGCGTAGGTAGGTTTTTTTAACGTGTTTTTTTTGTATCTGATGGAGAGAAATGTAATTAGAAGAGGTTTGAAGAGGCATACCCAAGTCTGCCCCAAGAAGAGGACCGGAAGAGGTTTTTTAATGAAACGTCTGTGAGAAATCAAACACTCTGCAGACTCAAATGTCTGTGTGTGGTCTGCGCGACGCAGACATAAGAGGCTAGGAAGAGGTTTTTAAAAAAAAACCAAACACCTTAGTGAGTGGTGATACATTTTTTTATGTAAATTTGGGATGTACAAGAAAGGTATGGCTAAAGTTGCTTGGGACCACATGTGTGTCCCCAAGTCGGAAAGGGGTCTTGGTATTAGGCGTATTGGTGTTATGAACAAGGTGCTTATGGCTTCCCATATTTGGAGTATTGTCACGAAAAGGGATTCTCTTTGGGTGGCTTGGGTTTACTCTTATCGTAATAAAAATCATAATTTTTGGGAGTGCGGGTGCCCTTTGATTTGTTGTTGGAGCTGGCGGAAGATTATGGCTATCAGGCCGGTCATTCGCCCGTTTATCTGGAATGTGGTGGGTAATGGGAATAGTACGTCGGCTTGGTATGATAAGTGGACCGAATCTGGTCTTTTATGTATGACTTATTTCTATTTTTTCTGCTGGTTTTACTATGGATACGAAGGTCGCTGATTTGATTGACCAATCGGGTTAGCATACTACCTTGGACGGAAATTCACTACAACACAGAGAGAGGAGTACAGTTTAAAAAATGTTATCGAGAAACTAGAGCGCAAGCTACTGAGTCTCAGGATGGGAAATCCTAAAAACCAGAACTTATAGAACCCTATCCCATGAAATGACTCTTTCACGTCTTCACACAAAGAAACTGGCTTACAAGAAAATAGAACTTCGCATATTTGGATTGGCCATCAGACTCGGAACATGGTAACTTCTTCAAATCCTGCTACCATTCAGAAAGCAGCTTGATTTGCATGTGGGCTTACCGACCGGGTGGTAGCTCAAAGTACCCCAAAGTGTATCGAGTGTAACTACTAATACAGCAGTGTGACAACCCGTAAGTTTCCTAAGTCTAAAACCTCGTTTAATTACATGCTTATCTGTTAATTGTGCATATAATCTAGGTTTGCTAACTTAGATAACGTATTATGCCAACCTCTTGTAGTCTTGACGTGACCCTACGATAAAACGATAACCCGACCACCTTTAAACGATAAATTAATATTGCTAGCCTCGCACAACAAAATGACAATAATTGGATGGCCCTCGTCTTCACCAAGCTTGCATTGGGTGCCACCAAGCTTTACATCTATTTCAGATCTTATACCACATAGAGGCTGAAAAGAGAAAAATAATATAAGGTAAGTAATGCGTTCTGTGAAATAATGATCAAACAAAAAATTAACACATACGGCGAATTAATGAAAACACATTAGAAGCTCGTCTATGAGTAAACTGAGAATATCGTTAATGTTATTCATAGGAATTAGAATAGGAAGTTAGTTAATGGCATCAGCTTGCACTAATCCTTAAATGGCATCAAAGTTCACCACCTGAATGAAAAGAAATATTAGTGATAAAAGTTTGTTTATACAATAGTGTGCTGCAACTAACTGGTTTTGGATATATATCTTTTAATCAACTTGTATTTCACCATTTCAACAATCTTTCAAAGCCAGAATACACTGACTATTTGAAGTCCTAAGGCCATTTCATGTATAAGAACTCAATGATGCATACAATCTTAAAATATTCAGAGCTGAAAAATAATATCAGTGGCCATTTCATATATAAATGTAAACCAGAGCTGAAAAATAAAAAAGGAACTAACATCTAATTCTAAGAAAAAAAATCAGTGTCCTTACAGCAATGCTCTTTCAAAAACTCTCTTAGATGAAGAAAAGGACTTGATATCTCTGTGATCCATGAATATTTTGGTCTTCTCAACTATGTTCTCTTCAGGTTCGAATAAAACTTCCTGCTACTACCTTTGTAAAGCCATATATAACTTGTATTCATATACAAACGAAAAAAAATGCAGGACATAAGGCTGCAATCAAACCAGAATGTGCGAACCAAAACAAAGAGTCAAAGAATCTAAAAGAGATAGAAGGAATCCCACCATCTAATCTGCAAATTAAAACATAGATCCAGTCAAATGATACCACTGTATGTGTGTTTCTACTTAAACCAGTCGACACAAAAGATCATTAAAGCAAGATTCATCATTAAATCGTTACATTAAAAGCTACTACAGAAGAAAATCGAAAGAATTCCATTTGAACATAGATAAAGAATGTTACCTTTCCATGAACCCTAAATTTGGTACAAAATTGCATATTGAACAGTTTTCCCCAAAACGAACTTACAGCTGATGCTATTCGATTGTCTCCCATGAAGACCAAAATCTATACAATCAAGAACCACAAACAACAACAAAGAAATTATTAATTAAAAGAATTCTAAGAATGCGAGTGATGAAGAAATAACCGCAGGGCTTAGAAATCGCCGATGGTTCACCAAGATTGATACTTATGCAATTTTAAAGAAAAGAGAAGGTATACCTAATCAAAGAGAGGTGAGAAGGATTCAAATTTCAAATTTATGCAGAGAAGGACGATTCTTTCCCAAGATGGGTGTCTGCTGCCCTGTTGTTTCAGAATGTAGTTTGAATTAGGGTAAAAATGAAGATAGCGAGTTTATAAGTCATGGATTAGCTGCCTCTGAAAAAGAGAAGAGGGAAAGAACACAAATCAGTTACCGGAAATAGATCAGGAATGCCAAAATTAGGATGAAGGACTGATGACCTTGATAAAGCATCTGGAATCTTGCCATGGGATAGTCTCGATTGGTGGCTGATGTTTAGGTCATTATTAAGAATTTTGGCTTTAAAGACTTGTACAAAAGCTGTAGTTACTTGTACACTCTTAAAAATTCAACACCCCTCATTTTCTCTCTCTTATATATATATATATATATATATATATATACTAGCCGTGTGCCCGCGCGTTGCGGCGGCGGCGACAGTTTATTGCACGTTATTCGTCAATTGTTGGCACGTTATGACGACACGAAAATTTTAAACGTGATATTCAATCTCTGTTAGCGCCACTGGCGAAGGTTAGTTGAGACCAGGGGGGCGACCGCCCGCCCCGCCCCCCCCCCCCCCTCCTCCCCCCGGTTTTTTCCGGCCATAGTGCTAATTTTTGCAATTTTTGAATTTTTTTTATATATATTGAGAACCACCCCTCCGGAATTAGGATCCATGACTCTTCGCCCCCCCCCCCCCCCCCTCAAACTTTTCGCCCAAACTTCGCTAGTGGTTAGCGCGATACGGTGCATCAACAATTTAGAATGTATTGGCTCTAAAAAGTTAAAAGTGTGCATGTTTATAAGAAACAGACTCCGAAAAAACTGAACTATTTAAGTGCATGTTTCATAAATTTTACTGTATATTTAGGCTCGACACTTGGTGTCATCACTCAATAAAAATGTCAGATGAATTTAAGAATATTTTAGGAGCCGCTAAAAGAAACACTCTGGACCTATAAATAATATCATGTAATCTCTTATATATATATACTTTTTGTCAAGTTTGGTGATAACTCTTAACTAATAACTAACTAAGTTTAAGATAATAACTAACTAATAACTAATTAAGTTTATGATAACAAAAGCTATACAATGTACAGAAGCTATCATAAACTTAATTAAGGTTAAGCCTATCTTTTTTTTAACGTCTATGTTCTTATTTGCTTCGATGCTGTCAATTTGTCAGTTGTTCGAGGGAATGCGTCAACAAATTTTAGTCCGCTTTTTGTTCCGTTGCTTTCAATTTGTATATAAACGATCGGAAAGCATAGATAAATAACGATTCAAAATACATCAAGGTCGTCACCTACATTATAATTGAAGTCCAGATCACCTACATAAGAACTTGGTCTTCGTTTCTTCATTGCGTTTCGTTGAAAAGGCAGGTAGATCTACAACTTGTTTCTTCGTTTCGTGGAAGAGGTAGGAGGGGAGATCTGCTCTATGTTTGATCTCATCTGGGTAAGTTTTTTCCATCTCTAACATGCCAAATTAAATTGCTCCTGAAAGTATATAAGCAATGTACATAAACTATGCAAGTCACACATAAAGACAAATCAAATCATATTATGAAAACGGATAAGAAACACATGGCTGAAAAAACAAATCCTTAAAAAAAAAAAAAAAAAAAAAATCTCAATTATCAAGCCATGTCATAAAATCTTGATAATAGAGAAATAAGTACCATGATAGCATAAAAATAGTAATAATAACATCATTAATGTGAGTCACATAGTGCATAATGCCTTAGTGAATTTGCCATCATCTTTTAATTTTCAATTCACCCATTAAAATAGCCTTTCATCAAAACTTATCATTCTAACTCAATTTTTCCCATGAAGAATGTTCAAAACCTAGATGCTTGTCCTCACACCTCAGGCCCCACTGATCCCAGCACAACCAATGATTCCCCATTTTGCTATTCACTATGCTGCCCATTATATATTTTTTTTCTAATATAGTCAATACAGCAGTATTCCAACCTTATCCTATTTATATGAATCATAAGCATCACTCCACTTATTTTTCAGCAGCACCTTAATAGCTCCTGCTTCCATAGTGAGCTAATCTAAACTTTGCAGAACGTCCTACTAAACCATGAACAAAGACAAATTAATGAACTTGTCTGTTTTTTTTTTTTCTTTAACATTATACAGAAAATGGTTAATGAACTGATCAATAAGAAAATGAGCAAAAGAAGGAATGCGCACACCATTATGCTTCAAGAGTCCAATACTCTAATGTGGTTCATTAAGTAATTGCAAGACAGCTATGCTCGGAAATGTTGACTTCAAGAGCGGAGAGAGAAACTTGTGTTGACTTTTAACAGAATTTGACTTTGCTTGAAATAATAGCAACAAATCAACATAGTTTTAAATCAAATTTACTCACTGTGCACCAGGGTCATTCCACTTGCATTCCCAAAGTGATGACGGCTACTAAAACTGGAATACCATAGTTTCCTGCGGCAATATAAGCTGTGTGCCTGCAATATATAGGTATTTTTCTTATATTTTAGCTTATTAGTGAAATTAAAAATGAAAACGATTGCATTAAATATTGCAGATGGAACAAATATAAATATTATAAACAAAACTCATGAGCACACATGAAAAAAGTAGAATTATCCATGAGGGTTAGATTTGCATTTTAAAACTTCTACGGTGCATCATTTTACCCATATGGTCCATTACGCCATATCCGAGTAAGGAGAGCAAGAATAGTATGAAAAATTATGTGTGAAAATGTGAGCATATCATAGTGTTCATAAGTTTTATAATATAAGTTAACCTTTGTAGAATAATAATTCCCTACTTGCATATAAAATAGGAACAAATAAAAGAAAAAACTGGAACAAAGGAAATCAGAAATAGGAGATAATTCTTAACATAAAAATCTTCAAAAGGCCTTTCCGTTTCATCAACAAATGAGAAGTCTCCATTTATGTATGCATTAGCAAGCCCAAATCAGCTTTTGTAGCAACCTAAGAAACAACATATGGATGACTGTTTCTTCAAATACATGTATAATACTGTAGTTAATGTCTTATCAACTGCTGCACTAACTGACCTTCCAATAAAACAGGGGATTATGAACTTTCAAAGGGCTCTTCTTTCTTGTTCCTTAAAAGGTGAACATTGTACCACCTTCTTCCAATAAACTATACAAAAGAAACAATACAGAAAAGATGTTTAAATTGGTTTATGTTTGAGTTTAAAAGTGTTCCTATGTATAGAGAGTAATGATGTAATGTTGATTTTTAAAGGAATCTAGCTACAAAAAACCAGACACCAGTTTTTAATAATGAGGGTATCATATGTTTGGGGTCATTGAGGATTTCACAACTCAGATTAAGCATGTTGTTTGCAGCAACCATACCAACCTGAAACACAGTGAAAAGATTGAGATACATGTGACAAACCACGCATTATGAAGCACAAAATCAAGACCGATTGTCAAAAAGAAAAGAATATCACTCACCAGCTGTTGCTATTGCCATTGTTGGCTATATCCATCCTTTTTCTATCCTGTTCTAAGAGGATAACAGAGGAAGGGCCTAAAAGAAACCTAGGAACTATTATGTTAGAACCTCGACTGAAACAAGCAAAAGCCTAAAACACTAAAACAATATAGAGAAGAAGGTATTATTCGAAGTGATCAGTAACCCAACCATACACGATTCACACACAAACAACCCTAAATTATCAAGAAAATCACAAACAGGAAAACAATCAAACGCCTAAATACTGAAACAAGTTAGAGAGAAGCAAATATTATTCGAAGAGATTAGCAACTTACCGGCCGGCGGAGGTGGTGCGTGCTTCTGATGCGTGAGAAGAGAGAAGAGATGGGCAGATATGTATTCTGATGCTTCTGGTAGAGGATGTGTAATGTATGCAAAGAGTCAAAGAATCTAAAAGAGATAGAAGGAATCCCACCATCTAATCTGCAAATTAAAACATAGATCCAGTCAAATGATACCACTGTATGTGTGTTTCTACTTAAACCAGTCGACACAAAAGATCATTAAAGCAAGATTCATCATTAAATCGTTACATTAAAAGCTACTACAGAAGAAAATCGAAAGAATTCCATTTGAACATAGATAAAGAATGTTACCTTTCCATGAACCCTAAATTTGGTACAAAATTGCATATTGAACAGTTTTCCCCAAAACGAACTTACAGCTGATGCTATTCGATTGTCTCCCATGAAGACCAAAATCTATACAATCAAGAACCACAAACAACAACAAAGAAATTATTAATTAAAAGAATTCTAAGAATGCGAGTGATGAAGAAATAACCGCAGGGCTTAGAAATCGCCGATGGTTCACCAAGATTGATACTTATGCAATTTTAAAGAAAAGAGAAGGTATACCTAATCAAAGAGAGGTGAGAAGGATTCAAATTTCAAATTTATGCAGAGAAGGACGATTCTTTCCCAAGATGGGTGTCTGCTGCCCTGTTGTTTCAGAATGTAGTTTGAATTAGGGTAAAAATGAAGATAGCGAGTTTATAAGTCATGGATTAGCTGCCTCTGAAAAAGAGAAGAGGGAAAGAACACAAATCAGTTACCGGAAATAGATCAGGAATGCCAAAATTAGGATGAAGGACTGATGACCTTGATAAAGCATCTGGAATCTTGCCATGGGATAGTCTCGATTGGTGGCTGATGTTTAGGTCATTATTAAGAATTTTGGCTTTAAAGACTTGTACAAAAGCTGTAGTTACTTGTACACTCTTAAAAATTCAACACCCCTCATTTTCTCTCTCTTATATATATATATATATATATATATATATATATATATTAATGTATTATAGATATAGTGTTTGCGTGTTGGTGATTAGATCTTGCTATTTATTTTTGTCACTTGGTTTTTCGTGTTTTATTTAAATATATATTAGATATATTTACGCTTTCGCACTCTGTTTAAATTAACGTAATTAAAATATATATAATTGTATCCGGTAATACAATTAGTAAAACGGGTTTTAATAAAATTTAAAATTGCTACCCATGACCCGAATACCATTGGCAAAACCCAACAGTGGTATCAGAGCCTTGATCACCACACGCAAATCTAGAACGGTCATGTTTTAAACCGGTGAATTCGCAAACTAAGGTTAAAACCCGAAAGTTGCGAATTAATTAATAGTTGTATTAATTTCATTTATTGCATATAATATATATTTGGTCGATTTAGATCCACCAAAATAATGCAATAATTATTGTTCGATTGTTTTTATAATTTACGTATATTCGGTCTGACCCAATTTATTGAAATTGCATGATTGTATGATTGGTTATTTTCTATTTGGTTTTGGCCCATTATGTAATTGATTAGGGTTTTCGGTTGGCCCAGTATTTTTGGGTTCAAAGTTGTAATAGATAGACTTAAATTTGTTTATTTCTTTTAATGTATTTCTATTTCAAGAACTTTCCCAAAATAGCAAGTTCCCAATTTTGGAAAGTTTTTAATTCGGATGTGTTCCCAAATTTGGTAACTTCCCTGATTTAGTAACTTTCTAATTTTGACAAGTCCTATTTCGGTTCGGGTTTCCATTTTGGAACTTTCCCAATGTAGCAAGTTTCCAATTTTGGAAAGTTTGCTGTTTTGGCTCATGTTTCCAAAATTGGAAATATTTCTAATTTTGACAATTTCCCTATTTAGTAAGTTTCTAATTTTGGAAAGTTTCCAAATTTTAGAAAGTTTGCTATTTGAGCTTGTGCTTTGAAATTCGGAAACTTTCCTGTTTTGATAGTTTCCCGATTTGGCAGGTTTCTAGAAATGGTAACTTCTCAAATCTGGCACCTTCCAAATCTGGTAGGTTTCCAAAAATGGAAACTTTCCATATTTGGTAGGTCTCCCAAAATAAAAGTTTCTTAACCCGAAGACCTGAAGATCCAATCAAGTTCAAGAAGCGTCTTGAAGCCAGTGGGAGCCGAGGACGACAACTCGATGCCGATATTTCATCCTTGTATGTTGTTATGTCCCTAGACCTTTCACTAAGAGGCTCTAGCAATACCAAAACCCAGATAAGGCCGTATACACGTACACATTGTGTTTGTGTTGCTTACTTTATTTAACCAACTAAAACACATTATAATTATTTTAAGATAAGTTTTAAAGATTTTACAATCAAAAGGTAAATGAGATTTAAAATAATGTATTTTTACTCAAATAAATATACAACCAATTAAAGAGTTTTTCAAAATTTATGAAATTTATAAACTTTAATAGGCATGATTGCTTTTGTTTGGTTATGTATGCTTTGCGACAACATAGTCATTTAATTAGGGTATCTAATTTGATTGTCCCGAGCGATCATAGGGTTTGCGATTAATAATCACCAACTAAAATCTGATGAAATAACCCTATTTAGTAAGTTTAAAACTAATAGTTTATGCCAATCCTAAATCCAGTCATACTTGGAACATATTTTGACTGAAATGTCAGTGTTGGAGTCTTCAACACCGCACTTGCACGCGTAGGGTATCTTCCAAGGTGGAGGTATTGGAGTCTTCAACATAGTGCCTTACATAATGATAATTTAGGACAACTATTGCTTTCTTTACACGCACTCGTAGTGTTGGAGTCTTCAACACCGCACTATTGGTGTTTGTAGATAAGGTAGGCATAGATGAGGCTAAACGTATCGTATAAAACATTCGTTGTTATTGCGGCCTCGTAAACGGGTATTGTGACTGGTCCTCACAAATGACAATCGTTGTCTGTCTATTTATTTAATTACTATTGATTGAATGCTAGTAATTAAGATAAATGGAATCTCATCCTTTATTCAATTAGTACTTACCCTAATAGAATTTAGGCTAAACATCGAAAATACTAAAATAAATTGTCTTAATGTTGCAGATGGCCCACAACAACAAACATAATGCACCTACTGACACCTTCCAACTTAAGTATATTCTTGAGGAGGAGAAACTTAATAACACCAACTTCCTAGACTGGTTCCGCAATCTCAAGATTGTGCTCAAGATGGCCAACAAGCTCCATATTCTGGATGTTACGGTGCCTGCACAGCCTGCAGCTAACACTACAGCTGCGAGTGCAGCGCATGACCTCCTGGTAAGGGATGCTACCCAAGTATCCTGCCTAATGTTGGCCATGTAGGGATATGATCATGTAATAGTAAGCGTATGTCCGGATATTATTTAAGCCTACGGGGTCACACGTCTCGACACCAAATGTATTAATATTAATTAATGGTTAATTAATATTTATCACGAACATTTAACGAGGTTTCGTTAAAAACTAACAGTTAATTGTTAACAGGGGTGTTAGTTGTAATTAGAGAGAGTTGTAATTGGATTACAATTGAGAAAAGGTTGAGGATAAGGCCTCTAGGCCGAATTCGGCTAGGGCTCTTATGCCTATCCCTTTTGCTTGTTTATCAAGTAATCTAATCCTATAAATAGACCCTATGGGTTTAAGGATTAGTTGCTGCTTTTATCAGATAAAAGAAAACCCTAATTCTCTCTCTCTACTCTCTCAAAATCGGCAACAAGAAAACCCAAGAGGGTTTGCGATTTCTTGTGTGGTTCGACCAAGCCTACATCAAGAGAAGTTCGTGGTCGGTTGCTAGCACATAGCATTGGTGTGTCGTGTGTGCGATCGTAGAGGGATTTATATCAAATCCTCTAAGAGATCAAGTCAATCCGAGCTAAAAAGGTACACGTTCTAATACCGGTTAATTAGATTAATTCATAGGATTCTTTCCGCTGCGTACTCGTGTTTTGATAAAAGTTATATAACCCTACAGTGGTATCACGAGCCACCTATGATTTTAATTAATTACCGGGAATAAAACTTGGAAGGGGGGTAACCAAAACAAGATTCTAGCTTTTCGATTCATTTAAAAATCATGTTTTACAATTGGAAAAGGTTTCGCAATTGGTAAAAACGAAAAAAATTCGATGGAATAGGACTTTTCGACCCGATCGAAAAGTCCCTGATCGAAAAACCACTTCTCGACCCGATCGGAAACCCTTGTTTTCCGATCGGAAAGCCTTATTCCGGATCGGAAACCCTTGATTTCCGATCGGAAAACCTATTCCGGTGCGGAGACCCTTGTTTTCCGACCGGAAACCCTACTTCTCGATCCAAATCGTAAAGGGTTTACGAACTGATCGAAAAGTACCCATTCGAAAAGTGCCCGATCGGAAAGGTTCCGATCGGAAAGGCTTTTCGACCCGATCGAAAAGTGTCCGATCGGAAAGGTTCCGATCGGAAAGGCTTTTCAACCCACTCGAAAACCCTGTTTCGATCGGAAACCCCTGCTTTCCGATCGTAAACTCTAATTATGGATCGAAAACCTCTTGACGAATCGGAAACCCTAATTTTTAGCTCTAAAAAATTTGATTTTTGTGATCTAAAATTATAAATCCAAGTTTTTATCATTATTAGATAATTGTTATGAACAACATGTTGTACCTTTAAAGTTTAAAGTGTTAAAAAGAAGTAAAAACCATGATGTTTCATGCAAATCGTTCATGGTTATTACTTAAATCAAAGAGGATTTAATTAAAATTATATGTGATAATTAGAAACCCTAAGATTATGTGATTATCTGATAATTGTGACATAATAAAAGGTTTATTGCAAATTTGTTTTATGAAAATCGAAATTTGCTAAAAGAACTATTGAAATATGATTTTGTTTATAAAATAAAATTTGTGTCCTAAAAGTCAGAAGAAACACCGGCTCACCCATTTGAACACACTCTAAGAGAGGTATAAGTCGGGTCGCTCTGCTTCCCTAAAGTGGGTAGGTTTTTAATTGCAAAAGTTGCAAACCTCACCCCTACGCTTCTTTGTGTGTTGCAAATGGAGCTACCGAGCTCTTTTGATTTGGAAGACAAACTAAGAATTTTATAAACACATTATGTGGTAAAGGTGTGCATGAGCCTTCACACATAACTTTTTTGATAACACATCAAAATTGCTTTGACCCATTTAAACTTAAGTCTTTGCCATCCACCTTGTAAAGGACACTTGTGAGTGTCATCTTACTCATTGGTACACAATGGTAAAATGGCATTTGCATGGCAAATTCCCACTCATTGGTACACAATGGTGGACAATTTGTACGTTCTTGGCTGGACGACTTAAAACGAGCTAGGCGGTGAGACCCTTGGCCCGTGGCAAAAGATGGGATGAAACATGACTACAAATCACTTGGTGCAAGTTGTAGGTCCCATAAAATCTAGGAATTGTATTTGGAATACAATTAGTGATCGTCACTTACCATTTGAATGCATCATTTCTAGCAGATCAACTGATGAAATGATGGCATGTCAATTGGATCCTAGCCTGAATAAAGCTTAATTGTTTAAAATGTTTAAACATTGGGTAATTAAATTTATTAAGGAAAAGATTATCAAAAATACTGATTTTTGAACTTAATCTGTTTTGTAGATGGCAACAAACCCTCCTCAAAACAATGTTGGTCATGCTTTTCGTCAAATGTTTGAAAGAGAAAAGCTGAACGGATCTAACTTCAATGACTGGTACCGTCAACTGAGGATTGTCCTTAGAGTTGAACGGAGGACCGATGTCCTTGAACATCATTGGCCGACCGAGCCAGCTGCTGATGCTTCTGAGCAAGAGAAAGCGTTCTACAACGCAGAGTACAGCAGATACGATGAGGTTGCTTGTATGATGATCTCGAGTATGACTCCTGATCTTCAGAAGCAATACGAATTTCATACACCTTGTGATATGATCAAAGAGCTGAAAAAGATGTATGAAAAACAAGCTGGTGTCGAATTGTTCGACCTAGTTGTGGAACTCCACGACTTGAAGCTTGAAACTGGTAAATCGGTCAGTAGTCATGTGCTCAAGATGAAGAGCTACTTTGACAAATTGGAATCGCTCAATTATGGGTATAATCGTGCTATTGCAGTTGGCATGATCCTCAAATCGCTTACGAAGGATTTTGAGGGTTTTGTGCGCAACTACAACATGCATAGTATGACTAAGACTATACCTGAGCTTCATGCTATGCTTGTCGAGTATGAAAAAACGATTCCTAAAAAGGCCACTGAAACACCCCAAGTTCTTATGATCAAGGGGGGTAAGATCCAAAAGGCTAAACGACCGCAAAAGGGGAAGGGCAAGATTGATGGCAAGGGTAAAGGCAAGGTTGTTGCCCATATCCCTAAAGCCAAGCAAACCCCTCCGGCCCCTAAAGAGCATCAGGCTAAGGACCAGATCTGTCACCATTGTGGTGAAGTCGGACACTGGAAGAGGAACTGTCCTACCTACCTAGCTGAGTTGATGAAGAAGAGAAAGAATACTAGTGGGACTAGTACTTCAGGTATCTTCACAATTGAATTATTTTCCTTTTCTAAGAGTGATTCATGGGTGTATGACACCGGCTGTGGAACTCACATCTGTAATTCGTTACAGGGTCTTAGAAAGAGGAGGAAACTGAAGCCTGGGGCTTTGCAGCTGTTCGTTGGAAATGGTTTGCCAGCAGCTGTGGAAGCTATAGGAGAATTTCATTTAATTCTGCCTTCTGGGTTATGTATTGTATTAGACAATTGTCATTATACACCTTCTATCACTAGAGGTGTTATTTCAGTTTCTCTGTTGAAAAACCAAGGATACATTAATGTTTTTAATGATATCAGTATTTCAGTTTCTAAAAATAATGTTCATTATTTTGATGCTGTTCCTTGTGATGGCATTTATGAAATTGACATGCGTGGTTGTGTTTCAAATAATTCAATGTTCACTATTAGCAAACGAGCCAAAACTGTTTTGGACTCTACCTATCTTTGGCACTGTCGTCTTGCCCATGTTGGCAAAAATCGCATTGAAAGACTTCAACGTGAAGGGATCTTACAATCAAATGATGAATCATTTGATCAATGCGTTTCCTGTATCTCAGGAAAGATGACAAGAAAACCCTTTCCGAACAAGCCGCAAAGGGCAAAAGAGCTACTTGGACTCATCCATACTGATGTATGTGGCCCATTTAGACATGTGTCAAGAAAAGGTGCTAGCTACTTCGTAACTTTCACGGATGATTTCAGCCGTTATGGTTATGTTTACTTGCTTAAACATAAACATGAGGTATTTGAAACATTCAAAGAGTTTAAGAACGAAGTTGAAAATCAACTCGGTAAGACCATCAAGATCCTTCGATCGGATCGTGGTGGAGAATACTTAAGCCAAGAGTTTAAGGATTATCTTAAAGCGTGTGGAATTGTCCAACAGCTTACTCCTCCTTATACTCCTCAGCATAATGGAGTGTCTGAGAGGAGGAATCGAACCTTACTAGAGATGGTGAGGTCGATGATGAACCTTACAACTCTCCCATTATCATTTTGGGATTTTGCTCTAGAAACCGCTGTACGCGTTCTAAATATGGTTCCAACCAAGAAGGTTGAAAAGACACCATATCAATTATGGCATGGAGAAGTCCCTGTGTTGTCTTACTTAAGAGTCTGGGGATGTGAGGCACTTGTGAAGCGTGATACGCCTGACAAATTACAACCCAGGACTACTAAGTGCATCTTCGTGGGATACCCAAAGGAAACAATGGGTTACTACTTCTATAATCCCTCCGAAAACACTGTTCGTGTTGCTCGATATGCTGAATTGTTTGAAAAGAATTTTATAGCTCAAGAGAAAAGTGGGAGAATTGTAGAACTACTAGAAGATGTGTCACCTTCTGAAACAACTAGCAATCATCAACTTGGGGGGGGAAATGTTCAAAGAGATGAACCTCAAGTCGATGATGTTGCGATTCCACTTCGTAGATCCGAAAGGGTCGTACGTGAACCGGATAGATGGATTGGTCTAGTCGAATCCGAGGATAACGTATCAGGAGATCTCAATGAGCCTCCGAACTTCAAAGCTGCATTATCAGATCCGGAATCTGACAAATGGCTTGAAGCTGCGAATGTGGAAATGAAATCCATGCAAGATAACCTGTTAGAGCATATTCCTATGCTAACATTGTGTCTCGTGTATTGTATCTAGACAAGAGCTTCTGTGTGAGTCAGTTAGTCATCTGGCCGGATCACATGATCCGCCGGACCAGTTGATACGGCGGACCAGATGGTCTGCTGGTGGTCCGCTGCCTTATGACTAAGTAACTATAAATAGTCTGTGTTAGAGAGAGCTAGACCAGTTCTGTCATTTCTATACTTCTTAACTGTGTGTAACTGAAGGTGTTTCTCTCTCTAGCTTGTATTCTCTAAGTGAATCAATAAAGCAAAGCTTTATTTACATCTTGTTGCAATCCGTTTACCGAATCATGCTGTAGTAAGATCGAATCGTGGTTTATCAAGTGGTATCAGAGCATTCCAGGTTGCTCTACTGCTGTGATTTGGTAAGTTTTCGAAATCCTAGAGAGAGAAAGTTTGGGTTTCTACGTTTTTCATCAATTTTTCGTAATTCTGAGTGATTCTGTGGATAAAAATGATTTCTGGATGTTCCTGGAGTGTTTTCGCATCATACTGATCCAGTCTCTAGCTTCAATTGTCAAATTGTGTGAAAATCAGTCGAGTTTTGTGTTTTCTGAGTTTGATCCGCCGGTTGAACAATTTGATCCGCCGTTTGATCCGCCCAGCAATCTTCATCAGCTGATCCGCGACAGTTGCAGCGTACCAGTCTGATCCGCTGGAAATTCTCGTCCGCCGTACCAGTTTTGATCCGCCGTATCAAAACTGATCCGCCCGTAAGAAATTTGATCCGCCGGACGAAATCTGATCCGGAACTGGTCCGCTGGTAGTAATTTGATCCGCCAATCTGTGTTGATCCGCTGGCAGAATAGTAAACATCAAAATGAGTGATTTTTATGCAATGACTGCTGCTCAAACATCAATGCAAGCCATGCTGAACTATGATAATGAGATAGGAACAACTCAAAAGGTTCCTAAATTGCTAAGGCTTGAAGATTATCACAATTGGAGAAGTCGGTTTGAATCTTACATTTATTCACAAGATATTGAAAGTTGGATTCCAATTGAGAAAGAGTATGAATATCCGATGATAAGTCCCAACAAACCAAAGATGATTAGTAGTTTTGATGCTGATGAACGGAAAGTGTTTGCTCGAGAAAAGAAAACATATAGTTATCTTACAATGGCCTTGCCAAAAGATCTAATGCATCAATTTAAGCAATATACAACGGCTAAGGAATTGTGGGATGCTATTGAAGAACGATGTACAGGTAATGATCAATACAAAAATACTCGAAAGAAAGTGTTGAAGAAAGAGTTTGATAACTTTAGACACTGCGAGAATGAGAAGATTCCAGATTTGATTGCTCGGTTTTCACATTTGATAAATGAACTTGATGTTGTTGGAGTCAAGAAAGATAGTGATGAATTGAAAGAGAAAATTCTGGAAGCTTTACCAGAAAAATGGGAAAATTATGTGATGATGTTGACAAATGATCCAAGTTATTCAGTTTGGACATTTAATCAAATAACTAGCAAATTACAAGCTCGTGAGATGGAATTGTTGGTGAAGAAATCTGCACATCCTACAGTTCAAAATCCTGAATTGTACTTTGGGGAAAATAATGCTACAGTTCATGCTAAAACAAAGTCACATTCTATTTCTAGCAATAATCCACCAGTAACAGCTTTTCTTGCTGGACATACTGAAAGTTCGGGTTATTCTCCAGGTTGTCATTTTACCATTCCAGATAAATCGTCAAATATTTCTCGTACTGCTCAATCAACTGAAGAGTTGGCTGCTTTATTATCTGCTTTTATATCTTCATCATCTGGATCGATTTTTGGTCAAGTTAGTGATGCTGGTTTAAGTAGAACTGAGTTAGAACAGCTGGATGATGATCAATTGGCTGAATTAGATTTGCATTGGCAATTTGCAATGATGGTTGAAAAAGGAAGAAGATTTATCAAGAAACATGGAAAGAATTCATTTGTTCCAGGAAACAGAAAATTGGGTTTGGATAAATCTAAAGTAAAGTGTTACAATTGTTCAAAGGTTGGACATTTTGCTCGTGAATGTTCTCAATCATCATCTGATAAGAGTAAATCTGATAAACCTGACGCAAAAGCTATGATGGTTCAAGCTGAAGTAGATAAAGAATTTGATGAATGGTCAAAACATATTGACAAATCATCTATTGCTTTGACTGCTATTCACAATACGTGTGCCGACTCAGATGAATGTTGTTATATCAATGGTCAACATGTGGCTTTAATGGCTAATATTGAAGTTGAATCAAGTGAATATACATCTGAGATCACTACATCTGAAACAAGTGATTCTGAAGTTAGTGGGTATGAGTCAACTTGTGAATTTTGTGCTGAAAAGGATAGAAAAATTCGTGAATTGGTTCAAGAAAAGGAAGAGTTTAATGGTTGAAAGAACATCTGAAGGAAACAGAACTGGAAAGTTTCAAGACGACAGTTGAATATTCTGATGAGATTTGCAAAGTAAATGAGAAATTATTAAACGAAAAGGATGAGTTGATGGAAGAGATTGTTAAGCTTAAGAGCAATATGGATGACATAGTTGCTCAAGATAAGGAACAACTTCTGAAGTTGAAAACTGAGAATGAGGAGTTGGTTAAAAGTGTTGAAAAATGGGAGAGTGAAGCAAAAGATGCCATTGAAGATTTTGATGCTTTGTTTAGCAAATCCAAAACAAAATTGGATTCTCTTCAGCAGATGAATGATGATCTTCAGAAAGAGTTAGATGAAGTTAATGCAAAAGAAAGTGATCGTCAAAAGGAGCATTCCATTTTACTTGATAAAGTCACGACTTTGACACATGAAAATCAGTTGTTGAAACGAAATATTGAGATTCATGAAGGCCGTGTCAAGAAAATTACTCAAGAAGTATGTGATGCTCATGATCAGATGCGACAGGAAAAGTTTCGGTTTAATACAGCTTCAGAGCAATTGATTGAATCAGAAACAGCATTGGGTGAAGCTCAAAAGAAAATATCTGATCTGAATGTTGAAGTGTTGGATCTTAAGAGGCAGTTGAATAATTTGAAGAATTCACATTCGTTTACCAGTTACTTATGTAAAGATGAGAACTTCAAGAAGGTTTTTGGAAGCGAGGAATATAACCAGATTCCACATCCGGTTATTGAATCTGATGTTCTTGCTGATATTCAAGGTTCTGGTATAACGGGTGATTATTCTGAATTTGCTACAAAGAAGTCTGATTTGAAGAAATCTCCGATATCAAAGAAGAAAGAGGAGAAAGAGGAACATGTGGTTGGTGTATCTCCATTAAAATTTGTTTCTAGTGGGTTTATGGGAGATACGAGTGCTGGTTCTAATGTTAAACATAGTGAGGAAGATAAGAAGAAAGTGAGTGGACGAAACAGCTGCTGCTAAGTTGGTTGAAGCAAACAAGTTGAAGGATATTAAAGCTTCTTTCAATCAAGCCGCTAAAGCAGGTCCTTCAAGTTCTTCGATTGATTTAACTAAGCTACCAGGTTACAAACGGTGTGGTTTGGGTAGTGATGGTCAGAAGGGTGCACGGAATATCAAGAAAAATATGCCCAAGAAAGATCTGAAAGTAAAGAAAGACACAAGCTTGGAACAAATTTATTATTTGGCTCAAGTTTTCATGTCTACAATGGAAAAGGGATTCGGTGGAAAGATCCAAAAGAAGACTTCTTCTACAAGTTCTTCTGGTGAAGTTCAATCAGTGAAAGTTTCGTCTTCATCTGGATCAAATTCTACTCCTCGAAGTCCTACTTCAAAATGGGTACATTCTAATCGATTTCAAATTTTTGATGATATTTCTGATAATTCTGAGCCTGTTGAGAGGTGTTCATCAGTTCAGGGCAAACCACAATCTAAACGATCTTATCGTTTGTGCTATCAATGTCGCCGCACGGGACATATGGCACAGGATTGTCCTGAAACTGGTAAAAGATCGTTTTCAAACAAATCTGCCACATTTATTGATGAATCAGGCAGAGTTTTTACTGAGTCTACACCATCTAACACTAAGTCTAAAAAGAAACAATTTTTTAAATTCGATTCAAGTGTTGAAGGTTCATCACAGGATGATGTCTCAGTAAAAACAGAAAAGGTCAAAATGCAGTGGCGACCTAAGGTGGTCAGCAAAGCTGCAACTGATTTTGTGGAAGACACTGGTCGACCAGAAGCTGTGTGCTTCGGGTCGTTTGAGTACTAATCATTTAAACCAGTGTGCAGGTATTCCTAGAAGACCCGTTGGTGATTGCAAAGTTGCTGATGGAGGAGTATTCTGTGTTCTTAACTTAAATTGAATGCTTCATATTTCTACACTGAATTTTTCTGAAAGCTTAAACTGAAAAGGTATCAGTATCGATTGGTCAATTTTCTTTCTTTTACATTTTGTATGTAGGTTAGGGGGAGAAAATTGAAAAGCCAAAAATAGCGTCTGTTTGTTTTTGTTTTGGTTAAAATGAAAATCCAAAAATAGAGTTTTCATTTTAAGGGGGAGAAATTGAAAAATACAAAAACATCGAAAAACAGAAAAATACAAAAACATTACATTGAAAAATGAGAAATTGTATCCGACATGATTGGGAAATGATGGTACATTGGCTTACATGTCTGACTCATGGATAAAATAGATGAAAAAGCCATAAGATCATTGTTTGATGTACTTGGTAGGCTCGGCATTAAATCAGAAAGTATTCAGATGTGATAAACACTAAATACTAATGCTTGACCAAGTGGACAACATCTTGATGCATATCTCATGATATCAAAGAAAAGATATGTGAAAAAGAAAATGAGAAGTCACTGTGTATACATGTGTTCATTTTGCAAAGATTTAAACTTGTTTGATTTTCTTTATTTTGTCAAACGATCGGACTTTCTCTGCGTGTCGAAAGACCGACCTGATCGTTGTTCGTTTGACGTTCTGCTTTATTTTCTTTGGTGTTTCGTATAACTCATCGGACTTTCTCTGCGTGTACGGGAGTACCGACCTGATTGTTGTTGGGTTATACAATTTCAACTTGTTTTATTTTCTTATTTTGTTAAATCCGAGGCCTTATCTGCGTATCGAAAGATCGACCTTAAGGTAGACGATTTAACGTTCTTATTTCTTTTTGCATGGAACACAGTTGACTGAATCATGAATACAATCATTATGTGATTAAATCACAAATGAAATCACAAAGTGTGATATAAAAAGACAAAAACATATCTGAGTATGTCTGATAGTGTGGGGTACACTGGTCAAAGCAAATCTAATCAATACAATAACATATCCAGCTGTTATGAGTATGATTGTGCCTGAGTTTAGAATGGACAAATTATACCAGTAATCGACATGACTTATGTGCTGAAGTAATTGAAATTGAAGTGTAGTTCAGCATGTCATGACCAATATGATCCCAAGTTGTGATCTTTCTCGCAAAAGACAAAAATAGTGTGTGATTCAGTATTTCATTTCTGTGTTGCATTTATGTTTTATATCTGAAAAATTCAAAAAGATTTTAGGTGTGTTTTGATATAAAGTTTCAAAAAGCCAAAAAGATTTTATTTCTTATTTGTTTTCGACCGATCGATACAAGATACAAAATTCAAAATTTTCAAAACTATATCTTGGATTCTCGAAGAGAAGTTTTGCGCCAAGATTAAATTAATTTTCAAAAGAAAAAGGAAAACCGCGTTTCTGTCTTCTGAAATTGCAGGTTATCTGAGTGAGACGATTCAAGCATGGTGAAAGGGGGAGTATGTTATATCTTTCACAAGTGGATCTTGAAGTTCAAAGATTTCTTTAAAATTGATCCAGCCATGCGAGCTCTAATTCTGACAAGATTTCAAGTTGAAGATCAAATGCAGCAATGTTGCAGATTGAAGACTGAAGTTTAATTAGAATATAGATACACTACACGTTAAGGGGGAGTTTGTTAGAGCATATTCCTATGCTAACATTGTGTCTCGTGTATTGTATCTAGACAAGAGCTTCTGTGTGAGTCAGTTAGTCATCTGGCCGGATCACATGATCCGCCGGACCAGTTGATACGGCGGACCAGATGGTCTGCTGGTGGTCCGCTGCCTTATGACTAAGTAACTATAAATAGTCTGTGTTAGAGAGAGCTAGACCAGTTCTGTCATTTCTATACTTCTTAACTGTGTGTAACTGAAGGTGTTTCTCTCTCTAGCTTGTATTCTCTAAGTGAATCAATAAAGCAAAGCTTTATTTACATCTTGTTGCAATCCGTTTACCGAATCATGCTGTAGTAAGATCGTATCGTGGTTTATCATAACCACGTTTGGACCCTGGTTGATCTCCCTCCTAACGCTAGAACCGTTGGGAGTAAATGGCTCTTCAAGAAGAAGACCGACATGGATGGAAATGTACACACCTATAAAGCTCATCTCGTGGCGAAAGGTTATACTCAACGTTTTGGCGTTGACTATGATGAGACCTTTTCACCAGTAGCAGACATTAGAGCTATTAGGATTCTCTTAGCCATAGCAGCGTACTATGACTTTGAGATATGGCAAATGGATGTTAAGACTGCCTTCTTAAATGGTTACTTGGATGAAGAAGTCTATATGGATCAACCTGAAGGGTTCATTGATCCAAAACATCCCAACCAAGTATGCAAGCTTCAAAGGTCCATTTATGGACTAAAGCAAGCATCGAGGAGTTGGAATAAACGGTTTGATGAAGAAATCAAAAAGTTTGGTTTCGTTCAGAATCCCGATGAGCCATGTGTATATCGCAAAGCTAGTGGGAGTAATGTTACTTTCCTTGTCTTATATGTAGATGACATATTGATAATAGGAAAACACATTCCAATGTTGCAAGATGTAAAATCCCATCTTGGAAAGTGTTTGCTATGAAAGACTTGGGAGAAGCAGCATTCATTCTTGGAATCAAGATCTATAGAGATAGAACTAAGCGGTTGATTGGACTAAGTCAAAGTGCTTATATTGATAAGATTTTGAAGTGATTCAAGATGGAGAATTCCAAGCGTGGTATAGTACCAATGCAGGAAGGACTTGGCCTGTCGGTCAAACAAGGTGCTTCTACACCTGATGAGGTGAAGCGTATGCAAAGAGTTCCTTATGCTTCGGATGTAGGCTCTATAATGTATGCGGTGAGATGCACTAGACCCGATATAGCGTTTGCGCAGAATATCGTTAGCCGTTATCAACAGAATCCAGGTGAAAGTCACTGGACTGCTGTTAAGACCATTCTCAAGTACCTACGGGCTACTAGAGATTTGTTTTTGGTATATGGGGGAAATCCAGATCAAGAGCTCAAAGTGACCGGATACTGTGATGCTGGATTTCAGACTGATAGAGATGACACGAAGTCTCAGTCTGGGTACGTCTTCGTTATGAATGGAGGCGCTATGGATTGGAAAAGCAAGAAACAAACCACAGTTGCTATGTCTGCAACAGAGTCTGAGTACATTGCTGCTTCGGAAGCTGTAATGGAGGCTGTCTGGATAAGGAAGTTTATTAGTGGGCTAGACATTGTCCCCACAAGTAACTTGCCTATTGACATGTACTGCGATAACTCGGGTGCATTAGTCATCGCCAAAGAACCTGGAGTTCAGAAGGGCGCCAGACACCATGCCAGGAGATATCACTATGTTCGTGAGCAGATCGAACTAGGTGAAATCAAATTACTCAAAGTTCACACAGATATTAACTTAGCTGATCCTTTCACAAAAGCTTTGTCGAGGCCGAAGCTTGAAAGGCATGCCGAGGGCATGGGACTTAAATTGGCTGGTTAAATCATGTATGTCTGATGTTCGGTATTTGGATAAGGGATGTTAAACAATTTCTGTTTATATAATGAAATAAAGTATTTGATATGTTTGATTTCATTTAATGGTTAAGTTGTGTCATATATTTGCATGTTTAATCCTTGAGTACTTGTCAAGTATTCTAAATTGTCCATTGTCGATTAACTATATGGGAGTATAGTTAAACTAAGACAAAATCTGAGTGATTGGTTTGGATGGTCCCACCAAACTCACATGGTATTCATTGGATGCATACTGGACTGACCCACTAACGAATTATCACTTTATGGATCGGCGTCATTGAGTGAAATTCGTAAATGGTTGCTTTACTTATCCTTAGACTTGAGATACAAGCAGGTCATGCATGTATGGATTGCACCTACTTGATATAGGTCTAACTATCCTGAATAAGGTAGTACAAAAGGGCTATTTTCAGTAAGTGTAGTGAAGTATGTGACTTCACACGTGTAGTCAAGAGGATTTGTTCCTTCAGCTTTGTGTTGAAGCAGATACCACTGGGCCCCTCATTGGACTAATTAAGATGTTTGCATGGCCGTGCCCAAATGAAATCTAGAGATGTCTCGATTTGCAATTTGGTAATCTTAAGTTAGTTGTGAGAATGAGAAACAGAATCGTTAAAGTATGAAATGACTTGATCCATATTCATATTTAACACGGTATCGGTAACAAAGGGATAGTAAATGACTGTACCATTTAAATACACTTTGAGAAACTGTACTTAAATATTTCTGGGAGCATTGGCGTGTTGCTAGACGCTAACCAATGTTATTAACTTTACTATTGCAAGCTCAAGTGGGAGCTGTAGGGATATGATCATGTAATAGTAAGCGTATGTCCGGATATTATTTAAGCCTACGGGGTCACACGTCTCGACACCAAATGTATTAATATTAATTAATGGTTAATTAATATTTATCACGAACATTTAACGAGGTTTCGTTAAAAACTAACAGTTAATTGTTAACAGGGGTGTTAGTTGTAATTAGAGAGAGTTGTAATTGGATTACAATTGAGAAAAGGTTGAGGATAAGGCCTCTAGGCCGAATTCGGCTAGGGCTCTTATGCCTATCCCTTTTGCTTGTTTATCAAGTAATCTAATCCTATAAATAGACCCTATGGGTTTAAGGATTAGTTGCTGCTTTTATCAGATAAAAGAAAACCCTAATTCTCTCTCTCTACTCTCTCGAAATCGGCAACAAGAAAACCCAAGAGGGTTTGCGATTTCTTGTGTGGTTCGACCAAGCCTACATCAAGAGAAGTTCGTGGTCGGTTGCTAGCACATAGCATTGGTGTGTCGTGTGTGCGATCGTAGAGGGATTTATATCAAATCCTCCAAGAGATCAAGTCAATCCGAGCTAAAAAGGTACACGTTCTAATACCGGTTAATTAGATTAATTCATAGGATTCTTTCCGCTGCGTACTCGTGTTTTGATAAAAGTTATATAACCCTACAGGCCACTATGTCTCCAGAACTTCAGAAGAACATGGAGGACTTGAGTGCTTTCCAGATGATCGGACAACTGAAAAGCATGTTTGAAACACAAGCCCGTCAGGAGGGCTATGAAGTTGTTACTCAACTCATATAATGTAAGGTGGCTGGAGGTGCTCCTGTCAGCCCACATGTGGTCAAGATGAAGTCGTACATTGAGCGCTTGGAGAAGCTCTAGTATGCCATTCCTGAGGAATCGGCTACCGACCCGATTCTCCAATCTCTTTCTAGTTCGTTCACTCAGTTTAGGGTAAACAATAATATGAACAACTTGGTGAAGACAGTGTCGGAGCTTCATGGATGTTAAAAACTGCTGAGATCAACATCGCCTCCAATAAGACCTCCACGGTCTTAGCGGTCAAGTCGACTGGTGTTAGGATGCCCGATCGAAAGAGGAAGCGTTCCTCTACTGGAAAGGGTAAATCTTCTGCCACCACTCAGTCTGGTGCCAAGGGCAAAGGGAAGGGCAAGAAGACTTCCAAAGCAGGGCCGCCGCATGATCAGCGCCAATGCTTTGAGTGTAACAAGATGGGACACTGGAGAAGGAACTGCCCTGAGTACCTTGCCAAGGTTAAGGCTCAGAAGAATGTCTAGACTTCTTCTGGAGGTATTTAGCCTTATGTTTCATTTTTCTAAATTCCACAAAATGTGAAGCTTTGCTTACACACTTTATACTTTGTAGGAACTTGAAAAATGAAGGAGATCAAAGACCAAGAGACCGTAAAGCTCACTTGCACTTCAAGGAAACTAGGGTTTTTGCTCATGTTCTAATTTATAAACTCGGTAGTATTATAAAATAATTGGTTTGTTTTTCCCTGGCTACGTACAGGATGAATACTTTTTTGATTTCCTGTTTTGAACATGGTTTGCATTTGAATTTTGTTTTGACATTAGTATTTGCATGATATGAATAATCGTTTGATGTTTGAGCTTATTTTCTCAGTTAGTCTTTTGATTATGTGTTCAAAACAACATAACGTATAGCCTGATAAATATGATTCACATAATCATTTACACATCATAAGCATTAAAGGATAAGTGATCCTCTTAATTGCTAGATGTGATCATGATTGTCTAATAATCACTTGATTGATTAATAGCTCATTGAAATTCTACATTTTGAGATGAAGAGTATCAACAAGCTTATAGACAATGAATTATTTATAAACTTCGATATATGTGATTTGTACTACATTGGAATGAGCATAAGAGTTCTTGATTTGACCAAGCATCTACTCATAGAAGTTAAGATTGTCAGCCTTGATTAATAGTAATAATCATTTAGATGATTAATGACTAATAAGTACCTAAACCTTAATATTCCTATAATTGAATTTTATACAAACGGTTGTAAAATAAAATTCGAAATCCCTGCAAAGTTAAATTGTTAACTCTTGAATCCAAGAGATTAAGCATCAAGAAATTGAAGCTTAATTATGGGAAACCCTTTTGCCAAAATTACCCTAATTAAACAAGATAAATTCCCTAATCCATAACTTTCATGTTTAAGTCTAGTACCAAGAGACTTTTCTTGTCGTTAACTATACTTGACCATAATATATATATTTCTAAATCCTTAAGGATAAATGTTCCATCCAAGAGAAAGGAAGCAATTCCTGTAAGTGTTGGACTGTGACGTAACATGAAGTATATATAATACCTAACTTTAAGAACTTCAAGTATGACAATATAGCTATCGCATTATCTAACCAACAAGCTGTTTCCTTAATCAAAATATGTGAACATTCTTCTGACTAATGCAATTCTCCAACTCTTTCTTGTTCCTACAAACATGATCACATTAAACTCACTGAACCATATTTGTTTAATTCTACTGTTTAAAATGAAATTTAAAATCTTTCAACAAATATCTAAAAGTAATAAGTTTTATTTAAAAGCTTTTTGAGTATTCAGTGAGTTTTAAGCAATATTATTATAAGATAAAGTTTTTTATTACCTTTTTTCAATGATGATGCATCTTTTTTTGAATTTTTTACTTCAATTCTTTTTTTTCCTGTTTCTTTTGATTTCTTCCAATGTTGTCATCATTTTTTGAATCTGTATTCAGTACATTATATTAGCTAGTTAAAACAACTAATATTAATATTTATTAAACTCAAAAACTAATTATTTAGTTTTTTCAAACAACTGATTAGTTTTCATTGAGTTTTATATCAATATCTAATATAATATAATTCATTACCTGCTTTCTTTTTCCCTTCTATAGCCGTAGTAGCTTCCTTCGATATCACTTGTATTTCTGGCTTCTTAGCCACAACCAACTTTTTTGGAGTTGATTCGGGCTTCTTTTTCATCTTTAAATCTACATTAACAATAAATAATGATTAAAAGACTTTAAATTAAACTCAACAGTGACATATTAAAAGACTTTAAATATACAAGTAGATTAAAAAAATATAATATCAAGTTATCAAATTATCAAAATTACCTTTTATCAACATTGAACCAGTAGGATTTGCATCCTTTGCAAATTTTTCCACTTCAGATTCTAAATTTTCACCTTCTTTTGTTAAAACTCAAAGAACAGAAAATAAGTATTTATTAAAACTCAGCATAATATCAAAATTAAGCTAGAAATTGCATTCTATAATCAATTTTTGTAAATTTTTAATTTTTTCTTAGAACTCATTAAAATTAAAAGTATATTTTTTAATTACCTTTTTTTCTTATTACTTTTCCCAGGAGATGTTGATGGCTTTTTAGTAGATGATGGTCTCTTCAGTTTGAGTATAATTTTTTTTGAAGTTTTTTGTGATACTTTTACACCTAAAAAATTTGCAACTTGATCTTTTTTAACTTTATCTGCCTCACTCAAATCTACATTAATAAAAATCATTATAAATTTAGATTTTAAACTTATCATATAAGTAAAACTCAATGGAGTTTTTTTTAAAACTCAATGAAAATTATCTAACTTATACAACTCTTTAAAATCAATCTGTCTATAAAACTTAAAAACTATTCTATATTATGATTAATTAATCTTTTTAAAACTAGAATCAAACTAGTATACTATCTCAAAAATTGATTATTGAGTTATTATAAAGTAAATATTAACCACTGACTAGTTTTTATTGAGTTTTAGATAATTTTCAATATAACATAAAATATTTGTTGACCTTTTTTCTTTTCTTCTTCTACATCTGCAACATCTTCAGATTCTAAGATAAAAGACAATCATTTCAATAAAACTTAATGCATACACATAAGTAAAACTCAATGAATATTTTCTATCTTATAAAAATATTTAAAAACAATATGTTTACCTTTGTTCTTCTTACTTTGTCCGAGAGATACTTGCTTCTCTTCATTAGGTGATATTTTCTTTGATTCTTTTTCACCTACATTTTTTTCCACTTTATCTTCTTTAACGGTATCACCCAAAACTAAATCTACTTAAAAAAAATTAACTATAATTTCAGAATTTAATTATAAATTTTGCTTAAAACTCATTCAAACTAAAAGTAGAACTTCATAGTTGATTACCCTTTTTGTTTTTAATCTCCCTAGGAGAGTTTTGCTGCATTTTAGTAGGTGGAGGTAGCTTCAGTTTAAGTTTTTTAACTGGTGTTTTTTTTCTTTGCTTCAGCTTCTAAAGAAGAATCTAATTTCATTGCTGCTTTCTCCTTTTCATTTGTTGAGTCTATTGTAGGATTTGATTCAGCTTCCTTTAACTCTGGATTTTCAACACATACACATAAGAAAAGATTTTATTTTTTTATAAAACTTAGTTTCAAATTCACTATCTTACAAAACTCTTTTAAAAATAATCAGTCTAATAAAACTCAAACAAAGTCCATATAAGAATTACATAAATTAATGCAGATTCCTAATTTTATTATATAAATATCTTTAAAACTTAATTCACATGCCCAATATCTATTCTTTTAAACTCTGTATTAGACAATCATTTTAATAAAACTCACTGTATACTCATAAGTAAAACTGAATGTACTGTTTTTTATAAAACTCAATAAATATTACATATCTTATAAAACTCATTAGAACAATCAGTTTACCTTTGTTATTGTTTATCTTTCCTGGAGATGATGGCTGCTCTTCACTAATAGGATCCGTCAAAACTAGATCTACATTATCAAAAATAATTATAATTTCAAAAATTAAGTAGACATTTTATATTTGTTTAATGTAATCACAAATTTATATTTTTACTATATTAATCCTTTTGATTACCTTTAGAAGTTGAAGTTCCAAATGATTGTAATCCTGTATTTTGTGAAACAGTTGAGTCTAATTTATCTTCCCGTTCAGCTTCCTTTGATTCTGTATTCACAACACATATACATAAGTAAATAATGATATTTTTAGTAAAACTAATATTCAAATTCAGCTTCAAATTCAATAAATTATAAAACTCCAAATTACTCATATTCTCTGTATCTATCCTATAAAAGTCTATAACAAAATACCCTTCCATTAAAATTCAAGACAGATTTAATATGGAAGTTAGAAAATTCTATTTAAAATTCAAATTCAGAGTGCCTATCTTTTAAAACTCAATAACAATGAACATTCTCAATAAAACTCAAGACAGATTACATATGGCAGTTACAAGATTCTATTTAAAATTCAAGTTCAAAGTACCTATCTTTTAAAACTCAATAACAATGAACATTCTCAATAAAACTCAAGACATATTACATATGGTATTTACAAGATTCTATTTAAAACTCATGTTCAGATTACCTATCCTATAAAACTCAGCAGCATACAACATTATCAATAAAACTCAAGAAAGTGTGCATATGACGGTTACAAAACTCTATTTAAAACTCAAGTTCAGAATTCTTATTCTATAAAACTCAACAGCATACAACATTATCAATAAAACTCAAGAAACTCTGCATATGACAGTTACAAAATTCTATTTAAAACTCAAGTTCAGAATTCCTATTCTATAAAACTCAACAGCATACAACATTATCAATAAAACTCAAGAAACTCTGCATATGACAGTTACAGAATTCTATTTAAAACTCAAGTTCTGAATTATTATCCTATAAAACTCAACATCATTCAACATTATCAATAAAACTCAAGAAAATGTGCATATGACGGTTACAGAATTTTATTTAAAACTCAAGTTCTGAATTCCTATACTATAAAACTCAACATCATTCATCATAATCTATAAAACTCAAGAAAATGTGCATATGACGGTTACAGAATTTTATTTAAAACTCAAGTTCTGAATTCCTATACTATAAAACTCAACATCATTCAACATAATCTATAAAACTCAAGAAACTCTGCATATAACAGTTACAGAATTCTATTTAAAACTCAAGTTCTGAATTCCTATCCTATAAAACTCAACATCATTCAACATTATCAATAAAACTCAAGAAAATGTGCATATGACGGTTACAGAATTTTATTTAAAACTCAAGTTCTGAATTCCTATACTATAAAACTCAACATCATTCAACATAATCTATAAAACTCAAGAGATATTTCATATGATAATCACTTAAATATTGTTAAAATTATAAAACCCTAGAAACTTATTTACTTTCTATTTTTTCATTTGTTTTTGATGTTTTGACCATCGGAGAAGAAGTTTTTCCTATTCCGATGACAGATGCTAACCGTTTAAACATCGAAGGAGTTTGTTTATCTTCATTTTCCAGAGAGTATTCTTCTCTGATGTCCATTGAAGATTCTTCGCAGATGTCGCCTTAGTTTGATTGCTACTTTCGTTGATCGGTTGTCGGAGTAACCGTAGAACTGAGCGCGATCGGTTGTCGGAGTAACAGTAGATCTCGGAGAAAATCTAGGGTTTCGGACGGGGGAGAGTTGATGAGAAAGAATGTGAAATTAGCGCGATTTTTGGAGCTTTTAATATTTGACGATCATACCCCTCATTGTTTAAACTCAAAATATTGATCCAATGGTCAGATTTGGGGTCTACGGGGTCTATAAAACCTAAGGGGTCTACACCGAACCCTTTCCTATATATATATATATATATATATATATATATATATAGGGAGAGGATCATTTGAAAACTAATTTGATTTGAGAACTAAAAAGAACTAATTTGAGCCACATGTTTATTACATGTATCCCCCCTCCCATGAATTGTAGTGCCCCCCCCCCCCCCCCTGAAATTTGTGGTTGAGATTTAGCTCTCAAAAGTTCTCAAACAAATACTTTATGCACAATATTGAATCTCTTAAGAGGTACAAGAAAAAGCAGCATAATGTACAACATGATAAAGCATAAAACGTAACTAAAGGAACCAGATTATACATTCCATTTACAAAATCTTTTTCAAAATCAAATGAAAGGTAATAAAGCTGGTAATCGTACACTCCTTTTGTTTGAACCGATACAGACGACCTAATCTCGATAGAAAAGCCTGGCACTCCCTTTTTGACCTAACTCATGTTGCAGAGAAAGAAATTTGAGATTTGAAATTCAAACCTCTCAACAAGCCTCGCAAATCCATTGTTACTCCTCCGGTACGAATCTTCTTCTTCCTTCTTCTTTCTCCCTCTTGCTCTCAACCAGACCGACCGTACTCCTCTTTTCTTCTTGCAGGTAGTAATCCGTAGAACTTCATTTTCTTTTTAAATTTGAAATTCGAATTGTTCTCTTCAGTCTCTTTCTTCTTCAGATCTAAACTTGATCTTCTCCCCTTCTTGCTTCAAATCTACGGGATGTAGAAGATGATGGTGGTGCAGGTGCGAGGCTTTGACGGTAGAAACTGCTTCTCTATGAACTGCAGACTACTAATTAGTTAAAACTTTGTCTGATTTCAGGTATCTCGCTTTTAAAGATATTTGCTAATGATGTCTCCCTATTTTTGAAGCCATCGTGTTATTCTACAGTTATAGCTCCCAAATTCTTATTTAACGACTACCAGAGCATAGGTAACTAAACCCTAATTCTTCCTAACTCTGTGTGTGTTAATTTTTGTATTTGTTTGCGATGATCGAGTTTTTGGGCGGACCTATTGTTAGGTTCACATCTTCCTTTGTCATAAAGATTTGATTATCAAAAACTACATCGATTGAGATTATGATTTATTTGGTCTCCATTCATGCAGTACTTTGACAAGTAATATAAGAGGATTATGATTTATTTGAGTAATTTTTATTCACATCGATTGAGATTTCATGACATTTTTAAGATTTGGTTGCTTTGTGATTCATGAATTTTTATATGCTTATCAGTTTTGTGTACTATGATTTGTGATATTTAGTGCCTAATTTTGTGAATCTTGTAATTCTGCAGGTGGATAATGTCTACTTAATTTGTATTATTTTCATTAGATTTGGTAAGGATTAACTTGGAATTTTATTATTTGTACATACTGTCATTTTTTCAAGTTGATATGATTAAAAGCTTTAGTGAATACAGGTTCAGGTAGTTTCTTAATGACATAATATGAACTTGAAGCTTTAAAAATTAAAGATGGAAATACAATCGAAGATTTCATTGGGAGTTTTTTAATGTTGTAACGTCTATCTGATATATCTGCTTTGGTGTCTATCTAAATTAAATATGAATGGATTGCTTTGTAACATATATCTGATATTTACTATTAATTTCATTTGTTAATTGGTGTTGCTACTTGTCTGAGATTGATGTTGCTATTTACCTTGTTGGTCAACATAGATAAGTACACTATACATGACTTAACGACTTTGTTTTTGTGTTAATGTTATAGTAAGGCCCCAGAAGGAAGCTCAGATGATTCATTGATGAGAAAAGATGTGGTCCTTTGATGCTCTATCTTGGGTAAGATTTGTTTTCTCTTTGTATAGTTCATGATCATTTTATATTATTATGTAGGGGAGTTTGAGGTATTCTATTTTATCATTTTCCTTATTTGTTGTGATCTTGGTAAGTTTCATTTGAAATTTGTGATGGTTGCCGGGAAATAAGAGTCATTAGTTCATTGAACAAAGTTTTTACATCTGAGAAAGAAATTTTACCCCTTTCTTATTGAATTACCATTTCATAGCTTGTTTAATGTGCATGAACAAACCTGTACTTAACTTAGAAATTCTTAAAACTAGGACTTAACTTTGAAACAGTTCATATGGCTCTTGGATATAATTAGTCTCTAATCAAAATCTCATAATCACTTTCTAACACGAATCTTTCTTAACAGTTCATATGGCTCTTGGATATAATTAATTTCTTGGTTTTTATCTTTGATTCATCATATATGTTTGTTACTTTGCATTTTTTACTCCATAAGCAGCTGTTACGGAGCCGATCGGTTACTCTCTCATTTCATCCTCTATTCGCCTAATTACTGGTTAGAAATTTTTTGTTATAATTCGGTTTCTATAAAAGAGTTCATTCTTTTTTTTATTTCGTATGTTCAGTGATTCATTGCCTCGCAGGTCCGGTAACCATCATCGGTAGCCTCTCCCTTCTCACTGCCGGACATCGGGGGTAAGGTTTTTTCTTTTTTTGATGCTTTGATTCTAATTTTATGGTGTTCTTCATGTATCACTTGCAACGATGATCGGGGTTTTTTGATATGTGTTACTTGCAGGGCGAGAACAACAACGCCTGGGGTGAATCTTTATCTTTGATGCTTTTATTCTAATTTTGTGCAGCTTTATGGTTTACTTGTAGGATTAGAAGAACAACGATGGGGGATAAGTGTTCTCTTTAAAGACATTCTTTTTTATGAAGAAAGTATGTCATATTTTTTGAAATTTTAAGGCATTTTTTCTGCCTCTCCATTCTCTATAGCTCATGTTTTCTCCTTCGCCTAACATTCGTTTCCATCTTCCGGTTGCGTGTACTTATTTTTCTAGGTTTCCAAACTGAAGGAGATTGATAGGATTCCATTGATGTCGAAGATGGGAAGATGCTACTAAATATGGTTGCACCATTGAATGTATTTATGTAGGTACATTATCCACACTGTGCTGCCTACCTGATACACTAAAAGAGATTTTTTCTTCTATTTAGTTACTGATCAAGTTGGGGAAATCATGTTATTTTTATGGTGGAGGATCATTTATATCTCCTCAAACCTGTAAATTGCAGAGGGGTGGATGTAGTTGTTCGGCAGGTTCGTGTGAAGGTAATATTTTTCTTTGAAGAGTTTATATTTATGTATGGAATGTCTGACATCATACTGCTTGTCTAACTACTGTATCTCATAGGGTTTGGTCTTGGTATACAGAAGTAGATACAGTCCCAGATCCTAATCCATACCTTTTGTAAGAATCTGATGTTTTTTTTTAAAAAAAAATTTGTTGTCTAAATGAATATTCAGATTCGGTTTTTTTCTTCCGTTTTCTTCATGTTGCGGTGATGGTGAAGACTGTCATATGATTAACGAGTTCCATTTTTGTAGCTTGAATTTGCAGACTGGTGGGAAAGGTACTTAGTTTGATGGATCTTGCAGTTCGGGTCAGCCTCACCTTGACTTTTACACATTGATATATATCATGCTTTTGTAATCCAAAACCACATTAAGATAACGTTATGTTTCTCGACAGATTGATTCACGAGAAGCTATATTATTACTGTTGTAGCTCAACATGTTATAAGGTATTCATAATCCTATTCATATATGAGTACTTGAATCTTTTGAGTGTAGAGTTCAAGTTTTTCAATCACAAGTTTTCCAATCACCAGTTTTTCAACCGGAAAAGTTGAAGATGTTATCCTAAGGGCTGCCTAAATGGGTCAGATTGCGTAGATGGTCGGTTATTTTTCCTAAATATATACTATGATACTTATTGTTAAGCTAAATGCAGGTTTCGGAAAAGAATATAATATCACTGTTGGAACAAATCAACAACCGAACAAACCAAAGTTATAGTAAGTTAAAGCTTTATTTTATAAATGTTGTAGGCTCTTTGTTTATGGTGAGGATTCTTATAAACATATTATTAGCAAAGAAAATGCTTAAAAGTTTAATTATCAATTTATATGTAAATGTAACATCAGAACCATTCTTCATGAATCATAGTATATATGTTTAAAGATGGATTGGGTAGTAAAGACAGAAGTTCATTTTGTTTATGATTTAGAGTTGTTTTTCAGATCCAGAGGTGTCGAAGCATGCTTGAGGAAGATGATTAACGTTGGTATGTTTGACAGTTTTCATGATCTTATCTGCTTGATTATTCACCCTTCTGGGTGTTCATTTTACTTGAAAAACCTTTGACTATTAAAAGTTTTAAAGCATTGTGTAATTCTTATTAATTTGATTCCTATTATGGATGCTTGAAATATGTCTGGGCCATTAAGAAATAATAATGCCTCAATTTTCAGATACTAATTTTTTATATCCTCAAATAAAAATTTTATTTCCTCAATTTTTTGCCCCATCTCTTGAAGCAGGTTCAATTTATGCCTTGCTGTTTTATTATTTGAATGAGTCCATACGCTTTGAATTGCTTCCACTTTGACTTGATATTTTCACATATAGATGCCATATTGGTTTTTAATATATAGTTTTTTATATGTTTCGTAGAATATTAATATTATTTTGGAACAGAATGAATGAAACTTCGGGTAACATGGATGCTAGAGATCGATGGAGTACTCATCATTTGTAAAATAATTTATATGATTTATACCTGTTTCTTTATTCATACTTTTATTTTTTGCAAACATTTGAAAATTGGAATATTCTTGTAGGACATTATAACTAAACGATCAAATGAGTTCGTACTGGTCATTTTAAAGAGGAGTATTATAACTAATTAGTAAACGAGCGGCTACTGTCATTTAGTCAAATAGTCATATTCAGTCCAAACTAGGCTTCCATGTAGACAAATAGCCATCGCCTTTGGTGGTGGTCAAATGAACAAATTCAAATAAACTCATCCCAAATACTTAAAATTCAGTTGAACAAGTACGTGAGATTGAATTCATCGAACACTACAAACGAGATGGTATTTGGTGTTATATATATTTGAAGAGATGTTATTGGTTGATAAAAGTAGAAGTCAACAAGCATGCTTTTGATTGTGTCTATTTGTGTGTCATTTGTCCAACCATGAACCCTAATTATCGGTATTCGACTGTTCTAATCCTGTTTACAGAATTTTACTAATTTACAAGTTTATAAAACACAAAAGTACAAGCTCTTGTAGTAGTTTATATTGTGTTTAGTTTCTCCATGGCGTCGTTTTTGTTGTTGTTTTCAGACCTATATTTGGGTTTGTTGGTGTTTTTATAGCCCTATTTTGAGTTCTACAAGGGTAGATAGTTAAATCCATAATATAAATAGAAAGCTAACAGACGTACGATGGAAAATATATGACGAGAGCATCGATAACGTAACAAAAAGCAGTATCGTGTTGGTTGTTGTTGTAGACGGATAACGCTTTATAAACCGTTGCCGCCAATGAACGCGTATACCGCATTATAAGTTGACACCCGACTTCATCCTGCTAAAGAAACGAATACCTCGATGTAAATCGTCATGCCGTCATAACAAACGAACAAATGACGAATAATGCCCTATAAACCGTCGCCGCCGCAACGCGCGGGTACCCCCTAGTATATATATATATATATATATATATATATATATATATATATATATATATATATAGGTAAAAGATCAATGTAGACCCCTTGTTTTTTGTAGACCCGGTAGACCCCAAAAATAACCATTGGATTAGATTAGATCAAGGGCTAAGATTAGATTTGAGGATTTAAATGAGATTTTGGCTGAAAAAACGCGAAGGGGTATTTTCGTAATTTTTTAGCGTCATTTAAAAGTTGCAGTGAGTTTTATATTCTGTACTGAGTTTTATATTTTGTACTGAGTTTTATTTTTTGTATTGAGTTTATACTCAACATTGAGTTTTATACTCAACATTGAGTTTTATAACTTGGTGACTTATATAAAACTCACTAATAAAACTCAGTGAGTTTTATAAATCACTGAGTTTTAACTGAAGGGAGATAATGATAATGATAATCAGTGAGTTTTAAAACTTAGTGTAAATTTTATAACTCACAACATAACTTGGTGACTTATATAAAACTCACTAATAAAACTCAGTGAGTTTTACAAATCACTGAGTTTTAACTGAAGGGAGATAATGATAATGATAATCAGTGAGTTTTAACTAAATTCTACTATTGAGTTCCAAAACAACAAATCTAATAAAAATCAATCAAATCCATATAAAATTAACTGATAATGAATGTTCAAATTCTGCTATTGAGTTCCAAAACAACGAATCTTACAATAATTATATTTTATTAAATTAATAAGTTTTATAAATTTTCAGTGAGTTTTAAACTCAACAGTGAGTTTTATAGAACGTCGATTAAGGTTTGCAATGAGTTCTAAAAAACAGTGAGTTTTAAGCTCAAGAGTGAGTTTAAACACAAAAGTGAGTTTTGAAAAAACAACGAGTTTTAAACATAATTTTAAGTGAGTTTTAAACTAAACATTGAGTTTTATATGGAACATCAATTAAAGTTTGCAGTGTGTTTTAAAAATAGTGAGCTTTATAATTTTCAGTAAGTTTTATAGAACATCGATTTTTAAAAACAATAGTGAGTTTTATAATTTACAATGAGTTTTGAAAAACAATGTGTTTTATAATCTTTAGTGAGTTCAAAAAATCAGTGAGTTTTATAATCTTTAGTGAGGTTTAAAAATTAGAGAGTTCTAAAAATTAGTGACTTTTAAAAACTGTGAGTTTTATAATTCAATAGTGAGTTATATAACTCAAATTTAGATATAATTTGTACTGAGTTTTAATACTCAAATAGTGAGTTTTATAAATTTCAGTGAGTGAGTTTTTCAAAACTCAGCAGTGAGTTTACAATTTCCAGTGAGTTTTATAGAACGTCGATTAAAGTTTACAGTGAGTTTTAAACTCAAGATGAGTTTTAAACACAAAAGTGAGTTTTAAACTTAATAGTGGGTTTTATATTGAACAAGTAAGTTTAAAAAAATGAGTTTTAAACATAAAAGTGAGTTTTATAATTTCCAATGAGTTTTAAACTAACATTGAGTTTCATATAGAACATCAACTAAAGTTTGCAGTGAGTTTTGAAAATAGTGAGCTTTATGATTTTCATTGAGTTCTATAGAATATCGATTTTTAAAAACAATTAATAATGAGTTTTAAACACACTAGTAAGTTTTATAACTTACAATGAGTTTTAAAGAATAGTGAGTTTTAAAAACTGATTTTTAGATCTCTTTAGAAATGGGTTCTTATAGTAAAATAGGAAAACATAAAAACCATGACCCTTAGATGATAATCAGATGACAATTTTCGAATTGGCATAACATTGTAAAAATGAGTTATTGATTTTTATACAATTCAGATAGTCTGAAACAAAGAAATTAAAGAAGAATTCAACCCTAACACACTTGTACACTGCTATCTCGTCCACCAAATACAACCACTTAAGACCAACATTCACTGCTCTATGACAATGGTTGACCACGAATGTTGATTGTTGGAGGCTTTGACGCATTTAGTGCCAGTTGACTAGCCATCCTACAATTACAGAACAAATAAAACAGTAAAACTAAAACTCACTACTGGAACAGAAATGTCGTCGGATATGGGTTTCAAAAAATGAGTTTGTTTCTTGACCCAGTTCCTAATTCATTTATCCAATGCCACACCTACAAAGAATAAAAATAGAATAACATAAAAGAATAAGGACACCCCCATGTGGAATGATATGATTAAAATTGACAGCAAGTGTATATGTTTACAAATATGTAGCTATATCAACCTTCAGCTACAGTTCGATATTTGCTCGTAGAAATTCTGTGTTGTTTGGATGATGCAACTCCTCCTGGACCATAGAGAAACAAAAACTTTCAAGAACAACGGATTTAAGAGGTTATATTAGTGAAGTTGTCCTAACCATTTATCATACTTTGACTTTGACTTTCAGACGGCCTTATGGAGAAGTCAAACAACCATTCATCATGTTCGAAAATTTTGACGAAGTTAAAGTTAAAGTTTAAAAAAATTAGATTATTACGAACCATTTAAAATTTTCAGCCATATGTAAGGTTGCTTCTCTATGAATCTTAGTATGCTAAGAAATTTTATGTAATAAAAACATATCACCTTCTGGACATAAAAGATATGGTGACCCATTTAAAACACAGATTAATTAATGTTCCTAATGACTTTTACATATTTTTAAGGATGAAAAGCAGTCTCATTAATTATTAATATGAACAGGTTCTATGTAAGGGTTAATTAGAGGTGGCTATTTCAACTTGTTTTCTGATGTAAGGGTTAATTGATTTACCTCTAAAGGTAGTAAATTGATAAACTTAGAATATAACTCATTGAATTATAACTCATTAGAATTTGAATTTAATTGGATCTATTTTAATTGAATTTTATTTATAACTAATAGAGTTTTATAATCAGTTAGTTTTATAACTCTATTTCAGTGAGTTTTAAAATTTAAAACTTAGTGAATTAAACTCATTACTAAATCAATAGAGTTATAAAACTCACTGATTATAAAACTCTATTAGTTATAAATAAAATTCAATTAAAATAGATCCAATTAAATTCAAATTCTAATGAGTTTAATAAAACTTAGTAAGTATAAAGCTCAGTGATTATAAAACTCAGTAAGTATAAAGCTCACTAAGTATAAAGCTCAGTGATGATAAAACTCACTAAGTATAAAATAAAATAAAAACATTGATTATAAAACTCACTAAGTATAAAGCTCATTGATTATAAAACTCAGTGAGTTTAAAAAAAACACTGATCATAAAACTCAATGAACCCAATTTGTTTCGGGTCAAATGAATGAATCAATGAACCCAATCCAATTTGTTTCGACCTCATACATAAGATTACCTATTTTAACCAAACCCATTTTGACTAGTTACCCTACCCGTCCGACCCAGCATGCATGAAATAAAGAACAAAATGTACCTGAGGCAAGAGAAGGTGTGATATTGTCTCAGCTGGACTAACTCACTTGCTGCCAATGATGGAAGCCTCTCCTCCTCCACTGGCCTTTCATTTCTTAAGAATCTGCCTCTCAGTAACGACTGACACCAGAGAGCAAATGTCAAGACCTGATCATCTATAATGCCAAGACTTTCTAATCGGTGATACATTAACATATATGATATTATCGGTCGCTTGAAGTGTGTATGATGTTAGCACAACAAATGATGAATAAAGAGGCTGGTGAAATAAAACTTACCTGAATTCGGTTTCTATGAGCAAAATCAGAAACAACACGATATATCACTCCTTAATATAAAACTCAATTAAATCTTTTTATTCCACTGTTTATAACTCATATTTACACCTGGTTATTCCGCTGTGAGTTTTAAAACACACTCCTAACATAAAACTCAATTAAATCTCAAGTGAGTACCTCAATTGCAATTAGGATCTCATATATAAAACTCAATTAAATCCCAAGTGACTCTTAAATCACACATCGAACTCAATTAATCTCATATATAAAACCCACATCAAAACTCATTTAAATCTCAAATGAGTCTTAAAAATTAAATCTTGATTGTTAGCAGGGTAGAGCTATATACGAAACACTCCTATATGTATACTTGAGTTTTAATCAGTTAGATTCAATCAAAGAAGTATAGTTGAGTTTTAATAAAACTCAACACAATAAGAACCGAACAATATTAAAACTTAATGATGAGTTGTGATATAACAAACTCAGTGAGTATTAAAACTCACTTTTTTATATGAATTTTCAAACTTTTTCTAAAACTCAATTAGTCCAAAAGAATAAAACTAACTGTTAAAAACTCAAATGAGTCTTAAGTCTTGAAACAAAACAAAACCCACTGCTGAATCGGAACTTTTATCTACTTTTGAATATATATTAAGTATGAATCAGGATTAGAGGAATCAAATAAAACTCATAAGATTATTATAATTGACTTTCAAGCAATATATTCATGTTGTTTTAATCAGTGAGTTTTTAAAACTCATAAGATTATTATAATTGGCTTTCTTGATTTCATTGATTTCCCATTCTTTATAGTGAATTATAAGGTGTTATTCACAGATCCTAATGATTTCATTACCTTGTGTACAATTTAAAACAGAAATAGGTTTGATATTGATTTTTAATTGAGATATTAATGACCAGAGATTTTACAAACATAAACAAGTTGATTTTCATTTCAAAATTTAATCAATGAACATAGAGTTCGAGGACTATTCGCTGATGAATGACAAATTAGAAATTAAACCATATTACCTCTGGTTCATCGGCTTGCTTCAAAAATAGCGTAGTTCTGACCCAAATAGATCTGGCCTTCTTTTGAGTAACCAAAATTGAATCGCCTGAAGAAATACGCATCTCCACAGAATCCTCGTCGTCCTCGTCGGTTTAGGGTTTTTTTGCAGACTCGTGATTTGACGGAGGTTGAACAAAATTGACTACGGGATTTCAGGATCTGGATTGAGATGTTCTTGTTTAGATAAAATCTTTGTGATTTTTGCTTCAACGCCATCAACGCAATCCGTAACATCTCGTCATCTTCTCTACGTAGTTCCCATCTTTTGAAGGAATTGGGAAGTCGGTTTGAGTAAACAGGTAGAATGGAGATGATTTAATGAAAATTCAGCATTGGACAATCATACCCCTGATCTTTACAAACTCATGTTTTATGATCGGACGGTGATTTAAGGGGTCTACCGGTCTACATATTTTTGGGGGTCTACAATGAACCTTACCCTATATATATATATATATATATATATATATATATATATATATATATATATATATCTAGTGTTTAGGTGCTAGTGATTAGATCTTGTTGTTTATTATTGTCACTTGGTTTTCGCGTTTTATTTCAATATATATTTTAGATATATTTACGCTTCCGCACTCTGTTTTAATTAATGTAATTAAAATATATATATAATTGTATCCAGTAGTACAATTAGTAAAAGGAGTTTTAATAGAATTTAACATTACTACCTGTGACCTAAATACCACTAGCAAAACCTAACAGTAAACACATCCTATTTTCCCGTGCATTTTATATATAAACTGAGTCGAGTTTGAGTCATTTGTGTTTGTTTTTATATACTTTATAGTATTTAAGTCCTAATGTGATATTGAGTCATATTTGTATATTTTGGTGTGAGGTTAGTTATACCACTAGCAAAACCTAACAGTAAACACATCCTATTTTCCCGTGCATTTTATATATAAACTGAGTCGAGTTTGAGTCATTTGTGTTTGTTTTTATATACTTTATAGTATTTAAGTCTTAATGTGATATTGAGTCATATTTGTATATTTTGGTGTGAGGTTAGTTAATTATTTAAGTCTTGTGTTAAATGTGCTGAAAATATTTGAAATATATTTGTTATAGGTTGGCATAAGAGTCTAAGGTGATGTGTTGACCTGACGTGATTTATACATATATCTAGTCAAATATTTTCTACACCTTTAATAATGGGTTCAGCTAATGACACAGGGCTTTTTGATTTTGACACAGAAATCAAACGGTCGTTTGGGGCCAAACGACCGTTTGGTTATGATGCGGAAATCTAGAAAATTTATCCTGTCAGAGAATGTTTTATAAGGGCCGTTTGTCCTCAAACGACCGTTTATGCTTTTTTTTAAAACTCTTTTAATTTTAACAGATAAAATTAAATATGATATATTGAAGTCCCTAAATTTCAAAAACACACCCATGAGGCCATGATGTTGCAACTAGAATTTATTAAAAATTTCAAATTAACTAAAGAATGTACAACGTAATTTATTTGAAACTCAAAATGCAACTGAAAAAATAGCCGTTTGAAATGTATCCGTTTCAAAAAATAGCCGTTTGAAATATAGCCGTTGGGATTATAGACGTTAAGATTATAGCCTTTTGAAATATAGCCGTTGGGGTTATAGCCTATATATACTTGTACTGGTCCACATAATGTTGGAATAATACATTCAATGGCAAATCAAGGAAACAATAGTTTTTATCCTTATATGCAGGATTATGAAGATAACGGGGACATGAGTATGTCTATGGATGATTTTCTGCGGATTATGAATGAAGCCCCCGATGATCTTCAGGCACTCCCGCTTTTCGGTGATCAAATAAATCCAATTGACGTTGATGAGTTTCCTGACGATTTTTTTAACCGCCAACATGTTAACCCCGTTTCCGGTTACCCGCCACATCGTCCTCCGGTCAACCAGCGTCGTCCTCCGATCAACACAACTCGTCCTTCGGTTAACCCCCTTGTCCTCCGGTTAATCCACGTCGTCCTTGGGTTAATCCGCGTCGTCCTCCGGTTAATCCACCTCGTCCTCCGGTTAACCCACCTCGTCCTCCGGTTAACCCCGTTCCTGAACAAGACTGGGACTTCCCCTGGAATCATTAAAAGTATGTTTAGGTTTATGATGTAATTTCCTATTAAAGTATTATAGTCGGTGATGTAATTTTCAGAATAATTGTAGCTCATCTTCTATGCTATTATAACATCATTTAAGACTTGTTTCAATTGGAAATATAACCGTTTGCTTGGGATAAAGTTGTTCAAAATAGAGACGTTGGGAAAAGATAGTTTTATTTTATTTTTTTTGAAAAATTTGAAATATGGTTTTATTTTAAGGATTTTGATGGTTTTATATGGCCTTTTTGAGGCTTTTGAAATGAAATTTATTTTTTTACTATTTCTGATTGTCACGAAAATTTGTTGGACAATTTAAACGAGGAAGGAATAAAATTTAATGTTGGACAATTTAAAGGATGAACATTGAGCTTCCAGTACGGATCTATATCTTCCAAGGGATATCTTTCATCTGGAATTTAATGTTGGACAATTTAAACGAGGAAGGAATAAAATTTAAACTAAAAATACCATTAAAATGATGTTTTGTTACCTGCTCGAATGTAATTTGCCAAACGGCATGAACAGGGGAGCCCACATGACGTCCAGACGTTACAAGCGCAACCACGATGGTACTGGTAGAGTTTATCAATCCGTCTTACCTCCTTAACCATTATATCCAGGCCTTTGTGTGATACATGGTATATGAGGTCACGCAGCACTGGAATATTATTATGCTCGTGCATCCTTTTGATCTTACTGTCGGTGAAGCTGGTTTTTATAAGAGTTTCTTGTGCCGCCACAATATCATTCACACATGACACAAACCTGTCCAACGTGCAGTTTGTTGCGTCTTCTAAATCCTTTTTAAGCCTTGAGTGCTGGCTTTCGACTCTGTTTGTTGTGTAGTTTTTGTAGTTCCGGTATCTATCGGTCCAGGCGGACACAAACTTTTCCTTATAATTATCCAGCCAACTTTGGTTTAGGTACAACAGACAAACTAAATTGACACGAGAAAAAATATTACGAATACATACGGTCAAAATACGATAACTGAACAGTGATTTAGAAACTTACCTCGATTGTTTTCGGCAAGTTCTCGATAAAGTTCGTCGTAGCGGTAGTTAAAATTCTCCGGCGTGTTAGCGTTTATTACTTTGCTCCACATCTTTAAAAACCGTTCCCATCCAGGACCGTCAAACCCTTTATTGCATTTTTTAAAGATGTTTTGCTCTATGTGCCATCTACAGAGGTTATGCTTCGCGAACGGAAATACCTGGCCGCAAGATTTGACAAGAGCTATGTCTTTGTCCGTGACAATTACGTTTGGCTCTAGCCGTTTGTCTCCGATGGTTTCCTTTAGCCGAGATAACATCCAGGTAAAGTCTTCCTGTCGCTCCTGGCTTATGAAGGCGCTGGCGACAAGAAACGAGACACCTGTTGACGTAGCTCCCACCATCTGAACGTATGGAAACTTGTAGACGTTTGTGCCATACGTAGCGTCTATGCCGAGGATATGCGGGAACGCCCTCCACCATTTATACGATTGCTTGTGTACAAAGAATACTGCGTCAACATTATTTGTTCCTGGTGCTGTTCGATCGCTGTAAATGTACCCACCTTTAGAAAGGAGAGAGAAGAAAGTCCTGCATCGGGGTATCACCAATCCTGTCTTCACCTTTAATCCTTTGTAACAGGTTATACAACGTCCTTTTGCTGGATACGTTCTTCGGGTTGTTTTTCTTTATTTCAGTCATCATGTGACGCGGCCGTATCTTTTGACTTAACATCTGCCTCACATGAGCAGTCTCCCCGTCATTAAACTTCATTGCCATTGGATGACCCTCTAAATCCGCCGACGGTTCGTGGTTATGTTCATGGTTTCGCAAGGTTAGTTTCCACCCACCTAAAATTTCCCTGTAATTACCTAAAATCTCAAACAAACAACCACATTTCTTGCTTCCAGTCTTTTTCGTGGTGGATTTCCCCCTGTAAAAACCACTACGATCACACCATATCCAGATTGTATCGAACTCACCGGATGATTTGTTCTTTGTTGTCCGTTTTGTTCCAAGAACGTAACCCCTAAGGTATGCTCGTTCATTTGCCCAGTCAAACAGTTCTTGTTTTGATAAGAAGATCTGAAATTATGTCATGGGTATATCAGATGAAAATACTATATTTTTTCTTTCAAAACACGTGTTTATGAAGCTTATATTAGGTGTACCTGATCGGTCGTGTACACCTTAGGGCCATCGTTGTTATTGTTGTTGTTGTTGCTATCGATGTTGCCGCCATAGTCGGCGCCTCTAGTTGTTGTTGCTCTCATCGGCGTAATCTCCGTAATTACCACAATAGTTACCTCCATAATTATAATTATCTTCGTGATTATAATTATAATTATATCCATGAATATAATTATCTCCGTGATTATCTTCGCTGTTAGTACCACCAGGGATGGAGTTATCACCTCCACTATTACCACCGGGGATTGAGTTATCACCTCCAGTAGTTCCACCGGATGTTTCATCGTTCTCAAATAGGTAGTTGAACCACGACATTACTTGCGTATTTATTTGGAAATTCACAGACGATATAAGACAATGAAATTGAAATACTCACGTCCTCGTTTTATAACCAAATTTTTCATACGTATAGAAAACCAGCGGAATATTACATCGAATCAATGAATCGTTAATTCAACTTTGAAATGTGTAATTTTGTTTTTGGAATCTCACAAACGGTCGTTTGTGACCAAACGACCATAGAAAGTGGTCGTTTGTCACTAAACGGTTGTTGCTAAAATGTTAGCTCACATGCTCTCTCAGCTTTTGTAAATCAAAAATAATTCACACACACAAAACGACCGTTCCTGATCAAACGACCGTTTTGACTAAACATGAACGATCGTTTCTTTCTAAACGGTCATCCAAAATAATTCTCTCGTACCTAGTTTTCCAGACCAAAACCAAACGGCCGTTTGGCATCAAACGACCGTATGCTTTCTGTATCAAAATTGATTCTTCCTGTGCCAAAATTAGGTCCCTTAATAATATTTGGGATAATTTTAATTTGAATATTACTCATAATTATTTTTCATCTAAATTTAGTGGGCTAAGAATAAAATGGGCTCAAATTGCGTCTGTTAAGTTGAACACTAGTTATACCGTTTAACGAATTAATCCATGTGTTATTATTTGTTAGTTTTAAATCCCTATGTTTTTTGTTCATGGAACATGTTAATATAGAAGCAAATTTTGGTTATTTGACTAAACCAAATAAAAAAAGACGTGGACATTTTATGAAGAAAAAATTTTAACTGGGTCAGCGCAATTAAACAAGAAAGGAAATTTGCTAAACTTCTTTGGACCAGTGAATTATTCTTGGGCTGAACCGCAAAAGAAGTAACCCACAAAATTGTATGGAAGTTCCTTAGTGACTGGTCACGTGGGTTATGAAGTATAAGAAGAAAAATAGGGTTAATATTGAAGGAACTAATTCTTTGGCTGTGGAAGGAGTATAAATAAAAAATAAAAAAAAGAAAACAGAACCGGATGGACGGAACACAATGTGATTTGGAAGAATTCATTCGGACGGCAACAATTAAGAGATATATTAGAGGGTTCCCAACAATTTATTCACGGCCAACTTTGAGAGAACGGGGGACGATTTTGAGAGCGTAGGAGGCCAAGAAAAAGAGAGGAGATCATCTGGTTCAATCATTCGACATCACTAATCGATTCGGGTTTCATCTTTTTTTGGTTTTATCTTGTAATTGAATTATTCAAACCATGTTATTGATCAAGACTTTGACTCCCTATCTATAATTCTGGTTTACACATGTGTGTTGGCTAAATTAATTTGTACCGCATAGACAGTTATGTTGAATTTTTAGTGTTAATGATTTTAGTTCAATTGTGACAATTTTTATGATGGATGATTACTCTACTAAATACCTCTAATTGATTGTCGGAGTAACAGTAGATCTCGGAGAAAATCTAGGGTTTCGGACGGGGGAGAGTTGATGAGAAAGAATGGATCGTACCCCTCATTGTTTAAACTCAAAATATTGATCCAATGGTCAGATTTGGGGTCTACGGGGTCTATAAAACCTAAGGGGTCTACACCGAACCCTTCCCTATATATATATATATATAGGGAGAGGATCATTTGAGAACTAATTTGATTTGAGAACTAAAAAGAACTAATTTGAGCCACATGTTTATTACATGTATCCCCCCTCCCATGAATTGTAGTGCCCCCCCCCCCCCCCTTGAAATTTGTGGTTGAGATTTAGTTTTCAAAAGTTCTCAAAATAAAAAGTTCTCATTTGAACCTAACCCTATTATATATATATATATATATATATATATATATATATATATATATATATATATATAGGGTTAGGTTCAAATGAGAACTTTTTATTTTTTTGGTTTTATCTTGTAATTGAATTATTCAAACCATGTTATTGATCAAGACTTTGACTCCCTATCTATAATTCTGGTTTACACATGTGTGTTGGCTAAATTAATTTGTACCGCATAGACAGTTATGTTGAATTTTTAGTGTTAATGATTTTAGTTCAATTGTGACAATTTTTATGATGGATGATTACTCTACTAAATACCTCTAATTGATTGTCGGAGTAACAGTAGATCTCGGAGAAAATCTAGGGTTTCGGACGGGGGAGAGTTGATGAGAAAGAATGGATCGTACCCCTCATTGTTTAAACTCAAAATATTGATCCAATGGTCAGATTTGGGGTCTACGGGGTCTATAAAACCTAAGGGGTCTACACCGAACCCTTCCCTATATATATATATATATATATATATATAGGGAGAGGATCATTTGAGAACTAATTTGATTTGAGAACTAAAAAGAACTAATTTGAGCCACATGTTTATTACATGTATCCCCCCTCCCATGAATTGTAGTGCCCCCCCCCCCCCCCCTGAAATTTGTGGTTGAGATTTAGTTTTCAAAAGTTCTCAAAATAAAAAGTTCTCATTTGAACCTAACCCTATTATATATATATATATATATATATATATATATATATATATATATATATATATAGGGTTAGGTTCAAATGAGAACTTTTTATTTTTTTGGTTTTATCTTGTAATTGAATTATTCAAACCATGTTATTGATCAAGACTTTGACTCCCTATCTATAATTCTGGTTTACACATGTGTGTTGGCTAAATTAATTTGTACCGCATAGACAGTTATGTTGAATTTTTAGTGTTAATGATTTTAGTTCAATTGTGACAATTTTTATGATGGATGATTACTCTACTAAATACCTCTAATTGATTGTCGGAGTAACAGTAGATCTCGGAGAAAATCTAGGGTTTCGGACGGGGGAGAGTTGATGAGAAAGAATGGATCGTACCCCTCATTGTTTAAACTCAAAATATTGATCCAATGGTCAGATTTGGGGTCTACGGGGTCTATAAAACCTAAGGGGTCTACACCGAACCCTTCCCTATATATATATATATATATATATAGGGAGAGGATCATTTGAGAACTAATTTGATTTGAGAACTAAAAAGAACTAATTTGAGCCACATGTTTATTACATGTATCCCCCCTCCCATGAATTGTAGTGCCCCCCCCCCCCCCCTGAAATTTGTGGTTGAGATTTAGTTCTCAAAAGTTCTCAAAATAAAAAGTTCTCATTTGAACCTAACCCTATATATATATATATATATATATATATATATATATATATATATATATATAGGGTTAGGTTCAAATGAGAACTTTTTATTTTGAGAACTTTTGAGAACTAAATCTCCACCACTAATTTCAGGTGGGGACCACTATAATTCATGGGGGGTTTTCCACATATATAAATTAGTGGCTCAGATTAGTTCTTTTTAGTTCTCAAACCCAATTGGTTCTCAAATGATCCTCTCCCTATATATATATATAATATATATATATATATATATATATATATATATATATATATATATCTAGTGTTTAGGTGCTAGTGATTAGATCTTGTTGTTTATTATTGTCACTTGGTTTTCGCGTTTTATTTCAATATATATTTTAGATATATTTACGCTTCCGCACTCTGTTTTAATTAATGTAATTAAAATATATATAATTGTATCCAGTAGTACAATTAGTAAAAGGGGTTTTAATAGAATTTAAAATTACTACCTGTGACCTGAATACAACTAGCAAAACCTAACAGTAAACACATCCTATTTTCCCGTGTATTTTATATATAAACTGAGTCGAGTTTGAGTCATTTGTGTTTGTTTTTATATACTTTATAGTATTTAAGTCCTAATATGATATTGAGTCATATTTGTATATTTTGGTGTGAGGTTAGTTATACCACTAGCAAAACCTAACAGTAAACACATCCTATTTTCCCTTGCATTTTATATATTAACTGAGTCGAGTTTGAGTCATTTGTGTTTGTTTTTATATACTTTATAGTATTTAAGTCTTAATGTGATATTGAGTCATATTTGTATATTTGGTGTGAGGTTAGTTAATTATTTAAGTCTTGTGTTAAATGTGTTGAAAATATTTGAAATATATTTGTTATAGGTTGAGATAAGAGTCTAAGGTGATGTTTGACGTGACGTGATTTATACATATTTCTAGTCAAATATTTTCTACACCTTTAATAATGGGTCCGGCTAATGACATAGGGCTTTTTGATTTTGACACAGAAATCAAACGGTCTTTTGGGGCCAAACGACCGTTTGGTTATGATGTGGAAATCTAGAAAATTTATCCTGTCAGAGAATGTTTTATAAGGGTCGTTTGTCCTCAAACGACCGTTTATGCTTTTTTTTAAAATTCTTTTAATTTTAACAGATAAAATTAAATATGATATATTGAAGTCCCTAAATTTCAAAAACACACCCATGAGGGCATGATGTTGCAACTAGAATTTATTAGAAATTTCAAATTAACTGAAGAATGTACAACGTAATTTATTTGAAATTCAAAAAGCAACTGAAAAAAATAGCCGTTTGAAATTTATCCGTTTCAAAAAATATCCGTTTGAAATATAGCCGTTGGGATTATAGACGTTAAGATTATAGCCTTTTGAAATATAGCCGTTGGGGTTATAGCCTATATATACTAGTACTGGTCCACATAATGTTGGAATAATACATTCAATGGCAAATCAAGGAAACAATAGTTTTTATCCTTATATGCAGGATTATGAAGACAACGGGGACATGAGTATGTCTATGGATGATTTTCTGCGGATTATGAATGAAGCCCCCGATGATCTTCAACCACTCCCGCTTTTCGGTGATCAAATAAATCCAATTGACGTTGATGAGTTTCATGACGATTTTTTTAACCGTCAACATGTTAACCCCGTTTCCGGTTACCCGCCACATCGTCCTCCGGTCAACCAGCGTCGTCCTCCGATCAACACAACTTGTCCTTCGGTTAACCCCCTTGTCCTCCGGTTAATCCACGTCGTCCTTGGGTTAATCCGCGTCGTCCTCCGGTTAATCCACCTCGTCCTCCGGTTAACCCACCTCGTCCTCCGGTTAACCCCGTTCCTGAACAAGACTGGGACTTCCCCTGGAATCATTAAAAGTATGTTTAGGTTTATGATGTAATTTCCTATTAAAGTATTATAGTCGGTGATGTAATTTTCAGAATAATTGTAACTCATCTTCTATGCTATTATAACATCATTTAAGACTTGTTTCAATTGGAAATATAACCGTTTGCTTGTGATAAAGTTGTTTAAAATAGAGACGTTAGGAAAAGATAGTTTTATTTTATTTTTTTTGAAAAATTTGAAATATGGTTTTATTTCAAGGATTTTGATGGTTTTATATGGCCTTTTTGAGGCTTTTGAAATGAAATTTATTTTTTTACTATTTCTGATTGTCACAAAAATTTGTTGGACAATTTAAACGAGGAAGGAATAAAATTTAATGTTGGACAATTTAAAGGATGAACATTGAGCTTCCAGTACGGATCTATATCTTCCAAGGGATATCTTTCATCTGGAATTTAATGTTGGACAATTTAAACGAGGAAGGAATAAAATTTAAACTAAAAATACCATTAAAATGATGTTTTGTTACCTGCTCGAATGTAATTTGCCAAACGGCATGAACAGGGGAGCCCACATGACGTCCAGACGCTACAAGCGGAACCACGACGGTACTGGTAGAGTTTATCAATCCGTCTTACCTCCTTAACCATTATATCCAGGCCTTTGTGTGATACATGGTATAAGAGGTCACGCAGCACTGGAATATTATTATGCTCGTGCATCCTTTTGATCTTACTGTCGGTGAAGCTGGTTTTTATAAGAGTTTCTTGTGCCGCCACAATATCATTCACACATGACACAAACCTGTCCAACGTGCAGTTTGTTGCGTCTTCTAAATCCTTTTTAAGCCTTATGTGCTGGCTTTCGACTCTGTTTGTTGTGTAGTTTTTGTAGTTCCGGTATCTATCGGTCCAGGCGGACACAAACTTTTCCTTATAATTATCCAGCCAACTTTGGTTTAGGTACAGCAGACAAACTAAATTGACACGAGAAAAAATATTACGAATACATACGGTCAAAATACGATAACTGAACAGTGATTTAGAAACTTACCTCGATTGTTTTCGGCAAGTTCTCGATAAAGTTCGTCGTAGCGGTAGTTAAAAGGCTATACTGGTTATAAATCAGACTGATTTTCAACCTCAAAATATGTTATAAGTTTAACATATTGATATGAATCATATACAAAAGAGGTCCAAATTATAATAAAATACATTTACAAGTTTTTTGTATGTGTGTGTCTATTAATGTTCACCGTTCCTATAAGTTGATTCTGGTAAGAATGGGTCAGGTGGTTCTAAGCCTAAAGTTGTTTTTATGAGCAATAATAATGATGGTACTGCTTTGAAGGCTGCTATTGGATCTGATTCATCTAAGAAGGTGATTATGGATGGTTAACTAATCAAAAATTCAGAATGTTTAACTAATCAGAGGCTTAGAGAACTGTCCATATATAATTTTAGCTTCTAAAACAACTCTTCAAATAAACTCGCAAGAACTCGACAGTCCAAACATTATGCTTGCAAAACCACATCGAAATTGCTTAATCACGGTATAAAACTCACAGTCCAAAGATTAATCAACAGATACTTTTGACAATAACTACAAATGGAAGCAGAATCCCCCTAAACAAATGATAATTCATAGAGACAGATACTTCCTGCAGAACCCTAGCGAAAGTTATTCCCAATCAGCAAACACCAGCGGTCCAGAAAGCAAATTCTAGATCGATCATCAATCGCATATAGAACATTCTAACAACAATTATGAAAAATATATTTTAAACATTCATGATTATTTTAAATAAATCAAAATAATCAAAACGTTTTAACCGGATCAAAATGTTTATTTTTAAACGTTTGGAATAAACGAAATCGTTAAAATAATTATTTTCAACAATAAGTATCCGTATGAGTTTAGAAACCCTAATTTGAGTTAAACTCATCATGATTGTTAATATTAATTATTTTAATAATAATTATATTTATATTAACATGGAAACCTTTAATATTATCCTAACTTGTATTTAATAATTGAATTGTTAACTTGTAATAATTTAATAAGAATTATTCCGACAAGTTAGAATAACTATTTCGATAATAATTATGAACCTTAGATATATATATATATATTATAACTCAACGAGATTAAATATACAATCGATCAAGCGAACTTAAAAATAATATTATTATTTAAAATAATATTCAAGACTTGATTGAACTGGGCTTCATGATACATTATCGCATGTTCATTACTTGTATTCAATTTACATAAATGCCTTTATACGTGAACGTTCGCATTTACTGATTTCGTAAACTGATTAACTAACGGGTTTTCAAACGCTACAAACGGGATTATACGTCAAGACTTGACCGGTATCATTTGGGTATCGTTCGTGACTCAAATGATTATGTGGACCCTTATGCATATCGTCTTATGTTTTATTAGGTCTTTACTTGCTAGTTGCCACTCGGCAATCCATCATTACCACTGAATCAAGTGAGTTTCACAGCCCCTTTTCTTTTTACACTGATGGGGGAGAAATCATGAACTGATAAAATGTTTTAACTTAATGTTATGGTCTACTATTAGCCGTATGACTATCTGTTCTCTTACTGATTGCCCACAACTGGTAATTTATCATTATAAACGTTAGTACAAATGAATCCCACCATTAGTTGATTTCAATTAGTTCTGCTCGAAACGATAACTAGTGAATAGATCTATTTGGGTTGACAACCCTGCCCATGTTTGGTCCCTCCAATCCTGACTCCGTACATTGTCAAGGGGTACACGTCAGTTATTCTGCTCTGTTCGGTATCTCTCGGGCGAGGATACCATGGGTGGGTAAACCGTTAGTATTTGAAATCAAGGTTCAGATGAGATCATACAACCGCAACAGTAAGCCAATGTAACATTTTGAGTTTTCTGAAACTGTTTTACAATCTTACTATCGAGTCCTAAACCTGTGAACCTCACCAACTTTATGTTGACCTTTTAAACTCATAATTTCTCAGGTAACTTAGTTTATCATGGAAGACGTGCAAATGAGGCTTTAGTGTAACTTTCGAACTTGCTTTACCAGAGTCGTAGTCCCGACCTATCTTAAATAAACTGATTTATGATTTCAATATCAAACAAAGACTTTTATTCAAATGTAAGACAATATCATTTCACCACAACTTTTCGCTGCAACATGAATGGTATTATGTTTTAAATAACGTTTGAATTTAGTAGAAGTTGTTTTGTATATCTGCGACTATGATTTCGTCTCGCTCACACCCAAACTGTTGACCGGGGTGTGATAGATTGGTATCAGAGCCGTGGTTATAGCGAACTAGGTTAAACAAATAAATAAAAACCAAACCAGGACTATAACCCGCTCCGAAGCTACCGTTTGCACGCAAGACCAATTCCTTATCATATTGGTTATGCTAACTTATGCTTTATATATATATATATATATATATATATATATATATATATATATATATATATATGAGTTATTATTACTACAACTTGTACATTTATACGTTTTATTCTAGATGTTGTTATCGTGTTACCAACTATGTTCTCTCATGAAATTTTATCGCAAGGATGACTCCCGAAGCGGTCATCTGCATATCTAATCCCTCTGGAAAAGACACGGTCATGCCTGAGTGACATTCTCACTGTCGGTACAGTCCGATAAGTCCTCATTGCCATCGAGTGTTCTAAGACCATTGTGACCACGTCTCTCAGATGACTCCTCGAACCACCCGATTCCCCCCGCTGCCGCTGGCGGTGCGGCCACTGCCACTGGTGACATGCCTGCAATGTCACGAGCAAGCTTCGGGGTGATCGACGATGAGATCACAAGACTCCCCACCTGGACCGATCTGGCGTCACTAAGAGCCCGTCTAGCCATCGTGGGACACCACCAAGCTGCCACACTAGGTGCTATGGAGTCACTGCATGCTCGCATGAGTGGTGTTAATAGGGCCAACACCAATCTGCGGTTGGCCAACGAGTCCCTCCAGGCGAGAGTCGCTTACCTAGAGGAACTCCCTGGGCGAGTGTTCTGTTACATGAACCTCACCGCTCAGATCACCACCACCTTAGCTATGCCCCCTGGACCGCCACTCTAAACAGCTTGACTAAGAATCTAGACTTTTGATCCCCCGTTTTAGCAATGAAATGTATTTATATATTTTGTTGTGATGGGACTCCGAGCCCCGGACGAAGACTTATCCTCTTTTGACTATCGTATATTCTACCAGTTAATATGGTGGTAATGGAAACTAGTATTATGATTATGATTTCTTTTTCATGTTTAGGATTCATGTCATTACTGTTGTTGTCATTATTGTTGGGTTACGACAGTGGCATTCGGGTCTCGGTAATAGCAATTTTTTTGAATAATTATTTACGACAAATAATTATTAAATCAATTACCGAGTAATAAGTAAATTAAATTCAAGATAATTAAATTAAAGATTAATTTAATACGCAGCGGAAAAAACGATTTAATTTACAAACGCAAAAAACCAGTTAATTAACGTAAACCAAATACAACAGTTAATTTTCCGTTAGGTCCCTCGATTTAGATTAATCCATGATCGAACCATTTAATTACACAACATATTATAAACGTGTTAAAATATTTGTCGATTACCGAGACTTAACGAATATCAGTTAAATATATCGATTCGTTAATTGTCATCTAAGACGCAAATCACATTTATCGTCTTTCGTCGCTTAATTAATTATAACGATTAATTAATTAACTAATTAATTTATTTATTAAATCACTTAATAAACAATTAATTAATTCTTCTGCGAATTTGCTGGTTATATAGCTAAGCGGACTTTAAAACCCGTTGCCTCTGGTGTAACTCTTACGGGTCTTGACCGGGTCGGGTACTTGATTTAGTCGGGTCTGGACACCTAAATCCAGACGATTGACAAAGTCATTTCAGAGTTTGATAGCATGTAGATGCTTTCGGCTATGATTGTTTGAAAGTATCTCGTGATGATTGAGGTGATGATTTATTCCATCGGACTCTCGGGTCCGACGTTATAGGATGTTTCCTTATTCAGGTAAGGACAACATACGAAACTCCAACCGGAATGTCGATATGTTTCGCTAAGCAACAATCCATTGTTGGTGAAACATTGTCCATCTGGCTTGTCTTGTTTAGGTACAAGAGTTGCTTTACATAGTCCATTGATTTGTCAGAATCACATTTCTTTAGATATTCAAAGATCTAAATTTGGACATGTAATTACTAAATTCCATCATCGCAATATACTAGTCTTGGGGTTGAAAGTTAGTTATGCAAGTGATGTGTGAAGGGGTCTTATGGTTACAAAATGTCAAGGGCCTTTGTTGTGGCAAGTCATTAGTCTTGTGTTTGTCGGTTTCAGGATGAAACTGTGAATCCTTGTACTAAACACTTAGTGCATCTCGGATTCAAACACACGTGAGTACAACGAGTGTAGTCTAAGACTTCCAAGATGTGTGTAGGTATGCACATGTATATGGTAATGTGCACCAGGATTGGTGTGACCATACTACAATGTTATAATCAGCAAGTGATTACTCCTGTAGCAATTTAGCTGGTGATTCGAACTTATATGAACAAACGTCTGCATGAGGCAGAGGATTGATATGTCCATATTGTTACAGATCCAAACGACGATCTTCAATCAGTTCGACTTGATTTAATATCCTTGACGTCGGTGGTTTAATGTCATAAGACTTTATGAACTACCGTTACGTCGTGCGTTGTCTCGCAATAAGTACGATAGACGCTTAAGGCATTATAGCTTCGATGGGATATGATAACCAAAAGGTTATCATGTCGCATTTAAGCTAGCCTTAATGAAATCAAGTGCACCAGGTTGTGAGGTATGTTGTTTTGGGATTTTGAACTTAATCTAACAAAAGGTTGAATCAAATTCAAAGTAGATTAAAAACGGTCATGGATGTTTTGAAATCAACCATGGTCAAAAACATGTCATAGTCAAAATCCAAGGAAAGCAATTGTTCATCCTGGAAAACAGCCAGGGAAACCAAAAACAAAACAAGTTGTTTCAAACAGCACCAAGAATAGTTTTAAACTGAAAACATTAGACACGAGCTTTATTCAGGTGCGAGTATCGCAGGGTAGCTCAGTGTCGTCTTGGTTTGCTTCCTTTAGCTTCATACACCTACAAAATATAAAGTATCTCAAACATATATTTTGTAGGAATAAGTGAAGCATCATACAACATAAACTTATGTGTATACCTGTGGAATTACCAGACTGGGCTTTTCCATTCTTCACCTTAGCAAGATACTCTGGGCAGCTTCTTTTCCAGTGCCCCATCTTGTGGCACTCAAAACATGTAACACCCCAAATTTCATAAATATGTGATAGATATAGTAAATACGTGTTTATATTATAAATACGTGAGCTTAATTGATAAATGTGGTAAGACTATGCTTTAGATAAGTTGCATGTGTTAGAAATACGTGTATGATGGCATATATGGTGAAATATGCATAAACGGATGTGTTAAACGTTAACAAAAGTAAAGTATGAGATGAATATATATTTATATGAATAACATGATGATACATGAATCATTTGATGAATATATACGTGTAAATACTTGTGTTGATAGTTAACGGGAAAGTAGAAGGACTAAAAGTGTAATTTATGCAAAGATACAAACATATACGGATATTATACGTATCTATAATTATTATAAGTATCTTGAGGCTTAGAATATAGTAAAAATATATCCTAATATGATTCGTAACATGAAATGATAAGTATTGTAAAGTTTGAGGGGCTAAAACGTAAATTAGCTAATAATAAGAAAATATATATAATTGTATATATATGTTATCGTACGAATCCCGAGCCTTAGAAACCTTATAAATTGTTATAAATATGTCCCATAAGGTTTTGGTACATAAAATGATGTAAGGTTAGAAGTTTAGGGGCTAGAAATGCACTAAACCAAAGTAGAAGGGCTAAATATGCCAAAAACCAAATTCTGGCCGGAACTTCACTGGCTCGCGTATCGCGAGCCACTACTCTAAGCCCTGCGCGATACGCGAGGGCCACGGCTGCAGCAGAAACATGACAGGTCCGTTTTTAAGCCACGTTCGTCAACTTAGAGGCCAAGTTTGAGCTCCATACGCGTCCATTTCGAAGTTGAGTCACCATGGGACGTGTTAGTGACTTGAGACGCATCATTTAGCTATAAATAGGAGCTTCAATTCAACAGAAATCCTCGCCAATTCATTGAAATATAACCCGAAAACCCCATTTCGCACCAGAAACTTCGTCGGAGCCATACGGGCAATCGGAGAAGAATTAGAAGCCGAATTTCTGCAGTCACCCCTTATTTGGTATGCTTAACAATAATCTCTTTCAGTTTTTGTTAATATTATGTCTAAGTATGGTTTCTAGAAATGATCTAAAATTAGGGTTCTTGAGCTTGTTTTGCTAAAATCGGGTGATCGGGTGGGAATTAGGGTCTGAATTTTTGTAGGTAATCCTAATTTAATGTGTTTTAAGAAATCCCTATGTTTATTTCATAATTGGAAAAGGTTTGGTAATGGTTTTGTTAACGGGTCAAAATTAGGGTTTTCGTAACGTTGTTCTGCCCAAATTAAGCAAACGGTTTTGAATTAAGCTTAGATATTTTAAAGTATATTATAAAAGGTTATAATGGATAGTACACTAAGTTGGTTTTGAATAAAAATGAGTTTTGATAATAAAACGAGAAATTCATGAAATTAGGGTTTCTAAATAAGATTAATTAATATAAAATAATCCGGAGGGTATGGGGACTTGAATTTTGGTATGGTAACATGTTTATATATATAATAAGTATATATGAAGTTAAAATGGGTAAATGATAAAGTATTGAAAATACCAAGTTAATCGGATATTAGAAGTTCGTGCGGACCGGAAGGGTAGGCGCCTGTACACTGGGGTTTCTGGCATAGCGAGGGTGTCGCATAAATCCCAACTGGGAAATGGCATACCTCCCTGGGCGATCCCGGAGTGAGCGTTTGCTTATAAGAATGCGCTTCTTCATATTATCAATTAAAAAGAGATATTTTGCCTATAAGGGCATTTTGGTCATTTTGACCTTAATAGAAGTAAACCTTAATAATTAGATATTATTAAGATAATGTAAGAGATAAATAAACATAGGATATGTTTATAATGTTAAACCTTGCGTTAATGCCATACGATACGCGAATTAGGTTAACCGAAGGATTCTGTCGGAGGTTCTATCCCAGTTTAACGAGTAAAGAGATAAGGTGAGTTCTATGAGCCCACTTTTAAATGTTTTAAACGCTTTAATGTTTTCGGGCTGATATACATACAATGTTCAACTGTTTACTTAAAAAGTATTTGAGTTAAAAGCTTTTATCTGAAAGTTTGATTATCTTAACTGATGAATTGATGAACTGTTTGAAATGATACGTGTTATGTTATAATGATGCTTATGAATAGTTATACGTGCTAGTATTATATATGAAATGATGATGATAGAATAATGCATATGAAATGATTATTAGAGTTATGTGCTATATTTGCTTTGAAACTATGTATCCAAATGATAAGGGTTTGTTAATAAACGTACAAGTGAGAATGTATGATTATATGAGAACAAGTGATGCATTTGCTATATTATTATGTGGTGGATACGCCGCTGGTACATCCTGTATACAAGCATGGTAGTATAGTTACCCGGTATATCGAAAGTGCGGAGGATACGCCACTGGTACATCCTGTATACATACACCTAGGTAAATTGGGGGATGTTCAGTTGTTGCAGTATATGAGTACATTATCATGTTTATTAGCACACGTGAGTCACCTGGATATCTAACTAGGGGCGGGTAGTAGTACTGTGGTGGTTAAGGAGATGTTCGATTGAATGGAACGTCTAAAGAATTAAGGTTACGTGAACAGAGGGTCGATACTGAGGTTGGGGGCTTCCAGATGAAGTCACCTGAGCGGTATTCGAAACTGGAAGAACGGAATGTAGGACGGTTGTCGTTGCTGAGGTTGGGGGCTTCCAGATGAAGTCACCTGAGCAGTATTCGAGACCGGGAAGGTATAGATGAAATGGAGCGGTTGTCGGTACTGAGGTTGGGGGCTTCCGATAAAGTCACCTGAGCAGTATTCGAGACCAGAAGATATAGAGGTGTATGGAATTCAGGTTGTAGGAGTTAAAAGTTATTGAGGTAGATGTTTTCTAGAGAAACGTGTATGATTATGATGTTATGTTATAACTTGTTATGTGTTATACTTGATAAATGTTGTAAAAAGGGATTTTGCAGGTACAAAGGTTTTAACCTCACAAACGAGGTAACGTTTTTAAAATGTAGAACTCACCAGCGTAAGCTGACCTTTTCCCAAAACCATATGTATGTCAGGTTTAGGTGAGACGTCTGGGAGCAAGGGCGGAGCCCTCGTGATAAGAGAATGATCGGGCAAGCTATAGAGGAAGCTGATGAACATGCTGGCTAGTTGTAGATAAATAAAGACGGATATAGTTAGTCGCTATATAGATAGATTGTAAATTATCTCAGTTACTTTACGTACTTGGCTTTATTATAAATAAAAGTTTTAAATTTTCCGCTGCTTATCTCTGTTGTGCCACGTGTTCATGAGTAAATCCGATGAGTGACCCCTCCTAGTGCCAAGTCTGGGAGTGGGCGTCACAAGTTGGTATCAGAGCCTTGGTTTAAGAGATTTAGGTACAAGCGCGGTATCTAAACTTAAACTAGGACTCTAGGTAGAGTAAGTTGAGATAAGAAATTAGATGCCAGCCAGGATAGCTTGTGCCCGTAAGGACGAATATGCATAAGGATCATAATAGGTGGGACTTACAGTATGCGTATATGGAAAATACACGACTGCAATTAGCTACTGCAATTTGGTATTTTTCCATGTAAACAGATCATAAGTACTATTGTTGTGTGGCCAAGTGCAAGGAGATGAAGAACGTTTAGAAATATAATCTAGGAATCGGTTTGAGTTGATGATGAGGATAGAGAGGGAGATGTGGACATTAGGGAACTGTGTGCTAGAAGTAACTGGGTTTTGAACGCATCGTAAATATATAATTGTATCGGATCCTGCACTTATATACTTATCATGAATTCAAAATTTAGAGACTTTATGTCACACAAGTTCTGAAATGTCATCCATCTTAATTAGGATCTGAAGATGTCTACAAGTGGCAATCGTGCGAATGCGGAACCAGAGAGCAACGTCGGAACTAATACATTCACTAACGAGCAGAGAGCGGCTATGGTGGCAGAAATGACGCGCTTAATGCAGACGACATTACCAGGCTTATTAGTTCAACTTCAAGGAGCTGCGAGAGTTGTGCTAGTGGAGCCCGTGGAGCTGGTGGAGCTGCAGGAAGAGGTGCCGGAGCTGCACAACCTAGAGTAGGATGTTCGTTTAAATCGTTTAGTGGTTGCAGGCCTCCTTTGTTCGACGGAAATCAAGATGCGTTAGCTACATTCCAATGGATTCATGAGATGGAAGCGGTCATAGATATTAGTGAGTGTAGTGAGAACCAAGCCGTGAAGTATGTTGCCCACTCGTTTGTCTCAGAAGCACTGCACTGGTGGGGGATGATCAAACAGACTGAAGAAGACGGAGTCATTGCTGCAATGAAGTGGGACGATTTGAAGAAGTTGGTCTTAGAAGATCTTTGCCCTAAAGGTGAACTGGAGCAACTGGAGAGGAGTTTTCTGACGTTGGGAGCTGGGAATATGACGCACCGGGAATACACTTCAAAGTTCAACGCGATGGCGAGACTGCTACCTACCTTAGTCACTCCCGAAGCTGAAAGGGTGAAACGTTACGTGTAGGGATTTCCGAGTAAAGTTAGGGTGTTGATCAAGGCGACTGAACCAAAGACATTCAAGGCGACAGTGAATTTGAGTTCCAATCTTTACAACGAGATGTTTGGTGCAAATAGTAAACCGGAAGAAGCAAAGAGGAAGGAGTCGGAAGCTGAAGCAAGTTCGAGAAAAGACAACGGGAATCATCACAAGAAGGCGAAGCATAATTCAAAAGACGACAAGTCGAGGTGCCACAAATGCAATAAGACTCATTTCGGAGAATGCAGGTCGGGAACATCTAAGTGTTATACATGCGGCAAAGAAGGTCACTTCTTGGGTAATTGCCCAGAACGTAAGAAATGTTACGAATGCGGGGAAGCGGGACACCTTAGGATGAACTGTCCTAAGTTAGTGTTAAACCCTACCCCACTTCGATCCATCCCGGGAAATACTACAGGCCCGAGAGAGGCTCCTGCAAGGGCATATGGTATGTTGGAGATGATAGAAGGAGATCCTCAGACCTCATCAGGTAATTCGTGTAGTTAGAAATCATAGATAATTGTTATTCGTTTGCTTTAGTATGTTATGTGTGCCATTGCTTGCTACAATATGCTTAGACATTAGAACTTATGTTCTAGAAAGTAGCCGAAAATGTGAAAGCGTTATCAAGGATCCCGTAAACAAGCTACCATAGACAGCTTAGGGTTACGTTTTCCTTAGGGTAGATGCAGAAACGAGAAAGTAAATGTTACCGAATTATGAATGGTTATATTATGTGGATGAGTTGCAAATTTGAAAATTAAAGTTTATGATGGAATGGAACAGGTTTCGAGGACGAAACCCTGTTTAAGGAGGGAGAGTTGTAACACCCCAAATTTCATAAATATGTGATAGATATAGTAAATATGTGTTTATATTATAAATACGTGAGCTTAATTGATAAATGTGGTAAGACTATGCTTTAGATAAGTTGCATGTGTTAGAAATACGTGTATGATGGCATATATGGTGAAATATGCATAAACGGATGTGTTAAACGTTAACAAAAGTAAAGTATGAGATGAATATATATTTATATGAATAACATGATGATACATGAATCATTTGATGAATATATACGTGTAAATACTTGTGTTGATAGTTAACGGGAAAGTAGAAGGACTAAAAGTGTAATTTATGCAAAGATACAAACATATACGGATATTGTACGTATCTATAATTATTATAAGTATCCCGAGGCTTAGAATATAGTAAAAATATATCCTAATATGATTCGTAACATGAAATGATAAGTATTGTAAAGTTTGAGGGGCTAAAACGTAAATTAGCTAATAATAAGAAAATATATATAATTGTATATATATGTTATCGTACGAATCCCGAGCCTTAGAAACCTTATAAATTGTTATAAATATGTCCCATAAGGTTTTGGTACCTAAAATGATGTAAGGTTAGAAGTTTAGGGGCTAGAAATGCACTAAACCAAAGTAGAAGGGCTAAATATGCCAAAAACCAAATTCTGGCCGGAACTTCACTGGTTCGCGTATCGCGAGCCACTACTCTAAGCCCTGCGCGATACGCGAGGGCCACGGCTGCAGTAGAAACATGACAGGTCCGTTTTTAAGCCACGTTCGTCAACTTGGAGGCCAAGTTTGAGCTCCATACGCGTCCATTTCGAAGCTGAGTCACCATGGGACGTGTTAGTGACTTGAGACGCATCATTTAGCTATAAATAGGAGCTTCAATTCAGCAGAAATCCTCGCCAATTCACTGAAATATAACCCGAAAACCCCATTTCACACCAGAAACTTCGTCGGAGCCATACGGGCAATCGGAGAAGAATTAGAAGCCGAATTTCTGCAGTCACCCCTTATTTGGTATGCTTAACAATAACCTCTTTCAGTTTTCGTTAATATTATGTCTAAGTATGGTTTCTAGAAATGATCTAAAATTAGGGTTCTTGAGCTTGTTTTGCTAAAATCGGGTGATCGGGTGGGAATTAGGGTCTGAATTTTTGTAGGTAATCCTAATTTAATGTGTTTTAAGAAATCCTTAAGTTTATTTCATAATTGGAAAAGGTTTGGTAATGGTTTTGTTAACGGGTCAAAATTAGGGTTTTCGTAACGTTGTTCTGCCCAAATTAAGCAAACGGTTTTGAATTAAGCTTAGATATTTTAAAGTATATTATAAAAGGTTATAATGGATAATACACTAAGTTGGTTTTGAATAAAAATGAGTTTTGATAATAAAACGAGAAATTCATGAAATTAGGGTTTCTAAATAAGATTAATTAATATAAAATAATCCGGAGGGTATGGGGACTTGATTTTTGGTATGGTAACATGTTTATATATATAATAAGTATATATGAAGTTAAAATGGGTAAATGATAAAGTATTGAAAATACCAAGTTAATCGGATATTAGAAGTTCGTGCGGACCGGAAGGGTAGGCGCCTGTACACTGGGGTTTCTGGCATAGCGAGGGTGTCGCATAAATCCCAACTGGGAAATGGCATACCTCCCTGGGCGATCCCGGAGTGAGCGTTTGCTTATAAGAATGCGCTTCTTCATATTATCAATTAAAAAGAGATATTTTGCCTATAAGGGCATTTTGGTCATTTTGACCTTAATAGAAGTAAACCTTAATAATTAGATATTATTAAGATAATGTAAGAGATAAATAAACATAGGATATGTTTATAATGTTAAACCTTGCGTTAATGCCATACGATACGCGAATTAGGTTAACCGAAGGATTCTGTCGGAGGTTCTGTCCCAGTTTAACGAGTAAAGAGATAAGGTGAGTTCTATGAGCCCACTTTTAAATGTTTTAAACGCTTTAATGTTTTCGGGCTGATATACATACAATGTTCAACTGTTTACTTAAAAAGTATTTGAGTTAAATGCTTTTATCTGAAAGTTTGATTATCTTAACTGATGAATTGATGAACTGTTTTCCCAATCAGGAGATGAAGACCACTCCGTTATGTTTTGCTAAAATCATTTGATTTTGTGTTTTACACGCTATTGCATTTGCTATGATTCTCATTAATTAGGATATTCTATGTTACACTACTTCACGGTTCACTAATGCACGTGTTTTCCAATTGGCCTCATGCACCCTAAATTGGTTATCGATCACATCCAATCTCGTGTCTCATAATTATCTAGCTTTCTCCTCGGCATATCGACTCGTCTCAATGGTCTTCGTAAGGGCGATAGCGGCCGGAAAATGGCCTCGGTGATTACCAAACAGATGGCAGAGGTCATTCCCAAGATGATGGTACAGATTCAGCAGGGTATGAATGCTAACCCAGTCATCAATGCTGCTGATGTCGCTTGCTCTTTCAAGCATCTCAATTCATGCAATACTCCTTGATTCAAGAGTACTAAAGGCCCTATTGGTCTGTTCCAGTGATTTAAAGGGATGGAAAACACCTTTGTCAATAGTGACTGCCTCGATGAAATCAAGGTTCCCGTGCCACTAGCACTTTGACTGAAAAAGCTCTCCCTGGTGGAATGGCGAGAAAATGATTCATGGGTTGGATGAAGCTCTAGCCCTTACTTGGTCACAACTCAAGAATCTCGTAAGTAGCAAGCTAAAGAAACTAGAGGATGAATTCTAGGCGTTGGAGCAATACAGTGGTGAAAATCAGGAATACACTGACCGCTTATATGACCTGAAGATCACCTGATGTTCTCATCCCTGAGATCTGAGCCATTGAAAGGTACATTGGTGGGTTGCCCATGTCATCCAGGGTGCTATCTGGGCAAGTAATCCTACAACTCTCGCGAGTGCCACCCGCCTTGCTACTCATCTGACTGATAATCATGTAAAGGCTGGTAATCTGAAAAGAAGGGGTTCTAAAAGGGAATCTGTGACCAAGAAGACTAAAACCGCAGCTGAAAAGGAGACTAAAGCAGAGCCCTCATCTACCCGTAAATCTAACAAAAAGAAGCGAAAGGGTAAGAACTTTGCTGTGACCGCCACTCCTGCAGCTCTAGCAGCACCCGTCATCCCTACTCCTCACGTGGCTCAATGGACTCCTGTCGCAACACCTGCCAAGAAATAATGTTTTATGTAAATGCTAAATATCTATGCTTCCGGATTTGTAAAACTCTGGATATATATTATATTTTAATATAATGCAAATCATTTGATAATTAATGGTTTGATGTAACTAATGGACTGGGATCCTGGTTTGCTCACACCCCACACGGTAAAACTCCGTTAGTGGAAATTAGGGGTGTGACAGTGTTGGGATCACGGTGGGCATCTCGGGCGTTGATCACGAACGTTCTACTTCTGGCTTGATTGGAATTTTGGTTCTTCGCCTTCAGGAATTCCTTCTTCCAATGACCAACACCACTAGTGTAACTTGACCTTCTATGCTTTTGTACGAGCACAGTAGCAGCATAGACCTTCACCGGTTCCGGGCTCTTTTCAGGAACCTTCTCAGAGTTCTTCTCGTTCTTGTTCTTCCAAAAACCTCATTTCCATTTGTTTTCTGGCTTCTTTCCAAATGAGGTGGTTACACTAGCTTCTGTGGGTTTAGTCTCAGGATTCTTCTTGGCAAAAAGGCTACACCTTGGCGGGTGGCTTGGTAGACTAGGCTATGTGCTAGGCACACGGCTTCTTGAAAAGTAACTGGTTTGGATGCAAGAACATTTCCTAAGATGTGTGGTGCAAGTCCCCAAATGTACCTTCCGATCTTCTTGTATGGTGGCGTAACCATGGTCGAGAAAAGATGGGCGACTTCGCGGAATTGCTTGGTGTATCCAGCGACGTTAGAACCGTTCATAGTTAGTCCCCAAAACTCAGCTTCTAGTTTCTGAAGTTCTTCACGAGGACAGTATTCGTCTCCCAGAAGTTGCTTGAGTTCATCCCATGTCATAGCATACGCCAGGTCTGTTCCCAAGGCATCGACGTGGGAGTTCCACCACGTTAGTGCGCCATCGGTAAACGTACAGGTAGCGTACTTAACCTTGTAGCAATCAGGACAATTGATTATGCGAAACACAGACTCCGCCTTCTCGAACCACCGGATTAAACCCATGGCACCTTCTGTGCCTTTGAAGCTAGTGGGTTTGCAGTTCATGAAGTCCTTATGGGAACACGCACGTGGACCTGAAAGGTTAGTTGTAAAACTATGAATATAATTTCCGAAGGGTGGTCTATATTTTGTTTTAACGTTTTGGGTACACGGTCTTACCGCTGGGTGAACCGTCATGTTGCCTATCATGGTTTCGTTGTGTTTCGCTAGCGGCGACTGCTTCAGCGACTCGTTGGGTGATTAGTGCCTCGATGCCAACGGCGTTCATCACTGTTGGGGGCGTGTTGGTTCTGGTACTGCATCTGGGAGCAATGTTCTACTCTAGGGTTCTAAGTGACAAGATATAGAATAAATCAGGTGATATATACATTAATATACTGAAGGGTAAAGTCATCACACGTAGGTATAATCACAATATCACAACCAAACAACCAAACAACAATTGTATAACCATAAGCATTACATAACAAATTTTAAACATAAGGAACATAGTATTCAAGTGAGCTTGACAACATCATTTATAGTTTAAATATAAACAATCATAGGGGTGCACAGACCCGTCAAAATATACATATCCGAATAGTTTCCCAAAATGCCAAAATTTGTGGACTACGTCCACGGTGATGTACTACCTAAAAAGGTCCTGCTGGGGGTGCTAGGGGTGCTAGAGTCTGGAAGATGGTAGTAATATATGCCTGAAGCTCGGTAGTGTATGTCTCCATGGCAACGACTTGATGCTTCAGAAGGTCGTATAGCAGAAAGGTGTTGGTGGTGAATGTGCCAACCGCAGTCAACTGGGCCATCATTGTGTCTACGTCGTCGATGGTAGAAGATAGGCTCTCCTCTACCCCAGTCACTTGCATCTCGAGCTCCATCATGTCCTCAGTAGTCTGCGCCTCCTCTACATCGATCTCCAACGTGTCTAACATATGCTCGCGACGGCAGATACGAGTCACTAGGAGCGGGATCGTCTCGGTGACAGGCTCTGGGATCAAAGATATGACACTCCCGAATGGTGGAGTCAGGTGTGCGGATGCCATGGCAGACGACTCTCCGAACTCATGGGTGTTGGGGAGTCCCTTGCTGATACGCCAGTCTCGGAGGGCGTCAAGGAGGAATCCAAAGTCTTGGGCATAGGACAATTGTTTCCGCTTCAAAGCGGACTGGTCAGAGTGTCCAGAAGAGGCGAGGTGTTTCACAGCCTTTTGTGCCGTGTATCCCCATCTACCGTTGTTTGTAATGCGACGGTAGACCTCGTGTGCCCTGGTACGACCCGGGAGATGTCTGGGTCCTCATGTGTGTGAGGCACCTCGATGGAGGAAAGAAGGGCAATAGCGGCTACTATGGTAGTGTCAGCCTTGGTGATGGCGATAGCGTTGATAGAAAGGGGTGCAGCAGCAGCTCCAGAGGCAGCCTCGGTAGGCTCCTCAGTGGTGTCGTCAGAAGTGAGGCACTGGACCACACCGGTAGCAGACTCGGCGGGTAGGACATTTGCAGCAGTAGGAGGAACTTCAGGAGGTGTAGAAGGAGTGTAATCAGGTGTGGAGGCAGTATGCTCTGTCTCGGAAGATATGCAGATGACTTGATACGAAGCCATCTCTGCGATAACATGTTCCAAGACAACATAATGTCAGTAATAGTCAATACATATAAATAAGCAGCAAATATACACATAAGTAAAAAGTAAGACTACACATTAATATGACATGCATTTTGAATGTGTATACCTCATCATGTTGGTAGTGTGTCTCGTATGAAAATGGAAGCTTTGTAAAGCGGGCAATTGTCTAGATTTTCTATTTATGTTACCTAGTTCGCTATAACCGTTGTTGTATTGATCTACTTGCACCTTGATTTCAAACACTAACAGATCTACCCACCCATGGCATCTTCCCCAAGAATACCGAATGGAACAGAATAACTAACATTTACCCCATGACTATTAACGTGGAGTCGAAATTGGATCGACCAATTTGGACAAGGTTGTCAACCCAAATAGATCTATTCACTAGCTATCATTTCATACCAAAACAAATCGAAACCAATTAATGGTGGGATTTGTAGCAATAAGTTGAATAACAAATTACTATGATATGGAGCATGAATAGAACAGATAATCAATACGGTGTAACAGCGGTACCATAATATCAAGTATAAAATTTTTTTGATCATGATTTCTCCCCCAAAGTATTTAAACACTTTAAAAGAAATGAGCAAGGTGAAAGATAGTGTCTGCTGATCAGGATAGCAAGTAACTGATGTCCTAATATCAATAATAGTAATAGAACAGATATTAAGGTCGTGTTTCAGTTAGATGACGTTCAGTTACCCAAATGATCCTGGTCGAGTCTTGACAACTTATTCCCGTTTGTAACTTTGGAAAACCCGTTCGTAATATTTTTTTGTTCGAATAAATATTTAGACTTGTGACAATATTCAAAGTCAAATAAATATATGAATCCTAGTAAATAATTATAAGTTGAATAATTATTTAAAGATTATAAGAATACATCTGAACATATATATTTATATTAGATTTCAAACGTTGCGATAAACAATAATGTGTATTATTCGATGCTTGATTTGTATTTAGATTTGTGTTTGTAATTATTGGTAAATAATTACGAATACAAGTTAGGAGAATTATTGTGTAAATAATTATGTGTAACCTTATATGAAAGATTACGAGAAAATATCAATCGTCAAAATCATGAAAAAAAGTTATTTAAAATCTATCCTTGAACATTGATGACATTAAGAGTATTTTAGAATGTCACCAAGTAGTCTATCCGTTACATGATTTTATACCAAAGTTATATATATCTTTACTAGTTTTTTTAATCCCCGTGTGTTACACGGGTGACTTTAAAAAAAAATTATAAATACAATCATAATATACGACAATTATGTATTTTTATATCTTTAGTAATTAAATAATTGGTTATTAAAATATTTTGGAATGCAATAAATAAAAAATTGGAAATACAAATCACTTCCATAATTAAGAGACGGGTGGCTTTAAAAAAAAACTATAAATACAATCATAATATACGACAATTATGTATTTTTATATTTTTAGTAATTAAATAATTGGTTATTAAAATATTTCGGAATGCAATAAATAAAAAATTGGAAATACAAATCACTTCCATAGTTAAGAGAATTGGCGGGAAAAATTGTTGAGGATGAATGTGGTGATGCCACATGGCAAATTGTGATTTCAAAAACTTTTCTTTTATTATATATATAGATGTTGTTCATCAATTTTTACCAAATCGTCAAATGTATTATCATGATACGTGAAATATTAAGTACTAAATAATAAAAATGTAATGTATATATCCTTAGGTCATGATCTTGTTGGGGTTTTTTCCCTTAACCATACTAGTAACAAAAATGACCAACATAACAAATATATATACTTAATAATCCATGGTTTTTATATAACCATATGTGTTAGTGTATTTAGTGATAATTTAAGATATTACACCCATTTTAGGGTTTTTTTGCTCATCAATCAACAAAATAGCAAAATGTATGCATCTCGTGAATCAATCTCGGGTATAGATACTCCTATGTATGCCATTCGGCTCATCACCTGGTTTTTCTAACCTGAAACCCACAATTGTGACAAGATTAAGCTCCTAGAGCATCACAATGTAGTTTGACTCAAGAAATTTGAAAGAAAACAAAGAATCTCATCATTTTATGTTGGTATTTGAAGCAAAATAGAAACAAGATCATCAAGACTCGTGATGGATCATCGGGTGTAACTTTTTAAGCGAGAAATATAAATGGAATGAAGATTAAGAGCTTACAATGTGCAAGTCTCCAATGATGGTGGTGGTGGTCGTTGATGATGATGATGATGGTGGTGGGGGTTACGGCTGCAGCAGGGGCTAGGGAGGAGAGCCGTGGGCTCATCGGCGATGGCGAGAGGTGGTGGTGTGGTGCCGGACAGTGGAAGCAGCTGGGGGTGGTGGTGACCGAAGGTGGCGGTGGTGGTGGTTCACAATCACGGCGGGGAGGGGAGGCCGAGAGCACAACAACGGTGGTAGGGTGTTTGTAGGATATTGTATGCCAGATTCGACAACGCCAAGAACCCGACCCAGTTCAGACCCGTAAGAGTTACACTGAGGAAAACGAGAAATAAATTCGCTTAATTGGTTAACCGGGAAATCATGGAAATCAATAATTAATTTTGTTTATTCTTGATTAATAAACATACAATTTATCTTCGAGAGAAAATGCGGAATACAACGTTACAATTTATCGACTAACGTTTACGGTGAATTAAATGAATCAAATAAATTGTTATTTGAGTTTATCGGTTCTCGGGTTTATGACTTTTTAGATTAATAAACTTGTTTTATTAATTAGTCAGAAATTTTGGTGGTTCATTTTGGTAACGTGGATTGACGAGGGACTTTAAGGGTAATTAGTCGGCTTATTAAATAAGCGACTAAGGATTAGGGAAACCCTAATCCTCATGCGCCATTTTCCCGTCGTCGCTCGCTCTCTCTCTCTCTCTCTCTCTCTCTCTCTCTTTCTCGCGTTGAGAGCCCTTGCCGCTAACGAGCCACTGTCGTCTCTTCCACACGACGACCACCGAATCACCAACTTGCGGCCCCGTCTTGGTGTTTCTGGAACCATCGCCACTGGCACCGCCGCCCTCCGCAACCGCAGCCATGCCGCCGCTCTCCCAGCCGTTGCAGCCGTTGTAGCCGCCGCCAGCCGACAGCGCCACTAACACTGCCGACGCTAGCCACCGCCGCCTCTACCGACTTCGTTTTCGTCGCTAACCCAAGCCACCGCCATCACCGTCATTTTTTCCTCTCGGCGCGAGCTTGTCACCGCTACCATTTGAGTCATCGTTGTTCGCGACGAGTCAATCGGAGGAGATTTGCAATACGCGAAGTCTAGATCCAAACGGTCGGATCGTGCTTTTCCGTGAAACCCTAGCGGTATCTTGTTGCCCCTCGGTGTCTTTAACGTCTGTTGGAACACCGCTCAGGTATATCTAAAAACTTGCTTTTAGATTAGTCATTTAATTTTGATCATGTTATCGTAATTATTATCCTATTCCGTTTTAACGCACTATTGGTGTTTGTGTAATTCAGTGATCATGATCATGTTGACACGATTACGATGTTTTAAGGTTTACGCGTTTAATTAGTTTTAATCGTTTTATTCCGTTGCGTACGGGATTACTTGTTTAATCCGTTCAAACTCTGATTTATTAGAGCTCGGTCGATAATGATTATCTAAAATGTAAAGTTTTTTTTTTGTCGTCACCGGGCACCCGTATACTACTCTCGTAACCCAATAGTGGTATCAGAGCCTTGATCAACAAAAATAAATCCTGACCAGCTGATTTTAAACCAGTGGAATTTGTGAACTGGGGTTAAAACCCGAAAGTCGCGAAAGTCAAACGAATTGCATATACGCGTCTTTGGTCGATTTAATTCCACCAAACATTATTCAATTCGTTAATGGATTGTTTAACACGCATATTTGGCTCGATCCATATTTTGGTTATGAATGATTGTCGTGTCATGTTTTCGCCCAATTTTGGCCCATTTGGTTTATTTTATTTTTGGATTGGCCCACATGTTTTGGGTTCAAAAGTTGTATCGAAATTAGATGTAAATTATTTTTTTTATTTCTTGTATAGCCCTTAGCCCTGGACGAACGTGACAAGCTTTGATGCAACTACCCCATCGTAACAAAAGTTCTTGTCTAAGAACATTTCCTAGTATGGCAAGTATCCGCGACCAATGGACCTACGAATTTCAATCAAGATAAAGGAGCTCATGAAGCCGGTGGGAGTATTAGAGTCGGCCGGGTACCTTTTAGCCCATCCTTGTGGTTGATTTTATTTTTTATCTCAGACCTTCTTTGATATTGTCATAAGGCTCTTACAATATCGAAACCTCCTAAAGCCAAATATGTGTTTGTTTACATGATGTGTTTTGGTTGCTTGTCTTAACTTGTTTAACACTACGACTAAAACTCCAAACTAAGTTTTAGAAGGTTAAACAGTTATACAATCAATTGAAATGAGTCCTAAAATTATTTAAGACTCGAAATTACTTAACCAATTTTATTCGACTGCCATGTCGAATTATTCGATCAATAAAATCAAACTATTGATCAATTGGTTATTACCTCGCGACACATAGGTCATTAATAATGAGGTTATTTAATCAACTGTCCCGAGTGAGATAGGGTTCATATATACTTTGTCAAAATGTTTAATTAATTAAATTTTGGACCTAATAATCCTATCACGTAAGCCGTAAAACCGGTAGATAATGCCAACCTAGTCAAGTCTAATTTGGAACATATTTACCGATGCATCAGTGTTGGAGTACTTCAACACCGCACTTGGAGTTTAGGGTATCTTCCAAGGTGTGTGCATTGGAGTATTTCAACACTGTGCATACACACTGACCAATGAGGACATCTATCATTTTATTTGCAAGTACTTTGTGTATTGGAGTATTTCAACACCGTACATCTAGTCATACGTAATCAAAATCGGCATGGATGAGGCTAAACATATTTCGCGATTAAATAGGCGAAAGCCTCATAAACGGGGTTGTGACTGGAATTCACAAGTGACAATCGTTGTCCATCCGTTTACTTAGTTGCTTTGATTGAACTTAACGCTACCGTTTTTGTCAACTACTAATCGGGTTCCTAATTTCCTATTCATGATTTGCTTGCCATCTTTGAATACGAATATTACATCGAAACACTAAAGCTGATTGTTTGTTGTTTCAGATGGATAACCCTCCGACAAACAATGAGGTTTTCCAGCTCAAGTCTCTCATTGAGAAAGAGAAACTTATTGACACCAATTTCCTCGACTGGCATCGTAATCTGAAAATTGTCCTCAAATGGCCAACAAGCTCCACATGTTGGAACAAGAAGTCCCAAAGCACCTACGAATAACACCGCAGCTGCTCGCGCTGCACATGAGACGCTGAAGAAAGATGCCAATTCAGTGACGTGTCTCATGTTCACCATGCCTACTGAGATTCAGAAAAGCATGGTAGACAGGAAAGCCTTTCATATGATCGGGGAACTTAAGGGCATGTTTGGAACCCAGGCCCGACAGGAACGCTATGAGACCGTAGTCAGGTTAATCACCTGTCGAATGGATGAAGGCACTCCTGTTAATGTCCTTAAGATAAAGGGATACATCGATCGGCTTGCAAAGCTCGACTGCGTCATTCCTTAGGAAATGGCGGCGGACTTGATCCTACACCCACTTTCTAGTTTTTTTTGGGTAAAGGGTTACCCCGGTGATTCTATATATATACCGCAAAAAGGAACAAGTAACAAGGAGAGCCCTTGCTAGTTCATGCTCGGGACATGCCCCATAGCAAGTAAACACAAAAAACATAAGACAAAACAAGAAATAAATAACCACCTAACAAACATTAGGAAGACAAACAAACAAGGAACTACGTTACGCCGTCTGCATCACTACTGCTGCATCCAATCTCCCAGTCATCAAGAATGCAAGAAGCTCTAGAAGTCTTCCTCACCTTGAGCCCCATCAACCTACTACGCACAGTGTCTCGAATGATAGTAGCAAGGGAATCCGGAGGTCTGGCATGATTTTGAAAAATATGATTATTCCTCTCTTGCCAAATGTAATACGTAGAAGCATGAACCACAAGCTTAGCCACAATGGTCTCCAAAGAGGAAGCAGGCTTTGCATCAAAGAAACCAGCAATATCAGCCCACACCGGCGCAATGCGCTGGAGACAAGTCCACTCCCGAACACAACACCAAACCTGCGAAGAATAGGTACATTCAAAAAACAAATGTGCGTGAGAATCCCAGGATCTATAGCAAAGCAAGCAGCACATCATGTTCATATTTCCTCTTCTACTAGCATCCCAAGCCATAATTCTATCTTGAGTAAGGAGCCGCTCACGCAAGATAAGCCAAACCAGGAAAGCATGGCGAGGGATACACTGGGCATACCAGATAAAGTTAACCCACGAAACCAAGGGACCGTGAGTTCTAATTGTGTCCCAAACCAACCGCGAGGAAAAATCAGCCCAGATGTTACCACTTTTCCATTTAAGTTGATCCACCATATCCACCATGAGGACCGTATCAACAATTTCATTAAGGACAGGGAACCGGTCAACCCAATCAGGAGGCCACAGATCACCTTCCTAGTTGAAAACATCAGCCACATAAGAGTTAGAAGAAAAACCTACATTGTAAATAGTACAGTGAGTAAAATAACGACACAATGGCCCAGATTCAGACCATTTATCGTGCCATATGTATGTGCTCCGCCCATCGCCAATGACAGACCAAATGAAAGGCCGAATCAGAGGACATATGGAGCAGATCTTCCTCCAGCTCCAGCTACAGTCCTTAGGGCAAGGGTGATCCCAGAAAGATCTGTTTTTGATACGATAAGTGCGAACCCAGGCAACCCAGAGCGAGTTTCTTTTGATCAAGATACTCCAGATATGAGAAGCCATGAGGGCCTTGTTTACATCCGTAACGGGACGAATGCCAAGACCCCCCTCAGTTTTGGGAACACACACGTCCCGCCACGCAACTTTAGCCAACCCCCTTCTCGAATCACCATGGTGCCAAAGAAAGTCTCTCATCTTCTTCTCAATCTTCGAGATAATGCTGGCAGGAAGAATGAAAACCGAAGCCCAATATATATGTAAAGAGGAGAGAACCGAGTTAATGAGTTATAGTCTGCCAATATAAGAGAGAAACTTATTCCTCCAACTCGAAATACAGTTATCAAGGCCATCAAGAAGAGAAGTACAATCACGGGCACGAAGCCTAGTAGATATCAAAGGAAAACCCAAGTAATGAACCGGAAGGGTGCCCTCCACCATATTCATAACGTACGGAATATTATCTTTAGTAAGATTAGAGACATTGCAAAAATACATCGTGCTTTTCTGCGGGATCGGGACCAGCCCCGACATCCTGGCAAATTTGCTCAACGACTGAAAGATACAAGTAGCAGAAGCCACGTCCCCTTTGGCAAACACCCACTTTCCAGTTCATTAACTCCTTTTAGGATTAACTTTAATATGAACAGTCTGGTTAAGACAGTGACCGAGCTTCACCGTATGTTAAAAACTGCTGAGATTAATTTTCACACCAACAAAGCCAAAGCCCCTGATGTGCTCGCAGTCCGATCTGCTGGTGTCAAGAAACCCGAGGTAAACAAGAGGAAACCCGGGGAGAGCAAGAAAGCAAGACTGCTGCCAGAGGCTCTAGTAGCTCCGGCAAAGGCAAGTCAAGAGCATCGAAAGCACCGTCGCCTGACCAGCGCCAATGCTATGAATGCAATAAGATGGGGCATTAGAGACGTAACTGCCCAGATTATCTTCCCAAGGTGAAAGGGAAGAAGGCCGATGTTGGCACTTCCGGAGGTATATATTTATAACATCATGTTATGAACCACTTCATTTGATCCTTCAAAATATATGCTTGAAATACTTTACAATTTGTAGGACCATGAAGTCGATGCAAACTTTTAATAATTTCATGTCAAACTTTTGAATGATTCTTGGTGGTATAGTTGAACAACTTATTTGTTCATTTTCCCTGGCGGGGTCCAGGATGGATACAATTTCGCTTTGGTTTGAATCTTAACATGCACTAAGTTTCTTGTTTAAACTTATTTGATATGCATGATTTATCTACACTTGAAAATGGTTTCACTTGGTTGTTAGATTAGATTCAAACTTATATAACATGATGCTATACCTGGTACTCTCGATTTAATAAACGCAAGACTAGCCTAATGCGAGTAGAAGGACGTTATCATCTCGAATCTCATTAAGGCTATGACGTCTTACATTCTCATTGTACTTGTTACGACATAAATGATGACCTATTGTGACTCATGAAACCTCAAAGTTTGAAACCACATATCTCAGGAGCTCATTAAATCGAATTGAACTTTTCATGAAATCGCTTTCTCGATTTTGTCGACTCAAACAGTAGGACCTTTGCTTAGTTCAAACGCTTGTTTGTTAAAGTTCATATTACCAGCTATGCAGATACAACATAATCACTTGAATAATTTTAATATGATTGCACTAAGTCTTGTGCATATGACCATCATGGTCACAAATAGATATATATGTGCTTCACCTTGAAAGTCGAAGACTACAACTGGCTTGTACTCATATGTGTTAAGTCCTATTGAGCACTTGTTGCTCATATCCTTAGGATTGGGTTTCAAGATTAGAAACCGATAAACACATGACTAATGACTTGCCAATAATCGCCGTTCACACCTCATACCCACAAAACACCTCTTCACTGATCACTTGCATACTCAAAGTTAGTTCCAAGATGAAATCTTACGATAGACTAATCTTAGTAATACACGTCCATCATCAAATCATTATATATCTGATTCGCTTCAAAAGCAGATTAGTTTCTATTGGACTGTGTAAATCAACTCTTGAGGATATTCAAGACTTATTAGACAAACATCCTTTCACAACAAACGGTTGTTGCTATAATGAAAGCATGCTGGCATTCTAAATGACTAACAACTCCCATCAAGACTGGATGACGAGTTTGCTATTTTAAAATCTTCCTTCATTGGTTAGTCATTAGATTGAATTATCAATCATAAATCAGACTCTACACTCTGATAAAGTAATCATCATTGCGTCAAGTACGCAACTCCTTTCAAACATAAAGATGATCGTATCAAGAATACCATCAAACTCAAGCAGTTTGATTTCATCTTACAGTCTCATGTATATAACATGACATTTGGATAGTAATCAATTAGATTCATACCGTATTTATGAAACTAAATGATTTCGTTTTGTAACGAGAAGTATTTGCTTAATGATTTATCTTGCAAATAAATATTCATATGGTTTGAAAGAAAGATGATTAAAGAAATGCATGGTCTACATAAAGCAAGTGGGAGCATCACCACTAGTCCTTATCGGGATAACGACTATACGTTTATCCAATGTTCATTGAAGTTTACTGGATTAAACTCAAATGAAACCTCAACCTATCTCCAAGTGTCAAGAACACCCATAATTGAATCCATCTCTGGAAGAGCATCCACAGATTTGATCAATTTATTGAAACGAGTCGTATCATACTAGATATGAAACGGAAGTAATCCAATACATGGATATTGCATTGATGTCACTGTAAAAGGTTACACAATGACATAAGCTGGAGAAACACATCATCACAATTTATGATGATGTAAAATGTTCATGATAAGTACGATCTAGTACTCATTGAACGATAAAGCCACCTTGAGTGATATTTAGAATCACGAATGTAACGGTACATTCAAGAAGGTTGATTGGATTCTATAAATAACCCATTAACATGCTCGCGTGATAACACCGTAATCCATGTGCATACCAAGGGCACGAGTTTTATCACACATTCTTAATTAATTCTACTGTTCAAGATAAACACTAGAAATAATAAAACACTGTTAACAGGCAATACCAAAACACAGGCTAAGAACGTAGCATAGAATTCACAGTTCTATTTGAAGTCTGATCAATGAGTTAACACTACTACGTAGTACCTGAATCCTACGCTACAGTAATGTTCTATTTAGTGTTGGGATGGCGAACTTTAATGTTTGCACAAATCATTCGAAACGTTTTAAATATCCATGAATATTTTGAAATATTCTAAACCGTCCGTAGTCGATCAGAATTGTGGGAACGACTCTGAACTAAGACTATTCTGACTCTGGACTGAAATGGTTGACTATCCAAACTCACAGACCTCATTACGGAATGACGTTGTGACGTAACTCGTATCAAATTGTCTTCATGGATTTAATCATAAGACATATGTGATTAAACGATATACTCAATAGTATCCTTCGACTTGAGATACATATGCTACCTCTCGTTTGCCTAAGACTGTTTTTTTATTATAGCTTAACGTTGTCGCGTAACTACCACTCATAACGACTATTTTTGGGAATGGTTCTGAAGCTTAGTGGGAGCTATATGTAGTGATGATGGGATTCTGTACTCTTGCACTAATCATGCAACAACTAGACATCATGGGCCCTCTCGTTAGTTCCAAGTGTTTTTTTTTTCTGGGTAAAGGGTTACCCCAGTGATTTTGTAAGGCCTTACCCAAACTTACTGTGCGTTTGCTTGGATCACTTCGAACTGTTGAAACGAGAAATATAATGATTGAACATTAAAGAGAATGAAACAAAATCCATGTCTCTTGTTTAATTGATGTCTTTTACAGAAGGGAACAACTGAATTTGAATTACCACAAGTCGAGTCATAACGTGAGTTAGAGCACCTCTAACTGTTTCTTCTAATGTTGTCGCATTCTGTCCAAGTGGGAGTTTGCTGGATATTGTATGTCCAGATCTAACAACGCCAAGAACCCGACCCGGTTAAGACCCGTAAAAGTTACACTGAGGATCACGAGAAATAAAACCCGCTTAATTGGTTAATCGGTAAATCATGGAAATCAGTATTTATTCTTGATTAATAAACATACATTTAATTACGTATTTATCTTCGCGAGAAAATACAAAATACAATGTTACTATTTATCGAGTAACGTTTACGGTGAATCAAATGAATCAAATAAATTGTTATTTGAGTTTATCGGTTCTCAGGTTTACGACTTTTATATTAATATAGTTATTTTATTAATTAGTCGGAAATTTTAGTGGTTTATTTTAGTAAAGAGGATTGATGAGGGACTTGAAGGGTAATTAGTCGGCTTATTAATAAGAGACTAAGGATTAAGGAAACCCTAATCCTCCTGCGCCATTTTCCCCGTTGTCGCTCTCTCTCTCTCAGTGATCTCTCTCTCTCGCCGCCTCTCTCTTTCATTGAGAGCCCTCGCCACCGGCGAGCCGCTGTCGTCTCCTCCACAGGATGACCACCGAATTACCACATCGCGGCCCGTCTCGGTGTTGTTGGAACCACCGCCACCGTCGCCGCCCAAGTTTCAAGCCATCCTCCACAGCTGCAGTCACGCCGCCTCTAGCTGACAGCGCCGCTGACACCTGCCGGCTCTAGCCACCGCCGCCTCCGCCGACTTCGCCGCTGCCGCTAACCCAAGCCGTCGCTGTCGTCGTCATTTCCTCCTCTCGGCGTAAGCTTGTCACCGCCACCATTCGAGTGGTCGTTGTTCGCGACGAGTCAATCGGAGGAGATTCGCGATACGCGAAGTCTTGATCCGAACACTCGGATCGTGTTTTTCCGTGAAACCCTAGAGACATCTCGTTGCCCCTCGGTGTCTTTAACGTTTTTTGGAACACCACTCAAGTATGTCTAAAACTCGCTTTTAGATTAGTCATTTAATTTCGATCATGTTATTGTAATTATTATCCCGTTCCGTTTTAACGAGCTATTGGTGTTGTGTGATTCGGTGATCATGATCCTGTTGACATGATTACGATGTTTTAAGGTTTATGCATTTAATTAGTCTAAATCGTTTTATTCTGCTACATAACAGATTACTTGTTTAATCTGTTCAAACTCTGATTTACTAAAGCTCGGTCGGTATTGCTTATCTAAAATGTAAAAGTTTTTTTTTTGTCATCACCGTCCACCCATATACCACTGTTGTAAGCCAGCAGTGTTGTCGTCGGGTCAGGGGTGGTCGACAGAGGAGGAGGGTGGTGGTGGTTGGTCGCCGGCGCCGAGAGGGGAGGGGGTGATGGTGGTCAGCTTGTTGAAGGAGAGGGGAGGGGAGGGAGGGCTTTTGAAAGTGAGTTAATGTGTGAGAGTGGGTTTGAGGGTATGACCTTATGTACTAAACACATGTTAATATCTTTAGCTAGATTTTCTTTTTGACAACTCATATTTAACTTAGGTTAGTTAAGAGGTTAACCTAGGTTAGGGGGTATGGTTTAGGTAATTAGGTGGTATTAGTTTCTATAAAAACTAACAACTTTTCATAAATATTTTATGAAGTCTATAAGTATGAATGTACTGATTTCATAAAATAATTATTACAAAGGCGATGGACATCATTAATTGTCCAAAAATTAGGAGAAACGGGGGTAGGGCCGGTTCGGTTCTCCTATTTTTACGCGGTTTGGCTCGTTAACTCGTTAAACTGAGTTGGGAATATTATGTTTCAACTTTAGGATGTCGGGTGACTCCTCGGGCTATGTTTTTGAGCTCGTTTTATTCTTTTCGCGTTATTGGGCCTTGTTGGATCCAATTCAGTATACAGGCAAATCGTACCGAATCGTTCTAGCGTTTCGATCGTGACGGGGTTCTAAATTAATTACGAGTCTTAAATATTGATAAACAATATTGTTTTGGTCGTAATTCAATTATTTAGAAGTTATGGTTTTATTTATTTTATTTGCTCGCGTACATGCGTACAGAAAATAAATAACTTGATTTATCCGTTTTAAGCTTGAATATTTTACGTTGTTAAAATTATCTAAAGTTTTAAATAAAATGTTCGCTTAAGGTTTTTCTCGGGTGTCGATGTGATATTTCACGAAACTGTTTCGAGAAAATATAAAAAGTTATTTTATATTTAATTTTCTTGTTATTAAAGTTCCATATGTCTTGTTGTTGAATTTCTTTTTGTTACAGGTATGTTTTTCCAATACAAACGTGGGAATTTGTCAAGGATGGACATTTACGTGCATAGTGTTTAGTTGTTTACTAATATTACTATTAGATCAAGTCATGCACATGTATATACGTATATATATAGTCAAAGTATAGGTTTGAACTGGTATTTTCTAGACTGGTTGTCATAGTTTTTGTTGATAACTAATTCCTTGCATCTTACTTTCATCTTATAGTGAAAACGGAATCTCCTACAAACTATGGCAATAAGCTTGGAACTGGTACTAAACCTCCTCATCTTGAAGACATTTATGGTTTTTGAAACTGAAAAGATAGAATGGTATCCTTCTTATCATACACTGGTTACAACCTAATTCATTCAGTTGAGTTTGGGCCACTTATTTTAACAAAAGAAACACTTGAAGGAAAGGTGGTCAACACTGATGTAAAGCCTTGGAATGAGGAAGATAGGAAGTTAGTTACTAGAGATCACAAATCATTTGGCTCAATCACAATGGCAATACCTTCAAAGATCTATCATAGTATGGTTTTGATGAATACAAAATAGCTCAGTCACTATAGAATGCACTTTCTGAGAGCTTAGAAGGGAATGATATTTAAAAGAAGGTAAAAGGGAGATCCTTTAAAGAAATTTGATGTCTTTAACTATGTCCTTGGTGAATCTCTTGACAATCAGGTCACTAGATTCAACTTACTGTTAAGCAAAATGAGAAAAATGAGAATAGTTTTTTCTGAGAAGCAAAAGGTGAAAAAGTTGTTTGATGCATATGATGATCAAGCATACTGGCAGCCTGGATGACATGAACCTGATTAAGTTTGTTGCCTCTCTTCAATCTTATGATTTGGATATAAAGAGAGAGAGAGAGATAAACCATGGAATGACTGTAGATAATACTGGTGCGGGGTTGTATTCAACCAATAGTGGTGCTGCTTTATATTCTTATGTATCGGGACCAATCTCAAGTACTAATGCTGGAAAGGGAATATATGGTGGAGTTGGTTTACTTGCATCAGGTGTACAAAATGTGGCTCCTGATTATAGTGATTGTGTGCTGGAGGGTTCGGGTCAAGCAATTATTCAACTAAGTAAGTCATGCAAGAAAAACTTGTGAATACCCAATCTGCTCAAGCTAGTGTTGCTAAGAAAACTGAATCAGGTGGATATCAAGTGAGTCATGAACATCTTGCTTTGTTCACATCATTTGTATCAAATTATGAAGCTTTGATGGCCGGAAAGTTGACTCCCGCAACATCTCAGTATGATGATCACTCAAATCAATCCTGATGATCTTGAAGAGATGGATCTAAATTTGCAAATGGCATATGGTTTTCTTCGTGCAAAACGATTTATGGAAAGAACGGGAAATAAACATTTTATAAATTCTTCATTGGGGTTTGATAAGTGTAACCTTAGATGTTACAATTGCCAAGAGTTGGGTCTTTTTACTCGTGATTGTTCTTAAAAGAAAAATGGGCTATTAAGCATTGATGGTCCACAACTAAAGCTTGTTGAGATGATCCTTGAGAATCACACGAGGAAAACAAAAAGAATGGAAAGACTCCTAAAGCTCTTATCAATGAAACTGACTTTGATTGGAGTGTGGAAATGGGAGATTCTGAATATGAAGAGGCATAATGGCTAAGTTGGAAAGAAGCCTATCTGAAAGTGATAATGAAAGGAAGTGAAAAGGAAAAGATGTGAAGGTTTGATCAGATGGTTGTAAAAGTGTGAAGGAAAGAAGGATGGTGCTGAAAAATCTTGTGAAGATGGTAGAGACTACTACCACTTCTCTGCAGCGTATTCTGAAGCTGTAAATTCTGGTATGTGCTGCTAAATTTTAAAGATGCAAGGAGGCAAATGAGTCGCTCATCAATAAAATGATAATCAAAATAGGTTATTAGAATCTTTCAAAAATAATGAAGCTGAATTTAAAACAAAACTTTATTTAACTCTATTTAAAAACTCAAACCTAAAAACGTATATTTAAAAACTCAAACCTAAAACGTTTTGTTGCAAAAAAAAGATTCTCTTATTGATGAGTTAAACATGAAGCTAGAAAATACCAAACATGAGTTGGTAACTGTTGAAGCAAAAATGGGGAAATGGAACATGACATCTATCAAGCTGAATAATTACTTGAATGATCAAAGATATGAGAAGTGTCGTAGTGGAATTGGTGCTTTGCCAAAGCGAGGCTACTTCAGTATCCCAGCACCAGGAAACTTTGCCATAATGCCATAATCCCATCCTAAAAATGATTTAGCTTCTATTTCCTATACTAGTTCTGATGTTAATTCTGACACAGATTTGAGTGGTGAAGGTTATGAAGAAGGTAAGGCGGGAATTGGGTTTAATAGTCCCTCAAGTAGCATAAATTTACCTGTAGCATGTCAGGTTAGGACCTTTAATTTGTCTAAAAATACACTTCCATTTGAACCCATTAAGTTTGTGAGGGGTGGTGTAGTATACTCTCTAAACCCAACCCCTATTTTTGTGAACTCTGTGATTTCTTGTGGTCTGAACTTATGTGCTTCTATGAACAATGTGATGCATGCTAGTAACTTGAATAGGTCTGAGAAAATCTTTTCATCGTCGAATAACTCTAATGAAGTGATTATCGAGGATGTGGGTGTAACTGTCCAGGCCCGTCGCAACCAAGATATTTTCCGTTTTGGTAGCTGCATGCCCTTAGGCATCCGCCCCTCATGGATTTAAAACACTTCTTGGTGGGAGAGGTATCCACACCCTTATAAAGGAGTGTTTAGTTCACCTCCCCACCAATGTGGGATGTTACAGTGGGCATTCCAGAGGAACTTCCTTAGAAAAAAAAAGAAAAATGTCACATTTCTGGACAATGACATCATAACTACTGAGCTAGATCGAAGACCGATTTTTCATCACATACCTTCTTTAGAAAACGAGAAAAGGATTTATGAAAAAAAAAGGAAAAGGCTTTAATGATAAATTAACCAACCACATCACCAATTCATGAGGGTACTAGCTCAGAAGCTCTGGTCCATGTAGTGACACATCTAGTGCTGGTAAGCCTAAACATGGTATTAAATGCTATGTATGTGGTTGCGTTGGAGATTTTTCTAATAATTTTGAAAGACGTGTTAACAAGAAACGAAAAGAGAAACTTGTTTCTATGTCAAAATGTGCTCAATCTGAAGTTTATGTTCCAACCCAGGTAAAATTCTGTTGCTCTAAGTTTTAATCTTTGAAACATGGGTTAAATCAAACTTTGAACAAAACCACTCGTTTTGTAATGAAATTTGTACCTACCGAACCTTCAATCGATCTTGAGTCGTTCTCTGAGAAAATAAAAAATTTTATGGTCAAACGACCAAAAAGGAGGACATACTTCCGAGAAAACATAGTTTGGAAAGTTAAACAATTAAGTGTGGTTAAGAGTCATGTGACTTAGTTCATGACACCCTAAGTTATTGAGTTTGAAAATGTTTGTTCAAAAGATATGCCAAAAGTTTGTTTTGTGAGAGTCCAACTGATTTTTCATTTTTTTTCTTTTTGAAATTTCTATTTTTGTATAAAAGTATACTTCTTTTTCTTTTTTGTTTTAACTAAAAAGTAAATTAAAAATAAAATAAAAAATTATTCAATAAAGTCCTTTATCTCTTATGGTTTATAGAAACCTTGTGTACAAAAACAAAATTCCCTGGGAGATAGTAGGACATTAAAAATACATTCTAAAGAAAAATAAATTAGAGAAAGTAAGACTTAGCCTTGTGTGAAATGATAGAGAAATTTATATGTTTTCATTTTCTTGCGGATACTGAGTATATAAGGTCAGAGATCTTACTTGATAATGTACATGTAGGCTCAACATGTAATAAAGTATATCATGTATGTGATGCACATAAATAAAGTATATCATGTATGTGATGCACATAAAATAAATTGTTGAATTAATGATCTACCATTGTCTGTGACATTGCACGTTCTTGTAAATATTATCCTATTACTTTATTACATTTCATTTTGCTTCAAATTTGTGCACACACTAGCGTTTCGTGGCCAACAAAGTATAATATTAACCAATATAAGAAAAACTTGTTGCTTCCTTTGCTTTATTTTGAAAATTTTTAACTTTTTTTATTTTCTTTATTTTTTCTTAAAAACTTGGACTCTTTATGCGTATATAGGAATATCAACCTGAGAGTTAGCTATTTGAGATTGTGCTTTATTCTTTTGGTGTTTCGTTCTAACTTTAGATTCTCTCTGTTGTACTTTGTATTTCCCTGAGAATTGGAGTTCGAACAATCTCCACTTTTTTATTTTTTCCTTGTTTTTGCTAATCAGGAGGTCTTATCTGCGTATACACAGCTCGACCTTAAGACAGATGTTTTAGTACTTCAACTTCTTTTTGCAAAGGAGCACATCTTTAGTTTTAAAACTACATCAAAAACTTCCTGAGTCACTGACTTAGTGATAAAAATATCTATATTGGTTGAAAAAACTGTACTTTGTTGACCCCTCTGTGATTTGGTTCAAATATAAGATGTGCTATAGATACTTGCCGGGTGTGTCTAGATAGTGGGTTGAGAACAGTCATAGATTTTGTAAGTGTAACTCTCATTACTGTCATAACCCCAATTTACCACTAACGGAGTTTTACTATGTGGGGTGTGATCCAGACCAGGATCCATGTCATTAGTTACATTGCCAGCTACTAAGTATTAAATAAAAATTAGAGTAATGCATTTTAAGGAAACATTCACATGTCACAGTTGCAAATCATAACGGAAGCATTATTAAAGTTGCATCAAAACACGACTCCCAATGGTAATGTAAGTAATAAAAACCATTATTAAGTTTTGAAATAAAAATACAAAGTAGAACTCCCAAAAGAAGGGAAGTAATGTTTTTAGTTGACCAATGTAGTGCCCACTTACACTTCCAAGAACAATCCTCTCTTAGCGACCTGTAAAAGATAGGTAAGACCAAGTGTCAGCTAATGCTGGTGAGTTCACATAAGTAGCATAATCTACCATTATACCAGGCATATATATATATATATATATATATATATATATATATATATTAGGTTCAAATGAGAACTTTTTGTTTAGAGAACTTTTGAGAACTAAATCTCAACCACAAATTTCAGGGGGGGACCACTACAATTCACGGGAGGGGGGATACATGTAAATAAACTTGTGGCTCAAATTAGTTCTTTTTAGTTCTCAAATCAAATTGGTTCTCAAATGATCCTCTTCCTATATATATATATATATATATATATATATATATATATAGGGTGAGGTTCATTGTAGACCCCTTAAAAAGTGTAGACCCCGTAGACCCCCTATATTGTTCTATAAAACTCACTAAAAATTATAAAACTCATTGCTGTTGTTTTGGTTTCTTTTATGCGATAAGTTTTTAAAAATCAAAAAGAAAACCTAGAAAGTTGTTGGAGACAATGAAATATAATTGTTGTTGAAAAAAGTATATTATTTCATAAAACTCACTAGAAATTATAAAACTCATTGCTGAGTTTTAAAACTCACTGTTGTGTTTAAAACTCACTACAACTTTAAAAATCGATGTTCTTTAAAATCCATTATAAATTATAAAACTCACTTTTTAGATTAAAACTCACTGTTGTTTTTAAAACTCATTCTTTTTAAAACTCACTGCAACTTAAAAAATCAACGTTCTATAAAACTCACTAAAAATTATAATTTCAAATTAAGAAAATAAAAAATAAAGAAAAAACTAAAAGACATAAGAAATAAACCCTAAATTAAAATATAAAGATAGAAATATGACAAAATAAAAAAAAATAAAAATAAAGACCAAAATTCAACAACAATGAGTTTTATAATTTTAATGAGTTTTATAGAACAATAAAGGGGTCTACGGGGTCTACACTTTTTAAGGGGTCTACAATGAACTTTTGACTATATATATATATATATATATATATATATATATATATATAGGTTTTGGGTAAAATACATCCAGCAAAAACGCTACATCCATTACGGATTCATCTGGGGCGTCACATCTTTTTGCGAAAACCTAAAAACTAATACTAAAATCTTCATAACTTTTTCATACGATCATATTTTTAAAAAAAATTTACACCAAAAACCTTAGAATTATGAGTTCTTTAATTCTGGAAAAAATTAAAAAAAAAACTTTAACGTCTCGTCGTTTTTTATTAGTGCACATGTGCACTAATAATAAAACTCATACATATAGTATGCGTTAATGTTTTTTTTAGAAAAATCGCATCAAATACGTTATAATTTTGTTAGTTTTTCGTGGTTTATTATTAGTGCACATGTGCACTAATAATAAAGCACTTTATACGTGTCATATACATTAATATTTTAAAAGAGAAATTGCACCATAAATCTTATAATTTTAACTCTGAAAATCTACTTAACGTTTTAAATTTTTTTAAATTTTATGCTACACATGTGCACTATAACTAATAGTTAGTGTGCATATGTAGAATTATCATTAGTTCTATGAATATTTTAGTTTTTTTAAATGTTTTTAACCTAAACAATATGTTTTCGCATGACAATTCTCATTTGTGTAGTACTAATGAAAATGGTGCACATGTGCACTAATAATACACATGTGCACTAATTTTTTTTTTCTTCGAAATATCAATTTCTTTTCCAAAACCAAAGACAATAGAATTTTAAGATTTTTGGTGCAAGTTTCATAAAAAAATATTAACGTATGTAAAAGTTATGAAGGTTTTAGTGTTAGTTTTTAGGTTTTCGCAAAAAAAAAAGAGTTTTCGCATGATCCTTACATATATATATATATATATATATAGGGTTAGGTTCAAATGAGAACTTTTTCTTTTGAGAACTTTTGAGAACCAATTTGGGCCACTAATTTTCAAGGGGGGAGCATTCAAATTCATGGGGGGGTTTTCCATATATATAAAGTAGTGGCTAAGATTAGTTCTTTTTAGTTCTCAAACCCAATTAGTTGTCAAATGATCCTCTCCCTATATGTATATATATATATATATATATATATATATATATATATATATATATATATATAGGGTTAAGTTCAAATGAGAACTTTTTGTTTTGAGAACTTTTGAGAACTAAATCTCAACAACTAATTTCAGGTGGGGACCACTATAATTCATGGGGGGGGGTTTTCATATATATAAACTAGTGGCTTAGAATGGTACTTTTTAGTTCTAAAACCCAATTGGTTCTCAAATGATCCTCTCCCTATAGGGTTAGGTTCAAATGAGAACTTTTTATTTTCAGAACTTTTGAGAACTAAATCTCCACCACTAATTTCAGGTGTGGACCACTATAATTCATGGGGGGGTTTCCATATATATAAACTAGTGGCTAAGATTAGTTCTTTTTAGTTCTCAAACCCAATTGGTTCACAAATGATCCTCTCCCTATATATATGTATATATATATATATATATAGGGAGAGGATCATTTGAGAACCAATTTGGATTGAGAACTAAAAAGAACTAATTTGAGCCACATGTTTATTACATGTATCCCCCCCCCCTCCCATGAATTGTAGTGGTCCCCCCTTAAAATTTGTGGTTGAGATTTAGTTCTCAAAAGTTCTCAAAATAAAAAGTTCTCATTTGAACCTAACTATATATATATATATATATATATATATATATATATATATATATAACCCTATATATATATATATATAAGAATTAAGACCCGTCCGCATTACGGAGCGGAGATCGTTTTTAGAAAGTTTAGAAATATATAGAAGTTTAAGAGTATGAAACTATTTTTTTTTTTAAAGCCGTGGGGTTGAGTTTGAATGTGTCTTCGTTTTTCCATCCTTTTTTAAACAATTTGACACCGCATGTATTTATCATTATTGTATTTATCATTATTAGATGTGATGTAAGTTTTATTAAAAACGTTTCAAGTCATGATGAAAATGAAAGATTGGATGTCAGTTTTGTTTATTTTCTAAGTTAGGCTTAGCATGTTGTTTATACAATGTAAGTCATATGATACTGCAGAAAATTAGCGACTTTTGCATGGCGAAGTAATCAATTCGAATCATAGACTAATATAGCATAGTGTAATATATAGAAAAAATGGCTTCTAATTGTTTTTTGTATGATCTTTGCAGGATGTTGTACTGTTGTTTTTAATTTAAATCTTTTTCAATTTGTTTGATTTCCGATTTAACCTTTTGGATTAATCAGAAGGATGAAGTAAAAAAATACTTGCTATATGGAAATCTCATTTATGGTTCTAAAACCAAAGAGGAAGATGACAAAAAGTAAATCAGAATGCTTTATGATGACGTGGGTCCGGTCCGGCCGAATATCGGGAGCCATCCTTCATCAGGCCGAACCAAGCACCCACTCTAAGTGTTACACGACGCACACGAGTTGGCCGCACGGCCATCTCGAGTGACAAGAACAGGCAATGATTGGAACATCATCAGCCAATCATGCGCCGCTTTACCCAAAATGGGACTGTAGGCTACGCACCTACTGCGCCCGCCCATACCGTTAGCCGCCAGGGGCATTAATGACGCATCAGACAAATGTAAGTCACTATAAATACCCCCCAACCACTTGGGGGGAGGACACTTAATCCCTCCGGACTATAACTAGCTCCGGCACTATAACGTCTCTCTTAACCGTACGGCAGAGCAGACATTCCCCATTCCCCACTCACACATTCTATATTCATGAGGGTAGACCTGGGATGGCAATGATGCATCTGTCAGTCCCAGTCTGAGCCGGAGGACAATCTCCCTCCTATGTTCTAACTCTCCCTTCGTGACAGGTATCTTAGACTACAGTACCGAAGCAACTAAGGCGCTCCAGGCCGGAGCGGCTTGACTCTCCAACTCCCCAGAAGCCCTTTACTCCACCGGACCGGGTTTCCCCTTATAACCGTCCGGCTGAGGACCACGGTTTCTACATTGGCGCCATCCGTCGTTACACGGCAAAATACCAATGTCTTCGATACCTGAAACAACCCCCCCCGGTTCCGTCGAACACTGGCGCCGAGGGCACATTACAGCAAAATCAGGTCACAATAACACCGGAGATGGTCGAAGCAAACTACGACCAGCTGCAACAGATGATGCAGAGAGTGGCCCGGGAAAGAAGGTTGAAAGGGGTCCAAAATCAACTCGACTTCACAAGTTACGAGGCAGACGACAGGGATGGCCGTGACGTTCATGAGGCCACCCCAACGCCACCTGAGTCTCCCGAAAGGCATCGTTTTCCTGGGACCACATCCCGAAGTGTATTTACAGACAGCACGGTCGTGACCAACCGAGCTGACAGGGCTCTCCTCCTGCGAAGTAGCGCCCGAGCCGCAGCGACAAACAACTCGAGCCAACCCACGTTCACGCAAGAAGGTAGCCAGCCAACGGGGACAATATTCCAAACACCGCTAATGAGTGCAGGAGTCCCAACTTCTGCCCTACCGCCCGAGTATTTCCCCCTATGGGCAATGCAGCAGTGGAAGCTGCTATACGGTGCAAGTTCGGTTGCAACCGACACACCCATTATCCCACAAGGACCAGTAGTCAGTGGCTACACACCACTCGACAATTCGGTCCCTAACACACAAGGGATAAGACAGCCGCACGGCGGCGTAAACTTCGAAGACTTCTTTGAACAACCAATGTCTGCTGCGCCTTATGTACCACCAAGCAGAAGCAAGTTTAGCCGCGCAGTAGAAAGGTTCGAGTGCCCTCCGAAGACGAAGCTACCTTCGTCAATAAAGACATATGATGGCAGTGGCGACCCGGAAGATCACATACACTCATTCAAAGCGGCGGCAGAAATCATGAGGTGGGCCGAGGCCGTTTGGTGCAAAATGTTCGTGCAGACCTTAACCGGGGCCGCACGGCTCTGGTTCAATGCGTTGCCGGACGGCAGTATCCGGGGGTTCGAAGAGTTGCGCGTTAAGTTCCTAACGCACTTCGGCCAACAGCGCCGGTGCGTTAAGGACCCCATCGAACTGCATAACATCCGTCAGGGCGATTCCGAGTCACTCAGAGCATTCATCGAGAGGTTCAAGTCGGAGTCCATGTTAATTGGCAATGTGGACGAACGGCAAAAGATTTCAGGGTTTATACACGGCATACGAACAAGACAACTTATAAAGGAGCTAAGTGCCAGGGTACCCAATACCATGCAAGAAGCCCTCGACCGAGCGGAAGCCTTCTTACGAGGCGAAGAAGCTGCCCAGCTGCGTGACAATCGGGGCCCAATCAGCTCAAGACTGGGCCCAAGACAAGGTCAAGGGAGGAATGAGAAACGTCCATGGCAGCGCGGTGGTGAAAGAAACGAGGCACACGAAAGAAAAACAGGGTTCGCGCCCTACGAACGCCCGTCGGGCATGTCGCACCGACTAGGCGACAAAGGGCCGAACCACGGGAGTTTACTTAAAACCCCAAAGGAGATCTTGAAGACAGAGGAAGCCAGGTTCAGCTTCAAGCCGCCGAGGCCGATGGGCGACAAAGCCATCAACAGAAACATGGATAAGTATTGTGAATTCCATGGTGATAAGGGTCATGACACCAACGAATGTCACCAGCTAAGGAAAGAAATTGACAAGGCCGTAAAGACAGGCGAGCTGGCACATTTAGTAAGGGAAGTAAAGGAGGAGAAGAAACCAAAAAAGGAAAGAGAAGAAAAAGTGATCCTGATGGTACATTCCAGGCAGTCGAAGCGACCGAAGGTCAATCACGAGTGATGGGCCAGCAGACCGATACACTTCCCACCGCTCGGCGATTCTCAGCCAACACTCGAGCCAATGGTCATCACGGCGCGGGTGGAAGATTACAGAGTGCATCGAATGTATGTAGACGGAGGTAGCGCCTCCGACATCATGTACGAGCACTGCTTCATGAAATTGCCAGCAGAGATCCGTGCGGCCATCCAACCTTGCAAAACACACTTGGTCGGATTCAGCGGGGAAAGGGTACTGCCACGGGGACAAATACAGTTGGAAGTAACCATGGGCGACGAAAGGATGGCACGAACCGAACGGCTCACGTTCATCGTGGTTGCTGGATCGTCATCCTACAACATCATCTTAGGCCGCCCGGCCATAGTAGCCTTCGGCGCCATAGTTTCAACAGCGCATGGGATGATTCGTTTCCCCACCAGGATGGGAGTGGCCACGTTGCTGTCCGACAAAGGGCCACACACCCTAGTCGCGGCAGTCGAAGAAATCAGCGACAAGTGCGTCATCAACGATGCCTACCCGGACCAAACGGTGACAATTAGCCCGAAGCTAAGCACCGAAGGGAGGAAGCGGCTGCACTACCTACTGAGAAACAGCACAGACGTGTTCGCATGGTCGTCGTCCGATATGACGGGTGTACCCAGGCAAATCACCGAACACCACCTAAATGAAAGTCCGGCGCACAAACCGGTAGTTCAAAGAAAGCGGACGATGGGCCGAGACCGCTGCCGAGCGGTGAGTGATGAAGTAAACAAGTTGGTAAAAGCAGGCATCATGCGGGAAGTGCGGTACCCACCATGGTTGGCAAACCCCGTGCTAGTGAAAAAGTCGGACGGCACCTGGCGGATGTGCGTAGACTTCACGGCCATCAACGATGCTTGCCCCAAAGATTGTTACCCGTTGCCACCGATAGACGCAAAGGTGGATGCGCTGTCCGGCTACACTTTTAAATGTTTCTTAGACGCGTACAAGGGCTATCATCAGATACAGATGGCGAAAACAGACGTAGAAAAAACAGCGTTCCACGCTGATAAGGGCACGTTCTGTTACACCAAGATGCCGTTCGGCCTAAAGAACGCTGGGGCGACTTACCAAAGGCTAATCGACAAGGTGTTCAAAGAACAGATCGGTCGGAACATGGAGGCCTACGTAGACGACCTAGTCATAAAAAGCCAAACAGAAGACACACTACTGAAGGACATTCAGGAAACCTTTGCGAACCTCCGCGCGGCCAACATGAAGCTAAACCCCGCCAAATGCTCGTTCGGCATGAAACAGGGAAAATTCCTAGGTCATGTGGTGACAGACCAAAATATCATGGCCAATCCGGCAAAGGTCAAGGCAATACAAGAAATGAGGTCCCCTCAATCGCTAAAAGAGCTCCAGTGCCTAAACGGCAGGCTGGCCGCCCTGCACCGTTTCGTCTCCAAGCTAGCAGAAAAATCCGCTCCGTTTTTTGAAGCGTTGAAAAGATGCACCGATAAGAAAGACTTCCTATGGACCGAGGAGGCCGAAGCAGCCTTTCAGGCACTTAAGAGAACCCTGGCCGAACTGCCATCGCTTACTGCACCGGAACCAGGGGAAGAGGTTGTCTTATACTTAGCTGTGGGGGAGAAAGTATTAAGCTCGGTCCTGTGCGCCGAGCGGCGTGACAAGAAGATACCAATGTACTTCGTCAGCCGAACAATGGCCGACCCAGAGACAAGATACTCGAAGTTGGAAAAACTCCTGCTCGCCCTGGTCCACACAACCAGGCGGCTTCGGCGATACTTCCAAGCATACAGAGTGACTGTGCTAACCAATTATCCGCTGAGAGAGATAGTACAGCGCCCCGAAACATCCGGTCGCTTTGCAAAATGGGCGATTGAACTTGGCGAGCTGGACTTGAAGTTTCGACCAAGAACAGCCATAAAAGGCCAAGTCCTCGCGGACTTCATAACAGAGTTAGACAGTAAAGAAGCCGAACAGGAAGCCCCTTCGGCACCAATGCTACCTCCCACTGTCACGAGCCCAGATGCCTGGACACTGTACACGGATGGAGCATCTAGCAAAGATGGCTCTGGTGCGGGCCTTGTGCTCATCGACCCGCACGGTGTAGAAGTAACCTATGCCATTAGGCTCGAATTCCCAAGCACAAACAACGAATCAGAGTACGAAGCCCTGTTGGCAGGACTGAGATTAGCAAAGAAAATGGGAGTAAGAAAGCTGTCCGTCAGGGTGGATTCCTTATTGGTCGCGAACCAAGTAAAAGGAGAATTCGAAATAAGAGAGGCCGCACTGCAAAAGTATGTTGACTGCATAAAAATCATCGCGTCCTCGTTTTCGGAATTTGAAATCATTCAGGTACCGCGCGGCCAGAACAAGAAAGCGGACGCACTCAGCAAGTTAGCCTCACTGGCATTTGCCCATTTAACAAAGCAAATACCGGTGGAGGTAATCACCGCACCTATGGGAGAGCCGATGGAGGTTAACGATGTGAGCACCCAAACGGATTGCTGGATGACGCCATTCGTTAAATATTTGACGGACGGCACCACACCGACGTCCAATCAGGAGGCAAATAAGCTCCGCTTACAAGCCGTAAATTACACGCTGAAGGATGGTCGTCTGTACCGCACGGCTTATTTACAGCCGTGGCTATGATGCCTAACAGAAGACGAGGGGCTATACGTAATCCAGGAGTTCCATCGTGGCATCTGCGGTACTCATTCGGGGCCCCGCTCGGTCGTCACAAGAATGTTGAACACTGGCTTCTATTGGCCAACCATGTACTCGGACGCAGAGAAAGAAATTAGAAAGTGCAGGGGATGCCAGGTGCACGCCAGTGTCCAGCGCGCCCCTAAGCGCGAGATGATACCGGTGACGTCGCCATGGTCGTTCCATAAGTGGGCAATCGACATCGTAGGCCCATTCCCAGAGGCGCCAGGAAAGATCAAGTTCCTGGTGGTCGCAGTGGATTACTTTACTAAGTGGGTGGAAGCGCGGCCACTAGCAACCATCACGGGCAAACAGATGATAAATTTTGTTTGGGAAAACATATGCTGCCGCTTCGGCCTCCCAGGCAAGATTGTTTCGGATAACGGAAAGCAGTTTGCGGAAAATCCCTTCCGGGCATGGTGCAAGGAGTTGCAAATAGTACAGATCTTCACTTCGGTCGCCCATCCTCAGTCAAACGGCCAGGTAGAAAGAACGAACCGAAGTATAGTGACGGGAATAAAGGCACGGTTGGGGACCGAAGGAAAGAACTGGGTGAGAGAACTGCCAAGCGTCGTGTGGGCGATGAGAACAACCGAACGGACGAGTCACGGACACACCCCCTTTAGCCTAACCTACGGCACGGAGGCGGTCATACCGGCAGAGATAGGAATGCCTTCGCGACGGGTCCTTGAAATGAACGAAGCAACAAACGATACCGAGCTGCTGGTAAATCTGTCATTAACTGAAGAACGTCGAAACATGGCAGCCATCAATGAGGCAAGGTACAAGAAGCAAATCGAGGGATACTACAACGCCAAAGTAAAGACAGTTACCTTTAGACCGGGCGACTTCGTCTTTCGAAACAATGAAGCCTCGAGACAAGAAAAGCAGGGCAAACTCGGTCCTAACTGGGAAGGACCGTACCAGATACGGGAAGCTCATCAGAAGGGGTCCTACAAACTTGTAACCCTCGACGGAAAAGCCGTGGCCAGACACTGGAACGACATGCAGCTCAAGAAATGTTATATCTAATGTATTATGGCCGTACGACACTTTTTGTAATCAGAATTTTAATGTTTATTAAGTACGCCGAACGGCGTTTGTCACGACATGAGTTCACGTAAAAGGGCAACATACCCTATAAAATAAACACAACCGACAGCTTAACTTGCCGTATGCAATGGCCCCTTGCGGCCGCGCGGTAATAAGAATCGAAAATTACTCGACAGGCCAACCGAAGGCTGGGACACAAAGGGGGATGGGCCGGACTAGCTGGACCATACCCGACAGTGGGTGACCCGAATAGGCTTAACAAGTCAACGGGCTCTAACAACCCGGTGACTTACAAAACAGCAAAACGGGACCACAATTACCATGGTTAAAAGCGCTAACACCTCCAGACGGAGTAAAACAAAGTGGGTGTACAACCACGAACGGCCAACAAGCCAGCACAAATGTAAATAGAATAACGAAGGCCGAACGGCCAATACGATTAACACAAGTACATATCATAAAGGCCACACGGCTCAAACAAACGACAAACAGCTAAATATAACATATGCTAAATAAAAGCCGAACGGCTGAATACAATATATTGCATTTTAACTTTGCAGGATTTCATTCACACGATAAGGATTTACAAAACAAGGCCGAAGCCAAAGGAAATTACAAGAACTATACAAGGAGAAATAGATAACTACAAAAGCCGCACGGTGGCAGACGTCAAGCTTGGGCCGAAGGGTCAGGGGTAGGCTCTTCCACCACCTTCTCTGGCGCGGCCTTGGGCTCCAAAGCCTGGATAACTTCGAGAGGTTCAGAGGCAAGGCCGGCAAGCTCCTCCAGGTAGGGATACTTGTGCTGCTCAAAAACGGTAACCGCCTCCCTCAAGTCTGTATCGGCATTAGGCCTCACGGCAGGGATGTCAACAAGGGCATACCCCGAGCTGGCAAAATCATGGCCGGTCCGGATGCCTTGGATGGTACCCACATCCATCACGGCTTGCTGCACGGCCCCCAGCTTACTTTCAAATTCATGGCTCTTCAACAGCCTTAGGATAACGTGCTGAAAGCCCTCCGCCACCAGCCACTTCCTATATGCCCACGCAGAGTCAGCAACTGCGTGAGCCCTGGCCAGCTCGGCATCCACCCCAGCTTTATCCCTCTTCAGGGCCTCCAGCTCGGCCTCCACGGCAACCTTCTCCCTCCTCGCCGTCTCCAATTCGACAACTCGAGCCGAGACCTCTTCCCTCCGACGCTCCCCCTCCTCCGCCAAGGCTTTCTCCAACCCAGCCGCACGGCTGTTAGCAACAACAAGCTCGTTGTCAACAGCAGCCTTCTCTCCCGTCACCTGCTCCACCCTTTTCCTCAATTTCCTTACCTCCTCAGTGATTAAGGCAGCCGACTGAGACTTACTCTCAGCCAACTCTGCCTCTCGCGCCGTCAGGTCTTTCTTCAAATTGCGGATAGTGTTCCGATGCTCGGCGTGGCGATGGATAAGGTCCTGAGTTTGGACGAAGGACTGCGCCAGGCACTGCGCGGTCCTCTTCATGGCAACAATATCGGTATCTTCCTCCGCCGCCGAAACCGCCCCGGACGGAACGGCATGCTGCACAAAGTCCCAAGCCCTCTTATGGGTGGACAACACATCCCCGACCCGCAGTTTCCAGGCAGGCACATAGGGTGCGTCGAGGTCGGCCGCGGAAGACTCACTATCTTCCTCGGGCTCCGTCTTCTTATCAGAACCGGGCGGCGAAGACATGTCACCGGCTGCCATGGCCTTGGCAATGGCATCAGCACCCTTGCCCATGCCAGGCTTTAGTTTCCGCCCGACTATATCCGACACATAGTCGCCGCCAGTCTCAAGCGCATGGGCAAAGCGCCTCTCACTGGATGTGGGAGACGCATCCCCCTCCGGACGGCCGGCATCATCATCCTTCGGCCCCTCAACTTCGGAGTCAGTATTGTGGGTTATGTCCAGATCTTCCACGGACTCATCCCCAGCCTTGTAAGTAGGATCCGGAGACCCTTCAGCAGAAGACTCGTCCACCAATGCGGGAGAGGTGGATGTACCAGTTTTCTTCTTCTTTGATTTGGAAGACCTCTTAGAGGCGGCCTTCTTCCTTTTATTGGAAGCTTTCCCGGACGGCGCAGTGGCCTTACCCTTCGCCACATCAGCGCGCTGCTTCAGCGCCAGTTTGCGCCGCCGTTCGGCTTTCTGCTCCTCGATTAGCGTATGGGAAGCACCACCCAGGTCCTTCCCCGAAATCACCTTCTCCCCATCCTTGACCGTAAAGTCAGTAAACCTCCTCTCCTCCGTAGCCTTCACAACAGTATCTTGCCCCTCGGGCACCGGCTTCGTCGTATGCTCGACCTCAAGGGTGGACGGCAGCTTCAAGTAATCCAGGAGACCCATTTCTGCACAATAAAAAGAAAGTTACGCTAATTCAGAATAAAACAAGGACAACAAACAATAAGAAGGAACCATACCGGCCCCATTCATTTTAAAACAAGGGTCGGTGAGCAACCCGAGCCAGTTGCGGCTCATGCCGGCCATAACCAGCACTTCCTCGGCCTGCTTGCGAAGAGGCATTCTGTTTGCAATCAGCTTCGCACGGTCGACCGTGTCATGAGGAAGTTTGTACACATCGTACGGCACCAGATCCTCCTCCGGCTTCCTCCAGTGCATTTTCCCAATGCAAATGTCATCCTCCCAGAAAAACTTGTCTTTCCAGAATTTCAGACTGGTAGGAGGAGTAAACAGCCGCACGGCCCCCTCGTGGCGGGCGACCTCTATAAGGTACCAGTCCCCTTGGTGGTTCAGGCGAAAGAATTGCCTAAACAGATTAACAGTAGGCTTTGCCCTGCACGCCCAACAGGTAATTTCAAATTGGGTTATTCGTGCGACGGCCAAGGGGGGAAGCTGACGAATGTCAACGCGAAGAGCCTTGATAAGGTTGCGAAAGAAAACGGTAAACGGAAGGCGAAGATGAGCGAAGCTAAAGTGATGAAGATAAAGCCCAATCTTGCCGGGCGGGCAGTCACGGATAGTATGGGTTCTCTCCGGTAGGGTTGGATGCAGTTCTAGAGGAATGCCGTACCGCGCTACCTCAGTAGCAAGGGTTTTGGGGGTAAGGCAGCTAAACTGAACGTCCATATCGGACTTACTACTCTCAGCCATAACAAAGGAAAGCAAAATGCAAAGAAAAGGGGTAACGTACCGCGCGGTATGCAAGCAAGTAGTACTTTCGGCAAGAAGTTTGGCAGCAAGTTAGGAAAGGAGACGATATGACCGAAGGGAGTTACGTTCGGCTATATATAGGCTATATAGAAGGCGACGGTTGATATTCCTGACGGGACGGTTACCAGACCAGCGTCCAATCAGCGCGCACCAGCGCAAAGGGCCCGGAAGCCCGGCCCATCCAGGCCCAGTAAGAAGAAAAAGCCCGAAGCACCGCTACGTGACAGCAACACTTCGGCCTGGGGGGCTGATGACGTGGGTCCGGTCCGGCCGAATATCGGGAGCCATCCCTCATCAGGCCGAACCAAGCACCCACTCTAAGTGTTACACGACGCACACGAGTTGGCCGCACGGCCATCTCGAGTGACAGGAACAGGCAATGATTGGAACATCATCAGCCAATCATGCGCCGCTTTACCCAAAATGGGACTGTAGGCTACGCACCTACTGCGCCCGCCCATACCGTTAGCCGCCAGGGGCATTAATGACGCATCAGACAAAGGTAAGTCACTATAAATATCCCCCAACCACTTGGGGGGGAGGACACTTAATCCCTCCGGACTATAACTAGCTCCGGCACTATAACGTCTCTCTTAACCGTACGGCAGAGCAGACATTCCCCATTCCCCACTCACACATTCTATATTCACGAGGGTAGACCTGGGATGGCAATGATGCATCTGTCAGTCCCAGTCTGAGCCGGAGGACAATCTCCCTCCTATGTTCTAACTCTCCCTTCGTGACAGGTATCTTAGACTACAGTACCGAAGCAACTAAGGCGCTCCAGGCCGGAGCGGCTTGACTCTCCAACTCCCCAGAAGCCCTTTACTCCACCGGACCGGGTTTCCCCTTATAACCGTCCGGCCGAGGACCACGGTTTCTACACTTTACAACCTGATAAAATACTTTATCTGATTTGTTTTATTTCCACCATGCCGACGCCTTGTCTCAAGGACAGTACTTCTACATTGAACAGTGAATAGCTAAGAAAACCAAAAAAGAAGCAATGTGGAGGACACCATAATTAAAAAGAAAAAGTGTGTACGAATTTTCAGTGTGTACGAATCATGTATTTGTTTCAAGAACTTCAATACAAACCACAAAGACATAAATTTCAATATTAGCTCAATCCATTTAAAAAGGAAAATTAAACTACAAATATATTGAAAAATATTATCCAGTTTTCAGAGTACATGACCATGTAGGCATGAACACTATCACACATCTGGTGTTGATCTGCATGAAACAAAAAGCGCCATCTTAATCTTTTGTCCCCTTTAGTTTGGCTTGTCTCGTAAAATATACATGTACCGTAAGGCAATGAATCTTGCTAATCGGGTATAAAATGGCAATGACGCACATGTTGGCGTAATGGACTCATGTAAAATGGCAATGATTCCAAAATCAAATAGAAAATCCAAGAAAGTTTTAGATCTGGGCTATTAAAAACCAAAAACCAAACAGAAAATCGATCCAACAACTATATCTTAAGACCAAAAACGATATCATCCAGGTTATTAAGAACCCAAAAGCAAACACAAAATCGATCCTACAACAATATCGTAACGAAATCGCAAGTCTGCCAGTCGAAATCAAAAAACTTTCAGATATGAAAGATCCCAAAAGCAAAAAAAAGATCTAGCAGAACATAAACAATAATTTCGTACCTTCAAACGGAACGACGACGTCATAGCTTCAACATCACCGGAGTCCGGATATTGTTTAGAACCCAAAAGCAAAGCCGAAAAAAAAGGTCGATATACACGTCGTTGATCAACGGGAACGGAGCAACCCAAGCTGCCGTCTCCACGTCACCGGGCCATAAAGAACAAAACAAACGCTAGGAATCATACCGGATCTGAACCATATATAAACCATAGAAGGTAGAACACCGGCGGCACCATGAAGTTACCATGTCGGCAGCACCAATTAGATACCACGCCAGCAGGCAGCAATTAGATACGACGCCGGCGACCACCCCATCCACGACCACACAAATCGGTGAGGTCAGAACACGGTTGAAACAGTACCACAGACGCTAAAACAACAAAAAGTCACCAGCAAATCACATAAAAATCACAAATCACATATGAAGCTCCAAAAGCTTGAGATTTTGGAGAGAGAAAGAGGAGACGTGTGGAGAATGATGAGTTAGAGAGATAAAGATATGAAAAGTTAAAAGGGATTGAAAACTGATCCACAAACGTAAATAGGAATAAGAAAAGGGAAAAAGACGAAAATACCCAGATTGAACCAAAAAGTATGAATTGTTTAGAAAACCCAAGCTTTATTTAAATAATTATATCTTGTTGAATTCTAATCGATATAAGAAATTGAAAATACCGTTGTGATCGAAATTGAAATACGATTCCAACAAGATGTGGGTTGATACACTTTGGTGGCGTTTTGAAAAACCCGATACGAACACGGTGACGGGATGAAGATGACTAGCGGTGAGAGTTATGAACTGTGATTTGTAAAATTGATAAAATGAATTGGATGAATTATGAAATTGTAATCTCTAACAGACTAGCAAATGGATAACGACCAGATCAGAAAATCAAAATATGAAAACTTCTTTGATGCACAAAGTTGATTCCAATGTTTATGTAAATCATGAATGAAATAACATATGATCCGAATCGAATGACGAAGACGAGATTGGAATTGACTTAATCTGGTTTGTTAATGAATCTTCGTAGACAAACGAGATGATATCATATGCGACGAATGAGAAAGTTGATTTACGAATGAAGAATTTGCAATATTATTGAGATAAACACGTCCGTTCTCAAAATTTGCGATTTCCACAGAACTTAACTAAAATCAATTCTGAAAGTTGCTATGATCTGAAATTTGCGATTCCACAAAACGTCCGACCATTTTTCACTTTTAAGGTACCACGTGTCGGATTTTAATTGGTTGGGTCGTGGCGACCCTTCCTTGCAGTCGTGGCGACTCTAAATATGGGCATAATGTGGCAGTTGACTGGTACCACGTGTCGGATTTTAATTGGTTGGGTCGTGGCGACCCTTCCTTGCAGTCGTGGCGACTCTAAATATGGGCATAATGTGGCAGTTGACTTTCAAATGGGCATTTCCGTTACTTTTTGGTTCAATCTGGGCATTTTCGTCTTTTTCCCATAAGAAAAATAGAAATTGATGACATGGCTTGAATAGGGTTTTTTCAGTGTACAGCAAGGATGGACATTTGTTATATTATATAATATATATATATATATATAGGGGAAGGATCAAATAAAAACAAGATGTTATTGTGAAAACACGAAAACAAATATTAAAACCTCTATAACTTCCTCATACGTTAATATTTTTTTTAAAAATTTGCACCAAAAGTCTTAAAAATTATGTCACCTTTAATTCTGGGAAAAAAAATTAAACATATAAAATTTCATGATTTTTTTTTATTATTGCACATGTGCAATAATACGTATTAATTATATTACACATGTCCAATATTAACAAAAAAACATTAATTTTTTTTAACTTTTTCAAGAATTAAAGATAACAGAATTATAAGATCTATGGTACAATTTTTTATCAAAAATATTAACGTATGAAAAAGTTATAGAGGTTTTAATATTATTGCGCATGTGCAATAATAATTTTTTATTGCACATGTG
>JBCNJP010000024.1:25976169-25993595 GCA_039602395.1 Deinandra increscens subsp. villosa | reverse complement strand
GAGATGGAATTACGCATAAGGGTTGTAAAGCATGCAAATAGAGTTGTACAGGGCGGCGTCACCAGCCGGAATAACGACAGCATCATCGGATAGCGACCTTTTCAATGTAAGATTGTTCCATTCAAATTCATTCAAATAGATACCTGCTACAAAGAGTTTAGTAAGTGTAGCATTTACAACATATTTCCTTCTATGTAGCTTCAATGCTTGATTCATTGGGACAGATAGGCAAAGAAATTAGGTTGGAAAAAAAATACCTCAGCATGAAGATATTATGCCAATTAAAACCAAGAAAAAGATACACTCATTACGATATCATATTGCTACTAACCTTGATCATAATTCAAGTAACATCTTCATAACCCATCACATATTCCTTAGATTTTCTACATAAAACCCATGTTTAGCTTAATCTTTGACCTCAATAATTCTTAACTTCTCATTAAAACAATAGTACAAAGAATACAAAAAAAAATAGTTAATATCGATTAAACCTCTAGGTTTAATTTCATGAGGACTTAAGCAAACCCCATATTTCTTCATTGTATATATGTGGAGAAAGACAAATGACAAAAAATATAGAGTTAGGAACATGAAAGATGAGAGCAGTTAGAAAGTACAACCTCAAGGAAAGAACATTCATTTTGACCAAGTACGACCATTTGACTTTCGTTCACCAGCTATGACTTTTGTTGAACAGAGGCTTGGATCACTCAAATTCAACCAAATCAGTCCCAAATTGCTTAAATATCACTTTTAAGTAACAAATCTATCATCCACCACCATACTCCTTTACTGTCTGGCGGACGGTAGTTGTCTCCCGCTCCATAGCCGCCATCGACCACCACCAATCATCATCAAAACTCATCGATCTATTCTGGTTGTGTACATGCAAAGATAGATCGAGTGTTTAATCAAGAGACTGAGCTACAAAATAAAACGAATATTCCAGATCTTACCAATAACTCTCAGATCTGAGATGAACACGATCGGAGTGATAGTTCGCCGGAGATCGCGAGGTTGGGTCGGCGAACGCTATGACTGCCGCCGATGTGAGTGGTTCAAGAGAGCATCAGAGGATTCGTATGAAATGGAAATGCTGGATGTTGATGATTGTAAGAACAGACCAAGTTAGTCTCTTAAGAATTAAGACTAAACATATGTACAACATAATAGTTGTAAGTGGTTACATAGAAAGGATAAAAAAATATACTTGTACCCTTGGAAATACAATATGTACACAGCATTTGACAATGTCGCTTTAAGGGTTGTAAAGTGTGTTGATGGAGTTGTAAGCACAGTTGCAAAATGTAATAAGGGAAGAATAACTCACTAAATTCTTAACGGAATTGAGTGATTCTTTTTGCATAGTTTAATTCCATGTCTTAGCTTTCCAATGAATATAAATACACATGCTAGTACCCCCTTGTTGGTCACTCAATCTGTTGTTACAAATTTCGTGTGCAAAGTTGTCTTGTGTTTAGAGTCATGAACTTGTTTCATGACAAAGTGAATGTTATGAGGGTTTTCGGTAGTGCCTTATTGAATGAAAAATGTTGTGAATATGGTAAGTCAATGTTCTGGAGGTGTTGGTACTTTAAATCAAAGTTTTGGCCAAGTCGTAGGCTTTCAATGTTGTTTTTCCCCAACTGCACTAGTCTAGTTTTTTTGTCATATTCGAACAAGCATAACTCGCTCAATTCTTAACAGAATTGAGTGTTCTTTTTTCAAATTAGAATTTGAACTGTTATCATTCATTTGGCTACTATTACACTCCCCAGATCCTTTGTTTGGGCACTGATCATGCCAGTGCAAGATCAGTGTGCAAACAGTCATGTCACATGAACTTGTCTTTTTGCGCGATTGGTTAGCATGCTTTATGCTGTGTTTTGAGTTATGTGTTAAACATGAAAGATACATGGTTTGATCACATATGTATACCTGCAAAGTTTCATAACCTAAAGCTAGACGGAATTAGGATCATGAATTAATCCATGAGGCGGATAAATTAGCTATCTAACGCGTAGTAGCAAGTTTTGCATGAAAAGTATGGTGTGTGCTTGTTTGCCCATACGTGCTTCGGATCTATTTCGAGACCCCTAAGGTATGTAAACATGCATCAATACAGGTCCAAGATCCCCACCCCGTGAGAATGGCAAGACTGCACAGAGTTGATCCGTCGACTTCGTGCTGTACGGATGTAGTTGCATTAGCATAGTCCTACCTTATTTTCTTAAGTGTTACACCATGACCTTAGTAGCATTGTCACTAAGACACAACCCTATGCATGATAACTTGAACTCAACCAACATACGTAGGTTCCCCAAGCATGATCAACCAATGGGCCTCGGGCCAGTACGTCGGGTCAATGTCCAATTTGCTATGCGTTAGGTCATAGGCAAGTCAAATACACAATGGTACACACAAACACATTTGTCTAAGGGACACAAACTAATTCTTAGACCACATAAACTTTTAGGTCTACTCAAACAGAAACTTGAAGCACTTGGCTCAAGTGTGGTCTTTTATAGCAGTGCTCCCGAAGGTGAGTTTTACGAACCGTTTTGTCATATCCCGTTTGGGTGTTGACACGCACATTTCACAGGTTACTCGATTACCTGCACAACGCATGTTAAATACTAAATACACATTATCACATGTCTCTAGAATAGCATATCCACTTTTAAGACCTTACACTCGGACCGTTAATAAAGTAAATTAGCATGGTGATATTTAGTAGTACTACTGGGGTCTGACAAACCCCGCTCAGCGGGCACAGGATGCCCACCCGACTAGTGGTCGGACTGAGTTAATGTTAGCCAAAACTACCATGTTCGGATAGACACGGGGAAAGACAAAACGTGTAGGTTAACCCTACACGCACTTAGTTAGTCTCGGTTGCGAACTTTCTTTGGACATGAACTTAGGTTAGCTACCTACGATAGTATCAGTATTGTAACACACTTTACGTATGAATATATATATATATATATATAGTATATAGGGAGAGGATCATTTGAGAACCAATTGGTTGAGAGAACTTTTGAGAACCATTTTAAGCCACTAGTTGTATTTACATATACCCCCCTCCCATGAATTGTAGTGGTCCCCAACTGAAATTAGTGGTGGAGATTTAGTTCTCAAAAGTTCTCAAAATAAAAAGTTCTCATTTAAACCTAACCCTATATATATATAGGGTAAGGATCATGTGAAAACAACTTTTATTGCGAAAACACGAAAATAAATATTAAAATCTCTATAACTTTTTCATACGTTAATATTTTTAAAAAAAATTGCACCAAAATCCATAAAATTATGTTATCTTTAGTTCTGGAAAAAAAATTAAAAAAAATCAAAATTTTTTTAAAAATTATTATTGCACAGGTGCAATAAATTTTTTTATTATTTTTATTGCACATATGCAATAATATCAAAACCTTTATATGTTTAATTTTTTTTCCCAGAATTAAAGGTGACATAATTTTTAAGACTTTTGGTGCAAATTTTTTTAAAAAAAATATTAACGTATGAGGAAGTTATAGAGGTTTTAATATTTGTTTTCGTGTTTTCACAATAACGTCTTGTTTTTATTTGATCCTTCCCCTATATATATATATATATATATATATATATATATATATATATATAGGGAGAGGATCATTTGAGAACCAATTGGGTTTTAGAACTAAAAAGTACCATTCTAAGCCACTAGTTTATATATATGGAAAACCCCCCCCCCCCATGAATTATAGTGGTCCCCACCTGAAATTAGTGGTTGAGATTTAGTTCTCAAAAGTTCTCAAAACAAAAAGTTCTCATTTGAACCTAACCATATATATATATATATATATATATATATATATATATATATATAGGGTTAGCTTCAAATGAGAACTTTTTGTTTTGAGAACTTTTGAGAAGTAAATCTCAACCACTAATTTCAGGTGGGGACCACTACAATTCATGGGAGGGGGTATATGTAAATATAACTAGTGGCTTAAAATGGTTCTCAAAAGTTCTCTCAACCAATTAGTTCTCAAATGATCCTCTCCCTATATATATATATATATATATATATATATATATATATATATATATATATATATATATATATATAGGGAGAGGATCATTTGAGAACCAATTTGATTTGAGAACTAAAAAGAACTAATTTGAGCCACAAGTTTATTTACATGTATCCCCCCTCCCGTGAATTGTAGTGGTCCCCCCTGAAATTTGTGGTTGAGATTTAGTTCTCAAAAGTTCTCTAAACAAAAAGTTCTCATTTGAACCTAACCCTATAAATATTTATATATATATATATATATATATATATATATATATATATATATATATATATATATATATGCCTGGTATAATGGTAGATTATGCTACTTATGTGAACTCACCAGCATTAGCTGACACTTGGTCTTACCTATCTTTTACAGGTCGCTAAGAGAGGATTGTTCTTGGAAGTGTAAGTGGGCACTACATTGGTCAACTAAAACATTACTTCCCTTCTTTTGGGAGTTCTACTTTGTATTTTTATTTCAAAACTTAATAATGATTTTTATTACTTACATTACCATTGGGAGTCGTGTTTTGATGCAACTTTAATAATGCTTCCGTTATGATTTGCAACTCTGACATGTGAATGTTTCCTTAAAATGCATTACTCTAATTTTTATTTAATACTTAGTAGCTGGCAATGTAACTAATGACATGGATCCTGGTCTGGATCACACCCCACATAGTAAAACTCCGTTAGTGGTAAATTGGGGTTATGACAGTAATGAGAGTTACACTTACAAAATCTATGACTGTTCTCAACCCACTATCTAGACACACCCGGCAGGTATCTATAGCACATCTTATATTTGAACCAAATCACAGAGGGGTCAACAAAGTACAGTTTTTTCTACCAATATAGATATTTTTATCACAAAGTCAGTCAGGAAGTTTTTGATGTAGTTTTAAAACTAAAGATGTGTTCCTTTGCAAAAAGAAGTTGAAGTACTAAAACATCTGTCTTAAGGTCGAGCTGTGGATACGCAGATAAGACCTCCTGATTAGCAAAAACAAGGAAAAAATAAAAAAGTGGAGATTGTTCGAACTCCAATTCTCAGGGAAATACAAAGTACAACAGAGAGAATCTAAAGTTAGAACGAAACACCAAAAGAATAAAGCACAATCTCAAATAGCTAACTCTCAGGTTGATATTCCTATATACGCATAAAGAGTCCAAGTTTTTAAGAAAAAATAAAGAAAATAAAAAAAAAGTTAAAAATTTTCAAAATAAAGCAAAGGAAGCAACAAGTTTTTCTTATATTGGTTAATATTATACTTTGTTGGCCACGAAACGCTAGTGTGTGCACAAATTTGAAGCAAAATGAAATGTAATAAAGTAATAGGATAATTTATACAAGAACGTGCAATGTCACAGACAATGGTAGATCATTAATTCAACAATTTATTTATGTGCATCACATACATGATATACTTTATTTATGTGCATCACATACATAATATAGTTTATTACATGTTGAGCCTACATGTACATTATCAAGTAAGATCTCTGACCTTATATACTCAGTATCCGCAAGAAAATGAAAGCATATAAATTTCTCTATCATTTCACACAAGTCTAAGTCTTACTTATTCTAATTTATTTTTCTTTAGAATGTATTTTTAATGTCCTACTATCTCCCAGGGAATTTTGTTTTTGTACACAAGGTTTCTATAAACCATAAGAGATAAAGGACTTTATTGAATAATTTTTTATTTTATTTTTAATTTACTTTTTAGTTAAAACAAAAAGGAAAAAGAAGTATAATTTTATACAAAAATAGAAATTTCAAAAAGAAAAAAAAATGAAAAATCAGTTGGACTCTCACAAAACAAACTTTTGGCATATCTTTTTAACAAACATTTTCAAACTCAATAACTTAGGGTGTCATGAACTAAGTCACATGACCCTTAACCACACTTAATTGTTTAACTTTCCAAACCATGTTTTCTCGGAAGTATGTCCTCTTTTTTGGTCGTTTGACCATAAAATTTTTTATTTTCTCAGAGAACGACTCAAGATCGATTGAAGGTTCGGTAGGTACAAATTTCATTACAAAACGAGTGGTTTTGTTCAAAGTTTGATTTAACCCATGTTTCAAAGATTAAAACTTAGAGCAACAGAATTTTACCTGGGTTGGAACATAAACTTCAGATTGAGCACATTTTGACATAGAAACAAGTTTCTTTTTTCGTTTCTTGTTAACACGTCTTTCAAAATTATTAGCAAAATCTCCAACGCAACCACACACATAGCATTTAATACCATGTTTAGGCTTACCAGCACTAGATGTGTCACTACATGGACCAGAGCTTCTGAGCTAGTACCCTCATGAATTGGTGACCTGGTTGGTTAATTTATCATTAAAGCCTTTTCCTTTTTTTTTCATAAATCCTTTTCTCGTTTTCTAAAGAAGGTATGTGATGAAAAATCGGTCTTCGATCTAGCTCAGTAGGTATGATGCCATTATCCAGAAATGTGACATTTTTCTTTTTTTTTCTAAGGAAGTTCCTCTGGAATGCCCACTGTAACATCCCACATTGGTGGGGAGGTGAACTAAACACTCCTTTATAAGGGTGTGGATACCTCTCCCACCAAGAAGTGTTTTAAATCCATGAGGGGCGGATGCCTAAGGGCATGCAGCTACCAAAACGGAAAATATCTTGGTTGCGACGGGCCTGGACAGTTACACCCACATCCTCGATACTCACTTCATTAGAGTTATTCGACGATGAAAAGATTTTCTCAGACCTATTCAAGTTACTAGCATGCATCACATTGTTCATAGAAGCACATAAGTTCAGACCACAAGAAATCACAGAGTTCACAAAAATAGGGGTTGGGTTTGGAGAGTATACTACACCACCCCTCACAAACTTAATGGGTTCAAATGGAAGTGTATTTTTAGACAAATTAAAGGTCCTTACCTGACATGCTACAGGTAAATTTATGCTACTTGAGGGACTATTAAACCCAATTCCCGCCTTACCTTCTTCATAACCTTCACCACTCAAATCTGTGTCAGAATTAACATCAGAACTAGTATAGGAAATAGAAGCTAAAGGTCCTTTCCTGGTGCTGGGATACTGAAGTAGCCTCGCTTTGGCAAAGCACCAATTCCACTACGACACTTCTCATATCTTTGATCATTCAAGTAATTATTCAGCTTGATAGATGTCATGTTCCATTTCCCCATTTTTGCTTCAACAGTTACCAACTCATGTTTGGTATTTTCTAGCTTCATGTTTAACTCATCAATAAGAGAATCTTTTTTTGCAACAAAACGTTTTAGGTTTGAGTTTTTAAATATACGTTTTAGGTTTGAGTTTTTAAATAGAGTTAAATAAAGTTTTGTTTTAAATTCAGCTTCATTATTTTTGAAAGATTCTAATAACCTATTTTGATTATCATTTTATTGATGAGCGACTCATTTGCCTCCTTGCATCTTTAAAATTTAGCAGCACATACCAGAATTTACAGCTTCAGAATACGCTGCAGAGAAGTGGTAGTAGTCTCTACCATCTTCACAAGATTTTTCAACACCATCCTTCTTTCCTTCACACTTTTACAACCATCTGATCAAACCTTCACATCTTTTCCTTTTCACTTCCTTTCATTATCACTTTCAGATAGGCTTCTTTCCAACTTAGCCATTATGCCTCTTCATATTCAGAATCTCCCATTTCCACACTCCAATCAAAGTCAGTTTCATTGATAAGAGCTTTAGGAGTCTTTCCATTCTTTTTGTTTTCCTCATGTGATTCTCAAGGATCATCTCAACAAGCTTTAGTTGTGGACCATCAATGCTTAATAGCCCATTTTTCTTTTAAGAACAATCACGAGTAAAAAGACCCAACTCTTGGCAATTGTAACATCTAAGGTTACACTTATCAAACCCCAATGAAGAATTTATCAAATGTTTATTTCCCGTTCTTTCCATAAATCGTTTTGCACGAAGAAAACCATATGCCATTTGCAAATTTAGATCCATCTCTTCAAGATCATCAGGATTGATTTGAGTAATCATCATACTGAGATGTTGCGGGAGTCAACTTTCCGGCCATCAAAGCTTCATAATTTGATACAAATGATGTGAACAAAGCAAGATGTTCATGACTCACTTGATATCCACCTGATTCAGTTTTCTTAGCAACACTAGCTTGAGCAGATTGGGTATTCACAAGTTTTTCTTGCATGACTTACTTAGTTGAATAATTGCTTGACCCGAACCCTCCAGCACACAATCACTATAATCAGGAGCCACATTTTGTACACCTGATGCAAGTAAACCAACTCCACCATATATTCCCTTTCCAGCATTAGTACTTGAGATTGGTCCCGATACATAAGAATATAAAGCAGCACCACTAATGGTTGAATACAACCCCGCACCAGTATTATCTACAGTCATTCCATGGTTTATCTCTCTCTCTCTTTTATATCCAAATCATAAGATTGAAGAGAGGCAACAAACTTAATCAGGTTCATGTCATCCAGGCTGCCAGTATGCTTGATCATCATATGCATCAAACAACTTTTTCACCTTTTGCTTCTCAGAAAAAACTATTCTCATTTTTCTCATTTTGCTTAACAGTAAGTTGAATCTAGTGACCTGATTGTCAAGAGATTCACCAAGGACATAGTTAAAGACATCAAATTTCTTTAAAGGATCTCCCTTTTACCTTCTTTTAAATATCATTCCCTTCTAAGCTCTCAGAAAGTGCATTCTATAGTGACTGAGCTATTTTGTATTCATCAAAACCATACTATGATAGATCTTTGAAGGTATTGCCATTGTGATTGAGCCAAATGATTTGTGATCTCTAGTAACTAACTTCCTATCTTCCTCATTCCAAGGCTTTACATCAGTGTTGACCACCTTTCCTTCAGGTGTTTCTTTTGTTAAAATAAGTGGCCCAAACTCAACTGAATGAATTAGGTTGTAACCAGTGTATGATAAGAAGGATACCATTCTATCTTTTCAGTTTCAAAAACCATAAATGTCTTCAAGATGAGGAGGTTTAGTACCAGTTCCAAGCTTATTGCCATAGTTTGTAGGAGATTCCGTTTTCACTATAAGATGAAAGTAAGATGCAAGGAATTAGTTATCAACAAAAACTATGACAACCAGTCTAGAAAATACCAGGTCAAACCTATACTTTGACTATATATATACGTATATACATGTGCATGACTTGATCTAATAGTAATATTAGTAAACAACTAAACACTATGCACGTAAATGTCCATCCTTGACAAATTCCCATGTTCGTATTAGAAAAACATACCTGTAACAAAATGAAATTCAACAACAAGACATATGGAACTTTAATAACAAGAAAATTAAATATAAAATAACTTTTTATATTTTCTCGAAACAGTTTCGTGAAATATCACATCGACACCCGAGAAAAACCTTAAGCGAACATTTTATTTAAAACTTTAGATAATTTTAACAACGTAAAATATTCAAGCTTAAAACGGATAAATCAAGTTATTTATTTTTTGTACGCATGTACGCGAGCAAATAAAATAAATAAAACCATAACTTCTAAATAATTGAATTACGACCAAAACAATATTGTTTATCAATATTTAAGACTCGTAATTAATTTAGAACCCCGTCACGATCGAAACGCTAGAACGATTCGGTACGATTTGCCTGTATACTGAATTGGATCCAACAAGGCCCAATAACGCGAAAAGAATAAAACGAGCTCAAAAACATAGCCCGAGGAGTCACCCGACATCCTAAAGTTGAAACATAATATTCCCAACTCAGTTTAACGAGTTAACGAGCCAAACCGCGTAAAAATAGAAGAACCGGACCGGCCCTACCCCTGTTTCTCCTAATTTTTGGACAATTAATGATGTCCATCGCCTTTGTAATAATTATTTTATGAAATCAGTACATTCATACTTATAGACTTCATAAAATATTTATGAAAAGTTGTTAGTTTTTATAGAAACTAATACCACCTAATTACCTAAACCATACCCCCTAACCTAGGTTAACCTCTTAACTAACCTAAGTTAAATATGAGTTGTCAAAAAGAAAATCTAGCTAAAGATATTAACATGTGTTTAGTACATAAGGTCATACCCTCAAACCCACTCTCACACATTAACTCACTTTCAAAAGCCCTCCCTCCCCTCCCCTCTCCTTCAACAAGCTGACCACCATCACCCCCTCCCCTCTCGGCGCCGGCGACCAACCACCACCACCCTCCTCCTCTGTCGACCACCCCTGACCCGACGACAACACTGCTGGCTTACAACAGTGGTATATGGGTGGACGGTGATGACAAAAAAAAAACTTTTACATTTTAGATAAGCAATACCGACCGAGCTTTAGTAAATCAGAGTTTGAACAGATTAAACAAGTAATCTGTTATGTAGCAGAATAAAACGATTTAGACTAATTAAATGCATAAACCTTAAAACATCGTAATCATGTCAACAGGATCATGATCACCAAATCGCACAACACCAATAGCTCGTTAAAACGGAACGGGATAATAATTACAATAACATGATCGAAATTAAATGAATAATCTAAAAGCGAGTTTTAGACATACTTGAGTGGTGTTCCAAAAAACGTTAAAGACACCGAGGGCAACGAGATGTCTCTAGGGTTTCACGGAAAAACACGATCCGAGTGTTCGGATCAAGACTTCGCGTATCGCGAATCTCCTCCGATTGACTCGTCGCGAACAACGACCACTCGAATGGTGGCGGTGACAAGCTTACGCCGAGAGGAGGAAATGACGACGACAACGACGGCTTGGGTTAGCGGCAGCGGCGAAGTCAGCGGAGGCTAGAGCCGGAGGTGTCAGCGGCGCTGTCAGCTAGAGGCGGCGTGACTGCAGCTGTGGAGTATGGCTTGAAACTTGGGCGGCGACGGTGGCGGTGGTTCCAACAACACCGAGACGGGCCGCGATGTGGTAATTCGGTGGTCATCCTGTGGAGGAGACGACAGCGGCTCGCCGGTGGCGAGGGCTCTCAATGAAAGAGAGCGGCGGCGAGAGAGAGAGATCACTGAGAGAGAGAGAGCGACAACGGGGAAAATGGCGCAGGAGGATTAGGGTTTCCTTAATCCTTAGTCTCTTATTAATAAGCCGACTAATTACCCTTCAAGTCCCTCATCAATCCTCTTTACTAAAATAAACCACTAAAATTTCCGACTAATTAATAAAATAACTATATTAATATAAAAGTCGTAAACCTGAGAACCGATAAACTCAAATAACAATTTATTTGATTCATTTGATTCACCGTAAACGTTACTCGATAAATAGTAACATTGTATTTTGTATTTTCTCGCGAAGATAAATACGTAATTAAATGTATGTTTATAAATTAAGAATAAATACTGATTTCCATGATTTACCGATTAACCAATTAAGCGGGTTTTATTTCTCGTGATCCTCAGTGTAACTTTTACGGGTCTTAACCGGGTCGGGTTCTTGGCGTTGTTAGATCTGGACATACAATATCCAGCAAACTCCCACTTGGACAGAATGCGACAACATTAGAAGAAACAGTTAGAGGTGCTCTAACTCACGTTATGACTCGACTTGTGGTAATTCAAATTCAGTTGTTCCCTTCTGTAAAAGACATCAATTAAACAAGAGACATGGATTTTGTTTCATTCTCTTTAATGTTCAATCATTATATTTCTCGTTTCAACAGTTCGAAGTGATCCAAGCAAACGCACAGTAAGTTTGGGTAAGGCCTTACAAAATCACTGGGGTAACCCTTTACCCAGAAAAAAAAAACACTTGGAACTAACAAGAGGGCCCATGATGTCTAGTTGTTGCATGATTAGTGCAAGAGTACAGAATCCCATCATCACTACATATAGCTCCCACTAAGCTTCAGAACCATTCCCAAAAATAGTCGTTATGAGTGGTAGTTACGCGACAACGTTAAGCTATAATAAAAAAACAGTCTTAGGCAAACGAGAGGTAGCATATGTATCTCAAGTCGAAGGATACTATTGAGTATATCGTTTAATCACATATGTCTTATGATTAAATCCATGAAGACAATTTGATACGAGTTACGTCACAACGTCATTCCGTAATGAGGTCTGTGAGTTTGGATAGTCAACCATTTCAGTCCAGAGTCAGAATAGTCTTAGTTCAGAGTCGTTCCCACAATTCTGATCGACTACGGACGGTTTAGAATATTTCAAAATATTCATGGATATTTAAAACGTTTCGAATGATTTGTGCAAACATTAAAGTTCGCCATCCCAACACTAAATAGAACATTATTGTAGCGTAGGATTCAGGTACTACGTAGTAGTGTTAACTCATTGATCAGACTTCAAATAGAACTGTGAATTCTATGCTACGTTCTTAGCCTGTGTTTTGGTATTGCCTGTTAACAGTGTTTTATTATTTCTAGTGTTTATCTTGAACAGTAGAATTAATTAAGAATGTGTGATAAAACTCGTGCCCTTGGTATGCACATGGATTACGGTGTTATCACGCGAGCATGTTAATGGGTTATTTATAGAATCCAATCAACCTTCTTGAATGTACCGTTACATTCGTGATTCTAAATATCACTCAAGGTGGCTTTATCGTTCAATGAGTACTAGATCGTACTTATCATGAACATTTTACATCATCATAAATTGTGATGATGTGTTTCTCCAGCTTATGTCATTGTGTAACCTTTTACAGTGACATCAATGCAATATCCATGTATTGGATTACTTCCGTTTCATATCTAGTATGATACGACTCGTTTCAATAAATTGATCAAATCTGTGGATGCTCTTCCAGAGATGGATTCAATTATGGGTGTTCTTGATACTTGGAGATAGGTTGAGGTTTCATTTGAGTTTAATCCAGTAAACTTCAATGAACATTGGATAAACATATAGTCGTTATCCCGATAAGGACTAGTGGTGATGCTCCCACTTGCTTTATGTAGACCATGCATTTCTTTAATCATCTTTCTTTCAAACCATATAAATATTTATTTGCAAGATAAATCATTAAGCAAATACTTCTCGTTACAAAACGAAATCATTTAGTTTCATAAATACGGTATGAATCTAATTGATTACTATCCAAATGTCATGTTATATACATGAGACTGTAAGATGAAATCAAACTGCTTGAGTTTGATGGTATTCTTGATACGATCATCTTTATGTTTGAAAGGAGTTGCGTACTTGACGCAATGATGATTACTTTATCAGAGTGTAGAGTCTGATTTATGATTGATAATTCAATCTAATGACTAACCAATGAAGGAAGATTTTAAAATAGCAAACTCGTCATCCAGTCTTGATGGGAGTTGTTAGTCATTTAGAATGCCAGCATGCTTTCATTATAGCAACAACCGTTTGTTGTGAAAGGATGTTTGTCTAATAAGTCTTGAATATCCTCAAGAGTTGATTTACACAGTCCAATAGAAACTAATCTGCTTTTGAAGCGAATCAGATATATAATGATTTGATGATGGACGTGTATTACTAAGATTAGTCTATCGTAAGATTTCATCTTGGAACTAACTTTGAGTATGCAAGTGATCAGTGAAGAGGTGTTTTGTGGGTATGAGGTGTGAACGGCGATTATTGGCAAGTCATTAGTCATGTGTTTATCGGTTTCTAATCTTGAAACCCAATCCTAAGGATATGAGCAACAAGTGCTCAATAGGACTTAACACATATGAGTACAAGCCAGTTGTAGTCTTCGACTTTCAAGGTGAAGCACATATATATCTATTTGTGACCATGATGGTCATATGCACAAGACTTAGTGCAATCATATTAAAATTATTCAAGTGATTATGTTGTATCTGCATAGCTGGTAATATGAACTTTAACAAACAAGCGTTTGAACTAAGCAAAGGTCCTACTTTTGAGTCGACAAAATCGAGAAAGCGATTTCATGAAAAGTTCAATTCGATTTAATGAGCTCCTGAGATATGTGGTTTCAAACTTTGAGGTTTCATGAGTCACAATAGGTCATCATTTATGTCGTAACAAGTACAATGAGAATGTAAGACGTCATAGCCTTAATGAGATTCGAGATGATAACGTCCTTCTACTCGCATTAGGCTAGTCTTGCGTTTATTAAATCGAGAGTACCAGGTATAGCATCATGTTATATAAGTTTGAATCTAATCTAACAACCAAGTGAAACCATTTTCAAGTGTAGATAAATCATGCATATCAAATAAGTTTAAACAAGAAACTTAGTGCATGTTAAGATTCAAACCAAAGCGAAATTGTATCCATCCTGGACCCCGCCAGGGAAAATGAACAAATAAGTTGTTCAACTATACCACCAAGAATCATTCAAAAGTTTGACATGAAATTATTAAAAGTTTGCATCGACTTCATGGTCCTACAAATTGTAAAGTATTTCAAGCATATATTTTGAAGGATCAAATGAAGTGGTTCATAACATGATGTTATAAATATATACCTCCGGAAGTGCCAACATCGGCCTTCTTCCCTTTCACCTTGGGAAGATAATCTGGGCAGTTACGTCTCTAATGCCCCATCTTATTGCATTCATAGCATTGGCGCTGGTCAGGCGACGGTGCTTTCGATGCTCTTGACTTGCCTTTGCCGGAGCTACTAGAGCCTCTGGCAGCAGTCTTGCTTTCTTGCTCTCCCCGGGTTTCCTCTTGTTTACCTCGGGTTTCTTGACACCAGCAGATCGGACTGCGAGCACATCAGGGGCTTTGGCTTTGTTGGTGTGAAAATTAATCTCAGCAGTTTTTAACATACGGTGAAGCTCGGTCACTGTCTTAACCAGACTGTTCATATTAAAGTTAATCCTAAAAGGAGTTAATGAACTGGAAAGTGGGTGTTTGCCAAAGGGGACGTGGCTTCTGCTACTTGTATCTTTCAGTCGTTGAGCAAATTTGCCAGGATGTCGGGGCTGGTCCCGATCCCGCAGAAAAGCACGATGTATTTTTGCAATGTCTCTAATCTTACTAAAGATAATATTCCGTACGTTATGAATATGGTGGAGGGCACCCTTCCGGTTCATTACTTGGGTTTTCCTTTGATATCTACTAGGCTTCGTGCCCGTGATTGTACTTCTCTTCTTGATGGCCTTGATAACTGTATTTCGAGTTGGAGGAATAAGTTTCTCTCTTATATTGGCAGACTATAACTCATTAACTCGGTTCTCTCCTCTTTACATATATATTGGGCTTCGGTTTTCATTCTTCCTGCCAGCATTATCTCGAAGATTGAGAAGAAGATGAGAGACTTTCTTTGGCACCATGGTGATTCGAGAAGGGGGTTGGCTAAAGTTGCGTGGCGGGACGTGTGTGTTCCCAAAACTGAGGGGGGTCTTGGCATTCGTCCCGTTACGGATGTAAACAAGGCCCTCATGGCTTCTCATATCTGGAGTATCTTGATCAAAAGAAACTCGCTCTGGGTTGCCTGGGTTCGCACTTATCGTATCAAAAACAGATCTTTCTGGGATCACCCTTGCCCTAAGGACTGTAGCTGGAGCTGGAGGAAAATCTGCTCCATATGTCCTCTGATTCGGCCTTTCATTTGGTCTGTCATTGGCGATGGGCGGAGCACATACATATGGCACGATAAATGGTCTGAATCTGGGCCATTGTGTCGTTATTTTACTCACTGTACTATTTACAATGTAGGTTTTTCTTCTAACTCTTATGTGGCTGATGTTTTCAACTAGGAAGGTGATCTGTGGCCTCCTGATTGGGTTGACCGGTTCCCTGTCCTTAATGAAATTGTTGATACGGTCCTCATGGTGGATATGGTGGATCAACTTAAATGGAAAAGTGGTAACATCTGGGCTGATTTTTCCTCGCGGTTGGTTTGGGACACAATTAGAACTCACGGTCCCTTGGTTTCGTGGGTTAACTTTATCTGGTATGCCCAGTGTATCCCTCGCCATGCTTTCCTGGTTTGGCTTATCTTGCGTGAGCGGCTCCTTACTCAAGATAGAATTATGGCTTGGGATGCTAGTAGAAGAGGAAATATGAACATGATGTGCTGCTTGCTTTGCTATAGATCCTGGGATTCTCACGCACATTTGTTTTTTGAATGTACCTATTCTTCGCAGGTTTGGTGTTGTGTTCGGGAGTGGACTTGTCTCCAGCGCATTGCGCCGGTGTGGGCTGATATTGCTGGTTTCTTTGATGCAAAGCCTGCTTCCTCTTTGGAGACCATTGTGGCTAAGCTTGTGGTTCATGCTTCTACGTATTACATTTGGCAAGAGAGGAATAATCATATTTTTCAAAATCATGCCAGACCTCCGGATTCCCTTGCTACTATCATTCGAGACACTGTGCGTAGTAGGTTGATGGGGCTCAAGGTGAGGAAGACTTCTAGAGCTTCTTGCATTCTTGATGACTGGGAGATTGGATGCAGCAGTAGTGATGCAGACGGCGTAACGTAGTTCCTTGTTTGTTTGTCTTCCTAATGTTTGTTAGGTGGTTATTTATTTCTTGTTTTGTCTTATGTTTTTTGTGTTTACTTGCTATGGGGCATGTCCCGAGCATGAACTAGCAAGGGCTCTCCTTGTTACTTGTTCCTTTTTGCGGTATATATATAGAATCACCGGGGTAACCCTTTACCCAAAAAAAACTAGAAAGTGGGTGTAGGATCAAGTCCGCCGCCATTTCCTAAGGAATGACGCAGTCGAGCTTTGCAAGCCGATCGATGTATCCCTTTATCTTAAGGACATTAACAGGAGTGCCTTCATCCATTCGACAGGTGATTAACCTGACTACGGTCTCATAGCGTTCCTGTCGGGCCTGGGTTCCAAACATGCCCTTAAGTTCCCCGATCATATGAAAGGCTTTCCTGTCTACCATGCTTTTCTGAATCTCAGTAGGCATGGTGAACATGAGACACGTCACTGAATTGGCATCTTTCTTCAGCGTCTCATGTGCAGCGCGAGCAGCTGCGGTGTTATTCGTAGGTGCTTTGGGACTTCTTGTTCCAACATGTGGAGCTTGTTGGCCATTTGAGGACAATTTTCAGATTACGATGCCAGTCGAGGAAATTGGTGTCAATAAGTTTCTCTTTCTCAATGAGAGACTTGAGCTGGAAAACCTCATTGTTTGTCGGAGGGTTATCCATCTGAAACAACAAACAATCAGCTTTAGTGTTTCGATGTAATATTCGTATTCAAAGATGGCAAGCAAATCATGAATAGGAAATTAGGAACCCGATTAGTAGTTGACAAAAACGGTAGCGTTAAGTTCAATCAAAGCAACTAAGTAAACGGATGGACAACGATTGTCACTTGTGAATTCCAGTCACAACCCCGTTTATGAGGCTTTCGCCTATTTAATCGCGAAATATGTTTAGCCTCATCCATGCCGATTTTGATTACGTATG
>JBCNJP010000024.1:25849438-25975669 GCA_039602395.1 Deinandra increscens subsp. villosa | reverse complement strand
AGTTTTCATGATTCTAGTGTAGAAAACTCTATGTACCATACAATTTACATGCATTTAAATGTATGGTACCCTAGTGTTGTTGAAATCCAAATTTCATGGTTAATAAAACCCATTTTATTAGTAAATCATTAACTTTTAATAAAACCCAATTTATTATATCTTTTGTTAATGAAATTTTAAGAACCGATTTTAGCTTGTTAATGTTTATTAGTTTGTTTTAGCATGCATATCCACATATCATCAAAATATCACACAAGCATGACAAAGTAGGTGCATAACCATAGCCAACTATTTTGACAACACTTCTTAGCCGAAACAAGTGTGCCAAGGTCTCTCCTAAGGGACAATTACACAAGTGTTGTGTTGGTGAACTCCCACTTGAATCCACATCCAAATGCTTCAAGTTGTGTCTTGGTCATCTGCTTTTGGGCTTGAAAGGGCTCTTCCAAAACAGCTCCAAACTCCAGTGGAGGAAATTTCCTCCGTTCCAGCATCAGCGGAGGAAGAATCCTCTACTCAGGATATATCAGTGGAGGAAAACTCCCCTGCTTAGGATATATCAGTGGAGGAAGAATCCTCTACTCAGGATATATCAGCGAAGGAAAACTACCCTGGTCAGAATATATATTCCTCTGGTGCATCTTCCTTTTACAAAATGAATCCTAATACATTTTTCTAGTAAAATAAAATGCACCTAATCTATTACATACGAAATGAAAACTTAAATAAATTACAATCCCAAAATAAACCTATTTAACTATTACAACCCTTGAAATAATTAAATACATAACACAACCACAAACATTCACCACAAACAAACACAAGGTCATGGCTAGGTCTTATGCACCAAAATATACATCCAAATGTACTAAATCTATTATGGTTCCCTTTTTAACCCATTCCTATTTTTGGTCCAACACTAAACCGAAAATCATGGGTTTGTTGTCCACCAAAATGATAAAATGTATAAATCTTTCAAGATAACCACATATGTTAGTGAAGCATTTTGAAATACAAAGGGAATTCATAGACAAAATTCCGGCTATATGGTATGGAAGACCACAAACCGAACTTTTGTAGAGTTAACCAACAAACCGAACTTTTGTAGAGTTAACCAACAAACCGAACTTTTGTAGAGTTAACCAAAAACAACCATAGGGTGTTTTAGATATACCTTCTTCCAAGCAATATGGTGTGAAGAAGATGATGAGGTTGAAAGGCAAGCTTCAAAGGAGAAACCTCAAGGTTGTGATAGCCACGAGCTCAAGCAACAAGCACCCTTTTGTTGCTAGGATTTCTTGAAGACTAACTCTTCCTTCTCCTCTTGTTGAATCCGAATCCAACAAGATCTTGGAACCAATTTCTAGATTTCTAATTAGCAAGAAGGTGTTCTTTCTTTGAAGGTGGACTAAGTTGTGAGACAATCCCATAACTCCTAAGATAGTCTTGAAATTCATTGCTAAGGTATTCACCTCCTCTATCCATACGAAGGATCTTTATTGTTTTGTTGAGTTGATTTTCTACTTCATTCTTGAAGATTTTGAGCATTTCAAAAGCTTCATCCTTGTGTGCTAACAAGTACACATACCCATAGCGACTATAGTGCCGGTAAAGGTGATGAAGTATCTTTCACCATTCCTAGATGTTGGCTTGAAAGGTCCACATACATCCAAATGTATGATCCCTAGAAAATCTTTTGCCCTTTCGGTGGTGCCACTACAAGGTGAGTTAGTCATCTTGCCTTGTAGGCAAGATTCACATACTTCATATGAATCACACTCATTTGTTTTCAAAAGACCAGTCTTTTGTAACGCTAGTATGCAGTTCTTATTTATGTGACCAAGGCGGCAATGCCAAATGTAGGTGTCACTCAAATCTCTTTTGAGTTTCTTGGTGGTGGTTTGGTACATCGAGCTATTATATGATGTGTTTTCATGAACCAATTCACAAATACCATTTAAAGGTCTAGCTTTAAAATAAAACATCTCATTCATTGAAACATGGATATCATTGTTAACAAACTTAAAGTCATATCCAACATGTCTTAAACGGGAAACGAAATTATGTTCCTAGTCAAACTAGGAGAATATAGTACATTATTCAAAATTACTTCCAAACCACTTTGAAGTTCCACAATATAGTCTCCTTGGGCTTCAACTTGAACTTTCGCTCCATTGCCCATAAAGAGACTAACTTCTCCCGTCTTTAAGTGCTTATTTCTTTTGAACCTATGCAACATATTAAATATATGAGTTCCACATTCGGTATCCAATACCCATGTGTTAGAAGAAATAGCATTAAGCTCAATGTAGATCATAAAGGTCTTACCCGGGTTTTAACCTTCATACTTCTTTTCTTTCAACCCTTTGAGATAGGTTGGACAATTCCTCTTCCAATGTCCTACCTCACCACACTCAAAGCATGGATCATTTGAAGCAACCTTTTGCTTATTTTCCTTCGGTTTTGGGGCTTATTTCTTGCCCTTCCCCTTGACAAATCCCTTCCCTTTGGTAACCTTTGGCTTTGAGAAGCTAGAGGTAGAGTGAGACCTCTTCTTGCTACTACCTTCATTGATCGTTAGAATGGGCACAACACTTTTGCCCAACCCTTGCTCGGCCGTTTTAAGCATCCCATGAAGCCGGGAATGGTCTTCTCCCAACCATTCATATTGTAATTCAATACAAAAGTGTCAAACTTCTTTAACAAAGAGTTAAGGATCAAATCCGTAGCCAACTCTTTTGAAACGGGACAATTGAGCCTTTCAAGACGATCAATGAGGCTCTTCATCTTAAGAACATAAGATGAAACCGTTTGTGACTCGTCCATACGACATGAATGGAAGGCTCGAACCGTTTCGAAGCGCTCGGTCCTTGCCTTTTGTTTGAATATTTCCTTCAATTGGCATATCATGTCGTATGCCCCATGATTCTCTAAATCCTTTTGAAGCTCGGGGATCATACTTCACCCAATCGGCATAAGCCTCAATATCTTCGACATCGAGTTCGTCGGGGATAGGATCGTCTAACACATAAGACTTCTTTTCTTGTTTGAGAACAATTCTCAAGTTGCGGTACCAATCCACAAAGTTCTCTTGGTTGAGATGATTCTTGTCTAAGACGGATCTTAGTGATAGGTTATGGACGTTTGTGGCGGGGATTATTTCATTATTATTGGCCATCTACAAAATTTAACAAAGTTCTATTAAGTATCTTCGATATCAATATAAACCTTTTAACTTAATTAATACCCTTTTATGTCTCATAGACAATTAATAAATAAAAACCTAGAATCCAACGTCACATTTAAGTTGTGGTTAGGTGACCTTTATCCCACTCCTTAAATTAACAAGGTAGTCAATGTTTGAGAATTGAAACTCTTTGCAACTTCTAGTAGTATGGGATCGATTAAACATCTTATGTTTAGTTGGCATGTTTAATCCCATCAACGCCTTTGGTTCCCCATGCTTCGGTGACCCTATTCACATGGTCTCCAAATCAAGTTGTCCTACTTATACACACGTGCATATTTAAACATACGAGCGGTTAGGTGACCTTTATCCCACAAGTATAATAAATATACCTTAATTACACTAGTTCTCTCAATGTAGTTAGGTGACCTTTATCCCGTAAAGAGTTCCCAAGTGAATCAAGTGTTGTATAAAAGGATTGCGTTTAAACTTTTTTAAAAGGGTCGTTTTTAGTTTTCATGATTCTAGTGTAGAAAACTCTATGTACCATACAATTTACATGCATTTAAATGTATGGTACCCTAGTGTTGTTGAAATCCAAATTTCATGGTTAATAAAACCCATTTTATTAGTAAATCATTAACTTTTAATAAAACCCAATTTATTATATCTTTTGTTAATGAAATTTTAAGAACCGATTTTAGCTTGTTAATGTTTATTAGTTTGTTTTAGCATGCATATCCCATATCATCAAAATACACACAAGCATGACAAAGTAGGTGCATAACCATAGCCAACTATTTTGATAACACTTCTTAGCCGAAACAAGTGTGCCAAGGTCTCTCCTAAGGGACAATTACACAAGTGTTGTGTTGGTGAACTCCCACTTGAATCCACATCCAAATGCTTCAAGTTGTGTCTTGGTCATCTGCTTTTGGGCTTGAAAGGGCTCTTCCAAAACAGCTCCAAACTCCAGTGGAGGAAATTTCCTCCGTTCCAGCATCAGCGGAGGAAGAATCCTCTACTCAGGATATATCAGTGGAGGAAAACTCCCCTGCTTAGGATATATCAGTGGAGGAAGAATCCTCTACTCAGGATATATCAGCGAAGGAAAACTACCCTGGTCAGAATATATATTCCTCTGGTGCATCTTCCTTTTACAAAATGAATCCTAATACATTTTTCTAGTAAAATAAAATGCACCTAATCTATTACATACGAAATGAAAACTTAAATAAATTACAATCCCAAAATAAACCTATTTAACTATTACAACCCTTGAAATAATTAAATACATAACACAACCACAAACATTCACCACAAACAAACACAAGGTCATGGCTAGGTCTTATGCACCAAAATATACATCCAAATGTACTAAATCTATTATGGTTCCCTTTTTAACCCATTCCTATTTTTGGTCCAACACTAAACCGAAAATCATGGGTTTGTTGTCCACCAAAATGATAAAATGTATAAATCTTTCAAGATAACCACATATGTTAGTGAAGCATTTTGAAAGACAAAGGGAATTCATAGACAAAATTCCGGCTATATGGTATGGAAGACCACAAACCGAACTTTTGTAGAGTTAACCAACTAACTCTTTTGAAGCATGCACTCATATAAGTGGCTCTGATACCATTGTTGGGTTTTGTTAGGGTTTATCAAAGTCTTATTAACCTCTTAATAAGTAAAACGTAGCGAAAAACAAAACTTTCTCAAAGTTATGATATGTTAAAACTGATTTTTAACCTTTAAAGAAAACCCAAAACAAGAGAGGATCCAAATAAGAAATGCATGCTATCAAGTAAAACAACCATAGGGTGTTTTAGATATACCTTCTTCCAAGAAATATGGTGTGAAGAAGATGATGAGGTTGAAAGGCAAGCTTCAAAGGAGAAACCTCAAGGTTGTGATACCCACGAGCTCAAGCAACAAGCACCCTTTTGTTGCTAGGATTTCTTGAAGACTAACTCTTCCTTCTCCTCTTGTTGAATCCGAATCCAACAAGATCTTGGAACCAATTTCTAGATTTCTAATTAGCAAGAAGGTGTTCTTGCTTTGAAGGTGGCCGGACTAAGTTGTGAGACAATCCCATAACTCCTAAGATATTCTTGAAATTCATTTCTAAGGTATTCACCTCCTCTATCCATACGAAGGATCTTTATTGTTTTGTTGAGTTGATTTTCTACTTCATTCTTGAAGATTTTGAGCATTTCAAAAGCTTCATCCTTGTGTGCTAACAAGTACACATACCCATAGCGACTATAGTGCCGGTAAAGGTGATGAAGTATCTTTCACCATTCCTAGATGTGACAACCCTAAAACTTTTTGCTTTCTTTCCCCAGCGACGACAGCAACGACGACAGCTGATGCTGCGAACGCTACGACACAAGAATAATTTTCGGGACGAAAATTCTAATTTCAGGGGAATGATGTGACACCCGAGAATTTCAAGGTTAACTTCCGTTAGACAAACCCGTTAGTTACGTTATAAGTGTTAACTTAGTAACTAATGCATAACTAGGCCGAATACGCCCACGACCTTTGGTTGATCACCGAACCCGCCCATATGTGTTATGTGTTCATCATTGATTGTCTTTATGTGCAATGTGATTTAAATACATGACTTATTATTGTGAATAGCATGATTAATTGTAAATACTTGATTATGTGAAAACTTGCCTTTTTTGGTCGCCAGCGAAACTACTGGGCGAAACTATAGTGTCGCCCGGTAGCCAGCTAAGACAATCCAATATCACGAGACCAGAGCTAGTTTCGCCTGGCCAGCGAAACTGCCAGCGAAACTGGCTCCTGATATAAATAAACTTAATAAACCCTAGTAGCCTCATTTGCCTCATTTCACAACAAACACACACACACTCTTTTCTCCTGGAGATTCTGGTCAGTCGAGGTTCACACCGAGTTGTCGAGATCTCAGCCCCAAACCATCATCTACCAAGCTAGGAGATCGAACCGTGAGTCCCAAAAACTTCCATTTTGTGTTTTATATGTGTTTTCTTAAAAAGCATGACCAAACCTTCATGATATCGCTTGATCTTCTGTAAATATGCTTTAGGATGCTAGATCTACCATAAAGTCAGAAACTTTACGTGTAAAAACAAACCATGATGATGATTTATGCAATTTTGGCCATTTTAGGGTTTAGAAGTGTTTTTAGAGATTTGATGATTAAAATGCATGTTAAACGTGTTAAAGCTGCTTGATTTATGTTGGTAAATGCCTATGGATGCTAGATAATGAATTGCATGTATGATCAGAAGCTGTTAGGTTGATTTTTAGGCAAATCCGTATGTTTTTCGCGACCAGCGAAACTGCGTGTTCTCTGGGCGAAACTAAGTAGCGAAACTATATCTCCTTCCAGCGACACTGCCAGCGAAACTATAGTGTCGCCGGAACCTGACCAGACCAGCTCGAGCGAACTACGAGCGAAATACCTGAACGAAAGTTCAAACCAGTTTCCCTGCGAAACTAGGCTAGCGAAACTGCGTCAGCAGTTTCGGGCGAAACTAGCCTAGCGAAACTGTGTCACCGGGCATTGCCTAGCGAAAGTGCTGCCCGTGCACCTAGCGAAACTGCCTAGCGAAACTATGCTAGCGAAACTAAGACTTGACCTAAAAACCAAACTTGTGAAATTTGCTTAAGTGTTATGCCATGACTTACATGATTATGCCATGATGAAACATGTTTAATATCTGATTTATATGAACCCTTGTTTATGATCAACCATTGGTGTCGTGTGTCGGTATGTCGAGTCATAGTTGCAACGTGCTATGTTATGGGCCATAGTGACGTTAAGTAAAGATTAGACACGAAACTAATACTTAAGACCTAAACGTGTTCTAGGTCTTCGTTAAACAACAATATTTGGATCACTTGAAGTGTAGCAGTGCAACCAAAGGTGAGTGTCACTAACCCGCTTACCGTGAGTCCGTTTGGGCCACACCGAATAACTTAACGAAAACAATGCTGACAAACTCTAGAGTGCTAGGCACCTACTGATGAACATGAGAACACGGGATGCTTGGCACCCACTTGATGAACTGAAGTGTTTTATGGGAAACACTTGTGAACTCTGAACAAACTATTTTTGAAACAAAACTGAAAACGTTTTAATATGGCTAGTGTAGGTTAAAGTCTAAACCATATGATATCACATGTTTTCTAAGGATGCCTTATAACTTAAAAGTCCTCAACTATAATTGTGCCATTAATTTGTGAAAGCGAGGGGATGTTGGGTAGATCTACTGGAGTTTGACAAACTCCGCCCCGTGGCACGGGAAGTGCACGGAGGAACAATATCAGCCTATTTGACCGTGGTCCCGAGAGGACACGGGGGAGGCAAAAACCGCGATGACGTAGGTCCGCACCGTACGGGATGGCTCGGCCCCCACAAAATAAGTCAGCTTTGGTACAAACTTCCTTAGAGCATGGAACAACGGATTAGCTACCCGCGATATCGGTTGAGTCCTTTAACTTTACGGAACTAGTACATACCCGATGACGTAGGTCACGGACAAACCATTTATAAACTGAGATTTAGTTACGAGCATTGCTTTTCACAAATAAATAACTTGTAAGTATACCTTGACACGTATTATGATTATGAGACCGGGCCAATGCATGACAAGCCCACTGTGAACTCACCAACCGTTAGGTTGACACTTGCGTGGTTTAAACTTTTGCAGATCGCTAAGGAGTATCCACCGGAGGTTGGCACGGCACGTGAAGACTCTTATTTTTGATTTAACTTAAATTGGGGATTTATAAAACAATGAATTTGTAAGGCACGTGGTTAGTGCCAGGATAATTATTTTTCCGCTGCGTATGTAAATTTAAGACTTTGATTTATAACTTGTGTTTGAACTAACCCTGATTCGTTTAGTATTTGTAACTATGGTTGTGGATCCTGGTCTAGTCGCGCCCCTTAACGGTATAAACTCCGTTAGTGGTATTTTGGGGGTGTGACACTAGATGTTGGCTTGAAAGGTCCACATACATCCAAATGTATGATCCCTAGAAAATCTTTTGCCCTTTCGGTGGTGCCACTACAAGGTGAGTTAGTCATCTTGCCTTGTAGGCAAGATTCACATACTTCATATGAATCACACTCATTTGTTTTCAAAAGACCACTCTTTTGTAACGCTAGTATGCGGTTCTTATTTATGTGACCAAGGCGGCAATGCCAAATGTAGGTGTCACTCAAATCTCTTTTGAGTTTCTTGGTGGTGGTTTGGTACATCGAGCTATTATATGATGTGTTTTCATGAACCAATTCACAAATACCATTTAAAGGTCTAGCTTTAAAATAAAACATCTCATTCATTGAAACATGGATATCATTGTTAACAAACTTAAAGTCATATCCAACATGTCTTAAACGGGAAAAGAAATTATGTTCCTAGTCAAACTAGGAGAATATAGTACATTATTCAAAATTACTTCCAAACCACTTGGAAGTTCCACAATATAGTCTCCTTGGGCTTCAACTTGAACTTTCGCTCCATTGCCCATAAAGAGACTAACTTCTCCCGTCTTTAAGTGCTTATTTCTTTTGAACCCATGCAACATATTACATATATGAGTTCCACATTCGGTATCCAATACCCATGTGTTAGAAGAAATAGCATTAAGCTCAATACAGATCATAAAGGTCTTACCCGGGTTTTAACCTTCATACTTCTTTTCTTTCAACCCTTTGAGATAGGTTGGATAATTCCTCTTCCAATGTCCTACCTCACCACACTCAAAGCATGGATCATTTGAAGCAACCTTTTGCTTATTTTCCTTCGGTTTTGGGGCTTATTTCTTGCCCTTCCCCTTGACAAATCCCTTCCCTTTGGCAACCTTTGGCTTTGAGAAGCTAGAGGTAGAGTGAGACCTCTTCTTGCTACTACCTTCATTGATCGTTAGAATGGGCACAACACTTTTGCCCAACCCTTGCTCGGCCGTTTTAAGCATCCCATGAAGCCGGGAATGGTCTTCTCCCAACCATTCATATTGTAATTCAATACAAAAGTGTCAAACTTCTTTAACAAAGAGTTAAGGATCAAATCCGTAGCCAACTCTTTTGAAACGGGACAATTGAGCCTTTCAAGACGATCAATGAGGCTCTTCATCTTAAGAACATAAGATGAAACCGTTTGTGACTCGTCCATACGACATGAATGGAAGGCTCGAACCGTTTCGAAGCGCTCGGTCCTTGCCTTTTGTTTGAATATTTCCTTCAATTGGCATATCATGTCGTATGCCCCATGATTCTCTAAATCCTTTTGAAGCTCGGGGATCATACTTCACCCAATCGGCATAAGCCTCAATGTCTTCGACATCGAGTTCGTCGGGGATAGGATCGTCTAACACATAAGACTTCTTTTCTTGTTTGAGAACAATTCTCAAGTTGCGGTACCAATCCACAAAGTTCTCTTGGTTGAGATGATTCTTGTCTAAGACGGATCTTAGTGATAGGTTATGGACGTTTGTGGCGGGGATTATTTCATTATTATTGGCCATCTACAAAATTTAACAAAGTTCTATTAAGTATCTTCGATATCAATATAAACCTTTTAACTTAATTAATACCCTTTTATGTCTCATAGACAATTAATAAATAAAAACCTAGAATCCAACGTCACATTTAAGTTGTGGTTAGGTGACCTTTATCCCACTCCTTAAATTAACAAGGTAGTCAATGTTTGAGAATTGAAACTCTTTGCAACTTCTAGTAGTATGGGATCGATTAAACATCTTATGTTTAGTTGGCATGTTTAATCCCATCAACGCCTTTGGTTCCCCATGCTTCGGTGACCCTATTCACATAGTCTCCAAATCAAGTTGTCCTACTGATACACACGTACATATTTAAACATACGAGCGGTTAGGTGACCTTTATCCCACAAGTATAATAAATATACCTTAATTACACTAGTTCTCTCAATGTAGTTAGGTGACCTTTATCCCGCAAAGAGTTCCCAAGTGAATCAAGTGTTGTATAAAAGGATTGTGTTTAAACTTTTTTAAAAGGGTCGTTTTTAGTTTTCATGATTCTAGTGTAGAAAACTCTATGTACCATACAATTCACATGCATTTAAATGTATGGTACCCTAGTGTTGTTGAAATCCAAATTTCATGGTTAATAAAACCCATTTTATTAGTAAATCATTAACTTTTAATAAAACCCAATTTATTATATCTTTTGTTAATGAAATTTTAAGAACCGATTTTAGCTTGTTAATGTTTATTAGTTTGTTTTAGCATGCATATCCACATATCATCAAAATATCACACAAGCATGACAAAGTAGGTGCATAACCATAGCCAACTATTTTGACAACACTTCTTAGCCGAAACAAGTGTGCCAAGGTCTCTCCTAAGGGACAATTACACAAGTGTTGTGTTGGTGAACTCCCACTTGAATCCACATCCAAATGCTTCAAGTTGTGTCTTGGTCATCCGCTTTTGGGCTTGAAAGGGCTCTTCCAAAACAGCTCCAAACTCCAGTGGAGGAAATTTCCTCCGTTCCAGCATCAGCGGAGGAAGAATCCTCTACTCAGGATATATCAGCGGAGGAAAACTCCCCTGCTTAGGATATATCAGTGGAGGAAGAATCCTCTACTCAGGATATATCAGCGAAGGAAAACTACCCTGGTCAGAATATATATTCCTCTGGTGCATCTTCCTTTTACAAAATGAATCCTAATACATTTTTCTAGTAAAATAAAATGCACCTAATCTATTACATACGAAATGAAAACTTAAATAAATTACAATCCCAAAATAAACCTATTTAACTATTACAACCCTTGAAATAATTAAATACATAACACAACCACAAACATTCACCACAAACAAACACAAGGTCATGGCTAGGTCTTATGCACCAAAATATACATCCAAATGTACTAAATCTATTATGGTTCCCTTTTTAACCCATTCCTATTTTTGGTCCAACACTAAACCGAAAATCATGGGTTTGTTGTCCACCAAAATGATAAAATGTATAAATCTTTCAAGATAACCACATGATGTTAGTGAAGCATTTTGAAAGACAAAGGGAATTCATAGACAAAATTCCGGCTATATGGTATGGAAGACCACAAACCGAACTTTTGTAGAGTTAACCAACTAACTCTTTTGAAGCATGCACTCATATAAGTGGCTCTGATACCATTGTTGGGTTTTGTTAGGGTTTATCAAAGTCTTATTAACCTCTTAATAAGTAAAACGTAGCGAAAAACAAAACTTTCTCAAAGTTATGATATGTTAAAACCGATTTTTAACCTTTAAAGAAAACCCAAAACAAGAGAGGATCCAAATAAGAAATGCATGCTATCAAGTAAAACAACCATAGGGTGTTTTAGATATACCTTCTTCCAAGCAAATATGGTGTGAAGAAGATGATGAGGTTGAAAGGCAAGCTTCAAAGGAGAAACCTCAAGGTTGTGATACCCACGAGCTCAAGCAACAAGCACCCTTTTGTTGCTAGGATTTCTTGAAGACTAACTCTTCCTTCTCCTCTTGTTGAATCTGAATCCAACAAGATCTTGGAACCAGTTTCTAGATTTCTAATTAGCAAGAAGGTGTTCTTGCTTTGAAGGAGAGAGAGAGAGAGAACTTGAGTATGAGATAAGCAAGTAATGAATGACTAGTGTAGTAAACAAGGTTGCATGCCTTGTTTAAATAAAAAGCACAACCACCCTCTTAATGGGAGGTGGGTGAACGTCCAAGACGAGAGAGAGAGAGGGGGAAAAGATTTTCAAACCTTTTTAAACTCCCTCCCATGTATCTAGTCCATTTCCTTGTCCATATTCATTTGGTCATGCTTCACTTGACCCATGTAACATGTTACATGTACAAATATGGTGTAATATATAAATATGTTTTATGTAACAATTTATTTAACCAATTAAATAATATTGTTGCCATACTTCTCTAATTTAAATCATCCATGTGATTTAACACAAGTTCGATTAATTAGAAACCGATTTCTAATTGTCTTATATAAGTGAGATTTATTCATTTGATTATATCTTAACTGAATGTCATATGGGTGTTTGTCTAGCTCGTTAATGGGTATGACCCGACTTGGATCATAACGTACTAGCCACATCAATCTCGTATGTGTCTTGGGCAGACCGAGTCCAACAACAGCATCCTGGGGTACTAGACTTACATGAGATAGGCTTTCAAATGAATCGCATTCCATGGACGTGGTAATAATTCACCTACCATATTGGCAAGCCAAGATGCCCCCTTACCTTCCTCTGAGTCAATCAAGTAGGGACCTTCCCATTTAGGGGCTAACTTACCATCCCCTGGATTTGTCGTGTTGTGAAATGCTTTCCTTAGAACCATGTCTCCTACCCTGAATCTTCGGATCCTCACATGTTTGTTGTAGGTTTTAGAGATTATTTGTTGGTATGCGGTCATTCTCCAAGCAGCTTGTTCTCGTAGCTCATCCACGGTGTTAAGGTCGTCAGCAAGGGATCCGCTATTTGCATCCTGGGTTTGACTAATAACCCTGAATGTTGGGACCACCATTTCTGTTGGAATAACTACTTCTGTACCAAAGACCAAGGAAAATGGAGTCTGGCCTGTGGCATTCTTGGATGTAGTTCTATCAGCCCACAATGCTAATGGTAGTTCTTCCGCCCATTTTCCTTTTTTTCTCCTTGAGCCTTTTCTTCAAATTGTTGATGATGATCTTATTGCTAGACTTTGCCTGGAAATTAGCCTGAGGATGCACTGGTGTATAAGTTATCATTTTTATCCCCCAAATTTCACAGAATCCAGTAGTCCTTTTGCCAATGAATTGAGATACATTGTCACACACTATTATCGGAGGGTATGCCGAATCTTGTTATGATATTCCTCTTGATAAATGAGATGACTTCTCTCTCTGACTTGGACATATGCTTCAACCTGTATCCACTTTGGGAAGTAATCAGTCATTGCTAACATGAGGACTTTACCTCCTGGCGCCCTGGGTAGCTTTCCCACAATGTCCATTCCCCACTTCATAAAGGTCCAGGATGCAGGGATAGGATGCAAGGGTTCGGCAGGTTGATGAGGAATGTTTGCATGTCTCTGGAAAGCATCACATTTAAGGGCAAAATCCTGGGAATCCTTTCTCAAGGATGGCCAAAAGTAGCCTGTTCTCAGGATTTTAGACATTAGGGACCTGCCCCCTGTATGATTTCCACAGTCACCTTCATGGATGTCTTTGAGTACTTCCCGAGCTTCGTCATCTTCCAAGCATCTTAAGTATGTTCCTGCAACAGACTTTATATATAATTTTCCTTTTATAAGAACGTACTTGGCCATCCTGATTCTGAATGCTCTCCTCTTTTGGGATGGAGCTGTTTTGTAGATAGTCTATAATAGGTCTGGTCCAAAATGACAGATCATCCTGGGAATCAGGCCGCTGTGCATCCTGGGTATTGGATGCCAAGACCCTACCCTAGGATCAATATCTTCTGAGTTCTCTTGTTGGTTGATTGCTGGAATTAGTATGTGGATTATGGGGATATGTGTGTCTTCCATTGCTTTGAATGCCGACCCCAGGTTTGCTAGTGCATCCGCTTCAGCATTTTCATCCCTGGGTACTTGCTGAATGTCAAAAATTTGAAAATCCTGGTATATAGCCTTCACGACTTCAAGGTACTTGGCCAGTTTCTCTCCTTTTACTGCATAAGTTCCATTAAAGTGATTAGCTAGAATTAGGGAATCGATGTATACCTGGATGTTCTAGATCCCAAGATGTAGAGCGAATTGTAGGCCAACAATCAGGGCTTCATACTCCGCTTCATTATTAGTTGCCTGGAACCACACCTAACAGCCTGGGGTATCATGTCCCCCTGTGGCGATACTAGGATGATTCCAAGGCATGTCCTCCTGACATTGGAGGCCCCATCTATGAAAAGGATCCAACATCCTGAGAATTATTCTTGTTGGTGCAAAATATGTGTGTCGTGTGTGTATCAGTTAGTCTCGTTAGTTGTGTTAGTTGTTTTAGTTAGAATGGTTAAATCATGATATAGGGTAGTTTGTGTCATTCTATTAAAGTAGAGGGCCTTGTGTGTGTTTTAGTAAAATCACATAAATGTGATTTATAGTCATTTGTTGAAGATCAGGTTTTAAAGACAACCAAGAGGAGCTCCGAACTTAGGGTTCGGCAATATGCCGAACTGTCACCAAACCTGAAGTTCGGCTGTCACGAAACCAGTTTGTTATATATTTGAGTTTTGGAGTTCGGACATGATAGACCTCGGAGATAACCGTTTTTCACTGAGTTCAATCTTAAGAGGAGGAGTTTTTGATCTCGATTTTCAGAGATTTCTGTGTAATAGATCGTGATTAGGTGCTGTATACGAGTTTAAATCATGTAATCATCGATCAATTTGAGCTATAAACCGAGTTATATTTACAATTTTGTGTTCTTGAGTTCGGGGTAAGTTTCGGTCCGAATTCAGTGTACAATTCACTAGATTCGACGCTCTTTGAGTTTTCAATTGGTATCAGAGTTTCAGCAACAGTTCAAGATCAGACTGTAGAATTTAGTGAAGCTGACATTAGAAGGGTTTTAAAGTTGGATTCTGATACAATCAATGCACCGTTAACATTTCCGCATGAAGATAATGTTGCGTTTCTGAAGCGGATTTGGTATTCAGATGATCCAAGTAAAGAATGGGTTTACAAATCATCATTGAGTGTGCCTTACGAATATTTGGTGCATGTGCTGCTGGTGTGTCTGGGACACAGGATTTCTGGATTTGATGAAGTTCCTCAGATAACCATCTCTTTGCTGAATGCCTTGGTGCTGAATCGTCCTTACAACATTTCTGGGATGATCTTTCATTACATGAGAGATAATCTTACTCAGAGGCAGAAGAAGGCAGCCATTTATCCAAGGTTTCTTCAGATGATCTTGAATGATTTGTATCCGAATTTGGTGAAGAATGAGAACCAGAAGATGATCTTGAAACACATGACTGAAGCCAGTGTGGGTGCTTTAGCGTCTTATCAGAAGATGGCACCTGAATTGAAGCCGAAATTTAAACGCCTGATTGGTCATTTGGCAAATCCTGATTATGTTGCACCAGCACAGGGTGCTCCTCGTCATGGCCAAGACAGTGATTCAGAAGAGTTAGATTATAGTTGGATTGTAGAACGAAACCAAAACCCACAACAAGGCAGAGTGAAAAGACCAAAGAGACAAGTTCCAGTCGTCTCAGAACCTGCCGTATCTCAACCTGCTGTATCTCAACCGACTGTGTCTCAGCCAGTTGCTTCTGAACCGGTGGTCACAACTCAAGAAGTTCCTGTAACTGTCAGTGTGACTGAGACATCGGCGGTGAATACCTTAGTTGATGAATCTGATGACTCTGAAGATGATGATGATTTTCTGAATGTGGGGGCTGATTCTGAAGACATTTCTGACACAAACGATCCGTTTGTACGTGTCTTGATCAATTCAAAGTACGTGAAATTGAAGAAGGGTAGTGATGCTCATCTAGCATATCGTCTCAGTGTGAACAAGAGCAACGACCGATATCAGGGTCGGGTATATGCTACAGTAGCCTCATCTGAATCTGATAAAGAGTATGATCCTTCTGCTGATCTTGTACGTGGCAAAGGAAAGCAACCAGTTGCTGGTTCCAAAAGAAGAATGAAGTCAATTTCAGCTGGGGGTAAAAGCAAAAAGAGGAAGTCTCAGAAGTACATTCTGCAACCTCGTTCAGGTGTATCTTCTTCTTCTGAAATTCCTACAGTGTCTTTGCCGGAAGTTACAACGACTGTTCAGACTTCAGTGTCTGATGTTCAGTCTGCTTTCTTGCAAGAATTGATGAATGCTACCAGATCAACAACTGTTAGCACAGCACCTTCAGCAAGTGCTGGTGCGCAGTTTGTACATCAGTCTATGGGTTCCACACCCACAACTCCAGTGTTCTCCACAGCCACTGCTACAAATGCATCTCCGGATATTAATTTCAACTTTGAGCAAGGCTCAGTGTCATTCTCTCAGGCCAGTATTCTTCAGAGTGCTCTTAATGATCAACAACAACAGATTGATAGCTTAAAGGCTAGAGTTGGTGAGCTACAGGCCAGTAATGAAGAATTGAAGGCACAAGATTTGATTAAAGATCAACAAATTCACCGTTTGAGTTTAGCAAGTGAAACTCAGAATGCCATGATTACTACCATGAGTGAGCAAATAAAGTTCTTACTAGAGAAATTTAAAGCTCAGGGGGAGATTGGTGATGGATCTGGGTGTCGTGAAGATTTTATGGATTTTTTGAATGATGATCCTGATCAAGATGATCAAGGGAATGTTGGTGGAGGATCAGGCCCAACTGGTAATGTTAGTTCGGGTGCTGGGACCTCTACATCCCAGGGGGAGAAAGATTCCAGAGAAGCGATGCCGATTTCGTCAATCCCATCCAATCAAGCTGGTACTAGTCTGAGTGAATTTCAGCATATCATTGAGAATTTAGAAGACGGAGAGATTGCTGGTGAGTTAACAGCTGAACAGCTTCAAGCAGTATTCGATTTGAATGATGAAGAGTTGAGAAAAGTTTCTGAAGCTGAACCTAAGAAGTATGAATCATCTGATCCAGAGTCTGATGAAGACATTGAAGGGATCTTTGAAGAAGAAATTGAAGTTGAAGACATTACTGAAGAAGAATACCCTGAAATGTATTCAAATGTCAACAACAATCAGTCTGGTGATGATTTTGAGGTATTTCCTAAAGATAAGGTTACTGAAGCTGAAGAAAGATTGAAAAAGACAGAATCAGAAAAGCCTGAAGATCCAACGGTTAAGGAGTCTAAAGAACAGAAGCAACGTTGGGTTATGGATGAATACATGAAAAAGTTCCATGCCAACTATGTTCCTCCTGCAAAGCCAATTATTCAAAGACCAGATTTCAAATTCAAGGGTCAAGTCTCGGGTGATATTATCAGTTGGATGTATTCTTCAAGGTTAAGATGTTATGGGATTAAACGCCAGAATGGAATTCAGTATTTCAAGTGTGCCAGAGATTTCAGTAGTCTTCCAGTGTGGGATATTCGAGAGTTGCCTAGGAAGCCATTCTGTAACTATGAGAATGATGATTTGGGTTTTCATTTCAAGAAGTTAGTGGAAAGAGAATGCAGAGAAGGTTTTCAGTTTTTGAAACCTCAGAAACCCAAAAGGCGTCGGTCTCGTTCAAGAATCCATGAAAGAACTGGTAAGAAACTGATTATCTTGGTGTTCAAGAAGAAACCAGTTGTGATGAAGAAGATTCCTCTCATGCCAATGGAACTTGATTTTATCAAAGATCTACGTTGGTGGTATTATGATGAGAGAACTGGAGAAGCTGTGATTGTGCTGGAGAATGAGAACAGAGTTGTTCGGATATATGATCCGATGTGGCTGATTAATCTGTCCAAGGCTGATATTGAAGTGCTGTACGACAATCCGATTCTGTATCATCCTGATTTCATGGAACAGGCTTTGAAGTTCCAGAGGGTGATAAGGATCTGTTTTGCCTTCAACATTTATGCAGGAAATAATCATGAACTGATTCGGAAAAGAGATGAGGCTGCTGCTGATGTTCAAGGCTGATGACAAACGGTCCAGCTGTTGCCAAGGGGGAGTTTGTTGGTACATGATATGTGGCAACGGGCTGGATCAGATAGAGTTTTGAAGACAAATGTTTTGACCTAGTTTTGTGTTGGCCGAACCTTGGCCGAACCCAAGGTTCGGTGGCTCCGAACTCTGGCCGAACACCAGGTTCGGAGGCTGTGTTTTGGCAGCTTATAAATAGGTTGTTTGTCTTGTAATTTACTAGTTTTTTGAGAGAGCTTATCTGTGAGAACTAGTGTGTGTTTTGTACTCTGAATCTCTTGTAACCGTGATAGTTGTTAATGAGAGATTGAGTCGTTTATTTACACCGATTGTTCTTGTTTTCATACACGTAATTGATGTCGAACTGAACCGATCCACACGCTCAGCGTTTTCAATTCTTGCTGTAGGCTCTGGAATTCTTGTTGATACCTGAAATGTGCGTCGTGTGAAGTATCGAACGAAGACCAAGTTCAAGCCAATATAGGGTTGGCCGAACTAGGTCCGAGCCTGAAGTTCGGACCGGCCGAACCTGGGGTTCGGTGGGAGTTCGGCCGATCGGGTATATATAGTTGTTTGAGCTTTGTGTTTAGGGGTCTGAGCGTGTGAGCAAATCTTAAGTGTGTGTTACTGAGTGTCTAATCTCTGTGTCAATTCTCTGTGTTTACACTGGTTGTAATTGTTCGTTTTGATCAATAAAACAATCGGTTAATTACGTTTCGATATCCGGATAGCTAGATCGAGTAGACGATCCGATGCTCACGCATTTTCAAGTGGTATCAGAGCTTTCTGGTTCACTCTACTGATTTGTGGTTGCTATTCTCGGTTTATTGAGCGTTTTTGAAGTTTTCTCAAGCTTCGTTACGTGTTTTCTATCATTTTTGACGTGTGTTTTGTGTCAAAATTGTTCCTAAACCATTTTCTATCGATTTTTCTGATCTACCATATCTAGTTTCATCAAAATTAGTCCGTTTTCACGAGTTTTCGAAAAATGTCTTCGAGGTTCGGAGGTTACTGGGCAAGCTCGGAGTAACCGCTCCGAATTTGAGGTTCGGAGGTGTCTCGGAGAGAGTTCGGCGAGAGCTCGGTGGTGTATCGGTCAAGGTTCGGTGAGATTTGAGGTTCGGAGGTAGATCGGAGTCTACATAGGTTCGGAGCACGTTAGGTGAGAGTTCGGAGCTAGTAGTTGATTCGGACAAGGTTCGGAGCTCATTCGGAGTCTGATTTAGTTTCGGACTAAGTTCGGAGGAGGTTCGGACGGCTGACTAGGTTCGGAGCAAGTTCGGAGGACAGAATTTTTCAATTTTTCAACGATGTCAGATTTTCAAGCTTTTGCCGCAATGCAAAGTGCGATGCAAACTATGTTAAATTTTGACAATGAAATTGGAACAAGTCAGAAAGTTCCCAAATTGTTAAAGCTTGAGGATTACCAAAATTGGAAGAAACGATTTTCGGCTTATATTAGTACGAATGACATTGATTTATGGATTCCAATTCGAAAGTTGTATGAACGACCAATGGAAGATGGAGATCTTAAAGAAATTCAAGACTTCGATGGTGATGAAAGAAAAAGTTATGAGCTTAAAAAGAAAGTTTATGGATATCTCACTATGGCTTTACCTACTGAATTGCTTCATCAATTTAGTACTTGCAAGAAATCTAAGCAATTATGGGATGCTCTATCCGCAAGATGTGAAGGAAATGCTGATTATAAGAAGAGTCGAAAGAAAGTCTTGAACAAAGAATTTGATAATTTTCAAAACTATGACAATGAAAACATTACTGCTCTAGTTTCAAGATTTTCACATTTGATTAGTGAATTGAAGATTATTGGAATTGAAAAATCTGATGCGGATTTAAAGGAAAAGATTATGGAAGCATTACCTGAAAAGTGGGAAAATTATGTTTTGCTACTAACTCATGACAAGGATTATCCTGCTTTAACATTTCACGAGCTTACTGGAAAACTTCATGCTCGAGAAATGGAAATGTTAAATTCAAAGAAGTCAACAGCTACCTTGCAACATCCTGAGCTGTATCATGGTGAAAATAGTGCAAGCATGAGTGCAAAGTCTAAGCCAAATCAGAATACAGCACCAAGTGTTGCTTTTCTAGCTGGAGCTTCAGGAAATTCTGATAATAATTCCTCAAGAAGTTGCAATTTTACAATTCCAAATTATTCAAGTCAAAATGCTTTTTCAGCAGAATCAACGGAGGATTGTGCCAAAATGATTTCTGCATTGATTTCATCATCTTTTGGTCTGATTCTCAAAAATGTTGCTGACGCAAAGTTAACCAGTGAGGATCTTGATGCTCTTGATGATGATCAATTGACTGAATTGGATGTTTCGTGGCAATATGCTATGTTGTGTCAAAGATCTAAAAGATTTTTTAAGAAGCATGGAAGGAGTATTTCTGGTGACAAATTGGGATTTGACAAGTCAAAACTAAAGTGCTTTAAATGTCAACAACTTGGACATTTTGCCAAAGAATGTCAACAGAAAGCTAATATTTCACAATCATCAAAGCCTGGTTTTACTCAACCATCTACTAGTAATACAGGCAAGACCACTGCTTTGGTTGCTCAAAATGATGGTGTATATGATTGGGGTCAACAATCTGGGTATGATTCAGCAGCCTTTATAGTTACCCATGATTTACAAGAAGATTATGGTTCAGATACTAGTTCAGATGCTAGTTCAATACCAAGTTCGTATGCATCTGCTGAAAATTTGGAGAGTTTGATGAAGGAAAATGCTTTGTTAATGAATAAAGTTCAACAATTGACTGAAAAGGTTGAGGTGATTAAATCTGAATTGAAGATTTCTAAAGAATGTGAAAAGAGTTTGGTTTTGAAGAATGAGGACTTGACTAATAAAATCAAAATGTTGAATGAAGTTTTAGAAGTATTAAAGCAAGATAAGAAGAATGCTGAAACTTCGAAAGCTGAAATTTGTGAAGAAAAGGGTGTGTTAGTCAAAGAAGTGAAGAAATGGAAGGAAGAGGCAGAAGATGCTGCAAATGATTTTCAGAATTTGTTTGATAAATCCAAGATTAAGCTTGATTTGCTTACTAAGAGTATTGAAGAATCTGATGCTAAAATCAAAGCATATCAAGTTGATATGGAAAAATTATTAGATGATAAGCGGGAGTTGACTAGGGTTAACAAGGTTCAAACTGCAAATCTGGAAATTCAAAAGAGAAATGAGGATAAACTGAAGAAGGAGCTACATGAAGGTCTTGACAATCTTCGTCTGCAAAAGTTTGAAACTCATAAAGTTGCCAAGCGCTTGATTGCTAAAGAAAAAGAATTTGCAGAAGCTCAACAACAAATTTCTGATCTCAAAATTCAAGTTCTTGATGCTAAAAGATTGTTTAACAATGTTTCAAATTCACAAGTTTTCACGAGCTTCTTAGCAAATGATGCAAATTTTGAGAGGATGTTTGATAAAACTGCATCACCTCCTGCTCATATCAAGGAAGCTGTCAAACACGTGAAGGACCAGGTTGAGGATTTTGATTATTCTAAGATTTCATCTTCGATTTCTGAAGAAACAAAGATTGTGAAGAAGAAGAAAAGCAAGAAGAACAAGAAAAAGGTCTTGAAATCTGAGATTTCTCCAGCACCAAAGTTTGTATCTGGTTCGTCATCTGCTGATAATGAGAAATCGGTTACATCAAGTGACAAGATTCAGTTTCAACCTAAATTTGATGAGACAATTTTTTATGATCAGAAGAAAATCACTGATGTGAAAGCTGAATTCACCAGGTTGGCTAAGAATGGACACCAGAATTCAAATTCTGAAGAGAAGATTTCTGGTAAACAAGTTGGTTTGGGATTTCAAGAAAAGCATGTTCAAGTTGAGAAGGGTCCAGCATCTGAATCATCAAATCTAAAGAAGCTTAAAATGAAGCAAATGAAGAAGGATGTGTTCAAAGCAGACAAAGTTCAACCTGAAAGGTTTTATAAGCTCAAAGGTTCTGAACAGTTATTTTCTGACAAGGAATTTCCTCTTCACTGCGTGGATGCTCGGAAAATTTCTGAAGTATTTGTGAAAGCTGATATTTTTTCTGAAAGCTCTCAATCTCGTAGCCCAACTTCTAAATGGGTGCATGATCATCGTCATCAGGTATATGATTCTCATTCTGATCATGTTAGAGATATTCATGTGTGTTCTTCGCAGGTACATCCAAGATGGGATAAAACGACAAGAATCTGTTATATTTGCCGTCGCCCAGGGCATATGGCAAAAGATTGTCTCTCATCTGCTGATTCATCACAAAGATTTAATAAGAAATCAGTTTTTGGTAAATCTGCCAACAAAAAGTTCTTTGATGAACAAGGCAGAGTTTTTGATGAATTTGAACCTACATTCTTTCAAAAGCAACAACGTTTTGTTCCAATGTTTTCAAAGGATCAAAATGTAGGTTCATCATCACGGTCACCTGTGACTGTTTCATCGAAAACTAAATTACCAAAACAACAGGAATGGAAACCTAAGGTGGTTTCAAAGCAAAATCAGGACACTGGTCGACCAGAAGCGATTCGCTTCGGGTCATTTGTGAACTAATCAGGTTGTCCAGTGTGCAGGTACTTCTAGAAGATCTATCGATATTTGAAAATTGTCAATGGAGGAGTATTCTGTTTTAACTTAAATTTCATGAAATATTTTTCTAACCTGCATATTTTCTGAATTCTAAAATCTGAAACATATCCGTGTTGCTTGATCATTTTTATTTGTTTACAAGTTTTTCTCCAAAAAGCCAAAAATAGAGTTTTGTTTTTGTGTAAAATGAAAATCCAAAAATAGAGTTTTCATTTTAAGGGGGAGAATTGTACGTATAGGGGAGTAATTGAGAAAATGCATGGTATGGGGAGAAGGTGAATACATGCAAAATATATAATGAAGGAAGGTGAATACATGCACAATATAAAATTTGTGAGAAATTGATCATTGGGAAATGATGGTACATTGGCATACGTATCTGACTCATGGATAAAGTAGATGAAAGGGCCATAAGATCATTGTTTGATGTGCTTGGTAGGCTCGATAAATCAGAAAGTATTCAGATGTGATATACATTAAATGCTAATGCTTGACCATGTGGATAACATCTTGATGCATATTTCATGACTCAAAAAGAAAAATAAGTGTGAAATTCAAAATGAGAAGTCACTGTGTATACATGTGTTCATTTTGCAAAGATTTAATCTTGTTTGATTTTCTTTATTTTGTCAAACGATCGGACTTTCTCTGCGTATCGAAAGATCGACCTGATCGTTGTTCGTTTGACGTTCTGCTTTATTTTCTTTGGTGTTTCGTATAACTCATCGGACTTTCTCTGCGTGTACGGGAGTACCGACCTGATTGTTGTTGAGTTATACAACTTCAACTTGTTTTATTTTTCTTATTTTGTTAAATCCGAGGCCTTATCTGCGTATCGAAAGATCGACCTTAAGGTAGACGATTTAACGTTCTTATTTCTTTTTGCATGGAACACAGTTGACTGTATCATGAAAAATATTATGCAATGTGTAAGTTCACAAATGCAATCACACAAAAGTAAAAGAAAGCAAAACAGAAAATGTCTGAATATGTCTGATAGTGTGGGGTACACTGGTCAAAGCAAATCTAATCAATACCTTAACATATCCAGATGTTATGAGTATGATTCTGTCTGAGCTTAAGGTGGACAAATTATACCAGCAATCGACATGACTTGTGTGCTTCAATTAATTGAAATTGAAGTGTAGTTCAGTGCGTTATGATCAATATGATCCCATATAGTGATCTTTCTCATACCAAAAATAGTGTCTGATTCTGTATTGCGATTTCAGTTCATATCAAGAAAAGTACAAAAAGATTTTTGATGTGTTTTAATATAAATTTTCAAAAAGCCAAAAAGATTTTGTTTCTGCCTTATTTTCGATCTGATCAACACGTGAAAAAAATCAATTTTCAAATCATATCTTGGAGTCTCGAAGAGACGTTTTGCGCCAAGATTATTTAAGTGTTAATGCAGGATGCTGTTGTGCAAGCTATCACAACTTCAAGTCTTCTGAAGCTGTTGATAAAGACCAGAGATATACTAGATATCATCAAGTATTCAAGATCAAGCTACGATTGAGTTGAGGAGGAGTTTGTTCGAAGATTCTTCACTTGAGAGGGAGCTTGATTGAAGATACATATTTGATGATGTTGAGAAGATAAGAGAAGAGATACTGCACACGACGAGGGGGAGTTTGTTGATACCTGAAATGTGCGTCGTGTGAAGTATCGAACGAAGACCAAGTTCAAGCCAATATAGGGTTGGCCGAACTAGGTCCGAGCCTGAAGTTCGGACCGGCCGAACCTGGGGTTCGGTGGGAGTTCGGCCGATCGGGTATATATAGTTGTTTGAGCTTTGTGTTTAGGGGTCTGAGCGTGTGAGCAAATCTTAAGTGTGTGTTACTGAGTGTGTAATCTCTGTGTCAATTCTCTGTGTTTACACTGGTTGTAATTGTTCGTTTTGATCAATAAAACAATCGGTTAATTACGTTTCGATATCCGGATAGCTAGATCGAGTAGACGATCCGATGCTCACGCATTTTCAATTCTTGGTCCGCTTCGTCTTGGATATCATTACTGAAATCAGCCACAAAGTCTACTAGAGCTTGTGATTTTATGGCTGTTCTTGCTTCATATACCAGGTTGTAAGCACTCAACTTCAGAGACCATTTTGCTATCCTCCCTGACATCTCAGGTTTCCTTAAGACAGACTTTATAGGGTACACATGTATAGTATGAGTTTCAAAATTGTGTCTAAGTTTAGTAGAAGCCATACTTAGGGCTAGTATAAGTTTTTCTAAATGCGAATACCTGGATTCAGCGTCAAGAAGACTCTTACTTACATAGTACACCAGGTGTTGTTGACCCTCTGCATCCTTGGTCAGGACTGCACTTACCGTATTTTTTGAAACTACAAGGTACAAGGACAAAGGTTCCCCTAGATTCGGCTTCATTAGGAGAGGTGCTGATGATAGATATAACTTCAAATCCTGGAAGGCTTGCTCATGCTGGGACGTCCATTTGAACTTTTTGTTCTTTCTCAGGATGTCATAGAAATATCAGCATCTCTCCGAGGATTTGGAGATGAATCTATTCAGGGCTGCAACCCGGCTTGACAACCTTTGTACATCCTTGGTTGATTCGGGTGACTTTAGATTCACGATTGCACGAATTTGTTCTAGACTAGCTTCAATTCCTCTTTTGGTCACCATGTAACCCAGGAATCTGCCAGCACCCACTCCAAAATGACACTTCTCTGGATTCAGTTTCATATTGTACTTGTCCAAGATATCAAAGGATTCTTTAACATCCTGGACATGAGTGCTGACATTTAGGGACTTTACCACCATGTCATCTATATACACCTCCATAGATTCTCCTAGTCTTTCTTTAATCATATTCACCAATCTTTGGTAGGTTGCCCCTGCATTTTTTAATCCAAAGGGCATAACAACATAACAATAAATACATGTTGGCGTAATGAACGCTGTATCCTCCTGATCACTTGGCTCCATTTGAATTTGTTGAAATCCTGAGGTGGCATCCATGAATGTTAACATTTCACGACCTGTCGTTGCACCTACCATGGAGTCAATGTGTGGTAAGGGAAAAAGGTCTTTAGGACATACACGGTTCAGGTTTGTGTAATCTACACAGACCCTCTATTTGCCATTTTTCTTCTCCACTACCACCACATTGGCCAAACATCTTGGGAACTTAACTTCCCTAATCAACTTGTTCTTCAATAGACGGTCCACCTCCTCTTGGATTATCACATACTTCTCTGGAGCATACTTTCTTCTCTTTTGATGCACGATCCTGTAAGAGGGATCAATACCAAGTTTATGAGTTATAACATCTCTGGATATACCTGTCATATGTCCTCCACTCCCAGACTTGGCACTAGGAGGGGTCACGAATCGGATTTACTCATGAACACAAGGTATCAACAAAGATATTAAGCAGCGGAAATTTAATATTTTATTTATATAAGCCAAGTTTTACAGTAAGTGAGATATTGTACATAACTACAACTAACTATAATAAGGAAATCTATAACTAAGCCAGCTTGCCAGAAACTCTTCCTTGATAGCTTTCCCGATTATCCCGTCCTTTAACGTTCCGTGCCTTGACTTCTAAACGTCTCTGCAGAACCTAGCATACATACTTTTAAAAGTCAGCTTACGCTGGTGAGTTCTACTGTTTAGTTTAAAACCGTGTAAGTGTTTACCTGATTTTCACAACACATTTATAAGTCACATATAAATCCTAACACGTATTCACTATGATAATATATCCTATTATCTTAACCATGACCCTAGGCTAAACTTCTAGGTCACTATATTTAACCAACTATTTTGGTTCTCCATGAAGAGTTCGCCCGCCACTGCACACTCCGTCCCATCTCGAAGGATAATTATTACAACAGCCCAATGCAGCTCCGTCCGTACACGGTTCCCTAAGCCACCACTATGGGGAAGCAACGTGTCTTCATTCTTCATCTCCTTCGAAAGGTTCGCCCGCCACTGCAATTGTCATCCTATCTTGTCGTAAGATAGCTTTTGCGATGTCCGACTACCGCTCCATCCGTACACGGTTCCCTAAGCCACCACTATGGGGAAGCAGCGACCCTTCATTTTCAGTAGCAACACATTCTCTAACTCTATTAAGTCATATTAGCAACTCATGCTTCAACTCTATTAGGTTCTAGTAGCAATTCATGCTTTAACTCTATTAGGTCATTTTCTCATCTTATTGACTTAATTCTCTGATCATGCATACTACTTACCCCTAGTTAAATAACCAGATGCTTTAGGTTTGTTATTAAACAGTGATAAGGCATTCATATACTGCAACAAATGGACATCCCCAATTTACCTAGGTGTATGTATACAGGATGTACCAGCGGCGTATCCTCCACACTTTCGATATACCGGGTAACTTATATTACTATGTATATATATATAGGATGTACCAGCGGCGTATCCACCACATATTAATACAAGCAAATGCACCATCTATTCTCATATAATCATACATATTCACTAAACGTTTACTAGCAACTCGCTAGTCACTTGGCCACCTAATTTCAAGCAAGTATATACACATCACATTATATTCAACATAATTGCATAACACGTATAAGGAATTTAACAATAATTTCATCATATAACACGTATATATCAAGTCACAATTTTCTTGAATATATTTTCACAAGTATTGTATGTATACTAGCGCGAAAATATTTAAAAACATTTAAAACTTGTAAAGTGGGCTTTTAGAAACTCACCTGATATCTTTAATCAGTTATTCAGACAGAATCTCCGTTATGGTCCATATTTAACCTAATCGCATATCGGATCGCATTAATGCAAGGTCATTATAATTAATACTTATGTTTATTATATCTTATTATCTTAATAACACTTTATTAGGGTTTATCTCGTTTAGGGTCAAAATGACCAAAATGCCCTTATAGGCATAATAACCTTTTTATCGATAATATGAAAATGCACATTCCTATAAGTAAACGCTCAATCCGGGATCGCCCAGTGAAGTATGCCCATTCCCAGTTGGGATTTATGCGACACCCCCGCTTTGCTAGAAACCCCAGTGTACAGGCGCCTACCCTTCTGGTCCGCACGAACTTCTAAATATCCGATTAACTCGGTTTCTTTAATACTTAACTATTTATAAAACTTAAACTCATATATACTTGTTATATATATAAACATGTTATAAGACCAATAATCAAGTACCTATACCCTCCGGATTATTTTATAAAAATTATCTATATTTAGAAACCCTAATTTCATGAATTTCTCGTTTTATCATCAAAACTAATTTTTATTTCAAACCAACTTAGGGTATTATTCATTATAACATTTTATAATATCCATTAAAATGTCAAAGCTTAATTCAACACCGTTTACTCAATTTGGGCAGAACAACGTTATAAAAACCCTAATTTTGACCCGTTAACAAAACATTTACTAAACCTTTTCCAATTGTGAAATAAACTTAGGGCTTTCTTAAAATACATCATTTCATGATTACCTACAAAAATTCAGACCCTAATTCCCACCCGATCACCCGATTTTAGCAAAACAAGCTCAAGAACCCTAATTTTAGATTATTTCTAGAAACCATACTTAGAAATCGAATTAGCCAAAACTGAAAGAGGTTATTTTAGACCTTACCTAAAGATGCTTGACTACAGAAACTCAGCTCTTGAATCCACATGGTTTGCTCACAATCGATCGATGAACAATCTTGGTATTCTTAGGGTTTTTGGGAGATAAATCAGAGAAATTGGTGAGTTCGAGAGGTTGTTTGATCCGGTTTTTATAGGGGAAAGGGGCGTATAGGTCTAACAACACGTAAGGGAGTGACTAGTCGAAGTAATTTGACGTCTGGAGATGCTAATCGTGTGAAACAAGGCTGAAACGTGGCTCAAAAACGACGTGGAACATTTCTGTTGTTGCTGTTGTTCGTCGCTTATCGCGCAGGAAGGGTGGGTGTGGCTCGCGATACGCGACCCACTGGTTTCCGGCCAGCTTTCATTTTTTTTACAATATTCGTCCCTCAACTTTGGTTTATTACAATTTTAACCTCTAAACTTCTCCCTCAGTAAGGGAGTGACTAGTCGAAGTAATTTGATGTCTAGAGATGCTAATCGTGTGAAACAAGGCTGAAACGTGGCTCAAAAATGACGTGGAACATTTCTGCTGTTGCTGTTGTTCGTCGCGTATCGCGCAAGAAGGGTGGGTGTGGCTCGCGATACGCGAGCCACTAATTTCCGGCCAGCTTTCATTTTTCTACAATATTGGTCCCTCAGCTTTGGTTTATTACAATTTTAACCTCTAAACTTTTACCCTTCTATTATTTTATGTACCAAAACTTTATGGGGCATATTTCTAACATTTTATAAGGTTTTTAAGGCTCGGGATTCGTACGATAACATATATATACGTTTATATATTTTTTCTTTATTATTTGCTAAATTACGCTCTAGCCCTTCAAACTTTACAATACTTATTATTTTATGTTATAAATAATATTAGGATATATTTTTACTAATTTCTAAGCCTCAAAATACTTACAATCAGTATAAACATGTATAATACTTGTATATGTTTATATCTTTACAATAATTACGATTTTAGCCCTTTTACTTTTTCGTTAGTTATTAACACACGTATTTACACACATATATCCATCAAATGATTCATGTATCATCATGCTATTCATATAAACACATATTCATCTTATATTTTACTTTTTCTCATGTTTAACACATCCGTTAATGCACATTTCATCATATTGGCTATCAAATGCATACATGCAACCTATCCAATGCATAGTCTTATCATGTTTATCAATCAAGCTCACGTATTATAATATAAACACGTATTTACTATATATCTTATGTATCTATGAATTTTGGGATGTTACATGTAATGTCTTCAGTATTCCATGCAAATGTTGACATTCTGGATCTGAGGAATTCTACCAACTCTTTTTCAATGGGGCCAAGGATGTTAGTGCCAATTTACACTTTTTCCTAGGATGCAAGGGATCTAGGACTACCTGTTTGACATCCTGCTCCCTTGCCTCTAGGACGTCCCTGGCCTTCTTCTTTAATTTCTATCCCTGATGGGCTTTTGCTGAAATCTTCATAGATGAAGTGTAGCAGTCCTTTGCTTCTTGTTGGTTGTTGTTGATGGTGACTACTCCTCAGGGTGTCGGTAGTTTGACACACTGATGGTAGGTCGAGGGGGCAGCCTTCAATTCATGAATCCAGTGTCTACCCAAGATAATGTTGTATCCGGACGGAGCATCCATGACACAAAAGCGTTGCATCGAGTTCACCCCCTCAATATAAACTGGAAACTCCACCTCTCCCAGGGTGTTCTTCGTTTCGCCACTAAAACCTACGAGGACCGTGGATTTGGCGATGACTTCATCCTGGGGTATCCCCATCTTCGTGAATCTTTCTAATTGAATGATGTTGACGGAACTACCCCCGTTAATCACGATCCTTTTCACGAAGTGGTTGGCTATGTAGAGCGTGATCACAAGCCCATCATGGTGAGGGTCCATGACGTTGCACCTGTCATCTTTGCCAAAGGTAACGTCTTTCACGTCTGCTTGTATGAAGGCTTTGACTGACTTCCTGGGTACGTCTGACTTGGTCTCCCTTACGTGCCTTTTAGCTGCAAAATAAGAAGTACCACATATATCAGATCCACCTGAAATTAAATAAATTACCTTTGCACTCGGGGATGGGGATGCTGCTCGCTCAGGATGTCCGCGTGATCTGTCTGCATCCTGGGTCTGGTTAGTGCCCCTGGATTTTGCGGGCAGTTCGGCGCTCTTGGATATGTCTTTCTTTCTTCCCAAGAGTTCCTTCAGGAAGCCTTTGCTCAATAGATAACTGATCTCCTTGCGCATATCTATGCAATCTTCGGTTACATGGCCAAAGTCTTTGTGGTACGCACACCACTTGGACTTGTCCTTCCAGGATGTTTGTTTATCCGTCTTCCTGGGCCATCTTGCTTTGTCCCCCAAATCCTGTATAGAATTAATCACACCTGCAACATCAGTAGTAAAACAAAACTCATTAAAAGTATGATATTCTTCATCATCCTCGTCTTCACCCCGATCGACCCTGTTAACCTTAGGATTATCAGGTTTGGAATAGGGTTTAGGCCTCTGAGACCTAGGATGCATTGATTCTGATTTCCTGTTGGAAGAGCCGTATCCTGGTAATGCATCCACTTTTTCTTGCACTATCTTATCTTCTTCGAGTCTGATGAATCTTAGGGCCCTATGCCTTACTTCATCAAGCATGTGACATGGGTTCATCACAAGATCTTGGTAGAAGGGTGAATCCTTCTTAAGGCCCATTTTGAATGATTGGACAACGGTAGCCATATCCATGTTGGGAATATCCGAGACTTCCCTGCTAAACCTGTTCACATAATCCCTGAGAGACTCGTAAGCATTCTGGGTAACCCTGTAAGATCACTTGTTAGTTTTTCGAAACTGCGACTATAAGAAAACTGATTATTGAATAAATTAACTAAATGAGAAAAAGATGTGATACAAAAGGGTGGAACACTCAGGAGCCACTTCAAAGCCGAGCTAGTGAGTGTCGACCCAAAACCTTTGCATAGGCATGCCTCCTTGATTTTAGGGGGCATGTAGGTTATTTCCATCCTTTCCATGTACTGGGCCACGTGTTTCTTCGGGTCAGTTGTGCCATCATACAATTTTTTTTTTTTGGGTAAAGGGTTACCCCGGTGATTCAATAAACCCAAAACAATAAAGTACAAGTAGAGTGGTGAATCCACCCTAGTTCATACATGGGACATCCCCCAGTATGTAAACAACCAAAAGGAAATAAGACAATAAACTATATAAACAACCAGAAAAAAAGAACACCTAGTCTAAATAACTAGAGCTTAAAGCGCAACCGCAACAAGCACGAGCAATCAGCTTCCATCGTCAAACACAAACGATCCCGAGCAGCACCAACACCGGAGCCAAGAGAAACTAAACACTAAACCCATCATAAGAAACCACTTTTAAGAAAAGGAGTGCTCGCCCCTTTGGAAGTAGGAGCAACTTGCGAAGCCATAACCCGAGCATTTTCATTCGTTTCCTTAATCACATCATTCACCAAAAAATCCAATTCCCCATAACCATCATATTCATAGTCCGAAGGATCACCATTCAAAGCCTCATAAGAGTTTCTAGTAACCACCGGAGGATTAGAAGACGAAGCCTTACCTAACCCCTTAGGCCCAGAGCTAGCAGAATTCTTATTGCCATTCACCGGTCTATACTCAAATCTAGACTTCTGGTTCTTAAGAGGAACACCTTGCTTTTTAGCATTTTTCTTCCCCACAACATTAGTAAACCCATCGTCATTCACTTTGGACGTATCCTTAGGAATGGACCTAACCTGATTGGGACAAGAGTCCAAAGTATGACCAAAAACACAACAAGTGGCACAGCGAGGGGGTTGCCATTAATATTCAATATCAACCTTTTCCCTAATAAATTGCTCCCCATCTAGATCCGGGATAGCAAGGGAAAGGCTATCCTTAAAATCCATGGCAGCATGGATTTCCACGAGAGCTCTAGCATAACTACTTCGACCCCATGCATCAACACACATGGAAGTGGTATAAGAATCAAGACATTTAGGCTTACCAATTTTCGAAACGAGCATGCTAAGACCATCATCCGTATAGGCTGCGAGCGGGACATTGTGAAGTTTAATCCAAACAGCCACATCCTTTATATCATCTTTTTTTCAGTTGAGTGGTAGGGGACCACATGTTAAGAAAAATAGGCCGATTACGGATTAACCATGGACCCCCTTCCAATGCACTCATCATCCCCTTCTTATCTTCAAATTTGAAAAAAAAAGAAACCATTTGAGTTCATCATTGTTTTTTGTAAACCATATTTTTTCCACTTCTGTTTCACATAATAATCAACCACTGGGAAAGCAATCCGATCCCCTAAAAAAATAACCAAATAGAGTAAATCCCAACTTTTCTTAGACACGCTGAACAGAATCCCTAGGGATAATCACGTCAAAGCCCTCTTGGTTATCCTCAAACGCTAAAAACCTGAAATTAATAGCTTTGCGTGGAACTCCATTTGAAACAGCAGATTGAGGATGCTTACCCATGACCTTATCGGCGTATGAAGCTCCTTGACCAGTCCCGTGAACAGCACCCCCCCTCCCCAACCAAATCAACACCCATTTTAACATGATTAGAATTATTATCCATTGTTGGTTGCAAATCAGGTTCATGAATGACAGCATCAACCTGTGTGCTGGACAAAGTTATTCGATCATCAGCAGCAGTATAATCAGCGGCAAACGCCGTGTCTCGAACAACATGTAGCTGATCACGGGTCGTTGGAACTCCTTCAAAGAGTATTTCATCAGAAAACGACACCCTCTTGCGACTGGGTGTAGACGGTGACGTCTCCGGTATACTCGTACCACAAGCTTCACTAATTCCGGTATTCAAACTCCTCGGAACAACAGGGATCACGGTTGAGCCAAGCTTTAAATTCGATTTTTTAAGAATGCCTTGCCCCTGCAAAAAAGAACCATCGATATTTTTAACGTTAGCAAATGGTTTAGCGGAGCCCATTCTTCATGCAAAAACCCTAAGCCGACAGCAGATTCCACCAACGCGAGAATGATGACTCAACCACGAATCCCAAATCACTGAAGGGCGCCACCGATGAAACTCTTGAGAGTCGTTCACCAGAAACGCGACAAATGGGATCAGCGGCTGATTAAAAAACCCTAGCAGCGGCAATAGCAAATCAATCCCTAGAGAAACCCGAATCAATCTTAGCGTCAAATATGAATTGCAATAGCTGGATCAAATCAAATAACACTAAGAAAACGAGTCGGATTCGGGAAGGATCAGACAGAGAGATCGATTTCGGCAAAGAAACCCTAGAGTCGCCGAAATCGCCAGAGCGTGACCATACCAATAAACATTACTGCCATCATACAACTTCATGTTGGGGGTTTGGAACCTCTTGGGTATTTCTACGTCACATATTGGGGGAGAAAACCTTGAAAGTCGATGACTCGCCGACGCTACTTCAGGGATGGGTTGGACCACCCCAGGAACACTCGAGATCATTTCTTTCAACTTCTTAAGCTCCTTGGCCACCGCTGGGCTGAGACCTGCGTCCTGCACAGATTCATTAGTATGAGCATTAAGATTAGAGAATCCGAGGATGTTACCGGCATCCTGGGTAGCGGTTCCCCCAAGATTCGCAGTGGATTCCTTGAATGTAGACATCTCGGGTTCGTCAACCAGGGTAGTGTAGGCAGTGGAAAATGTAGGTCCCGCTCCATGGGAAGGATATCATCCGGCATAGTGGAACTATTCCTGTGACTGTTGAATCTCAGCATCCTGGGTGGAATGGGAGATGTAGGTGTATGATCCACCCTATTCATTTCTGATCTCAATCTCGCCATTTTGCCTAGCAGATCCTGGTTCACCTTCTGCTATTGCTCCATATAGTGTTGCATTTTCACAAACATGGCAAGGAACTCATCATTAGACACCAAGAATGGAGTTAATGACGCACTTGCTGATCAAGTGACACCGCAACTGGCTGATTGGCCGGCGAAGTGGCTCATGTTGGTCCCAGAAGATACACCAAACAATGGAGGAGGGTTGTTGCATTCGAAGAACTCAATTGTGTTGACTTTTTTTTGATAAATCTTTATAAAAATCAAGTTAAAAATGAATTTAGCAAGAGTTTGAAAAAAGATTAACACCAATTGCCCCACGGTGGGCGCCAAATTGTTTTGGCTAAAAATTACAAGACTAAATTTAGTAACCAAATTCGTTTATGAGTTATGGTGCCTTGGATGAAAATATATGAAATCGTTTGAAATAGTTTGAATTCAAGGAAATAATGACATTATGCATACACAATCGATGAATTCTCAGAATGCAAGCAAGAAAATGGAGATTTGTACGGGGGAAAAGCCCTTAATCCTTGGATGTCTCCAAGGACCGCCGGCATAAAAAACCCCGAGCAACGATAACACACGTTGCGAGTTTATTATTTCACTAAAATATGTTAAGTACAGAGATTTGGTGGCTGTTCTAAGTGAGTGAGTGCGTACAAGTGTGAGTTCGAGAGCAAAAGTCCTCTCAAATGAGCCTAAGCCACTGTATTTATAGTACAAATGGGCTAACTAACTATCCGGATTTTCAGGGATTGAGTCTTCAACTGATTATGACCGTTATAGTACGGGTCTTCAGGCATCTACACATCTTCTAACTGATTTAACGCGTTCCCCAAGCTTGACTTGGTCTATTAGAACATTACTAATCGTGCCTAGTCAATTAACACGTGATAAAAACAAGGATTGACCTAGGATGCCAGATATGTCCCAGGATGTTACAGGTTCTTTGTGATCGTTTGGAGACCTGGTCCACCTGATTTGTAGGGATTCACTCCGAATATCAGGGTTGACTGAGCTATCAGGAACGTTAGAGCCTTGTCTTGCACTCAAAAGCCTTGAAAGTAGGATTCTTAACCGAAAGAGTCTCTATAGTCTTGACTCCAGCTGATATCTCGAGATTTCCTCCTGATTTTTAGTTGAATAAGTCCTTGTGCACATTAGAGAGAAGTACCGCACTTATTAAACACGTGACAAACATGAATTAGTATAATCTTTAGCACCCAACATGCTGGGGTCGTTCAGCATGCCTGACCAATCCAGGGTACTGCCGCTGTCCCAGGATGTCAAAACCGTCCAGGATCATCATTTTGTCTTAGGATGCTTAAACTGTCCAGGACACTAAGAAGCCTCCAGGATGATTCATCCATGCTAGGATTCTAAGACTACCCAGGATGCTGGACTAGAATTGGGCCATAACACTATTAAAAAGACCCTAACCTTATTTATTAAATAAAGTTACTAAATTTTTTAATAAAAAATAAAACAAAACGACTTATAGAAATTTTGAAAAATATACTTTTAAAAATTTTAAGATTATTTTAATAAATCAAACTAATCGAAACGTTTTAAATCGGATCAAATGCTTTATGTTAAACATTTTGACTCGAAACGAAATCTTTAAATGATTTAAAATGCCTTACGACGTAACAAAATGCAAATAATTATTTTCGACAAATAATTATTCGTCATGAGTTTTAAACCTTGATTTATTAATTTGTTAATAATAATTATTGCAATAATAATTATATATATATATTAACTACAAACCCTAATTTCCTAGTATAAGTATAAATATTAAATAATCTTTAGTATTTTGCTAACTTGTGTAAAAATGTTTTAATCGTTCGAAGTATAGTAATTTAATAAAAATCATTCCAACAAGTTGGGATAATTATTTCGATAATAATTATGAACTATAGTTATATATTTATAACTTGACGTGATTAAATTAAAATGAACAATCGATCGAACAAACAAAGTTAAATAATAATTATTATTATTTAACTCTATGTTCAAGACTTGATTGAACTAGCTTAGATGACGTGTTTTCATGTGATTCGTTTCTTATATTTATTTTACATGAATATGTATATAGATATTGGAACGTTTGTATTTACTAATAATAATAAATACTAACCAACAGATTTTCAAAAGCTACAAACGAGATTATACGTCAAGACTTGACCGGTATCATTTGGGTAACGATCGTTACTCAAATGATTAAGTGGACCCTTATGCATATTGTCTTATGTTTACTTAGGACTTTACTTGCTAATTGCCATCCGGTAGTTCATCACCATCTCTGATTCAAGTGAGTTTCATGACCCTTTTTATAACTGTTTTATACTTATGAGGGAGAAATCATAAACTGATAAACGTTTTAACTTAATGTTATGGTTTACATGTTAGCCGTATGACTATCTGTTCCCTTACTATTGCCCAATATCTGGTACATTATCGTTATTAACATTTGTACAACTGAATCCCATTATTAGTTGATTTCAATTAGTTTTGCACGAAATGATAGCTAGTGAATAGATTTATTTGGGTTTACATTTGACAACCCTACCCTGATTGGTAGCTCCAATTTTGACCTCCGGATATTATCTTGCGGTACACGTCAGTTATTCTGCACTGTTCGGTATCTCTCGAGCGAGATACCATGGGTGGGTAAACCGTTAGTATTTGCAACATTAATGATATTATGTTTTGATTAACGTTTGAATTTAGTAGAAGTCGTTCTGTATATCTGCGACTATGATTCTGTTTCGCTTCCTCCCAAACCTTTGACCGGGGTGTGACAGATTCGTATCAGAGCCGCGGTAATAGCGAACTAGGTTAAACACTAAAAAAAAACCCAGACCTGGACTATAACCCGCTCCCTTGGTTATGTTAACTTATGCTTTATATATTGTATGAGTTACTAATGCTATAAATTGTGCATTTATATCTTTATTTTATATGCTATTATCATGGTACTAACTATTGTCTCTATTGGAATATTATCGCAGAGATGACTTCTTCTGATAAGGTTGTCTGCATTTCTGATTCCAGTGGAGAGGACTAAGTTGTGCCGGAGTAAACACTATCACCGGAGGACCATGAGCCATCCAGTCCCGAGCCAGATATCCCTACAGTCGGTATTGTTCGACAGTCGTCACTACCATCCAGCTTCCTGAGGCCCCTCCGACCAAGGGTCTCAGATAATACCTCTGACCACCCGACGCCCACCGCTACTGATGGCGGTGTAGATGCTGCCACTACTGCTGGTGCCTCGCGCACCATGGACCCCTTTGCGCTTCGGGAGCGCTCTGTCCACACTTACCGTCTCTTTTCGGGTGTCGGTAGGCATGGGTTCACCCTTGGGAGGGCATCTGGCCCCTTTCGGCGTAGGGCGGATAAGGAGACCCTGGATGAGCCTGTGCCCAAGCGGCACCGTGCATCCGACTATCCTCACCTGTCATGGATTCCGGAGCAGATCCACATTTGGCGGATGCGTGAAGGGATGCCCAACTTCTATGAGCGAGGTGAGTTCTCCACCAGAGGCAGTGCCACGCACCGTCCTCCTACTAGTATCTCCATGCTCACGGATGAGCCGATAGCAGACAGTGTTCTGCTACTAGTAGCCTGTCTGAGGAGCAACGAGCAGGCCTTTGCGGTGCTTGATGGTAATATCGCCCGACTTCCTACCGTGGTCGATTTGTCAGCCCTGGATGCTCTTCTAGCCGCTATGGAGAGGCACCATGCCGCCTCTCATGGCGCAACGGATTCTCTGCACGCCCATATGATTGGCGTGAGCATGGACACCACATATCTTATGTTGGCCAACGAGTCCCTCCATGCGAGACTAGCGACCGCCGAGGAGCTCATTGGACACCTCCTCACTGTGACGCCCACTCCTAGACTTGGCACCAGGAGGGGTCACTCATTGGATTTACTCATGAACACGTGGCCCAAAAGAGATAAGCTGCGGAAATTTAAAACTTTTATTTATATAAAGCCATTTACGTAAAGTAATTGAGATAATTTAGAATCTATCTATATAGTGACTAACTATAACCGTCCTTATTTATCTACACTAAGCCAGCACCTCCAACCACTCCTCTATAGCTTGCCTGATCCGTCTCTTATCATAAGGGCTCCGCCCTTGCTTCCAGACGTCTCACATTCACCTGACATACATACGTTTTTGGGAAAAGGTCAGCTTACGCTGGTGAGTTCTACATTTTAAAAACTTTACCTCGTTTGTGAGGTTAAAACCTTTGGACCTGCAAAATTCCTTTTTACAAACATTTATCAAGTATAACATGTAACAAAGTCATACATAACATAACATCATAATCAAACACGATTCTCTAGAAAACACATTTACCTAACTTACCTTCCTTCCTTATGCCCTGAATTCCATATACCTCTATACCTTCCCGGTCTCAAATACTGCTCTGGTGACTTCATCTGGAAGCCCCCAACCTTAGTATTGACAACCGTCCTATTCCTTCTAGTTTCGAATATTACTTAGGTGACTTCATATGGAAGCCCCCAACCTTAGTACTGACAACCGTTCTACATTCCGTCCCTCCAGATTCAAATACTGCTCAGGTGACTTCATCTGGAAACCCCAACCTCAGTACTGACAACTGTTCTTGTAACCTTAACTCTTACGTACTATTCTATCGAACATCTTCTTAACCACCACAGTACTACTACCCGCCCCTAGTTAGATATTTAGATAACTACTGCAACAAATGAACATCCCCCAATTTACCTAGGTGTATGTATACAGGATGTACCAGCGGCGTATCCTCCACACTTTTGATATACCGGGTAATTATACTACCATGCTTATATACAAGATGTACCAGCGGTGTATCCACTACATAATAATATACCAAATGCATCACGTGTTCTCATATAATCATACATTCTCACTTATGCGTTTATTAACAATCCCTTATCATTTGGATACCTAGTTTCAAAGCAAATATAGCACATAACCCTAATAATCATTTCATATGCCTTATTCTATCATAATCATTTCATATACATTACTAACACATATAACCATTCATAAGCATCTTCATAACATAACACGTATAACTTCAAACAGTTAATCACTTTATCAGTTAAGATAAGCAAACTTTCAGATAAAAGCATTTGAATGTATTTTCATAATACAGTATGTATATCAACCCGAAAGCAATAAACATTTAAAAGTGGGCTCGCAGAACTCACCTTATCTCTTTACTCGTTAAACTCGGACAAATCCTCCAACAGAATCCTTCGGTTAACCTAATTCACGTATCGTATGGCATTAACGCAATGTTTAATATTATAAACATATCCTATGTTTATTTCTACGATATATTATCTTAATAATATCTAATTATTAATGTTTACTTCTTTTAAGGTCAAAATGACCAAAATGACCTTATAGGCATAATATATATTTTTATTGATAATTATGGAGACGCCTATTCCTATAAGTAAACGCTCACCCTGGGATCGCCCAGTGAGGTATGCCAAGTCCTAGTTGGGATTTATGCGACAACCCCGCTGGCCAGAAACCCCAGTGTACAAGCACTTACCCTTCCGGTCTGCATGAACTTCTAATATCCGATTAACTCGGTATTTTAAATACTCTATCATTTATCCCTTTTAAATTCATATATACTTAATATATATAAAAACATGTTACCATACCAAAATTCAAGTCCCCATACCCTCTGGATTATTATATATTAAATAATCATATTTCAAGACCCTAATTTCTCGTTTTTCTCATTTCTTTATTAAAAAATCATTTTCTTTTTAAACCAACTTAGGGTATTATCCATTATAACATTTTATAATATACTTCAAAATATCAAAGTGTAGTTCAACACCATATACTCAATTTGGGGAGAACAACGTTACGAAAACCTTAATTTTGACCCGTTTACAAAACCATTACCAAAACTTTTCCAAATGTGAAATAAACTCGGGGCACTCACAAAAATTCATACCCTAATTCCTACCCGATTATCCAGTTTTAGCAAAACAAGCTCAAGAACCCTAGTTTTTACATAATTTTAGAAACCATACTTAGACACAATATTATCAAAACCTGAAATAAGTTATTGTTAAGCATACCAAATAAGGGGTCCCGAATGGAGAATTTCAGCTCCTAACTCCTCTCTGTTTATGCGTATTGATCCGACAAAGTGTCTGGTGCGTAAAGGGGGTTTTTGGGTTGGAATTCAGTGAATTTGTGTGTTTGGTTTGATGTTAAGCCTCCTATTTATACCTATCCTTGTAATGGCATGACTAATTCGAAGAAAAACGACACGAATTCGCGGATTCTTGGCCTCCAAGTTTGTCATCATGGCCAATTTTGTGACCAGGTGCTGATGGCGGTCGATGCAGGACGCATATGACACTAACGAACCAGCATGCGGTCCACATGCTGTGCCCTCGCTTGATATTTTTAGAGTTTACATATTTGGTCCCTGTGGTTTGGTTTAATGCATTTCTAGCCCATAAACTTCTATCCTTTTATCATTTTATGTACCAAAACCTTATGGGACATATTTCTAACAATTTATAAGGTTTCTAAGGCTCGGCATTCGTACGATAATATGTATATATATATATTTATTTATTATTGCTAAATTACATTTTAGCTCCTCAAACTTTATAATACTTATCATTTTATGTTACGAATCATATTAAGATATATTTTTACTGATTTCTAAGCCTCGGGATACTTGTAATAAATATAAACACGTATAATATTCGCTTTTAGCCCTTTTACTTTTCCGTTAACTATTAACACACGTATTCACACGTATGTATTCATCAAATAATTCATGTATCATCATGCTATTCATATAAACACATATCCATCTTATATTTTACTTTCTTGATGTTTAAGATATCCGTTTTACACAGTTATCAAACGCATATTTCTAACACATGCAACCTATCTAAAGTATAGTCTTACCATATTCATCAATCAATCTCACGTTTTGATAATATAAACACGTATTAGATATGTATATTTATATCTATGAACTTTAGGGTGTTACACTCACATTCCCGGTCCTCACTTCTCAGATCACCACCACCTTAACCATGCCCCCGGACCACCCCCACTCTACATGGGCTCACCTTAGTATCTAGACTTTTGACCTACCGTTTTAGCGATAAAACATATTTATATATATTTTGTAGTGATGTATTATGGGACTGCAAGCCCAAGACACTAAAACTTGTCCTCTTTGTTATTGTATGTTTTATCGGATAATATGGTGGAATGGAAACTAGTATTATGATTATGTTTATGAGGTGTTGTTTATGTTTGTCATGGTTATGATTAATGTTGTTCATTTGCGAATGATGTTCCTTCTACTTCATGTTTCTTGGTTGTGCTTACGCGGGTCATATTATGGTACTGTAGATGTATGTCGTGGCAGTTATTCTCGCGCATGTAATAAACCCATTCACATATGATCTAAAAATTTTCCTTTATGTTAACATTGATAACTTAAAGCGAAAACATGCCACCTAGACGCCGAACCACCAGAAACACTTCACCTCCTCCGCCCATGAGCGCTGCTGAAATCGAGGAACTGATTGCTCAACGCGTTGTAGAAATCGTCGTTGCGGCTGGAACCCAACGTCAGGCTCACAATGGGGCACGCGGTAAGAACGAATTAATCAATGTTAGAAAACACTAGACTATAATTTCGCAAAATTGTGATCAACGTTTTCACCTAACATTGCAAGCCCTCATGAATGTTCATACAATGACCTTATGAATTGTAAACCCACTCCTTTTAAGGGTTCCGAAGGCGCTGTTGGTATAAATCGCTGGTTTGAGAAAATGGAGTTGGTCTTCCTTATAAGCAACTGTCATGAACAGTATATGGTGAAATATTCCACATGCACGTTTACTGATAGTGCACTGACTTGGTAGAATTCCCATATTGATACTATGGGAACTGACTTAGCCTATGCCATGACATGGGACGAACTCAAACAACTTCTACATTATGAGTATTGTCCTATGGAGGAACTGCAGAAACTCGAATCTGAATTCTGGAACCTATCCATGAATGGAGCCGACAATGCTAGATACACTAAGAGGTTCCGTGAGCTTGCTCACCTCTGTCCGACAATGATCACTCCACCATACAAGAAGGTCAAATGGTACATGTAGGGACTTGCACCACACATTCAAGGAAATGTCCTTTCCTCAAACCCTCAAAATTCAGGATGCTGTGCGTTTGGCACACAACCTCATTTACCAAGCTAATCGTTAAGGTGTAAACTTTGGCAAGAAAGTGTCTGAGAACAAGCCCTCTGATGTTAGTACCACCCCTTCATTAAGCAAGAAACCTAACAACAAGAGGAAACGCGTATTCTAGAAGAATCGAGATGAAAAGAACTATGAGAAAGCCCCTATTAAGGAATCCTGACCGGCAAAGATCTATGTTGCTACTGCTCCTGCTTATCCTGTCGAAAGACTGGTTACACCGGTACCGCTCCTCTGTGCTCCAAATGCAACCTACACCACACTCTCGATTGTGGTAATGTCTACTGTAACATCTACAAGGTTAAAGAATATGTAACACGCGATTGCCCAAATCGCACTTACTACGATTGCGGGCAGTTGGGCAATACAAGAAGGAATGCCCGAAGGCAAAGAATCAAGATGCTAACCAGGCTAGGGGAAGAGCTTTCGTGATCAATGATGGAGACGCCCGCCGTGACCCCAACATGGTGATGGGTACGTTTCTACTGAATAACCATTATGCTTCTGTTTTATTCGATACTGGTGCCGATGGAAGCTTTGTGTCTACCGATTTTAGTCAATTACTCGAAATCACCCCAGTTGCCTTAGACACTAAGTTTACAGTAGAATTAGCAAATGGAGATTTGATAGAAACTGGAATGATCTACCCGGACTGCCTATTAGAACTCTCCGACCATTCTTTCAGCACCGACTTAATACCCGTTGATTTAGGAAGTTTCGATGTAGTCACTGGAATGGATTGGTTAGCAAAGAATCATGTAGAAATTTTGTGTCATGAGAAAATTGTTATAGTGCCATTAGCAGATGGTAACGCTCTGAACGTGCAAGACGAAAAGAGTGGAGCCAAACTAAATATCATATCATGTATGAAGGCATAAAAATTCCTCCGCAAAAGATGTCATGTCATTCTAGCTCATGTCACTGAGAAGAAACCGAAGGAGAAGCGTATCGAAGATGTTCCTATTGTTTGCGAATACCCGGAAGTCTTTCCAGAAGACTTTCCAGGCTTACCCCCAATGCGGAAAGTAGAGTTTCACATCGATCTAACACCCGGAGCCGCCCTTGTTGCCAGATCATCTTACCGACTGGCACTATCTGAAATTATCTAGTGAACTGCAAGAATTGCTAGATAAGGGCTTTATTCATCCAAGCCACTCTCCGTGGGGTGCTCCCGTGTTATTCATGAAAAAGAAAGATGGAACGTTCAAAATATATATCGACTACAGAGAGTAGAACAAAATTAACTGTGAAGAACCGTTACCCGCTTCCAAGGATCAATGACCTATTTGATCAACTCCAAGGATTAAGTTTCTACTCAAAGATCGATCTGAGGTCGGGGTACCATCAACTCCGAGTTAGAGATGAAGATGTCTCAAAGACAGCGTTTAGAACACGCTATGGTCATTACGAGTTCCTCGCTATGCCATTTGGTTTGACTAACGCACCGACCGTGTTCATGGATTTAATTAATCGCGTGTGCAAACCATACCTAGATAAATTTGTTATCGTGTTCATCAACGATATTCTTATTTAGCGAGGAACATGAAGAACACTCTAGACTCATCTTAGAACTGTTGAAGAAAGAAGAGCTTTATGTGAAGTTCTCCAGATGTGACTTTTGGATCCGCGAAGTGCACTTTCTGGGTCATGTGATAAATGAACGAGGTATTCACGTTGATCCGGCTAAGATTGAAACAATCAAGGATTGGAGTACTCCCACGTCTTTAACTGAAATTCGACAATTCTTAGGTCTCGCTGGCTATTATCGCCGATTCATTGAGAATTTCTCCAAGATAGCCCAGCCTCTTACCACCCTGACTCAGAAAGATAAGAAATATATCTGGGATGATAAAACTGAAGCTGCTTGCAACACCCTAATCCTATCCTTACCCAACGGAATTGACGATTTCATTGTATACTGTGATGCTTCACATCAAGGCTTGGGTTGCGTACTGATGCAGCATGAGAAAGTCATCGCTTAAGCCTCTCCACAACTGAAAATCCACAAGAAAAGCTATACGATTCACGACTTAGAACTTGGAGTCGTTGTCTTTGCCCTTAAGATCTGGAGGCACTACCTCTATGGGACTCGGTGTGTCATATTCACCGATCACAAGAGTCTCCAGCACATCTATAACCAGAAAGAGTTAAATATGAGACAACGACGATGGGTTGAATTGCTTAGCGATTATGAATGTGAGATTCATTACCACCGAGGCAAGACTAACGTTGTCGCCGATGCCTTAAGCGGAAAGGAACATGTCAAACCGCGTCGTGTTCGAGCACTAAGTATGACCATACACTCGAATCTCACTTCACAAGTTCGTGATGCTCAAATCGAAGCTCTTAAGCTGTAGCACCCCGATGTTTCCATCTAGGTAATTACGTATATTAATATGTTTACCTACGTGCTTTATTGTAAATATGTATTAGAAATGGTAATAAATGAATAAAGCACGTGTTTGTATGATAAACGGGTTTAGAAATGATGAGACATGGATGATTACGTCTCGTATACGTGTTTAAATCATGACTACATGCTTATGTAAACATCATAAACCATTTTATAGGAAAACACGTATAGAAATGCATGTAATAGTTAACGGAAAAGTAAAAGGGCCAAAAGTGTAATTTAAGCAAACCTGTAAGCCATACGGATATTATACGTGTCTATAATTGTCGTAAGTATTTTAAGGCTTAAAATATAGTAAGAATATGTCCTAACATGATTCGTGACATAAAATGATGAATATTGCAAAGTTATAGGGATAGAAAGTGTAAACTATGTAAATATATGTATATATATATATATATATATATATATATTAATATACATAAAATGATAGGACATATATTTAATAAGGTTATGGAACATAAAATGATAGCCACATCAAAAGATACAAGGCTAATAAGCCTAAAACAAAAGTTAAGGGACTAAAATTGTTAATTCGATCTCTAAGTATGCTTTCTATAAATGATGTAAAATTAGGGTTGTTGAGGTTATTCTGCTCAAATCGGGTGATCGGGTGGGAATTAGGGTCTGAATTTTTGTAGGTAATCATAAAATAATGTGTTTTAAGAAATCCCTAAGTTTATTTCACAATTGGAAAAGTTTTGGTAAAGGTTTTGTTAACGGGTCAATATTAGGGTTTTCGTAACGTTACTCTGCCCAAATTGACTAAACGATGTTGAATTAAGCTTTGATCTTTTAAAGGATATTATAAATTGTTATAATGGATTATACCCTAAGTTGGTTTTATTAAAAATGAGTTTTGGAAATAAACGAGAAATTCATGAAATTAGGGTTTCTAAATATGATTATTTAATATAAATTAATCCGAAGGGTATGGGGGCTTGATTTTTGGTATGATAACATGTTTTTATAAAACATAAGAATGTATAAAATTAAATTGGATAAATAATCAAGTATTCAAAATACTGAGTTAATCGGATATTAGAAGTTCACGCGCATCGGAATGGTAGATGCTTGTACACTTGGGTTTCTGGCAACAGCTAGGGTGTCGCATAAATCCCAACTGAGAAATGGCATCCCTCTCTGGGCGATCCCGGTGTGAGTATCTACTTATAGGGCGCGTCTTCATAATTATTAATAAAAGAAGATAATATGCCTCCAGGGGTATTTTGGTCTTAAAAGCAAATAAACTTAATAATATATATTATTAAGTAAACAAAATGTTTAAATAAACATAGGGGGTGTTTATTATATAAAACATTGCGTTAACATCGTACAATACGCGATTAGGTTAAAATGGAAGGCGTAAAGGAGGTTCTGACTGAACTAAATTGCTTAAGAGAATAAGGTGAGTTCTATGAGCCCACTTTTAAATATTTTAAATGTTTTACTATTTTCGGGCTGATATACATGCAAAGTTATTACTTTTGAAGTATTTGAAATAATGTTTGTCTGTTTTGTGTTAATACACCTACGTGAAATGTGATAATGCTTATGACTGCTTTAAAGTTATTATTACCTGCTGTGAACTCTTTTCGGGAAGGTTATAATGCACCAAGTAAAGTTTAAAAGAGGAAATTTAGTTTTCCGGATAAAGAAAATAACCCTTGGGGTTAGTTTTAAAATCTAAGCAAAAGATTGTCTATGTAAGAAGGAAGACTGTGGTTGTACAACTAAAAGCCGAGAATGACGGTTCCCCGGAGTAACGACGGTTACTCTATGACTGATATTCGGGTGACGACGATTACTCGAGGAGCTAATGTGGTTCCAATAGACAATGCTTAGTTGAATGAATGAATGAATAATTTGGTATAATTCTGTTATGTCTTATACCTGATAAATATGAATGAATTAATGTTTGGTATACCGCTGTTATGTTTTATACCTGATAAATATTTGTTAAAAGGGGGTCGTTATGCCCAAGCGTTGGAATAAACTTTCGAGAAAAGGGTAACGCTTTTAGAAAAATGTAGAACTCACCAGCGTAAGCTGATCCTTTAAAGTATGTATATCAGGTGATATTGAGGATCCGAGCTTAAAGGGAAAGGCTAAGGTTTGAGCAGGGTGAGGTGGGCAAGTTGTTCGTGTGAAACTATAAGGCTGCTGGCATAAGTAATGTAGATAGATGCGTATCTAATAATCATTATCTTTCGTAGTTATAGATAACCGTTGTAGTAGTTTTATCTTACTTGTACTTGGCATTATAAATAAATAAAAGTTTTTAATTTCCACTGCTTTAGTTATCTCTGTTCTACCTTGCGTTCATGAGTAAATCTGATGAGTGACCCCTTCTAGAGCCATGTCTGGGAGTGGGCGTCACAAGTTGGTATCGGAGCCTTGGTTTAAGAGATTTAGGTTCTAAAATCGGTATCTAGACTTAAACTAGGGCTCTGGGAAAACAGTAAGATAAGATAGAATGCCAGCAGAATAGCTTGTGCCCATAAAAGGACTAGGTTGCGTTAGGAACATAATAAGTAGGACCTAGGATGTGTAAATCTGGTAGGTACCCAATTGCAATTAGCTACTGCCATTAGGTATTATCCATATATATGTATCTAGGGTACTAACTATTATGTGGCCAAGTTGAGGAAGAAGGACCGGTTTGAAATAAAATCACTGGTACAGTTAAAAGGAGAGGAATAGACACTAAGGAGGAGTATGATGAAAGTAACTGGGTTTTGAAAGCATCATAACTATGTAATTGTATGACGTCTGCACTTATCTAATCATCATGCCCTCAAAATTTAGAAACTCGACTTCATATGAATTCTGAACTGTCTGCAGATCATGGTAAGAGAAGGACAAGGCGATAGAAGAATCGGCAGGCCAGTCGGTAGACCAGCAGGTTCTGGAAGGCGTGCACAACCAGATCCTGAACCCAATAATGCTGGAGGAGGAAACGTCTTTACTGAGGAGCAACGAGCCGCTGTGGCTGCGGAAGTAGCAAACGCATTCCAAGCTGCAATGCCACCTGATAGCTCAACTTCAAGGAGTCGCCGGAGCGGGTGGATTCGGTGCTGGAGGAGCTAATGGTGGAGATAATGGTGCTGGTGCAAACGCGGGAAACATCCATCAAGAAGGCCGAGGCTGTTCATTCAAATCCTTCAGTGGATTCAAGCCTCCTTCATTTGAAGGAAAGAGAGATGTTGGTTTGACAGTTCGCTGGATCCGAGAGATGGAAGTTGTCATTGGCATTAGTGAGTGCTGTGCTGATCAGGCTGTGAAATATGCAGCTCATTCCTTTGTTTGTGGAGCACTGTTTTGGTGGGACTCTGTTTTACAATCCCAAGGCGAAACCATTGCTGCAATGCGGTGGAACGATTTGAAGACTCGAGTGATGAATAAGTTCTGTCCGAAAAACGAGCTTGAGAAGATTGAAGCCAACTTTCTAGGGTTGGAAGCCGGGAATGAAACTCACCAAGAGTTTACCATGAGGTTTGATGAAATGGCGAGATTGGTGCCTAGGTTGGTGGCACCGGAGGTGGAAAAAGTTAAACGCTACGTACAGGCTCTTCCTGCAGAGATACGAAAGATAGTAAATCCCCATGCTCCTAGTACTTACCAGGAGGCAATCGATCTGAGTGCCACGGTTTATGAAGAAGAGTACGGTGAAGAAGAAAAACCCGGAGGACCCAAAAGAAGCTGGTCAGAGGCAAGTGGGAGTTCAAAGAAGTTTGATGGAAATAATCACAAGAAGCCTAGAAACGATTCTCGAGACAGCAAGCCCAAATGCCGCAAGTGTAACAAGAACCACTTTGGAAACTGCAGACTGGGATCGGGAAACTGCTACAAGTGCGGGAAGGAAGGTCATCTTGCTAACAATTTTCCGGATTCAAAGAAGTTTTATGAATGTGGAGAACCGGGACATATTAGGCCAAACTGTCCCAAGCTAATGAAGAAACCAGAACCAATGAAGGCGATCGAAATCCCGAAGGCTAGGGGTAGGGCATATACGATAACTACTGCTGAGGCGAAAGTGACACCTGACGTAGTTTTAGGTACGTTCCTCGTTAATAATGTGCCTGCGACTATGTTATTTGATTCGGGTGCTAGTAAAAGCTTCGTATCGCATGAATTCTATGTGTTACTCGCTAGACCAACTATTAGGGCTGGGAAACCTTTTGAAGTAGAGACTGCCTCAAGAAAAAGCTTTATGATTTCTGAATTGGTAGATAATTGCCTGATAGAACTAGAAGAACATAAATTGCCTATTAGATTATTCCCTATGACTTTAGCCGGTTTCGATATCGTGTTGGGAATGGATTGGCTCGTGGAGAACGACGCACACATCATCTGTAATCAGAAGAAGGTCCAGATTCGAGCGCCAACTGGAGATGACATATCCGTTTACGGAGATCGCAACAGTTCTGCAGTGAAGATTATCTCCATGATCAAAGCGTGAAAGTTCTTGAGTCGCGGGTGTGAGTCGTTCTTAGCTTACGCTATTGACTCAAACTTAAAATCAAAGGAGTTGAAGGATGTGCTGGTAGTAAACCAATTTCCCGACGTATTCCCAGAAGACCTACCGAGCATTCCTCCTGAACGTGAAATCAAGTTCGGAATTGACATGGTACCGGGAGCAAAACCCGTAGCCAAGACTCCATATCGATTAGCTCCATCTGAAATGAAGGAACTAATGTCATAACTGCAAGAGTTGCTTGACAAAGGTTTCATAAGACCGAGTATCTCGCCTTGGGGTGCTCCGGTTCTTTTCATGAAGAAGAAAGACGGAAGCCTAAGAATGTGCATTGATTACAGGGAGCTGAACAAACTAACAATGATGAACAAATATCCTCTGTTAAGAATTGACGACTTATTCGATTAGCTACAAGGAGAAAGTTGGTTCTCGAAGATTGATCCGCAGTCAGGTTATCACCAGTTGAAGGTCAAAGACGAAGACATTCCAAAGACGGCTTTCCGAACGAGATATGGTCATTACGAGTTTCTGGTAATGTCGTTCCGGTTGACTAATGCACCCGCAACATTCATGGACCTCATGAATAGGGTGTGTCGACCCATGTTGGACCGATTCATGATCGTGTTCATAGATGACATCCTAATCTATTCCAAGAGCGAGTCTGATCACGCTATGGATATGAAGGAAGTGCTAGAGACCTTGAGGAGGGAGAAATTGTATGCCAAATTTCCAAATGTGCATTTTGGCTAAGGGAAGTGCAATTCCTTGGTCAGGTAATAAATGCAGATGGTGTACTCGTGGATCCTTCCAAGATAGAAACGGTAATGAGCTGGAAACCGCCAAAAACACCCTCGGAGATTTCGTATTTCTTGGGGCTAGCCGGTTATTACCGTAGGTTCATTCAAGACTTCTCGAAGATCGCGACGCCCCTAACCAAATTGACTAAGAAAGATGTCAAGTTTGTTTGGGGTTCGAAACAGCGTAACGCTTTTGAAGAATTAAGAACCAGATTGACTTAGGCACCGGTATTAACCTTGCCGGATGGGCCTGATGATTTGGTAGTCTATTCCAATGCTTCGTATTTGGGTTTAGGTTATGTGTTATACAGCGGGGTAAGGTAATTACCTACGTGTCACGACAACTAGAACCTCACGAGACAAACTATCCAACTCACGATTTGGAATTGGCAGCCGTTGTGTTTGCTCTCAAAATTTGGAGGCATTACTTGTATGGAGTAAAATGCACAATCTACACGGATCATAAGAGCTTAAAGTACTTCTTCGAGCAAAAATATCTTTATATGAGGCAGCGTAGGTGGTTACAGTTAATCAAAGATTACGACAGTGAGATTATGTATCATCCAGGAAAAGCAAACGTTGTTGCAGATGCTTTGAGCATAAAGGATGAACATCCACCTCTTCAAACACTATCGTATAGATTAATCGTTACTCCTGATTTCCTTGTCCAACTTCGTAAGGAGCAGCATGAAGCCCTTAAGGAAGAGAATGGTCGGCCAGACAGCAAGCCTTGAAGAGAATGAGTACGGAGTGAAGATTCGATTCGGTAGAATGTGGGTACCTCTCACTGGTGGATTTTGCCCAGTTCGCGCAGTTTAGCTGCCCATTCGGTCACATCCCATTTGGGGTTTTTGAACCCCAGGTCCCTAGCCTCCTTAGCCATCTTCAGCCTGCATTGGAGGAGCGAGATACGGGCTATTAGCCTGCCCTCATCACCATTTGCAGCCAGGGCAGCCTCGTGATTAGCCTGCACTTCCACAGCCTTCTTCTCCAGGTCCTGGACCAGCCCCAGGTTCTCTCCTTGTTCAGAGCAGAAACCTCTCTTCTGGCCGAGGACTCAGCATCCTGGGCACGTTTCTCAGCAGCCCGGACCAGCTCGAAGAATCGCCCAGCAATCTGCGAATAAAGGTAATTTGATTAAAAATTTTAGACCCAAAATGGCTTAACTATGCATAAAATTCAGGGGTACCCAGGATTTACTTACTTGGCGAGAGGAAGCCTCAGCATGTGTGAGCAGCCCAGCAACATCCATGTTTTCCAAGGGTTGCACGGTCACAGCAGCGGTAGCAGCCCTGGTCTTACGCTTCGTGCCTGAAGTCCTGGAGGAGGGAGCCTTGGGGGCAGATGAGGGCTCAGTTTTAACCGTGGCTAGGTCCTGAATGTCTTGCTCAGATTCACCCACTAGAAAGGCGTCTAGGTCCACGTCCTCAAGGTTGATAGGAATAGCAGCAGCTGAAAGACAGAAGCATAAGAAATTAACAAAATCCAAGGGCTAAAAGGCAGGGTCCCAGGATACTTACAACTAGACATGCTGTGAGAAGTGGAAGAAGCAGCTAGATGGGGATCGGCCTTGAATTCTCGGTCTTCCTCAGTGATGGTCAAGAATGTCTCGAATCTCTCGAACGCCCCTGGATTCGCAGGGCCAATTGAACTCAAGCTGGGTACTGCAAAACAGAAAAATCCAAGGTCAGTATTTGAATAACATACAATAAAATATAAATCCTAATCCCTAATGCAAGTGAAAACCTACCCTCTACTCTCCACCTAACTGATCCATTCCTCTTGGGATGGTTGATCTCTTGACAAAAAAGAACTTTCCCTTCCAATCCTTATGAAAAGAAGCCCAAGGAATCAGTTGAACGTCCTTGTTCAGGACCTTGAACAAGAACCGATTGCTACCATGGGACTTGAGTTCGTATCCTAGGGCTAATTCATGCAACCAAATCAGAGAATCGAATTCCCTGTTGAGACGGTTCAAGGTGCCCAGGATTCTCCATACAATGGGAAGGGTTTGAGCATAGGCAAGGCCAGTGGCATCGAAGAATTCGGCCAAAAGACCGGTAAAAGGGTAGGACAGCCCCATGGAAAAAGGAGTGAACGTGAAGCAGACCCAGGTTTCAGAGCTGAAAATCCGACCTAAGCCTCCTATCGAAAGGCTTGATTTCAGCATAAGGAGGAAGAAGGCCAGACGACGACAATGCTGCAATGTCGGCGTCGGTGTAGGTGCAGGTCTCTAGTTCCCGGCTTTGCAGGTAGTTTTGATCGAGGAAATCCTCAATTCCTGTCTTTTTGGCCAGGGTTTCCGATCGGATCTTCTTGCGGGTCATGGTCGGAAAGAAAGAAAAGAAAGGGCTGAGACGAGAAGATTACCTAATCGGAGAAGGTCGGAAGCCGGAGATACCAACATAAACCTCACAATCTTAATCCTAGGCACCAAACCTCACAATCTTATTTGGTTCAAATCTTACTAATTTTGCTTAAGTACTTTTTAGCCAAAATTATTATTATTTGGTTTATCATTATTATTATTATTATTATTATTATTATTATTATTATTATTATTATTATTATTATTATTATTATTATTATTATTATTATTATTATTATTATTATTATTATTATTAACGAATATAAAAAAATTAACGTTTTAATATACGTCCATATGATCGTTTATATGCGTGTTCTCGAAAAAAAACTTAATAAATTTTTAGCACCCGAGAGAACTTTGTAAACTTTTAGTAACGAATAAAACAAATTAACGTTTTAATATTTGTAAGTTACTAAAATGTGAAATAAACTAAATTAGTTAGAAAATGGTTGGGATCCTTAATGCCCAATTTAGGGCTTAATTGGACATTCAGGTCATACCACTCCCCAATCATTGACACTGATCCCTGTGAAAGAGTGTTAAATGAAGTGTCCGGACTTAACTGGACATTAAGGGCATAATGAGGCATTTATGTTCTTTCAAATGAGGCATTATGGCCTTAATGGGCCATTAAGGGTGGTGTCCCTAGCAATTTTGTTGCGTGTCCCTGAATGGTTTGACCATAGTCATTTAACATGCCCCTCGCGTGTTCGAGTGTTCATTAACATGCTTTTTGGAATACATTTTTTGCTGATGGCACGTGTTGCATATAATATCCTTTTTTTTACTTTATTACACGTATCTTATACGTGTACTTTGTTATGACACGTGTTGCAGATAACATTCATCTGTTTTTTCCTTATTACACGTTGTTATACCCTGGATTTCGATTTACACTTTCAGTACCTTTTACTTGATTTATATCCCAGGATGTCAAGCATCCAGGCAACTTGATCCCAGCATGCACGGATACCCAACATGCTAGGGCAATGTTACTAATGTTTTCCTTGACTTTGTTTGATCGATCCAGGTACGAACGAATGAATAACGATCATATGGACTTGGTCAAAGTCTGGTATAAACGTGTGGAAGAAGACCCGCCGTTAAACTCGGTCTTTGACGATCAGATGCTGTTGGAAGGAAGATCCCAAGAATCTCGGGATGTTAGTTAGGTTTCTCATGTATTTATACGCGCCTTAGGACTTATTTTTGACACTTACGATCACTTGTATTCTCACTCAATCACTTAGAAAATAGCCGCAAACAATTATACTTGAACCTATTTATTGTGAAATAAACGGGCAATGTGTGTTATCGTTTCCAAGGAGTTTTTTGTGTCGGCGGCTCTTGGAGACATCCAGGGGCTAAGGGTCTTTTCTCCTAAACAATCTTGGTGTTCTTATTTGCATCTAGGGAATTCTTCGATTATGTTTGCATCTAATCTATTTTATCCTAGAATTTAAACCGTTTTTATCAATTTAATACATTTTACATCCACGGCACCTAACCTCACAAACTGATTTGGTAACGAAATTGTTCTTAGAAATTTTTAGCCAAAAAAATTTGGCGCCCACCGTGGGGCAACTGGTGTCAATTTTCTTCCAAACTCTTTTTAGATTTGTTCTAAACATAATTTTCACAAAGATCTATCAAAAGATTGGAACACAATCGAGTTCTTCGAATGCGTCTGCTCCTGCGAACACTTCTTCATCAACTAACACTATGCTTCCTCCACCGCCACCCCGGTGCAACTGAGTCTCTCAGGAATTATGTGAACAGGTTTGGCAGAGAGGCCCTGGATATCTCTAACATGGATATGGCTACAGCAATTCAGGCGTTCAAATTGGGCCTAAAGAAAGACTCCCCATTCTATCAGGATCTGGTGATGAACCCTTACCAGAAACTGGATGAAGTCAGGCACAGGGCGCTGCGCTTTATCAGACTTGAAGAAGATCTTAAAATCCAAGAGAAGATTGATGCCTCCCCAGGATATGGAACCTCTAGCAGAAAATCAGACTCGTCGCATCCTAGGTCCCAAAGACCTTACTCCAGATCCGATAATCTTTAGGTTAACAGGGTGGACCAGGGTGAAGAAGGGGAGGAAGAGTATCCTACCTTTACTGAATTTTGTTTTAGCACTGACGTTGCAGGTATAATAAATGTCATGCAGGACCTGGGGGATAAAGCGAGATGGCCCTGGAAGAATGACAAATCCACATCCTGGAAAGACAAGTCTAAGTGGTGTGCATACCATGAGGATTTCGGTCACTTGACCAAGGATTGCATAGCCATGCAAAAGGAGATTAGCTACTTGCTGAGCAAAGGTTACTTGAAATAGCTCCTAGGCAGAAGGAAAGACAAATCCAAGAGCATGGAGCAAAACGCAAAATCCAGGGGCAACGACCAAACCCAGGATACTGACCAGACACGGGGACATCCTGAGCGAACTGCATCCCCATCTCCAGACGCTAAGGTAATACACTTTAGTTCTGGTGGTTCTGACATCTGTGGTACTTCTTATTCTGCAGCTAAGAGGCATGCAAGGGAAACCAAGTCAGATACACCGAGAAGACCAACCACATCCTCGATTCAATCGGACGTGAAGGACGTGACATTCGGGGAAGATAACATGAGTGACGTGCTAGATCCCCACCATGATGGACTGTTGATTACACTCTACATTGCCAATCACTTTGTCAAAAGAATCCTGATAGGCGGAGGCAGTTCGGTCAACATCATACAACTAGAAGCCTTAACCAAGATGGGAATACCCCATGTGCAGATTATAGCCAAATCCACAGTGCTCGTAGGCTTCAGTGGGGAAACCAAGAACACCCTGGGAGAGGTCAGGCTCCTAGTATATGTGGAAGGTGTAAACTCGATGCAGCACTTCTGTGTCATGGACACACCTTCAAGGTACAACATCATCATGGGCAGATCCTGGATTCATGACATGAAAGCCGTCCCTTCAACCTACAACCAGTGTGTGAAACTACCAACACCATGGGGAGTAGTCACTATCCGCAGTGACCAACAGGAGGCGAAGGATTGCTACACGTCATCCATGAAGATCTCAGCAAAAAGTCACCAAGGATAGCAATTACAGAAGAAATCTAGGGATACCTGGAAGCAAGGGAGCAGGATGTAAAGGAAATAGTGCTCGACCCCTTACATCCTGGGAAAAAAGTCCTGATAGGCACCCGTATCCCTGGATCCGTTGAAGAGGAGCTAGTAGAATTTCTCAGATCCAGAATGTTAACATTTTCATGGAGCCACGAAGACATGACGGGTATCTCTAAAACTATTATTACACATAAACTTGGAATAAATTCTTCTTTCAGGGCTATACATCAGAAAAGGAGGAATATGCCCCGGAGAAGAACATAATAATCCAAGAAGAGGTGGATCGCCTACTAAAAATTGGAATGATAAGGGAAGTAAAGTTCCTAAGATGGCTCGCAAATATGGTGGTAGTGCAAAAGAAAAACGGCAAGTGGAGGGTTTGTGTGTATTACACCGACCTCAACCGAGCATGCCCCAAGGATCCTTTTCCGTTACCGCACATAGACTCAATGGTAGACGCTACAGCAGGCCATGAAATGCTGACATTCATGGATGCAACCTTAGGATTTCAACAAATCCAAATGGAGCCTGATGATCAAGAGGATACTGCATTCATCACCCCCCACAGCTGGGGGACACCATGGAAGTATACATCGATGATATGGTGGTCAAATTCATTAAAACAAGCAACCATGTCCAGGATGTAAAAGAATCCTTTAACATCATAGACAAGTACAACATGAAGCTCAATCCTGGAAAATGCCATTTTGGAGTGGGTGCTGGCAAATTCCTAGGTTACATGGTGACCAAAAGGGGAATTAAAGCTAGCCCTGAACAGATACGAGCAATACTAAATCTGAAGTCACTAGAGTCGTCCAAGGATGTTCAAAGGCTAACAGGCAGGGTCGCCGCCTTGAACAAATTCATTTCGAAATCCTCAGAAAGGTGCCATGAATTCTATGACATCCTGAAAAAGAATAAAAATTTTGAATGGACGACCCCATCATGAAAAAGCCTTCCAGGACCTCAAAACATATCTATCCTCGGCACCACTCCTAATGAAGCCGGAACCAGGAGAACCACTATCATTATACCTTGTAGTCTCGAAAAACACAGTAAGCGCGGTGCTGACCAAGGATGCAAAAGGTCAGCAACACCCAGTATACTATGTAAGTAAAAGCCTGTTTGACGCTGAATCCAGGTATTCTCATTTAGAAAAACTTATTTTAGCTTTAAGTATGGCTTCCACTAAACTTAGACATTATTTTGAAACTCATACTATACATGTAAAAACTAATTATCCTGTTAAGTCTGTTTTGAGAAAACCAGAGATGTCAGGAAGGATGGCGAAGTGGTCAGTCAAACTAAGTGCCTACGACTTAGTCTACGAAGCGAGAACATCCATAAAATCCCAAGCTCTAGCAGACTCTGTGGTAGATTTCAGTGATGATATACTAAAAGAGGCTGACCAAGAATTCCAACACTTACAAGAAGAGGAAACCTCAGGATGTTGGATACTATTTACATCTAGCATCCAACGTCAGGGGGACAGGTTTGGGAATCATACTGAAATCGCCACAGGGGGACATGATACTCCAGGCTATAAGGTGTGGATTCCAAGCAACTAATAACGAAGTAGAATATGAGGCCCTGATTGCTGGAATGCAATTGGCTCTACAACTCGGGATACAACACATCCAGGTATACGTTGACTGCCTACTTTTGACTAACCACTTTAATGGATCTTATGCAATGAAAGGGGAAAATTTAGTCAAATATTTGGAGATAGTAAAGTCCATATCCCATGATTTTTAAACTTTCAACATACAACAAGTACCCAGAGAAGAAAACACTGAAGCAGATGATTTAGCAAATTTAGGATCGACATTCAAAGCATTGGAAGATACACATGTCCCCATAATTCACATACTAAACCCGGCCATCAACCAAGATGAGGAACCGGAGGACGCAAACCCTGGATGCAAGACCCTGGTTTCTAGTACCCAGGATGTGCAACAGTCTGATTCCACAGAGAACGCCACATCTTGGACCAGGCCAATAATTTACTATATGCAAACTGGATCTATCCTAACAGAGGAAAAAGACGCCAGGGCATTCAGAACCAGGCCAGCCAGGTACGTCCTCATTAAAGGAAACTTATACAAAAAGTCTGTCGCAGGTACATACCTAAGATGCTTGGAAAAGGAAGAGGCCCAGGAAGTACTCAGGGATATACATGAAGGCGACCGTGGAAACCATACTGGGGGCAGGTCTCTAATGTCTAAGATACTAAGAACAGGGTACTTTTGGCCAACCTTGAGAAAAGATTCCCAGGATTTCTCCCTCAAATACGATGCATGCCAAAGACACGCCAACATCCCTCACTAACCAACTCAACCCCTGTATCCTATCCCTGCATCCTGGCCTTTTATGAAGTGGGGAATCGACATCGTGGGGAAGCTACCCAGGTCCCCAGGAGGAAAGGTTTTTATGTTGACAATGACTGATTACTTCTCCAAGTGGATAGAAGCTGAGGCTTACATCCAAGTTAGAGAAAAAGAAGTCATATCATTCATCAAAAGGAATATCCTTACAAGATTTGGCATACCTGCTGAGATACTTTGTGACAATGGATCAAAATTCATTGGTAAAATAACTACTTGATTCTGTGAAGCTTAGGGTATAAAGATGATAACCTCTACACCCAGCCAATGGCCAGGCAGAGTCTAGCAATAAAATCATTATCAACAATTTGAAAAAGAGACTGAAGGAGAAGAAGGGAAGATGGGCAGAAGAACTACCCTTGGCGTTATGGGCGGATAGAACAACCTCTAAGAACACCACTAGCCAAACCCCCTTTTCTTTGGTCTTTGGTTCAGAAGCAGTCATCCCAACAGAGATGGTAGTTCCTACATTCAGGGTCGCTAGTCAGACCCAAGATGTTAACAATGAAGCCCTGACTGATGACCTGTATACCGTGGATGAGGTACGAGAGAACAAGCTGCCTGGAGAATGGTTACGTATCAGCAAAGGATTTCGAGGACGTACAACAAACATGTGAGGATTCGAAGATTCAGAGTAGGGGATCTGGTCCTGAGAAAAGCATTCCAAAACACTATGAATCCTGGGGACGAGAAGCTGGCCCCTAAATGGGAAGGCCCTTACCTGATTGATTTAGAGGCAGGTAAGGGGGCCTATTGGCTTGCCAAAATGGAAGGTGAACTATTTCCAAGGCCTTGGAATGCAATTCACTTGAAGGCCTATTTCATGTAAGTCTATTGTCCCAAGATGTTGCATCCCATGTATGTCTTCTAACTAGTAGACTTTTCAAGGTATTTAACTAATTATTTCTCATAGGTTTTACTTGATTATTTTTCATTTTTGCTTATTACTCTTTCGAAATTTGCTAACATTTGTGGTAAAGACATTTGAGACAAAGACAGGTACTGAGCCCTGGATGCACAAGTTGAGGATGTTTTTCTCCTAAGATAGAGATTGGCCATCTCTCCTCCGTTATGGGTAATTACTAAATCCCCACTAAGGTTTAGAGATAATATGTCTTCCTTACGAGTTAGGCTTTGACGCTTTGCCAACTACGCACGATGGCTTGGTATGACCCAGGATTATGGGATCGACCTATGTTAACAGCATGGGCGACAACCTCATGATTTATGGACATACACAAGTCCCTTAAGGTTTTTGATATTTACATATTAACTTAAGACACCCGAGGAAAACCCCTAGATCGTCAATATGACACGAGGGTAGACCCTAGAATTCGCCAATACGGCAACGGGATTCACCCTAGTTCACCGGATCGGCACCGGGCTTGACCCCAGGATTTATGGGCTTGACCCCAGAATGTATGGGCTTGATCTTAAGTGTTTCGAGTTCAACCACATAATCGACAGGTTTACCTCAAAGGATTTTTGGATCTAGTCCTGAAGTTCATGGGATTACCCCAGGATTGTGACCTAGGATGGAGTTTGATTCCAAATCCTAGGTATTCGCTTTTCGATTAGATAATAACTTACGGTATTCTTAAATATGCAAGAAATAAAACAAGCAATAATTGGAGATACGGCGTGATCCTGCTTTAAAAAAAGGAGGTTAATTACCCAGGGTATACCCCCAGAATTAAATAGGTGAGAACTTATCGCCTATAACCTATGCATTTTCTTTATGTTTATTTGTGCAGGTCAAAAATTGTATAACGCATATACAAATAACTAAAGCATAGCAATTTTATAATAAAAACCACCTTGGGGTTGGAGCAAACCGTCTAACCACCCCAAGATGGGGAATATCAAAAGCCATGAGCATCTTGCCAATGGGTGGAACATTGTACAGCCGGGAAAACCCTCTGGCAACCATCACAAAATAAATATTTAAAAAGCTTCACACAAAACAAGGAAGAAGTAAAAGACCGTGGACTATTGAATGGTATCCATGGCTGCTGCATCCTCAGCTACTTCACCTCCTTCCTTCGCTACTTCCTCTCATACATCCTTCTCCGCCCCGGCATCGAGTAGCTCTAGGAGACGGGAGTTGGCCTACGAAAAGGTAAACACAAATTGAAGTTTACTTTATAACTAACAATAAAATGTATGTAGTGCAGAAATAACCAAAGGTTACCTGATGGGCGATGACCTCGGCATGTTGCACAAGCTCCTGGGGGGATAGTTCAGACATGGGATGTTGGACAGTAGCGGTGCTGGACCCTCGGGTTTTTCTTTTCATACCATAGGCCCTGGATGTGGTGGCCCGGGATACTGGGATAAGTTTGGTTTTGACGGAGCTTAAAATCACCAACTCCTGATCATCTCCTATCCCCGAAGAGAGGGCAACTTCGAGGTTATCAGCAACAAATGCAAGGGGAGCTTTAAAAAGAAGACATGGCCCAAGATGTCAGTAGTCAAGGAAGAAAGAAACTAACGAAATACAGGGTTACTTACAACTGGACATGTTGGCAGTGAGCTGGGAGAAGACTAGATGCTCGGCAGCTCTGAATGCACGCTCGGATTCGGGAATTCCCAGGAATTTCTGCAAGTTTTCTTCAGTTCCTTCCTCCTCGGGACCAATTTCTTTCAGGCTTTTCACTGCAAAAGGGAAAACATTCAAGGTCAGAATTTACATTTCAAACTATAAAACCCTAATATCTAATTTAGGTGTGCCTACCCTCTACAACCCTTCTTTCTGGAAGCTGGTCACCACCAGGGATGCTAGAACGTCTCACAAAAAAGAATTTACCCTTCCATTCATCATGATTGGTAGCCCGCGGAACAAGTTTCATGTTCTTGGAAAGGGTCTTGAACAGGAAACGACTCGACCCGTGGGGTTTCAGCTCATAGGCAAGGGCTAGTTCAGGCAGTCCGATCAGGGGCCCGTAGGATCGGTTCAGAAGATCCAGAGTTCCTAGGATGCGCCATATGATAGGAAGGGTTTGAGCGAAAGAGAGGCCGGTGGCTTGAAAAAATTCAGCAACTAGGCTGGTGAAGTGGTAAGAAAGTTCGATACTGAAAGGAGCGTAAGGAAAACATACACAAGTCTTGGAATTGGAAGCAAAGTCGGACCTCAACCTAAAATCAAAGGCCCTAACAATGGTTGAAGGGGGAAGGAGCCCGAATGCCTTTAGAGTTGCAATTTCAGTGTTGTGAAATTACATGTCTCCTGCCCAGGGTTCAGTAAGAACTTCTGATCAACGAAGTCATCAACCCCGGCAAGGGAAACTGAAGGTTCGCAGCGAACTCGTCTTTTGGTTATAGTTGTAATGAATACGGAGTTAGAGCAAGGAAACCACCTGATCAGAAAGGAGGAACTGAACGACGAATGTTGTAAAAGCTTTTCTCTCTCGAATGGGGTAAAATTGAACTTGAGAGAGTGGGGTATTTATTAGATGGGAATTCACAGAGGTGATGCGACAGGAACAGAGGAAATGATGAAGTTAAAATCGAAATCAGCGGACATGATTAGAACAAAAACGATGACTCATCAAGATTTCAAAAATTCCCAGCTGTGAATTCTTATCCACAAGCTGCAAATTTGGGGACAATTGTTATACCTTGGATTTCGATTTACACTTTCGGTACATTTTACTTGATTTATATCCCAGGATGTCAAGCATCCAGGGACTATCTAGCTATTCAACTTGATCCCAGCATGCACGGGTACCCAGCATGCTAGGGCAATGTTACTAATGTTTTCCTTGACTTTGTTTGACCAAGCCAGGTATGAACGAATGAATAACGGTCATATGGACTTGGTCAAAGTCTGGTATAAACATATGGAAGAAGACCCACCATTAAACTCGGTTTTTGACGATCAAATGCCGTTAGAAGGAAGATCCCAAAATCTCGAGATGTTAGTTAGGTTTCTCATGTATTTATACGCGGCTTAGGACTTATTTTTAACACTTACGATCACTTGTATTATCACTCACTCAGTTAGAAAACAGCCGCAAACAATAGTACTCGAACCTCAATTTTAGTCCTTGTATGGATTTTTGCTCCTACTTCTTCTTCTCTGTTAAGGTACTGATTTCTTCTTCTACGATTTAACCTCAATTTCATTAAGCGTATAGTATCTCTTCTTTTTTGTTAAGGTATTAGGGTTTTTTTCTATGCTCATTGTTATTTGTGAATTCATGCATCTGATTTCTTCTTTTGCGATTTTTCTATTGATTAGGGTTTTCTTTTGTTCTGTGCAACGTGAGCTTCTGTTCATGGGAAACGTGATTTCCCAAATCAATGAATTAAGCAAAATAAGCCCTATTTTGGATCTGATCCGGTTCACACAACAATATTAAATAAAAAGTAATGATGTTGTGGCGAATATTTCATGGATATTTTCGTAATGGAAGAGGGTTGAAATACAGTCCATCTTCTTGAGATCTATTGGACCTTTTTACACTCCATCGATGTGATAGAGAGGTCTGTATTAGGCATGTTGAAGACGACAACCGCATTGCATACTTGGCCTACACCTCGGCATCATGTTTTGCGATTTTGTGTTCTTTGGATCTCCCATTCAGACGGTGTGATATGTCCATCATGCACAATCTTGCATTCTGGTTTTGTTACCTGATGTATTTGTAGTTTGTATGCAAATTTAGGAGTTAGGGTTTTGGTTTTGTGATCCTTTGGTGATTTTGATTCGGATACAGATTTTTCAAGGTAAATGGGCTTACAAATATTGAAAGAGGCACATGATGGCACAACCAATTTCACTTGCAAGTTTTCCCCATGAAAGGGTCAGATTTCTAAAATTTCTATTTTGAATTTGGTTTTTGCAAGTTGCATTATTTGATCTTGAACTATGTTTTGTGAATCTCCAAATACATAAGTGAATATTGATAATGGTCTCCAGCAAGCAGTTGGAGATAGGTGTAAAAATCAAGTTGCATTACTTTTCAGTTGTAGATTTTTTTCTTCCTTTAAGTTTTGTTTGTCAGGTTTGTGTAAGCGTTTGTCTTCCTTTTACTTTCTTTAACATTTTATTTTTCTTCCTTTAATTTTCTGTTAGGGTTTGTGTTACATAGTATTGGCTCAAAAGTTATTTCTGTCGTTATTTGGGCAATTATTATCTACAGATGGGGTTGGTCATACACAGTCAAGTCAACGGTCACATATCGTTGCTACATGTGTAATTCCAAATCAAAACCCTCAAAAGACTTCTAGAATGTCAGGTAACTGTTTCTCATGCGCCTATTTTCTTATACCCGTTTTACTAGCTTGACTGATTCATACAAGTTTTTGCAACTTTGGTGTAATATTTAAGTGCACAATGCTTCTAGCAATACTGAATCTGAGAGTCTTAATAGCTTTACTAATCCATATAATGCTTCAAGAACTTGCCTCAACACATATTTGCAAAAATCATGATCTTGATAATGGAGCTTTCATAGATAAATAAATAAATTAGTGAAACTTCTTATGCTTGAATGATGGTTTGCCTTAAGTGGACATCAGTAGTGGAAAAATCCTGGAAAATACTTTGTGATTTTTAGATTTTGTTTGTTATAATAGTATTGTATTGAGTAACTTTTTTTTTCTCTAGTTTACTGATTTTGAATTGTTTATGCTAAAATGAAACAATTAGGGGTGCAAGTTAGATAACTATATTTCAGGTTTATGGTTTACAAAGTTTTTATGAACAAGGGAAGCAAATTTTTTATATTTAGGAGCAATTTTTTGTCGCATTTTGCTTTGTAGCGTAACATAAATTGAAAATATCTTTGTTTGGTTATCAGTTTTCCATTTGTGTTTATTTCTAATAGTGAAGATAGTCTTGCAGGACATTATTCTTTGTGGCGGCTCAGATGTCATATAGGTACATGTATTGTAGAAGCATATTCTTATGCTACATTGTGTCTCGTGTATTGTATCTGTTTAGAGCTTGTGTGAGTCTAGTTAGGCTGCTGGGCGTACCACATGGTCCGCCGGACCAGTTGGTGCAGCGTACCAGTTGGTACGCTGGGTGGTACACCGGCCGGTTTAAGTTACCTATAAATAGGTAGCATGTGTAGACAGTTTAGAACTTCTTGATATATTCTACCTTTCTGTGTGTGTTACTGTGTGTATGCTCTCAAGCTTATATCAATACAAATTCTCATTTGTATTTACTTTTGATCTCATCTTCATCTCATTATCACGTGATTAGCAAACGATCCATCGCTCCTTGCGTTTACAAGTGGTATCAGAGCTATCTGGCTCCATTTGCTGATCATGTGCTGTGATTTTGAAGATTTTTAGAGAGAAAAAGTGGGTTTTGAGGTATTTTTCATCAAATTCTTCCAATTCCGTTTGTCTCTGGAGCTAAAAATGATTTTCGAGCATTTCTGGTAAGTTTTCGCATCTTCGTGAAGCAATTTTCAGTCCTAATTGTTGAAATTTCGAAAAATCAGTCGAATTCTATGTGGTTCGCTCGAAGAACTGCTGGTCCGCCGACTGGTCCGCTAGGCAATCTTCATCAGCTGGTCCGTGGCGGTTATAGCGTATCAGTGTGATCCGCTGAAAAAATCTGGTCCGCCGTACCAGTTTTTGGTCCGCCGGATCAATCTGGTCCGCTAGTACAATTTGGTCCGCTGGTTATAAATCTGATCCGCAGGTATAATCTGGTCCGCTGAGATTGATCTGGTCCGCAAATACAAATCTGGTCCGCTGATTTTGGTTTGGTCCGCTGGCAGAAAAGTGGTCATCACTAAAACTGACATAACTTGAGAACCGTAAAGAGTTACGGGAGCTAATACCAGCCAAAACGTTCGCATCGACGAGATCTAGGACTTGTACCAGCCTAAGGCCAGTACGTCCATTTTTGAGCCCCTAAATCCACTTGGAAAGCCTCCGTTTTTTAGTTCGAAGTTTTTGCAGTGTCATATTTCGGAAAATATGTCGGATTTTCAAGCGTTTTCTGCGATTCAAAACACGATGCAAGCTATCATTAACTATGATAATGAAATAGGAACAAGTCAGAAAGTTCCGAAATTACTCAGATTGGAAGATTATCATAGTTGGGTGAAACGATTCAATGCATATGTTGGTGCTAATGATGTTGATTTTTGGATATCTTACAATAATCTATACGAGTATCCAACAGGAACAAATGGAAGGCCAGTTTTGCAACAAAGTCTTACTGGTGAGCAAAAGAAGGCATATCAAGCAGAACAAAAAGCTTATGGTGCTTTAACAATGGCATTACCTTCAGATTTATTACATCAATTTTCTGCGTATACTTCTGCAAAAGAATTGTGGGATGCAATTCAAAAACGTTGTGAAGGAAATGATCAATTCAAGAAAAGCAAACAGAAGGTTCTAAAGAAAGAGTTCGACAATTTTAAACATTATCCAAATGAAAATATTTCAAAGCTTATCACTAAATTTTCACATTTATTAAGTGAAATGGCTTTAGTTGGCATCAAAAAGGAAGAAGCTGATTTGAAAGAGAAGTTATTAGAGGCATTACCTGAAAAATCGGAAAACTATGTGATGATGATTACTCATGATAAAGAGTATTCAGGAGTGACATTCATCAATTTGATTGAGCAGATACAAGCAAGAGATATGGAGTTGAGTGTGAATAAATCCATGCCTGCACAAGTACAGAATCCAGCTGCATATCGTGGTGAAAATGATTCTACAATAAATGCTAAAAAGTCAAATATTTTCAGTGAAGGTCCTCCTACTGCATTTATTGCTGGAAAATCTGAAACTTATAGTTATTCTCCAGGTTGTACTCCTACATGTTCAAATCAATCACCAAAGCCTAAAATTCCTGACAAGGCATCTGAGGATTTAGCTTCATTGCTGTCTGCTTTTATCTCATCATCTAGTGGTTCAATTTTTGGGAAACTGGGAGAAGTTGATTTGGTTGCAAATGACTTAAGTGAGTTGGATGATGATCATTTGAATGAGTTAGATTTACATTGGCAATTTGCTATGACTGTTGAAAGAGGTAAGAGATACATGAAGAAGCATGGTAAACAATCTTTTCTTCCAGGAGGAAAACTTGGATTGGATAAATCCAAAGTGAGGTGTTTCAAATGTTCACAGGTTGGACATTTTGCTCGTGAATGTAAAAATCCAAAAACATGCGTATCTTCGTCCTCAACAAACAATTCAAACTCGCAAGCCTTGATTTCACAAATGGATAAAGATTATGATTAGAATAAGGATATTGAAATAATGGACGAGAGACAGAAACAGTTGGCATTAAATGCTCTCCACAATCTAGAAAGTTCCACTTTTAAGTCTGATTCTAATTCAGCATCTCTTTCCAAACCTTTTTTGGTTTATGGTAGTTCTCTAAATAATTATGTCGAGTGGTATCCTGATGAATCTGCATTTCTTGCCGAAGTTGTAAGGAAGGAGGTAAGTGATTCTAATTCAGAAACAAGTTCATGTGAAACAGTACTGGAAGATGGAGGTGCTGAACTTACACAAGATTTACAAGAGAAATATGAAGCTTGTGGTGTTGCCAATGATAAATTTGAATCTTTGCAAAAAGATAACAGTTTGCTAACTGAAGAACTCAAAGTTGTGATAGCTGCGTTGGAATGTTCAAAACAAAGATGTGCTGATTTAGAAAAAGTCAATTCAGAATTGTTAACAGAAAAGGATAAATGGATTGCTGACTTTGAGAAAGAAAAGGCTGCTCATCTTGATGAAGTTCAAGATTTTGAGAATCTATTTGAAAAGAGTTATCCTGTTCAACAAAGGTATGAAAAAGCAAATGTGATTGATGTTGAAGCTGCAGATGAAGTTTTAGAGCTTCAAGAAGAACTTTCAAAGCTTCGAGATGAAAATGTTCAGATACGTGAAAAGAATGACATTTTAACAAAAGATGTTGCTTATTTTACTAAGAAGTGGGAGAAGGTTCATGCTGAGCTAATGGAGTTATGTGATACCAAAAGGCAACTGAAAGCTGAATACAATGACTTAGCAGATGACTTTATTGGTACTCAGAAAGATTTGTTGGCTGCTCAAGTCAAAATATCTGAGTTAAAAGTTGAGATTCTCGCGCTTCAAAAGCAAGTAAAGAATTCAGCTATGTCTCCTACATTACTGAATTACATTTACAATCAGGAAAAGAGTGACGAAAGTGTGCAAGAAGAGGAATTACATTCGGTTCCAGCTCCAGTGGTTTTATTAAATCCTCCATCTGTATCATTTGATCCAAGAGCTGAACTACAAGATTATTCTAAATTTGCAACTCCGACAACGAAGAAGAAAAACAAATCTAAGAAATAGGAGGAGAAATTGGGTGAAGCTCCAAAGTTTGTTTCAACTTCCAAAGTTTTGGAAGAGCAAAAGATTTGTGAGAAAGTTGATTCTGTTTCTTCTTCAGCCCATGAAGAAGAAAAAGCTTTGATTAAGAATAACAAATTGAAGGCTATTAAAGCTAAATTTACTAGCAAAGCTAAAGGAAGAAAAGCTCCAGAGTTTTCTTTACATTCTTCAAAAGTTCAGGGGTACAAGCATAAAGGTCTTGGTTATGACGCTAGAGAAGAATCAGTTCATCGAACACAACAAACAAAGAATGTTGCTGGTTCAAATCAAAAGAACAAATTCAAACAGCAGAAGAAACAAACGGTGTTCAAATCAACGGATGTTGATTACTATTCTGGAGGTTCTTCTTATAGTTCTGGTTCTTCTCAACGAAGTCCATCTCCAAGGTATGATACTTCTGCCGATTTCTTTGATTCTTTTGGTTCAGAAAATAGTTTTGGTTATCATGATGTGTTCAAACAGGACAAGAGAAATCTAAAGAATTTTGTTGATAAAAAAAAATTTGAATCAAATCTGGGTAGCAGTTCCCTTAATGTTTTTCAAAGGAAGTGTTATGCATGTCGTAAACCAGGGCATCTTGCTGCACAATGTCCTACGAATGCGAGCACTGACGCTTATGTGAACAAAACTGCTAAGTATGTGGATTTAAATGGTCATATTTTTGATGAACCACAACCATCAATGTACAATTCAACCAGTAAGCCGTCTTGGGTAAAGACGCAAGTTGATAATTTTGTGGGGTCATTGAAAAATTTTCAATCGCCTCTGATATGGAAACCACGAGTTGTTTCCTTGGCAAACAAAGACCATGTTGAAGACACCGGGCGACCCGAGGCTGTTGACTCGGGTCGATCCCAAAACCACTAATGTTTTATCTGGTGTCTGCAGGTTTCTTCAAGAAGACCTATTATGCGTGTGTTGCTAGTAGTGAAGAACTTGCCTAATTTAGTGTTTCAATGGCATATCATTTTCAAATGTTTTTCAACCGATTTTTCCAAAAACTAAAACTGCAAAGTGTCAGTGTTGGTCGATCAATTTTCTTTCTTGTTCATATGTTTCCATTTTGTAGTTGTACATATTTTTAGGGAGAGAAAATTGAAAATTCAAAAAATAGTGTTTATTTGAATTTTAGGGGGAGAAATTGGAAAAATATAAAAACAAATGGAAAATTGAGAAATTGATCCGACAAAAGCGAGAAATGATGGTACATCAGCATATATGTTATCTACCATGGATAGATTAAGTCTAAAGGCTGTAGGTGCTTGCATAATCTGTGAATGTGCATGACTAATCTGATATTTGCAAGTAAGATATAAACATAAAGCTAGCCTGATGATCTTTGGTTATTTGCTTCTTGATGAATGTTGTGTGATGATTCCAAAAATAGAATAAAGAGATATCTTGATGAATGCATGTTTTCATTTTGCAAAAATTTCAACTTGTCTGATTTTCTTTATTTTGTCAAACGATCGGCCTTTCTCTGCGTATCGAAAGATCGACCTCATTGGTGTTCGTTTGACGTTCTTCTTTATTTTCTTTGGTGTTTCGTATAATCCATCGGACTTTCTCTGCGTGTACGGGAGTACCGACCTGATTATTGTTGGATTATACAATTTCTGCATTATTTTTATATTTCTTATTTTCCTAAACAATCGGGCATTCTCTGCGTGCTCACAAGGCCGACCTGATTGTTGTTTGTTTAGGGTTCTGCTTTATTTTTGCATGACTCATCAAGGATGATTAAATCTCTAAGAAAGTTGGTTTTATATGATAAATATGATGATTTGCCAGTATTTCTGATAGAGTGGAGGCCGAGTTATCAGTGCATGATAAAATTACCTTAAGCATATCTGAAAACGATAAAAAATGATTTGTGCATGCTGAAATAAACATAAATGTTGTATTTGCTATTATCTTGGCTTGCATGCTGATTAAGACCGAAATTGAAATGTGCTAGATGCATTATGTCTGATATGATCTCGTGTCGTGATCTTTCTCGCAAAAGACAAAAATAGTGTGAAATTCAGTATTTCATTTCTGTATTGCATTTATGTTTCATATCTAAAAAGTTCAAAACGATTTTTAGTGTGTTTTGATCTAAAGTTTCTAAAAACCAAAAGGATTTTATTTCTTAGTTGTTTTCGATTGATCAACACTTGATACAAAATCAAAATTTCAAAATCAATATCTTGGATTCTCAAAGAGAAGTTTTGCACCAAGATTAAATTATTTTTGGAAATTCAAAGAAAATCCGCACTTTTGTCTTCTAAAGTTACAGGTTTTTGTGTGTCAAGACTCAAGCATGGTGAAAGGGGGAGTTTGTTATATCTTTCACAAGTGGATCCCGAAGGTCAAAGTTTTATTCAAGAATGATCCAGCCATGCAAGCTCTATTTCTGACAAAAGTTCAAGTTGACGATCGGATGCAACATTGTTGAAGATTGAAGACTAGAGATTTAGTTAGAAAAGATACACTACACGTTAAGGGGGAGTTTGTAGAAGCATATTCTTATGCTACATTGTGTCTCGTGTATTGTATCTGTTTAGAGCTTGTGTGAGTCTAGTTAGGCTGCTGGGCGTACCACATGGTCCGCCGGACCAGTTGGTGCAGCGTACCAGTTGGTACGCTGGGTGGTACGCCGGCCAGTTTAAGTTACCTATAAATAGGTAGCATGTGTAGACAATTTAGAACTTCTTGATATATTCTACCTTTCTGTGTGTGTTACTGTGTGTATGCTCTCAAGCTTATATCAATACAAATTCTCATTTGTATTTACTTTTGATCTCATCTTCATCTCATTATCACGTGATTAGCAAACGATCCATCGCTCCTTGCGTTTACATGTATCACTTTGTTTTGTTTTGTTTAGTTTTCTTTTCATCTTCTAAGTTTTTAACTAATACAGGAGTGGAAGGATTTTTAGCAGGCACAACTTTTTCCTAAGAGGAATAATGACCCTGCAAGAGCATCTTCCTGCCCATGGGATTTGGTAAATATAATCATGGTTCAAAAGTCGTCAAGCTGATCATAGACCAGAATATTATGTTACAGAAGTTTCTTCATGACATCATTTTGGCGTCGAATGAAGTGTCTAAATTAATACTAATGTTAATGAACATGACAACGGGTCACAAATAGTTATCATAGTTACTAGAGGCTATGATAGTGAATCCTAGAGCCATTTATATTCTAGAGACTGATTTAGAAAATTATCAAATTGAATCGTAGGTTATATCACTTCAGAGTCATTAATATTTGTTGAGCATAGACCATATTTTATTACATCTTATATGTGTCTGTGATTATTTGAAAGTATACAATGTATTTTAATGATGTGAGCATGTCTTGTTGAAAGCAAATTGCCTATTATGATTAGTCTGTATGCTCAGCAATCTAAATTTGAATATAGACTTTGTAACGGACCTTATGGGAAACTTGATAAGCATGTTTGTAGGGGCTTTATGTTTCCAGTTGGTGTACATTTTTCATTGAATAACCAGGTGTATTCTTCTAAGCCGTTTTTGTTTGTTTTCTTTTGTATTGTAGGTGGGAGGGTGATAATTTTTTCTTCTTTTGTGTTACTTAATATTTCATCAAATGCTTTTGTGTCGTTTAGTATTGGTTTCAAATGCTTATTTCTGTAGCTGCTTGGTAAATTATCATCTTTTGACGGGGTTGGTCATACCTGGTCGAGGCAACGGTCATCTATTGTTGCTGCATGTGTATTTCCAAATCAAAACCCTCAAGGACTTCTAAAACGTCAGGTAACGTTTTCTTCTACTGTCTATTTTTCCCATTTTACGAGTTTGACTAATCCATATAAATTTTTTGCAATTTTGATGTAATATTTAAGTGCATAATACTTCAAGAAGTACCGAATCCAAGAGTTATACTGGTAGCATCATTAAACAAGAACTTGACTCAACACACATTTGCAAAAACACGATCTTGATAATTAAGCTATCTTAGATGAATAAACTAGTGAAACTTCTTATGCTTCAATGATTGTTTACCTCAAGTGGACACCAGTAATTGAAAGATTTGTGTGAGTTTTAGTTTTTGTTTGTTATATTGTTGTATTAAGGGACTTATTTATCTAATTTCTGATTTTGAATCGTTTATTTTCAAATGGAACAATTAAGGGTGTTAGGAAATAAACTAAGATGAACACACGACATGGTGATGTAATTTTAGTGATTTCAAGTTGTTTATTTTCTTATAGAATTTTCAGTTGGTAGAATTCTAATTCATACATATATGTGTTTGTTTTATTTTAGCATAACTCTTCCGATGAATGTTATTTCTTACAACTGCTTATGGTATTGCAAATGAATATTCATCAAGGCAAACGAGCATGCAGGATTTTCATCAAAAAAGTGGTGAGCGTGTATATAATAGGTTCATTAATTTTTGCTATTGATGAAGATAACAAACGATTACAAAATGAATTGTATTAATCATTTTCGGGTAAGTTTAATGTTCTTCTGTTCCAAATTCAGTGCATCAGTTTCATCCATTTAGTAGTAGTGTTTGAAGTATAAACTTGGTTTCTCGAGCTTATGGCTATTGTGGTTAAGTATTATGAATGTGTTTGTGATGCGTTATTGGTTTCTGGAATTAAAGTACTATTAATAGTATTCTATCAGGTTGAACTTTTAATTCACGAACAGAAGATGGTGGCTCCGTGGCTACGTATGAATTGCTTAACCATCAAGCGAGCATTGGTAAGAAGGCCTTTTTTTGTTCCGACTACTAAATGTAGGAAGTCCTATTTTGACTTTTTTAAAATCAAATCATGCTCAGAACTCTCAAATATTATGGATGTACGCTACTCCTATGGATTGCAGGTATAGGTTCATTACCATCGTTTTAAAAAACATGTCGTGATATAATCTCGAGGTTAAATTCTATAAATTATGAATTTTAAACATAATCTACATGTTGTAATGTATTTACATGGTATCTTCTTTAATTAGTTTTTTTATGCAGACTCTTTAGGAAGAGTGACCCATAGAGGGTAAGAAGTTACTGGTGATAGGCAGTACCGTACTACCGTAGTAATGGGTCAGGTCGCAGATGATAAGGTAACAAGTCAGATTATAATGGGTCAGGTCGTAAATGATAAGGTAACAAGTCAGATTGGAGCTTGGATTTCGTTGGGGTTGGATGGTAACAATCAAACTGCATATGTTGGGGTAATATGTCCAGATTCCATGGCATGCTATTGCAAGTTGTATAGTATTGGTGTCGGTATATTGTGCTCTAGCTTTTGGTAATAGAAAAAGAATTGGAAATTGTATAGTATTGGTGTTGGTACATTGTCTTCTTTTGGAAATAGAAAAGCTCTAATGGTAAAAAAAAACTTCTAATGGTAAGAAAAACTTCTAATTGTGAAAAAAAGAATTGTGGCATTTACTGCATTCTTGTCAGGTTGACAATAAAAAAAACAAACTTTATAAGCTTGAAACCCATAGCTAAGTGCGGGGTGTATTTACTAGTAGTAATAATACTGATAATGACTAGTATAGAAAAATAGAAATAAAATATATGTGTTGATAATCAGTATGTCAAATGATGGCACGTTTATATATATACTTTTTCTTCCTATAAAAGAAAGGGAGAAGAAACTGTGAAAACATTTATTATATTGTAATGGGAGAAAAACCAATGACAGATTATTAGTCTATTTAATTATGGAACCAAGTCAATCTGTATACCAACTTTCCGGATGAGTAGCCGATGATCATCAATGATCAAACTGATATGAGAAAGTATTGACATAAATCTGGGTGACTTAATTCCCTCATTCCATACCTCCATTGGACTCTCACAATCTCAATTTCTATGGTTGCGCGACCGAAGACACCATAGCCAAGCTCACATCACGTACCATTGAAGGGCAACCGCAAAGGAACACTAGCGACATTATACCGCGACGATTGGCGTTTATGTTTGACCCAAGACAACATAATACCTCTATGCTTCTACTCGGTATCCTTCCCTTCCCTTTCGCAACTCATGAATCACAAAAGAAACGGTTTCGATTTGTAGCTACGATGTTCGTTCGTTTGATTGCGGTTAGCCACCGTCACATCGTTTGGTTTACGCGAGAATATAGCTGTAGTCGTGGCTTTAGTCACCAACATCTACCGGTTCCCTCAAGCTGCAAGCTATGTTCCTTCGCTGAAGAATTTTACTTAGCACCACCGTTGTCGACTGTTTGAACTCCGTATACAAAGTGATCTGCCATTTGAGTAACTACCATTGCCAACATGATTCAAAGTAACGATCATATGTCATATGTACTCAAATTTTCGTACATGATTAAGTTACGTGGACGGAACCCTTTGAGAACCAAAGTGAACATTTATGACCACTAAGGTTACAAACGGAGAAGGTGATGGTTTTAATAATAATAACATTAATAATAATAATAATAACAATAGTAATAATAAGAAACAATAAGAAACAATAGTAATAATAAGAGACAATAGTAACAATACTAATAATAAGAAATAATAGTAATAATTATAATAAAATTGTTTCATAAAATCTTTCAGAGATAACTACGACTTTTTATTTAGTGGCTATTTTATTAATATTAGTATAATTAATCTATTTAAAGAGATTGTGATTGTTATCTAAATTTTCCAATTATGATACAATAAATTCTAAAAAAGTTTTCGTTTGTTGTCCTTGTTTTAAATTAAGAAATCACTTGTATTCATCTTTTGATTAGTTACTGGAATATTTAGTTTAAACTTTAAGATTTTGTAAAACTAAATTGTATTTAGAATATGCATCATGAAAATTTCTCTGTCGTCTTTTTAAAAAGGTACAGATCGATTCAAACATTTTTAAGGGTATGAAACTCTGTTAATAATATAACAAGCAATAACATGCAAATGAACTAAAATTTATATATAAATTAACCGTAGGTCCTCGTGATATCTGAGACCGGCATATCATTACCTTTGATTGTTCTTGCTTATAAGCAAAGGTTGGTTTTTTGACCTTTCCCTCATAGCTTAATTATTTTTCATTTGAGTTCATTTTTTGTTGCATCAAAGTGTCGTCATCGTATTTGCCTTGTCGAACTGTTTCATTGATTAACGTCATACGTTTCATTGATTATTGTTAAATTGTACTGTATTGACTTACTGAAATTGTTTGTATGCGACATGATAGATTCATTTTACTCGTTATCGCATGTTCCCATTGCATATGAACATTGTTACAAACCTTGGAGTTAAGGTTACCGAGACTTTTTGTGTTGACTTGTATATTTCATATAAGGTTTAATGTGAATGATTGATTATTCTATTATCACCAACCGATATATATACACAAGGTTACAACATGGAAAGTAAATAAATACAAATAGGAAACTATTGACTAGAATCAAGAATAATAACTAAAGATATCAAGACTAATCTATACTATATATACGAATACAATCTATGCCTTAATACGCCCCCGCAAGATGGAGGATCCGTCGGATACGCCAATCTTGGACCTGTTTCGTAGAAAGGGAGCCCGAGGCAAAGGTTTGGTGAGCATATCTGCAAGCTGATCGTGACTGTTAATATGAAGCACTCGCAGGCGGTTACTGGCAACCAGTTCGCGAACAAAATGATAGTCAAGAGCCACATGTTTCATCCTGGAGTGATAGACAGGGTTGGCACACAGATATGTGGCGCCAGTATTATCACAGTATAACGTGGGAGTGGACGTAGGTCGAACGCCAAGCTCACTTAATAAGTTTTGTAACCATAGTAACTCAGCCGTGGCATTTGCAAGAGCCTTGTATTCTGCTTCAGTTGACGATCGAGAAACCGACTTTTGACGAGCAGATTTCCAAGAAACAACATTAGTACCCAAATAAAGCACGTAGGCGGTAGTAGAACGCCCGGCATCATTAACACCACCCCAGTCCGAGTCCGAGAAAACCGAGAGAGTGAGAGGAGAACGGCTATTGAGAAAGAGACCATGATGAATGGTACCTTTAAGATAGCGAAGGACACGTTTCAGAGCCTGCCAGTGGGACTGACGAGGAGCATGCATAAACTGAGAGAGCTTATTAATGGCAAATGAGATATCAGGACGAGTGAAAGCAAGATACTGAAGAGAGCCAACCAACCGGCGGTATTGGGTAGCATCAACGGATGGAGAAGGATCATCCAGAATTAATGGATCAGTCGCACTAAGCGGGGTTAAGACATCTTTGGCACCATCCATATGAAAGAGACTAAGCACATCGTGAATGTGACGATGCTGCGAGAGGAAAAGACCTTGAGGTGTATGGATAACCTCAATCCCTAGAAAGTGATGCAGGGGGCCAAGGTCCTTAACAGAAAATTTATCACTAATGGCAGCAATAAACTTGTCCAGGAAGGTGGTGCTGTTAGCAGTTAAGACGATGTCATCAACATACACCATAAAGTAGCACATGATATCAGACGATGTATAGATGAACAATGAAGCATCGGCTAGCGATTTAGTGAAGCCGAACCGAAGGAGGAAACTAGCGAGCTCAGTGTACCAAGCTCGAGGAGCCTGCTTCAAACCATATAGAGATTTTTTAAGTTTACAAACATGGTTCGGGAATTGAGTGTTTTCAAAACCGGGTGGCTGAGTCATGTAAACCTCCTCATGAAGAGTTCCATGCAAAAAGGCATTATTAACATCAAGTTGCCGAAGGGGCCAGTTCTTTGACAATGCAATAGAAAGAACCGTTCTAATCGTCACCGGTTTGGTGACAGGACTGAAGGTGTCAAAATAGTCACGCCCATATTGTTGAAGAAAACCTTTTGCAACAAGACGCACCTTATATTTTTCAACCGAACCATCGGGTTTACGCTTGACACGAAAAACCCATTTGCAACCAATGGGTGTTTTATCAGTAGGCGGTACTAATTCCCACGTACGATTCTGAATGAGGGCATTAAATTCAGTGTCCATTGCGGAGCGCCAAAGTGGGTCTTTGAGCGCCTGAGAGGGAGTAGAAGGTTCAATGGAGGGAGGTAGGGGATGAAGGGATGTGGTGTTGATAAAATTAGAGTTGTAATATCTGGAGTTTGGTTTACGAGTGCGAGTCGGAGGCGGGGCAGCAGCGGACTGAGCGGAGGGAATGTTCGGACTGGATAAGGAAGGAGATTGAGCTGAGGTAGGAGACGGACTGGATGGAGCGGAATGGGCCGAGGAAAAACTCGAACCAGAGTGGGCCAAATGGGCCGAGGGAGGATCGGGCTGGGAAGGAGAGCTGGGACTCGAAAGTGGGCTGGAAACGGAAGGAGAAGCAGGATCATGTGGGGCATCGGATGTGGAATTAGTTGGGATCGGAGGGGGCAAGGTGCGGGTAGGACGATATATTGGTGGAGAAGGACCTGGATTGGGTGTGGAGGAGCTAACCGGGTTTGAGTTAGCCAAGTTAGATGGCACGGTGACGTCAAAGAAAGAATCCACCGAAGGAAGGTCGAGAAAGGCAGCAGTGTTTGATGTGTACGGAAAGATGTGCTCGACAAAGTGAACATGCCGAGAGTGATACAAACGATGAGCAACCGGATCATAGCACTTATAAGCCGATTTGGAGACAGAGTAGCCCAAGAATATACATTTGATGGAGCGAGGGTGAAGCTTGGATGCCGCATAAGGACGAAGCCAAGGAAAGCAAAGACATCCGAAGGGCTTTAGCTTTAGGTAAGATGGTGGTGCACGATAGAGAATGTCATAGGGAGATTTATGACCAAGAATAGACGTGGGTAGTCTATTAATTAAGTAAACCGCTGTTTGGAACGCATGCGACCAAAAAGGTATTGGCAGTTTCGCATGGTGAAGAAGTGCAAGGCCAGTCTCAACAATGTGTCTATGGCGGCGTTCAGCAACGCCATTTTGCTCTGGAGTATGAGGCGGAGTGGTAAAGTGGGAGATGCCCTGTTGCTTAAGGTAAGAACTCAAGCCGATGTATTCTCCGCCATTGTCGGAAAATAAGGAGACCAGTGTGGCATTGAAAAACTTTTCCACCAAGGATTTAAAGTGGGGAAAAAGTGTAGCAAGATCAGATTTGCGTTTTAGTGGGTATAGCCACGTGTACTTAGAAAAGTAATCCACAAAAATAACATAATAGCAAAAACCATCATTCGATTGGGTAACAGGACCCCAAACATCCGAATACACAAGTTCAAGAGGTTTAGTTGCAACAAACGAGTTCTCACCAAACGGTAATTTATGGCTTTTATTAATTGAGCATGCATCACAATGAAACAAAACATTGTTCGAATTATTAGAAAATGCAACACCAAGTTTTGTAAGTAATAACTTGAGAACTTTAATTGAAGGATGGCCTAAAATGTGATGCCATGAAAGGGCAGAATTCGAGATAGTTGTGGTGGAGTGAAGTTGAGGAAGAGCTCGAAGAGCTTCAGTCGTGGCATAGTAGATGTCATCCACGTTCGTTCCCCGCATGATTGGCGCCCCCGTGCGAAGGTCCTTCACCACAAAATAAGATGGAAAAAATTCAACGGAGACATTATTAGATTTACACAATTTAGCAATAGAGATAATTTTATTTCGAAGGTTTGGAACAAGAAGAATATCATTTAGAATTAATGGACGGGAGGACGTCGGTAGAGTAGAATGACCAATGTGAGTTATAGGAAGGGAGGAACCGTTACCTAGCACGATCTCGTCAGGTCCCCCATAGTCGGTGAAGTGGTGTAATGCCGAGGATTCACCCGTCACGTGATTTGACGAGCCACTGTCAAACATCCATCCTTGATTAGGAGAAAAGGAGCGTGCCGATGAGGTGTTGACCATAGGGTTGGATGGGGAGCTCGTGTGAATAAGCACCTGATTAGCCTTCAGAAAGCGTTGCAACTTCCTGCAATCTTTTGTGTCATGACCTGCAATATTACAGTAGTTGCAAAAATAATTATTTCTGTAAGCAGATTGAGAAAAATTTCCACCAGTTGGGGCAGCATTGCGGTTGGGCCGAGAGCCAGGCCCAGAACGCGGCGGGGCTGGAGTGTTGTTGCGGTAATCAGAACTGGGCCGGTAGTCATTGTTGGGCCGTGAAGAAGCATTCCTGTTGGGTTGCTTTTGTGTGTAATTGACAGTTTGTATGATGGGGTTTTGAGGCACAGTGGGATTGGCACGCATGGATCTTTCATGATCAACTAATTTAGCAAATAGGTCGGGATACGTTATGGGATTATCCCGCATCTTCAACGCCGCAGAAACATGTTCGAACTCATCACCTAATTGGCCAAGAATGTGGACAATTAGGTCTTCATCGGTTACGGGACTCTGAGCCAAGGCGAGGTCATCAGATATGGTCTTCATCTCATGCAAGTATTCGGCCACGGGTCGAGACCCCCGCGGGTTGTTTGCAAGACGGGACTTCAAAGAGAAGATCCGAAAACGCGAGTTGCTCGCGTAGCTAGCGGATAACCTGTCAAAGGCTTCATGCGAAGTGTCAGCAGAAGAGATGACGTGTTGGATCTCTTCGGAGCAACTACCGAGTAGCGCACCAAGGATGGTCTGATCTTGGCGGTACCATGTAGTGAAGGCAGGGTTTGGTTTTGTGGTGTCACCGTCGACAGTCTTCTTGGGTGCTTTTGAAGTGCCGTCGACATAGGAGGAGAGGCCAAGACCAATTAGTGTGGCCATGACCTGTTTCCTCCAGACGGGAAAATTGTTAGGGGTTAGTTTGATGGGAAAGTGTGCGTGAGAAGTTACTTCAATGACAGAGGAGGACGACATGTTGATGTGGGAGGCTGCTTGCGGTGGAACACAGGAGAAAAGAGGACCGGTTGATGAAAGAAAACCGGCCAGAATTGTAGGGTAGTCCGGCGAAGTGGCCGCCGGAAGTGAAGGGTTTGATGGGTGGGTGGGCGGTGATGATGATGGGATCGCAGAACTCAGGGGAGCTTTAGGGCTCTGGATACCATATAAGGTTTAATGTGAATGATTGATTATTCTATTATCACCAACCGATATATATACACAAGGTTACAACATGGAAAGTAAATAAATACAAATAGGAAACTATTGACTAGAATCAAGAATAATAACTAAAGATATCAAGACTAATCTATACTATATATACGAATACAATCTATGCCTTAATATTTCACCGTTTATTTGGCCTCAATACCCGAGCACATCCACCTATGGGGACCATAAGGCGTCAATGTGGCACCTTTTGACGTGATCTATCTGTGGCAGAGCGATTAGCCACGACGTCTCAACGTAGTTAATGACGTGCTAAGTTGCTGCACTAGTTAGTTATTTAGAGGCGTATGGATCGCTCCTAGGAAATATTACTGTTATTGGTAAATTGTTTAGGTCTGTGTGCTCACACTCCCATATCACATTACTGGTACATTAGAGCTGCAACCAATGTACATGTTGTTACTGTTACCGCTACTATTACTGGCTCAAATGGGTATTTCCTTATTGATACGTCTCGTTTATTCCTCCAGAGTTGTATATTATTTTCTTATCATTGTTCATTATACTGCTATTGTTCTACCGCTACTGAGCAAGGGTGGTTAGTGTATTAACTTGTCCAGCGAAACATGACTAATAAGCCAAATATGTTGTGATTGTGTAAGACACCCATGATTGGGGGTCGTTAATAGACTAACTTGCACGTTGGTGTAGCTTTAATTATGATATTGTTGGGAAGAAGCTCAGTTAGCGTAGTCCATGATGGTCTCCAAGGTAGGAGGTATTTGGATTATGCATACTTAGCAAGAGGTAAGTTTTTTTATTACTTGTCTATGTATTACTTCTCAGGAGGCAAATGAATGTGGTGTGCTGTGGTGTATATATAAAATATGATATTATTTTGTGACACCTTTTTAGCATTTGAAGCTTTTAAATTTACAAAACCTGATTTACTGACAACTACTATTGCACCACATCACGGGCAAGTGCACCCATCGTGGAGCAGTATAATAGTGGTAAGTTGAATCGGGGTTGATCAAAGACACAATTGAAAGTGGGGATTTTAATACTTTATATTTGTTAATGTCTAACCAAATCTATTTAGTATGAAAATGTTTAAGTAGACTAAAATAAAAAGAAGAAAATAAAATAAAGATAAAAAAAGATGGTGTTTTTAGTTTTATATATCGAAGTTAGTATTACTTGGGAGAACTTACTAGTGGTTAAGGAAGGTTAAATGATCATTTATACTCTTGCTAAAATTGCTTACCAGCAGGATAGCAACCACCTTTCAGAATCTTAGGCTGATTCACCATCCAATTGCCAATCGTCTGCGAGGAGTACGAATGCCGAGGGAAGGTGCTGCTAGTGAACAAATAAAGTGGTATAATGCCACTTACTTACGGGGTCCCTCAAACCGGCCGACTTACCGTACTCGCCACGCCGTCATGAACCAGCAGGGGAACAACCCTGCGTGCCGTATTATATTATTATGAAAATTATCTTTTTAAGGGACTAAGGTCCGTTTATTCTGTACACTTCTCTCACACATGTACGTACGGCGTAACCAGAGCCAAGTCACAAACACGTACTATCCCGGCTTCCGTGAAGTGACAAAATATTACCGACCCCCATTCCTAACCAAATACATTCAGCCCGCACTTGCGGGGTCAACCGAGTTTGCTTACATAGACACAAGGACCTCGAACGTATCATGTAGCATGGGACGCGAGTAATTTTCTAGTCCGAGATATGCTTCCGTGAAGTTTGTATGCGGTCTCTGAGCACACATTTGTCTTCCAGTAGTTGTGCTCCGAGCCGTGACTATGTCTAAGAGTTACCACCTTGTCTTGACTTGAGAGAGAGATATGAGGGCATTTTGTCCATTTTGCAAGGTCAGGGCTCGGTTCTTGGCACAAAATCACGAAGTCTTCATATTTTCTTCATTTTTGAGTGTTTCTGACTTCTTTTGTGATTTTCACCTGGATTACACTGAAAAACTAATAAGAAAACAATATAACACTATTTTGATAATAGTTAGTCAAATATAACCCGAAATGTGAGGAATATTTGATATAAAATATGTATAACTTAGCGCATATCAAACATCCCCACACTTGAACCTTTGCTTATCCTCAAGCAAAACTCTATAAATGAGGCCCGACACATCCCAAAAGTTTATCAATTCGTGGAATTAAGATTCCGGGCACTATAAACACCATTCCTCCATTTATTTTCAAACTTTTCTTTCATTGAATTTTTGATTTTTTCATTTGTTGAAATGTAAACAATTATGACAAGCCGACTTATACGTTTTATTTTTACACAAACTTATATACCTCACAAGTGATCACTCAAGTCTCGGGGTATTGATTTGTATATATATGGGGTGAACAGTCATACCTAGGTGAAAACAAGTAGATAGCATTGGCTTGACACGCAATCTAACCTCCACAGATCTCACCAAAAATCACATAATTATCATGAGTTCTTATAAATGGTAGGCTTGGGGTTAGGGTATGGATATTTTATTTGAAAGGGGGTAAAAACGTAAATAGCGGTCTTTTTAGGACTTTTCCGTCTTTGTGTGACTTTCTTCTAAAGAATCTTTTAAGAGCTTCCCTAGATTGCTCTTAAGGGGTGTATCCATTTACTTCACTACTTGCATTTCTTTTCTCTCTCTCTCTCTCTCTCTCTCTCTCTCTCTCTCTCTCTCTCTCTTTTCAATGGAGTGCGAAATCCAGGGTCCTTGTATTTTTCACATTTTATTGAATGTGAGAAAAAATAGTCACAGTTGGGTTTTTGAAAAAGAACCGCTTTTTACTAAAATAAGGGGTGTAAAATAAAAAAATTATGGGGGGTTTTAGGATATTTTGCAAATGGGGTTCATTTTGCAAATTAATTGGGATGAAGAAACGAAAAGGTTTAGGGTCAAAGGGGTTTACCAGGGGAACATTTTGGGGGTAAGAAAGGAGATGAGGAGCAAAAAGGTGGAAATCATAGGTGCCTCAATCCTTTAATGTGGCCTCTGATTTTGTCCATCTCGGGACATATTACCATGTCAAGTTCTACCTCTACTGAATTACCTGGGTTTCTCTCAGAATCAAAGAAGAAACGAGCATGTTTATAGGTAATCATGTTATATGTGAAACCTCGTCCGAAAATCCAGGTCAAACCGTTTACTTTGACTTTTAAATTAAGTATTGTGTCTGACCGTTAACTAATGACGTAAAACCAAATCCCGCGTTTGTACTAGAAGCGTATACCCGTAAATGTATTTTCAATAACAAGAAAATTAAATATAAAATGTATTTTTATATTTATCCGAAACTGGTGTCATACGTTTATATAACCGACACAACAAACTGATAAGTGATCGTATGTTTAAAACTAGTTGGTTTTGAATACTCTGGACGGTCGAGCTTAAAACTGTCGCTAATTGACACAACTGAAAACGTTAACCGTAACGCGTGTGAAAAACTGAAAATTGTAACTAATTTCTAAAGAACTGATGTAACCGACTTAAACTATTGTTTTTACGAAATAAAAACATCACAAACTGAAATCGTTGTCAAGACTTAGGCTGTGTTTGGCGCGCCATAAGCTAGCTTTTTGACGTTACCAAACGGGGATTTTTTAATAAGCTAGCTTTTTTTAAAAGCCCCGTTTGATAACGTCAAAAAGCTAGCTTATAAGCTAGCTTTTTAAAAGCTAGTTGGAGTAGCTTTTCAACTAGCTTTTATAATATTTCTAATTTTACCTTTCCCTAACTTATAAATAAATATCTTTATTTACATTTATGACATGTACTTTTATGTTATTTTATATTTTTAAGCTAGTTTATTAGCTAGTTTTTACCAAACGTTATTTTTTATCAGCTAGCTTATAATTTATCAGCTAGCAGCTAGCTTATCAGTTAGCAGCTAGCTTGTCAGCTAGCTTATCAGCTAACAGCTAGCTTATAGCAACTAGCTTTTCAGTTAGTGCGCCAAACACAGCCTTAAGCCAAACCTCAACCGTTAACCCCGTTAGGCCTAACTAGGCCTAATAGGCCCAATAATCCAAAAACAACGAAACCGAGCCTAAAACCTTAACCTGTTACATAATCTTGATAATCCGAATGATCGTGGCGATCCGTAAACCCAACCGATGCATAACGGGCCCAGGCCTCGAACTGGTGCTCCGTTTGGACTCGTACGGCCCAAAACCGACACACGGGCCCAAATACATTTTTTTTAATTATTATGCCCAATATAAATCCCAAGCCTAATGGGTAAATTTTAAATAATATTGGCCCATCAACCTTACATTAATTTTTATAGAACTTGTTACCACTTATTTTTTTTTATAAAAAAATTAGTCATGAACTTGTATATTTTTTATACATTGTTTAAATATAAAAGTTGTGGATTATTTCGCCTCATATAATCTTATGTTTTATAAACATTTACAATACACAACATATTTTTATAAAACATGACAGAGTTCATAAAATAAAGTCACTAACCAAATTAAGTTTTTATAAAACTTAGTAAGATATTTTTATTATGTGAGTTGTGATGATTAGTTCACCACATCACATCCCTATCACCTACACCTTAGTTACCATCATCAACAATAGTGTTAAAAGACTTGTTCTCCCTTTCACCACATCTCCATATACCAACTTCTACTTATAACACTCAAGTTCTCTCACTCTGTCCCTCTTCCTCCTCTCGACCGGTACCCCCTCTTTGCTCATCTCCCTTTCTTTTTCTCATAAACAACCACACACCCTCCTCATTTTGATCGAACCACAAAGCAACCACCCAAGCACCACCTTTTCTTTCCTTCTTTTGTCTCGGCACCACAAGCAACCACCACCTCCCTCGCGGTGGTCCTCGCCGAAGATGTCGGTGGCGACGGCAGCACGAGCCACGGTGGTAGCGACGGCGGCGGCTGCCCTCTCATTGGCGGCGGCGGCTCCAGCGGCGGCGGCGGTTGTTTCCAACTTCATTGCGGTGGCAATCAACCTTGGATCTCTTTTCACCAGTATAGCGGTGGTGAGCGACGGATGGTGGTGGTTTGGGGTTGCGCCGAAAAGAGAAGGAGAGAGGGGAGGAGGGCTTGCGACGGCAAGGGAGGGAGGAGAGAAAGAGGGGATCGCAATTAGGGTTCTCCTAATCTCCTCCCTTCCTTTTAAGCTTTTTCGATGGCTTGTTAGGCAAGCAAAGCCCATCGCGATCTTAAAGCCTCTAAGCCCAATGATTAACTAGTCCGTTAACCGTTAACGACTAGATAATCATTCGCCGACATTTCTCATAAACGTTTTACAAATTATTGTTTCATTACGTTAAATAAATAACTATTATTTATTTAAATCCGTTTGATAATTAATTAACCGGTAATTAATCTTTTAGTTCGTTGACACCGGTGTAACCCTTACGGGTCAAAACCGGGTCGGTTACGCTAAGGGTCGGGTCAGGACATCTAATATCCAACACGTGAAACTCACATGATTCAGTGATGATGATGGATTACTGAGCGGCAACTAGCAAGTAAAGTCCTAATAAAACATAAGACAATATGCATAAGGGTGCATAAAATCATTTGAGAAACAACGTTACCCAAATGACACGGTCAAGTCTTGACGTATAATCCCGTTTGTAGCGTTTGAAAACCCGTTAGTTAATCAGTTTAAAATCAGTAAATGCATTAGTTCACGTATAACGGCATTTATGTAAATTGAATACCGACTAATGAATATGGAATCACGTATCATGAAGGCCATTTCAATTAAGTCTTGAATATTGTATTAAATAATAATATTTATTATTATTTTTATGTTCGCTCGATTGATTGAATAATTAATCGTGTTTTAGTTATAATATATATAACTAGGGTTCCCAATTATTATCGAAATAATTATTATAACTTGTCGAAATAATTTTATTAAATTATTACAAGTTAGGGATTTAATGATTTAACACAAGTATATATATATTAAAGGTTATTTTAATATTTAAACTTATGTTATGAAAATTAGGGTTTCTAAAATTCATTAAGGATAATTATTTGTTTAAAATAATTATTTACGATTCGTTACGTCGTAAAACGTTTTTTTTAAATCGTCAAAAGGCTTCGTTTTAATGTCAAACGTTTATAAATAAACATTTGATCCGGTTAAAACGTTTTGATTATTTTGAATTATTTAAAAATAATCAAAAATGTTTAAAATATGTTTTTCATAATTCCTATAAGTCTTTTTATTTTATTTTTATAAAACCATTTTTTTTAAATAACTTTATTTGTTAAATAAAGCTAGGGTTTTAATAAAAGACTTTCTATAGGAATTCATAAACATAAAATGTTCCCATTTTTGGTATAAAATCCAAAGTTTATACATTTTGTCAATTGTTCAAAAATATGATATTTTATCATTTTTTGAACATAAAATATATCTATATATATTTTATCCATTTTACTTTTATAAAATCTAATCAAGGCTTTTAAGTCTCGTATTTGTAGGATTTATATTTTTATAAAATGTGATCATTTTATATAACAACTTTTATGATGCCATTTTTATAGATTAAATATCCAATAACTTTTTTATAAAATTACTAACTTTAATATTCCTCCATAAAATTCATTTTAGGGTTTTTAAAGTCATCATTTTATGTCCACATTTTTATATAATCATTTTAATGTCCAACTAGTTCAAATATGTCACTAAACATTATACTTAGTCCATGATAACCATCATTAGCATATATTAAGTTATAACCAAGATAATTAACAACATAAATTTACAACTAATAATCTTAGCATTTTATAACATATTACTACATGATTTTAACAACACTTAACCATTTATAACCTCTTAGCATATGATAACATCAAATTTCTAATCATGCTAACACATAAATAATCATCATAAAATCATGCTAATATTTATAGATAACATAACATCATTAACAAAACCCTCATTTTCAAACCTTACAACGTTAAGGTTTAAGGAAAAATAAAAGAAGGAAGATGTTGTTAGGTGGTTACGGTTATTCGAAAAACGTCACGTTTTAATGGTTCGTTGTCAAGACTCGGTGTCTCATTTGGGTCATTTATAACGTATTAAAAACGTAACTAAATGATCAAAAGACTCACAATGGAGAGGGACAAGAAAACCCGAGAGAGAAAAGAGAAGGTGGTGGCTCGTGGTGGTTTACGTGGTGGCTCGTGGTGGTTTACGGTGGTGGTGGGGACTGTTCTCGACAGAAAAAGGAGAAGGGAGAGTGGCCAGTCCAAGGTGATGGTTGCTGTGGTTGTTTCACCGAGAGAAGGAAGAAGAGAGGACGGTGGAGTGGTGGCGATGGTTCAAGGTGGTTGTGGTTGTTTACGGCAGATGAGGGAAGGAGAGGGACTGTGATTGTGTTGTTTGTTCTCGACAAAAGGAAAAAAAAGAAAAAAAAAGGTGGTACTTGGTTGTTCTTCACCAAACAAATGGAAGGGTGTGGTTGGTTGTTAGCTAGGCTGCCGAGAAAAGAAAAAAAAGGGGTTGGAGGGGTTGTCGATAATTTGTGAGGGAGAAGGAGAGTGTGTTTGAGTGTGTGTAAGAAGAGGTAAGTAAGGTTGGTGGTGATGTTGAGTGTTGAGTCTCCAAACACTATTGAGTGATCATTGCTAGAACTAGAAGGCTAGGTTAGGGGTGGTGCGGCCATCTCTTCCATCACAATTGACTAACCCATTTCTATTAGTTAAGTTTTTATAAATTATGTAGGTGATCAACTTCTATAAAACAATGACATGTTTTTATAAAAGTAGAATATGCATTGTAGGAGTTTTATAAAAAAATAGATAAGGGTGGTGATGACTAAAAATTAATAAAAGGTGGTGATTAATTTTTATAAAATTTAAAGATGTTAATCCATTTTATAAAAGTTAATGCAAAGTTGATGGGCTCAATTTATAAAAATAAACCCATTTGAATTGGGCTTATGTTTGGGCCAAAATATTTAAAAGAAAAGTGTGATTGGGCCGGTTCGTCGGTTATGGGCGTACGGGTCCAAACGGGGCGTTGGTTCGAGGCGCGGGCCCGTTGTGTGTCGGATAGGTTTTCGGATTGCCACGATGCTTCGGTTCGTCAAGTTTGAGTAATGTGTCAAAGTTCTGGGTTCGGTTTCATTGTTTTAGGCTAATTGGGCCTATTGGGCCAAGTCGGGCCCAATTAGTTAACAGGTGAGGTTTGGCTTAAGTCTTGACAAAGATTTCGGTTTGTGATGTTTTTATTTCGTAAAAACAATAGTTCGAGTTAGTTATAACAGTTTTTCAGAAATCGGATATAGTTTTCAGTTTTGTACACGGGTTACGGTTAACGTTTTCAGTTTTGTCCGTTCGTAACAGTTTTAAGCTCGACCGTCCAGATTGTTTAAAAACCGAATAGTTTTAAACATGTGATCGCTTATTAGTTTGCCATGTCGGTTATACAAGTATACGACACCAGTTCCAGATAAAATATAAAAATACATTTTATATTTATTTTCTTGTTATTGAAATTCCATAATTAATCCATGGAATCTTTCTTGAATTTATGGGCATACGCTTCAAGTACAAACGCGGGATTAGGTTTACGTCATCAGTTAACAGTTAGGCATAGTAGTTAACAGTTTAAACAGTAATCATATCAGTTAATGCACATTAATACTTAATTAAAAAGTCAAAGTAAAGAGGTTTGACCTAGGTTTTCGGACGAGGTGTCACATTCTTCTCCAGTTTGAAGAATTTCGTTCCGAAATTCAGTTCTTGATCACTGATTGTTTGTGATGTTTCCGAAAAGAAACGAGGGTATTTTAGACGCATTTGGTAATCGCGCTCCCAAGTGTACTCTGGACCTCGCTATGAGTTCCAGCACACTTTGAAAGTGGGAATGCGGCTATGCTTCGCTCTCTCAAGGTCTCGGTCAAGTATCTCGACAGGTTCGACAATAATGTGAGGAATTTTGTCAGCTTGATTTTCGATAAGCGTTTCGTCAGATAAGCATTTCATAAGATTACTAACGTGAAAGACATCATGCACATTGCTTAGTTATATGGGAAGGCGTAGGCGGTAAGCTATTGGTCCGATTGTCTTAGTGATTTCAAATGGACCAATGTAACAAGGGTTAAGCTTTCCTCGTTTGCCAAACCGGATGACACCTTTCCAAGGTGACATTTTTAACATGACGCGATCACCCTTTTCAAAGGATAAGGGTTTTGTGACGATTGTCGGCAGATAAATCTCAATAGTCTGATAAAAGAATGAGGATTGAGACACGGGTGAATGAGGTTTTGAGTATGAAGGTTTTTGGACAAGTCAGGATTCCTCATGAATGGGCTCTACCAGGATTTCCATGCAGTTCAAATTACAATTATGTGTGCACCCACAATTGTGATTTCCCTTACATGATCAGCCTAAGCTTTGCTCATACTTGAGTTTTCAGTTTGTCGGAAAATGAAATGTATCGGGGACAAGATGGCTTATGGAAAAGTTTAGATTGATTCGCTACCGGACAAAATCTTCCTTGATTCCCAGGATTTCTAATGATAACAATAATGGAAATGCGGTTTGGCTCCAATCTCTTGGTCTTGCAGTCTAAGGTCTTAATAGGTTCTAGACAATATGGGTGTGTAGGCCATTGGTCCAATCCGTTCCAGGATTTCAAGGGACCGATGAGGTTTAAGCACACCTAGCTTTCCAGGCCTAGTTACCTCCGTCTGAGACAAAATCCATTATGAGGTTTTGAACCCCCTTATAGATTCTAAGGGTTCGCGTCGAGTGTTAACGTAGTTCTCCTGGAGATTACCTATGGCTTTTGGAAGGTTCAGAAATTGAAAGATCTCCTTAGTAGTTTCAAGAACTATCTCTGGACCGGTCAGTTGACTGTTACTGGCTTCGGTCTAGCGAAGGGGCGAATGAAACTTTCTTCCATACAAGCCTTCAAAAAGGGGCGGCTTGACTATTCGAGCGATATCTATTGTTATAAGGAAACTCGGCGAGTGGAAAAATGGTTGTCTCAACCATTGCCTAGGGTTGTCTTGCGTGATGACAATCTGTCCCATAATTACACAACGTACCTTTTTAAGGTCTGAATTTTTCCTTTTGATTTGGTCATCAGTATAACTCCTTTATACATACATTTTGTTGGATCCCTGGGTGGATGGAATGTCTTGATTTGTGGGCTTCATCAAACACTAGCCTTCTCAAGCCTCCAAAGCTAGGTACCCATAGTCTATCCACAAAGTTCATGGTTCCATCAGACTTTTCAATCAGTTGTTTCTCCATGCCACGTAGGCATTTGTTTTCAGGTTCTCAGGCTTAAGAGCTTTGATTTGAGCGTCACGAACTTGTGACGTGAGATTTGGGCGTATGGTCATACTTAGAGTTCGAACACGACGCGGTTTGGCATGTTCCTTCCTGCTTAAAGCATCGGCTACAACGTTAGCCTTGCCAGGGTGATAACGAATCTCACATTCATAATCGTTAAGCAGTTCAAACCATCGTCGATGTCTCATGTTCAGCTCTTTCTGGTTAAAGATGCACTGGAGGCTCTTGATCGGTGAATATGACACACCGAGTCCCATAGTGGTAGCGCCTCCAGATCTTGAGGGCAAAGATGACGGCTCTAAGTTCTAAGTCTCGAGTCGTGTAATTCTTCTCGTGAATCTTTAGTTGTCGAGAGGCGTAAGCGATGACCTTGTCATGGTGCATCTGTATGCAACCCAAGCCTTGATGCAAGGCATCACAGTATACAGCGAAATCGTCGATTTCGTCAGGTAAGGGTAAGATTGGGGCGTTGCAAAGTTTTTGCTTCCACATCTGGAAAGCAGTTTTAGTCTTATCATTCCAGATGTACTTCTTATCTTTCTAGGTCAGGGTGGTGAATGGCTGGGCTATCAAAAAAATTTCTATGAATCGGCAGTAGTAGCCAGCGAGACCTAAGAATTGTCGAATCTCAGTTGGGGTTGTGGAAGTACTCCAACCTTTGATTGTTTCAGTCTTAGATGGATCAACGTGAATGTCATGGTCGTTGATCACATGACCCAGAAAGTGTACTTCGCGAATCCAAAAGTCACATTTGGAGAATTGCGCGTAAAGCTCTTCTTTCTTCAGCAGTTCTAAGATGAGTCTCAAATATTCTTCGTGTTCTTTCTTATTACGCGAGTAGATAAGAATATCGTCGATGAATACGATAACAAATTTATCCAAGTATGGTTTGCACACGTGATTCATTAAACCCATGAATACGGCCGGTGCGTTAGTCAAACCAAATGGTATGACGAGGAACTCGTAAAGACCATAGCGTGTTCTAAACGCTGTCTTCGAGACGTCTTCATCTCTAACTCGGAGTTGGTGGTACCACGACCTCAGATCGATCTTGGAATAGAAGCATGATCCTTGAAGTTGATCAAATAGGTCATCGGTCCTTGGAAGCGGGTAACGGTTCTTCACATTTAGCTTGTTCAGCTCTCGGTAGTCGATACACATCCTGAATGTTTCATCTTTCTCTTTCACGATTAACACGGGAGCACCCCACGGGGAGTGGCTTGATTGAATAAAGCCCTTATCTAGCAACTCTTGCAGTTGGCTATATATCTCTTGCATTTCAGATGGTGCCAGTCGGTAAAAGGGACCTGGCAATGGGGCAGCTCCGGGTGTCAGGTCGATGAGAAAATCTACTTGTCGTGCTGGGGGTAAGCCTGGAAAGTCTTCTGGAAAGACTTTCAGGTGTTTGCAGACAATAGGAACGTCTTCGATACGCTTCTCTTCGGGTTTCTTCTCAGTGACATGAACTAGAATGGCATGGCATCCTATGTGGAGAAATTTCTATGCCTTCATACAAGACAAGATATCTAGTTCGGCTCCACTCTTTTCGTCTCGTACGTTTAGAGTGTTGTCGTTTGCTAACAGCTCTCAAACCATTTTCTCATGACACACCATTTATGCATGGTTCTTTTGCTAACCAATCCATTTCAATGATTACATTGAGACTTCCTAAATCAACGGACATTGATTCGATGCTGAAGTAATGGTCAGCGGGTAGTCTGGGTAGATTACTCCGGTTTCTATCAAATCTCCATTCGCTAATTCTATTGCAAACTTAGCGTCTAAGGCAACAGGGGTAATGTCAAGTAATTGACTAAAATTGGTAGACACAAAGCTTCTATCAGCACCTGTACCGAATAAAACAGAGGTATAATTGCTATTTAGTAGAAACGTATCCATCACCGTGTTGGGGTCACGACGGGAGTCTTTGGCATTGATCATGAAAGCTCTTCCTCCAGCATAGTCAGCATCTTGATTCTTCGCCTACGGGTATTCCTTTGTAATGGCAAATTTCCCAGCAACCGCAGCAAGTGCGATTTGGGCAATCGCGTGCTACATGTCTTTTAACCTTGTAGATGTTACAGTAGACATTACCACAATCGAGAGTGTGGTGTAGGTTGCTTTTGGAGGATAGAGGTGTTGTACCGGTGTAACCGGTCCTTTGGATAGGGTGAACAGCTCACGGAACTGCTAAAATTGTAGGCTTTAATTCATAAAGTCTTTTTATGAATATTCACGAGGGCTTACAATGTTAGGTTAAAACATTGAACACAATTAGCTGCAATTGTAGTCTGGTGTTTTCTAACCTTGGTTAATTCGTTCATACCGCACACCCTATCGTCTGCGTGACGTTGGGTTGCCGTAGTAGTGACGGTCTCTGCAACGCGTTGGGCAATCGATTTGTCGATCTCAACAGTGCTCAAGGGCAGAGGAGGTGAAGCGTTTCTGGTGGCTCGGCGTCTAGGCGGCATACTTTCACTTTAAGTTATTAATGTCAACATAAAGGAAAGTCTAGATTATATGTGAATGGGGTTATTACATGCTCGAGCATAACTTTCACGACATACATCAATGATACCAAAACCTGACTCGCGCAAGCACGACCAAGAAACAAGAAGCGGAGGGGAACAACTTACGTGAATGAATAAAACGATATAACGACAGCAACAGTAATGACATCAATCATAAACATGGAAATCATACTCATATTCATAACACTAGTTTCCATTAACCATATTAACTGGTAGAATATACGATAGTCAGAAGAGGATAAGTCTTCATTCTGGGCACGCAGTCCCATTGCAACAAAATATGTAAATATTTTTCATTGCAAAAATGAGTGATCAAAAGTCTAGATTCTAAATCAAGCCATCTAGAGTGGCGGGGATCCAGAGGGCATAGTTAAGGTGGGGGTGATCTGAGCAGTGAGGTTCATGTAACTGAACACTCGCCCAGCGAAATTCCTCTGGGTAAGCGACTCTCGTCTGGAGGGACTCGTTGGCCAACCGCAGATCGGTGTAGACCATGTTGACACCACTCATGTGAGCGTGCAGTGACTTCATAGCACCTAGTATGGCAGCCTGGTGATGCTCCACGACGGCTAGACGAGTCTCTAGTGCCGCCATATCGGTCCAGGTGGGGAGTCTAGTGATCTCATCGTTGATCACCCCAAGGCCTGCTCGTGATATCGTAGGTATGTCACCAGTAGCAGTGGTCGCACGGCCAGCGGCAACGGTGGAAATCGGGTGGTTCGAGGAGTCATCTAAGAGACGGGGTCACAATGGTCTCAGAAAACTCGATGGTAATGAGGACTGTCGGACTATACCGATGGTGAGGATGTCTTGCACTAGGCTAGATAGTTCATGGTCCTCAGGGGAAGGTGTGTACTTAGACACGACTATGTCTTTTCCAGAGGAATCAGATATGCAGATGACCTCTTCGGAAGTCATCTCTACGATAATATTCCATGAGAGAACATTGCTGGTAACACGATAACAGTATCTAGAATAAAGATATAAATGTACCAGTTGCAGTAATAATAACTCGTATATGTAAAGCATAAGTTAACATAACCAATATGATAAGGAATTGGTCTTGCGTGCAAACGGTAGCTTCAGAATGGGTTATAGTCCAGGTTTGGTTTTTATTTATTTTTTGGGTAAAGGGTTACCCTGGTGATTTATATATTAACAAACCAAAAACATAGCACAAATAGTAGAGTGAAATCTCTACTAGTTCTCTAAGGGGCATACCCCAAAGAGGATAACACAAATAAAAACATAGCACACCCAGCTACAGATTGGTAACATACCAAGAATAAAAAACAACACTAGACTAATTAGCCTCCATCATCAAAAACCACGCTTCCCAGAGTACTCCAGATGAGCAGGACGTTTTTATCCCGACCACCAGACTTGCACTTTAATCCCAGTAATTTGTAGCGAACATCAGATATAATATCCCCCACAACCTTGTTCGGCTGTCGAGTTATGTTACCAATCTGTCACACCCCGGTCAACGGTTTGGGTGTGAGCAATACGGAATCATAGTCGCAGATATACAGAACAACTTCTACTAAATTCAAACGCCATTTAAAACATAATACCATTCATGTTGCAGCGGAAAGTCGTGGTGAAATGATATTGTCTTACATTTGAATAAAAGTCTTAGTTTGATACTGAAATCATAAATCAATTTATTTAAGATAGGTCGGGACTACGACTCCGGTAAAGCAGGGTCGAAAGTTACAGTGAAGCTCCATTTGCACGTCTTCCATGAAAAGCTTAGATACCTGAGAAATCATGAGTTTAAAAGGTCAACATAAAGTTGGTGAGGTTCACAAGTTTATGATTCTATGGTAAGTTTGTAAAAACAGTTTACAGTATGTTGGTAAAACAGTTTACGGTATACTTAAATGTTACGTTGGTTTACTGTCTTGGTTGTAAGATCTCCCATGAACCTCAAGTTCGAATACAAACGGATTACCCACTCATGGCATTCTATCCCAAAATACCGAACATGCTAGAATAACTGATGTGTACCCCTTGACAATATACGAAGTCAGGATTGGAGCTACCAATCTGGGCAGGGTTGTCAACCCAAATAGATCTATTCACTAGTTATCGTTTCGAGCAGAACTATTCGAATTCAATTAATAGTGGAATTCAGTTGTACTAACGTTGATAACGATAAAGTACAAGTTGTTTGGGATACATAATGGAACATGTAGTCATACGGCTAACAGGTAAACCATAACATTAAGTAAAAAGCAGTTTATCAGTTCATGATTTCTCCCCCATAAATGTAAAACAGTTGTAAAGAAAAAGGGCCGTGAAACTCACATGATTCAGTGATGATGATGGATTACCGAGTGACAACTAGCAAGTAAAGTCCTAATAAAACATAAGACAATATGCATAAGGGTCCACAAAATCATTTGAGTAACAACGTTACCCAAATGATACCGGTCAAGTCTTGACGTAAAATCCCGTTTGTAGCGTTTGAAAACCCGTTAGTTAATCAGTTCAAAATCAGTAAATGCTAATGTTCACGTATAAGGGCATTTATGTAAATTTAATACGAGTAATGAATATGGAATCACGTATCATGAAGAACAGTTCAATCAACTCTTGAATATTGTATTTAATAATAATATTTATTATTATTTTTATGTTCGCTCGAATTGATTGAATAATTAATCGTGTTTTAGTTATACTATATATAACTAGGGTTCCCAATTATTATCGAAATAATTATTATAACTTGTCGAAATAATTTTATTAAATTATTACAAGTTAGGGATTTAATGATTTAACACAAGTATATATATATATCAAAGGTTATTTTAATATTTAAACTTATGTTATGAAAATTAGGGTTTCTAAAATTCATTAAGGATAATTATTTGTTTAAAATAATTATTTACGATTCGTTACGTCGTAAAACGTTTTTTTTAAATCGTTAAAAGACTTCATTTTAATGTCAAACGTTTATAAATAAATCGTTAAAAGACTTCATTTTAATGTCAAACATTTATAAATAAACATTTGATCAGGTTAAAACGTTTTGATTATTTTGAATTATTTAAAAATAATCAAAAATGTTTAAAATATGTTTTTTCATAATTCATATAAGTCTTTTTATTTTATTTTTATAAAACCATTTTTTTAAATAACTTTATTTGTTAAATAAAGCTAGGGTTTTAATAAAAGACTTTCTATAGGAATTCATCAACATAAAATGTTCCAACATTTTTGGTATAAATCCAAAGTTTATACATTTTGTCAATTGTTCAAAAATATGATATTTTATCATTTTTGAACATAAAATATATCTATATATATTTTATCCATTTTACTTTTATAAAATCTAATCAAGGCTTTTAAGTCTCGTATTTGTAGGATTTATATTTTTATAAAATGTGATCATTTTATATAACAACTTTTAAAATGCCATGTTTATAGATTAAATATCCAAGAACTTTTTTATAAAATTACTAACTTTAATATTCCCCCATAAAATTCATTTTAGGGTTTTTAAAGTCATCATTTTATGTCCACATTTTTATATAATCATTTTAATGTCCACTAGTTCAAATATGTCACTAAACATTATACTTAGTCCATGATAACCATCATTAGCATATATTAAGTTATAACCAAGATAATTAACAACATAAATTTACAACTAATAATCTTAGCATTTTATAACATATTACTACATGATTTTAACAACACTTAACCATTTATAACCTCTTAGCATATGATAATATCAAATTTTTAATCATGCTAACACATAAATAATCATCATAAAATCATGCTAATATTTATAGATAACATAACATCATTAACAAAACCCTCATTTTCAAACCTTACACCGTTAAGGTTTAAGGAAAAATAAAAGAAGGAAGATGTTGTTAGGTGGTTACGGTTATTCAAAAAACGTCAGGTTTTAACGGTTCGTTGTTAAGACTCGGTGGCTCATTTGGGTCGTTTATAACGTATTAAAAACGTAACTAAATGATCAAAAGACTCGCAATGGAGAGGGACAAGATAACCTGAGAGAGAAAAGAGAAGGTGGTGGCTCGTGGTGGTTTGCTCAGTCCACAGTAGCGGCGCTGCAGCCGGCAGCGATAGTGGCGACGGGAAACGGTAGCAACACCACGACACAGCAGCAACAACTTGGTAGTGGAGGCACATGGTGGTGGTGTGGTTATAGTGTTGCCGAGAAGGAGAAATAAGAAGAAAAGGGTGGCGGAGGTTGGTGTTCACGGCAAGTGGGCAGCAGCGGCACAGCTCAGTAGCGGCAGCAGCAGCAGCTCGACAACAACAGGGTGGTGGTGTGGTGGTTCATGGCTGCTGCACAGCAGCGGCAGCATCATGCATCAGGCAGTAGCAGCAGCGGCGGAGGTGGCTGTTGTTTGCTGTCGTGCATAGGGAAGAAAGGGGAGGTGGGGTGGCTGTTGATGGTGGTGGTTTACGGTGGTGGTGGGGGCTGTTCTCGACAGAAAAAGGAGAAGGGAGAGTGGCTAGTCCAAGGTGATGGTTGCTGTGGTTGTTTCACCGAGAGAATGAAGAAGAGAGGATGGTGGAGTGGTGGCGATGGTTCAAGGTGGTTGTGGTTGTTTACGGCAGAGGAGGGAAGGAAAGGGACTGTGATTGTGTTGTTTGTTCTCGACAAAAGAAAAAAAAAGAAAAACTAAAGTGGTACTTGGTTGTTCTTCACCAAACAAATGGAAGGGTGTGGTTGGTTGTTAGCTAGGCTGCCGAGAAAAGAAAAAAAAAGGGGGGGGGAGGGGTTGGAGGGGCTGTCGATAATTTGTGAGGGAGAAGGAGAGTGTGTTTGAGTGTGTGTAAGAAGAGGTAAGTAAGGTTGGTGGTGATGTTGAGTGTTGAGTCTCCAAACACTATTGAGTGATCATTGCTAGAACTAGAAGGTTAGGTTAGGGGTGGTGTGGCCATCTCTTCCATCACAATTGACTAACCCATTTCTATTAGTTAAGTTTTTATACATTATGTAGGTGATCAACTTTTATAAAACAATGACATGTTTTTATAAAAGTAGAATATGCATTGTAGGAGTTTTATATAAATATAGATAAGGGTGGTGATGACTAAAATCATACCTTTTATAAATCATAAAAGTATAAAAATTAATAAAAGGTGGTGATTAATTTTTATAAAATTTAAAGATGTTAATCCATTTTATAAAAATTAATGCAAAGTTGATGGGCTCAATTTATAAAAATAAACCCATTTGAATTGGTCTTATGTTTGGGCCAAAATATTTAAAAGAAACGTGTGATTGGGCCGGTTCATCGGTTATGGGCCGTACGGGTCCAAATGGGGCGCCGGTTCAAGGCCCGGGCCCATTGTGTGTCGGATAGGTTTTCGGATTGCCACGATGCTTCGGTTCGTCAAGTTTGAGTAACGTGTCAAAGTTCTGGGTTCGGTTTCATCGTTTTAGGCTAATTTGGGCCTATTGGGCCAAGTCGGGCCCAATTGGTTAATAGGTGAGGTTTGGCTAAGTCTTGACAACGATTTCGGTTTTTGATGTTTATATTTCGTAAAAACAATAGTTCGAGTTGGTTATACCAGTTTTTCAGAAATCGGATATAGTTTTCAGTTTTGTACACGGGTTACGGTTAACGTTTTCAGTTTTGTCCATTCGTAACAGTTTTAAGCTCGACCGTCCAGATTGTTTAAAAACCGAATAGTTTTAAACATGTGATCGCTTATCAGTTTGCCATGTCGGTTATACAAGTATATGACACCAGTTCCAGATAAAATATAAAAATACATTTTATATTTATTTTCTTGTTATTGAAATTCCATAATTAATCCATGGAATCTTTATCAAATTTATGGGCATACACTTCAAGTACAAACGCGGGATTAGGTTTACGTCATCAGTTAACAGTTAGGCACAGTAGTTAACAGTTTAAACAGTAATCATATCAGTTAATGCACATTAATACTTAATTAAAAAGTCAAAGTAAAGAGGTTTGACCTAGGTTTTCGGACGAGGTGTCACATTTTCCACAGAACCCTCAAACAGAAAAACCATCGGAGTAGGGTTGAGACCATTAGAGATGGGGCTGGAGTGCTTCATGAAGGAGTAGCAGTCCCTAACGCGTTTGGTAAAAAGGGTATGATAACAGAAGATCCAGATCCGGGTCTTTTTGATAATAAGGTCTCGAGGGACAAGGCTGATTGGATGATTAGATCGGTTTCTGAAACTGAGATTCGTGAAGCGATGTTTGATATTAGTGATGATAAAGCCCCTGGACCGAACGCTTTCTCATCTGCGTTTTTTAAGAAGGCATGGCCTATTATTGGTAATGAGGTAACAGTGGCTGTTAGTGATTTTTTTGAATATGGAAAATGTTGCAAGAACTAAATCATACGGTTATTGCTTTAATCCCAAAGGTGACAAATCCTGAGATGATTACTGATTATAGGCCGATATCTTGTTGTAATGTGTTATACAAATGCATTAGCAAAAGTATTGAGAACCGTCTCAAGTATGTCTCGAATGATGTGGTTAACATCAACCAGTCGGCTTTTGTTCCTGGTAGGCGTATAACGGACAACATCCTGTTAACCCAAGAACTTATGCATAACTATCTCCGTGATTCTGGTGATCCTCGATGTGCTCTAAAGATTGATATTCAAAAAGCATACGACACTGTGGATTGGATGTTTTTAGGGAAATTCCTGGTGGGATTTGGTCTCCAACTGAGAATGGTCGAATGGATTATGAAATGTGTAACCTCGACCTCGTTCTCAATTTCTATCAATGGTGAGATTCATGGTTTTTTTAAAGGGAAACGGGGGCTTCGTCAAGGAGATCCAATTTCGCCATACCTCTTTACTCTGGTTATGGAGATTCTCACCCGTATGCTTGCTCGTGATGTGAAGAAGTGCCCTGGGTTCCGGTTCCACAGAAAATGTGAAAGTCAAGGTACTATTAATGTATGTTTTGCTGATGACCTTTTTCTGTTTGCTAGGGGGGGGGGGGGGTTAGTCTCTGAACTGTCTGCTAAATACGTTAAAGGAATTCTCGATTATTTCTGGATTAATACCAAGCATTCCTAAGAGTACAATCTTCTTCTATAATGTGAAGTTGGAAACTAGAATGGCGATTCTTAATAGCATGCTTTTCAAATAAGGTGTTTTGCCAGTCAAATACTTGGGCGTTCCTTTGATTTCTTCTCGTCTCCGTTATAGTGGCTGTCACAGTTTATTGGAGGCGGCTGATAATAAAACTGGAAATTGGAAAAACAAATGCCTTTCATTTGCTGGTCGTTTGCAACTTATTACCTCTGTAATGTCTGCTATGCATATCTATTGGGCCTCTGTATTTCTTCTTCCTGCATATGTGACAAAGGAGTTGGAGGCCAAGATGCGGGGTTTCTTGTGGTCTCAAGGTAAACTTGCTACAGGAGCTGCAAAAGTGTCCTGGAAAGTGGTGTGTGCACCTAAAAATGAGGGGGGCTTGGGTATCCGTCGCATTGGGGAGATGAATCTTGCTCTTTTATGTACGCATATTTGGAGCATCGTTACAAACAGGCAATCCCTATGGGTTCAATTGTAACATCCGTATGTTTCAAAAACCCGGAAACTCGACCCACATCAAGATCCAAGATTTAATCCCAATTCTCAACATCATAAATGGTAGATTACTCTGTTCCATGTGATAGTACTCTGAAAATGGTGAATGTGGGCGAAAACCGCGTGCAAAACCGAGTTATAACGAAGCGGGAATCGCGAAAACAAGTTTGGTGTTTGTTGTTGATTGCAAAGACGCGTTTTCCTCTTCTAAACCCATCCCACATCGCCCCTAAAACAAAATTTCACTCCATTTCTCATCTATAAATACCCTCCCTTGATCGTTTATAGTTTGCAACTCCTAGTTTTAGTATAAACAAGTGGAATAACCAATTTTTGGCGGTTCCACAACTACAATACCCCTTCGGGTGTCGTGCTTAGTAGTTTTTTTATGCTCTCGGCGAGGAGGTGCCGCCCTTCAAGCTCGTTTCGTTTGAAAAGCTTCTTTGAGGTAATTCTTCTTCTTTTTCTTTCGTTGTTTCCTTTCTTTCCTTCCTTTCGTTATTCGTTTATTTATCGCTTTATTATTTTAATTAGTTTAGTTTAGGTTCTTAGTTAGGTGCTTTAGGCTCGTTTAGGTAGCCTTGCTAAGGCTCGTTCTTAGAACGCCTAGCATTGTTAAGGCTTGTCATTTGGACGACCTAGCTTTTCAAAGGCACGTCATTAGGACGTGTTGCCTTGCTTAGGCCGATTTAGGCTTTCTGTAGCCTTGTAGAGGCTAGTTAAGACCAACGAGTCTAAACTATCATGTCAAATTTCATCTATATTCTTGTAATCCAAAAGTCAACGTTTTTATGCATGAACAAATTGGGGATTAAATACCACCGGGCCCGGATGGTTATTCGGCGGCCTTTTTCAAAAAAGCTTGGCCGGTTGTAGGGAATGGTTTGTGATGCTGTTCAGGATTTCTTTAGGACAGGGAAACTTCTTCAGGAGCTCAACCACACTATCATTGCTCTTATCCCCAAGGTTACCACTCCTGCGGCTGTTACTGATTATAGGCCTATATCTTGCTGTAATGTAGTGTACAAATGTACTAGCAAGATTATTGCTGATCGGATAAAAATGGATCTTGCCAGCATTGTAGATATTAATCAGTCGGCGTTTATTCCTGGTAGGAAAATTTCTGATAACATCCTTCTTGTCCAGGAGCTGATGCATAAATACCACCGATCGGTGGGGCCTCCCCGTTGTGTGTTCAAGATTGATATCCAGAAAGCTTACGATACAGTGGATTGGGGTTTTCTCAAGGATGTTCTCGTTGGTTTTGGGTTCCATCCTACTATGGTGCGTTGGATTATGACATGTGTTTCTACTCCCTCCTACTCTATATGTGTCAATGGCAACCTTTATGGTTTTTTTAGAGGTAAGAGAGGTCTCAGATAGGGGTGCCCTCTCTCCCCATACCTGTTCACCTTAGTTATGGAGATCCTTACCCGTATTCTTCATGATGATGTTCAGGCTGACCCATCTTTTAGATTCCACTACAGATGCGACAAGCAACGTATTGTTAACTTGTGTTTTGCTGATGACCTTTTTATTTTTGCTAAAAGGGATGTTGCTTCGGCTACTTGCATTTTTGATTCGTTAAACACATTTGCCAGGATGTCAGGGTTGATTCCGAGTCCGCAGAAAAGTACGGTGTATTTTTGCAATGTTTCTAGTCACGTTAAAGATGGTATTTTGTCTGCTGTGAATATGGTGGAGGGTTCCCTTCCGGTTCGCTATTTGGGTGTCCCCTTGATTTCGTCTCGGCTTGGGGCTCGTGATTGTGCTCCTCTCCTTGATGGCCTTGAGAACCGTATCTCGAGTTGGAGGAACAAGTTCCTCTCTTATGCTGGTAGATTACAGCTTATTAATTATGTTCTCTCTTCTTTACACATATATTGGGCCTCGGTCTTCATCCTTCCTGCTAGTATTATCTCGATGATTGAAAAGAAGACGAGAAACTTTCTTTGGCACCATGGGGACTCTAGGAAGGGGTTGGCCAAAGTTTCTTGGAGGGATGTTTGTACTCCCAAGATCGAGGGGGTCTTGGCATTCGTCGTGTTGGGGATGTGAATAAGGCCCTTATGGCTTCTCACATATGGAGTGTTTTGGTCAAAAGAAACTCTCTCTGGATTGCTTGGGTTAGTACTTACCGTATTAAGAATACATCTTTTTGGGAATGCCCGTGCCCCAAGGACTGTAGTTGGAGCTGGAGGAAAATCTGTTTGATTCGCCCTTTGATTCGGCCTTTCATTTGGTCTGTCCTTGGTGATGGGAAGAGTACGTCGATCTGGTACGACAAATGGTTTGAATCTGGACCGTTGTGTCATTATTTACATCACCGTACTATCTACATTGTAGGTTTTTCTACTAATTCTTCTGTGGATGATGTCTTCAACCAGGAGGGTGGTTTGTGGCCTAGTGATTGGGTTGACCGATTCCCCGTCCTTAATGAAATTACTGATACGGTGCTCACGGATGATGTGGTGGATCATATTAAATGGAAAAGTGGTAACACTTGGAATGACTTTTCCTCGGGTTTGGTTTGGGAGTCGATTAGAACCCATGGGCCTCTGGTTGCCTGGGCTGGTTTTGTCTGGTTTGCCCAGTGTATCCCTCGCCATGCTTTTCTGGTTTGGCTTATCTTACGTGAGAGGCTCCTTACTCAAGATAAAATCATGGCTTGGGATGCTAGTAGAAGAGGTAACATGAACATGATGTGCTGCTTGCTTTGCTACAGGTCCTGGGACTCTCACGGCCACCTGTTCTTCGAATGTAAGTTTTCCTCGCAGGTTTGGTGTCTTGTTCGAAAGTGGACATGTCTCTCGATTATTGCGCAGACATGGACGGATATTACTGGTTTCTTTGCTGACAATCCTGTTTCATCCTTGGAGATGGTTGTGGCTAAGTTTGTGGTTCATGCTTCTGCGTACTACATTTGGCAGGAGAGGAATAATCGGATCTTTCAGAATCATGCAAGACCTCCGGACGCCCTTGCTGCTATCATTCGGGATACTGTGAGGAGCAGGTTGATGGGGCTCAAGTTGAGGAAGACTCATAGAGTGCGTTGCATTCTTGATAGCTGGGAGATTGGTGGCAGTATTAGTGATGCTAATGGCGTGACGTAGGTCCTTGTTTTGTTTGTTTTCCTAATTTGTGTTAGGTGGTTGTTTTACTCTGGTTTTGCCTTGTGTTTATTTTGTCTACATGTTCTGGGGCATGTCCCAAACATGAACTAGCAAGGGTTTTCCTTGTTACTTGTTCCTTTTTGCGGTATATATATAGAATCACCGGGGTAACCCTTTACCCAAAAAAAAACAAATTGGGGATTAAGGCTTGTTCTTCACAAATCAACAACTAAACTAATTCTTAATCATTCTAATATGTAATTCAGGTTTTGAACATAAACTCATTTTTAAGAATTTCAAATAGCTTAGAATTCGATCTTTGTTTAACAACATATTTAGTGATGGTACTTGAGACGCGAAGGACATGTAGTAACTGGAAGGGTGAACACACCGGTAGTTGGGGTCTCTGTCAAAGGATAAGAGTTCGCATAAATCTCATAGTCGGACCTAGACGCTTACTGGGATGCCCCGATGAGAGTGTCATAACCTATTAGGCCAAAGCATGTCTAGTAACGTTTAAGGTATTGTCACTCTTAAAAGTTAGCATTTTTTTTTCAAACTTTGATTTATAACATTAAAACCTATCCCCCAAATGCATAAGAGATTTGAATCCCATATTCCAATATTCATGTCGTCCCTTTCTATTCTTTTAGGATGAAACTTCGGGACTAATCCCTTCACTTTCACTTTTCGCTTCGTGGACTTAACTTCTAATCCAAGTGAGTAATCCTTGCCCCTTTTCTCATTTTCTCCTGTTGGGGTTGCAACATGTATCCTATTTCAAAGTGTTGTCTTTCAAGTTTATCATTTACCATGCGTATGTGATTTATGTGTGAATTATGTGTTATGTGACTTCTAGCATGATTTGTCAATATGTGATTTTCAAAGGCTATCATGTTTATCAAAGGTTTTCATGTTTATCGTTGGATGTCAAGTATGTCATGGTTATCATGTCTTTCTTTTGGCATAAACATTAACGTAAGGCCTGGGGTAACAAAGGTAGATCTATCGGTTGACAACCCACTCAACTTAACCGTTTCGACGTTGGGTGTTTGAAACCTATTTCATTATTTCATATAGTCTAACCTGCAGGTTAGGGAATCTTTCATATGTCATTGAGGTTTGTTTATGCCTAGGATTTCATGTTGTCATTTTATACCACCAATTTTGGTTATGCCTAGTATTTCATGTTGTCAATATCTTCTAGCATGTTATATTTCACTTATTCTATCATATGACACGTAAGCATATTTTTCAAATATATATTATGTATCAAACTTGTGGTTACTCACCAACTATCTATAGTTGACCCCCTTTATTTTATACATGTTGCAGGCTATGATGTTGATGTTTCAAGATGCTATCACATAGGGCTTTTGGACCTAGTTTAATAAAAAAATTGTATTTGTTATCAATATGTGGTGTATTGTTTTATCTTTCAATGTTATCAATGAAATTTATTATTTAACTATTGTCACTAAATTAGTTGTCATGAGCTTATGGGCAATCTAATCATGCCCCGACGTTTCCGCTGTCGGTTGGGGTGTGATAGGTTGGTATCAGAGCCATGGCTATAGGGAACTAGGTTATTAGAAATGGAATGACCTAGACTATTGCCTTAGGTGTCCAAACACGAGAACCTCGTGTATTGCATGCTTCGTTTTGAGATTGCCCTTTTTTATGTCTTCTTTTGCCTCAGTTATGATGTACCTCAAGTCTAACACTTATCACACACTCATACACTCAATTTAAGGCTTCCTAGCCTTTTCCTTATTGATGGTGCCTTACGTGCCATTTTAGGAACTTGATTCTATTTGATTTTTTTTTGAAATCTCGTCCGGGTTAGGTTCCTTAGTAACGGACATGTAGTAACTGAAAGGGTGAAAGCACCAGTAGTCGGGGTGTCTATTTAGGTAAGCGTTACCTGGGACACTCTGGCGAGAGTGTCTTAGCCTATTAGGCCAAATCATGTCATAACAAACGTTTCTAGGAACCATATTAACCCTGACTAGTCGAAGGTGACAGTTTCCCAATCGGGAAATGAGAACCATTCCATTGATTTTAAACAAGTCAATTCAATTTCGTGTTTTGCATGCGATTTCATGATATCCGGTTTATACTCTGATTTCGATCTATGATATTCTTTTGATTTACAAGATTTCATAGTTAAAACACCACATTTCGTGATTTCAATGGCATTTTTGAAATTTTCACCATCGACACTTACTTTCACAATTTTACATATTTTACCCCTCATATTTTAGTCGATTGATATTCCATATTCAAACTTTTCATGTTTATTACATCAAAAGTCTGCCTTGTTATTTCTATTTCACAATTTCATTATGTTGTACAACACTCATGTGGCGTATCACACCTTACACTATCCTACGATTTACGTTATCGGTTCACAGTTCCATTTCGACCCACTTTTGAGAATTCAGATAACCCCTTGTTATTTATTTAGTAGATCGAGTTTCATAATTTTCCGATTCCACTCCCGAGGTATTTTGCGATGTTTATACAATCAGTTTGTTACCCTCATGATATCACATACTCTTGATTTTTTACACACCGTCCTTATATTTCAAATTCATGTCATTCATCGTCACCATAAATGTGCTATGGATCTGATTATCCCAATATTAGACGGGAAAAAAAAAACTTGTGAGTTCATAAAACACTCTTGCTTAGTTTCGAAACCTTCATTTCATGATTCTCAAGTCGCGAACGATTGATTGTTTTTATCAAATCTTGTTACCAACCCATTTTATACTCAACCCATTATTCTAATCATAGACAACCTGCTGCACCAACGCCCTATAGACACACCTGCGTGGTGATTCACGCAACCCTACAATGTGTGTCCTAGGCTGGCCATTGCAGAAAATGCTTCGGTCAAACTAGCAAAACGAGTGCGCATAGTCACGTTTTGATCTCAAGTCAAATTTACCATTTGAATCCAGTTAGTCGGTTTTTAAGCTTTCCATTTCTTTAAAAAAATTGATTCGTGATTTCATTGTTCGATGTGCAATTCAAAATAATTTACATTCATCATTTCAAAACCTATTTATATCATGTATTTTTTTCTTTCTTCTTTTTAACTAATTTACAGGTGAGCGAGTGCTTGTCGATGGGTTCACGAGTTTACAAGTTTGCATGGTTACAAGATTACATGCTTATGAGTTAACGAGTTTACCCATAAACGAGCCTACGAACTCACACGTACATGATATCCCGTTTTAGAAAATATTAAATTATCCATTTTTGAACCCCTCCAAAGTATCACGTTTTGCACTTTTAGGTATACATGTTTAGGAATTTACTTGTTTAGAAAATTATGAGTTTACGAGTCCACATGCCTACGGGATTGCATGTGTACGAGTTTATGACTTTATAACTTTACGAGTAGATAATTATACATGTTTATTAAATTAAAAAAAAAGAACTCATCCTTTATATTCAAGGTTATATTCCAATTGCAATTGCACGATGTTCCAACTGTTTCGCCTTAACATTCATTTTTATCCAAACTCATGTTTACCTTAGTTAACGTCAAATTTATGTGTATCACTATGATCGTTTTGTTTTCCCCGCTCGACAATCAAGTCCAGACAATCTATGGCGATAAACCATTCCATGGGTTCTAGCTCATATCCGACGTAAAAGCCTACAAGTACTTGCATAAGGAGTACATGGCCTGTCTGGTCAGCATTGTGGATGTCCGTAATCAGGAATAGGGAGTCCAGGACATCCTAGTCGTTCGGGACTTCCCTGAAGTGTATCCCGAAGACATATTGGGTCTTCCTCCCGTTCACCAAGACAACTTCCGCATTAACTTACCCGGTACTACTCCTGTTGGCAAGTCACCCTATCGCCTCACACTGTTTTGTGTCAACCACCTACCTCTAATTATTTTGTTTCCGTAATTATGGCTCCCATTTAGTCTCTTATCGCATTCATGATGACGATATCACCGTATCTGTACTACTTATATACTATGGATACTTCTCAGTTATAATCAACGTTACCTTCGAATTCTTGGTTGTGCTTAGCCATGAGCTTCTTTTGGCTAACTAAACACACATGGATTCTTTTGCAGCTCTTACCTGGATAAATTCGTTATCGCCTTCATTGGCGATGTTCGAATTTACTCAAATCCTATTTTCAAAATTTTCATGAAATTTTGACCCAAACAATAATCTTTGGGAAGACTCGTGTTATTCCGCATTTCGATATTAATTGTAATTTTTTTAATGTTCGCGTTATTCAATGTTTCAACTTTAAACTGTGATTTTCCATGCTCGGTGTATGAGTTCCAGACTCGCTTTATTCAATACTCACTGTGTTGGCTCAATTCATAGTTTCTAATGTTAATCTATGGATTCAAACTCGTGGTGTCAATACATGGCATGTTTATTCAAAAGTTTATAACTCATATTACAAAAAAATTTTGATTGGTGAGTTCGGTTTGCGATTTTCGACTCACAGATGGTGAATTCGGTTGTGATTATTAACGCTTGGCGTGCAGTATTCAACTCTTGGCTCGCGAGTTCAACTCTTGGTTTACGGTTTTCAACTCTCAGTTTGAAGATTTCTATATTCGGTGTGTAGATTCCAACATCTGGTTCAATTCGCGTATTTCAAAATTCAAACTTGCTTCTTCGACCTTCAATTCACGATTTCAAACTTACATGCTTATGTTTAATTGATATTTAACTTTCAAATTCATGTCATTCGATTTAAATTAATCCATTCATTCGAATCATGCCATTTTACATACCACTTGTAGACCGGTTGCTTATCATGATTAGTGTTTGTGCTATAGTTATCCCATGTTTTCATGATCAAATGTTTTCACTATCTCATGCTTTCATTTTTGCACTACCTCAAGTTTTGATTATCACGAATTTTCATATTTATAATTACCACATGTTTCCATTATTTCATACTATCATTGCTACAACTTACACGCTTTCATGACCACCTAATCACATGTTTTTAATATTGCATGTTTTCATTATCACGTTTCAAAACCCTAATTTCGAGAGAGAGAGAGGCGACTTGCGAACTAGGGTTTCTCCTGGTTCGTGATTTTTGATCCATCCTGTTTGATTTGCATACCGATTTCGATTGCGATCTTCTCCTAGCGGTCCTGTGATCGTCATCTATAATCGTTGTTTTGGTACGAGTAGTATTAGCGGTTCTCATTGGATTAGGGTTGCTATTGCGATTCTAGTTTAATTGATAATCGTATAATGCCCTGTGACTGAATCAGCTGAGATTTAGGTGAGGTACAAGTACTGTTAGCAGTTCATCTATTTCGATTTTGGTATTTCTTTTCATTGATTGTGTCGGTCTTGTTCTTCATTCCGACTAGGGCTTCTTTTTACCGGATTCCTGCGTCGTTTTCTCCAGGTGTGTAGCGATCTGTGTTCGCTTGTTTCGTCGATCACAAGTTGTATCTGATTAGATCCTTGTATCGATTAACTGGTGAAACGAATTCGTTAGCACCTTGTGGGGGCGGTTAGGGTTTCGACGAAATTGCACCGAGTTGTTTCTGATTTCCATACTGATTACGACGTGCGATTAGGGTTTCAAGGGGTTTACGATCAGCTCATTGTCTACGATTGGCAAGGTGTCTTTTTCGGCAACGTGTTTACGAGTGGCCCGTGTTTACGATTGGGACGTGTCTACGATTGGGACGTGTTTACGATTGAAGCGTGTTTACGATCGGGAGCTTACGATCGGGAACGTGTTTACGATCGTAATCTTGTTTACTATCGAGATCGTGTTTACGCGTGGCATCGGGTTTACGACTGAATCGGCATCTTGTCCATGGCAACTAAAAACCAGCCTCCTGATAAGAAAAATTCGACGTCTAAGTTTACAAATCTGAAACAAGTGGATGGTAAACCTATACCTTCTCGTGGGTTAATGAAGAATATAAGCGAAGGGATGAAATCGGGAACGCATGTGATTACGTCGAAGGATGACAATGGTGTGAAAGTTGGGCAGGTGTCATCCGCTAAAGAGGGGACCGATTTTAACGGCCCACAGGCAAATATGTCTCCTGTCTTAGATCCAAATACGGAAGCTCAGCCTCAACCGGCCTTAAATTCTCCTAAAACTAATAGTGAGGACAACCTTGGTGATAAGGATGGCAAATTGAATGTTGACAACATGACTGATTTGAACAAACAATCATCGGCTACTGTGGGTGAACTTTCTTTCGCGGCTAAGGTTGTGGGGTTGTCTGCGTCACGGACAATAAATTTCCGGGCATTAAAGTCACAAGCTCAGGACGGTATTGATGTTGTGCTGCCTAAGGAGGCGGTTAGAAGTGTGCAACAGAAGCTCTCTTATACTTTGTTTGGTTATTTCTTGGGGGATAGGATTGCTTTTCCTGTGGTCGAGTACTATGCTAAACAGAATTGGAAGAAATATGGCCTTCAGAAAACGATGATGAATGCGAATGGGTATTTTTTCTTTAAATTTGGTGATGAACAGGGAATGATTAAAGTCTTGGAAGGAGGCCCTTGGCAAATTCGAAACAGGCCCATGTTTCTTAATTTATGGAGCCCGACCACTCAGCTCAAAAAAGAGGACATAAAGAAGGTCTCGGTATGGGTCAAATTTCATGATGTTCCCCTTGCTGCTTTTTCTGCAGACGGATTGAGTATGATAGCCACAAAAGTTGGAGAGCCAAAGAGATTGGATGCCTTAACCAGTTCCATGTGTTATGATTCCTGGGGAAGAAGTAGTTTTGCTAGAGCGTTAATTGAAATATCTGCTGACCATGAATATACGGAGACTATAAAGGTTAGTGTTCCGGATCCGGATGGTGAGGACTTTCTTGTGGAAATGATACATGTTGAATACGAATGGCAACCCCCAAGGTGCAACAAGTGTTGTGTGTTTAGTTATGATACGGAGCATTGCCCGCATAGAGTTAAAGAACATCAAAAGTATCCGGTGAATCAGGTGGACGAGGAAGGTTTTGTGGAGCCAAATAAGAAGAAGGTAGCTAAAAAGGGTGTTCCGGTGAGAAACCAGAAGGCCAAGCTTGTTTATAGACCTGTGAGTATCAAAGCTTCGGACCAAGGGGCATCCTCGAGTAGTAAACCGATAACAGAAAATAAGGAAACTCGCAAGGAACCGACGGCTAATGTATCAACACATAATCCGTTTGACATATTGGAAGGGGGAGAGGACCGTGTTATTCAGATGGAAGAGCTCAATTCTTTTGCTAGGAAGATGAAGGATGGAAATAAAAACAAGATGAGCTACTCGGATATTGAAGTTCTCGATGAGACCAATGAAACGGCTGGCTTTATGGCTTCGGGGCTAAATCTCAATAAAAAAGGGGCAAGCACTCCTTCAGGACAGGGTCCTCATGATTAGTCTTGGTACTTGGAATATTAGGGGGTTGAACCGCCCTCTGAAACAAAAGGAGTGTTCGTTTTTTAGTTCGGGAACATTCTTTAAACTTTTGTGCTGTGTTGGAGTCACATGTGAGTGTTAAAAAGCTGGTTAAGGTGTGTGGTGATGTGTTCAAATCGTGGGACTGGACCTCTAATGGTGGGGCTTCGACTAAGGGAACTCGTATTATTGTGGGATGGGATACGACATTTATGGATATCATGGTTCTTTTCCAGTCGGATCAAGTTATGCATCTCCAATTGATCTTCAAACATGATCGAAGAGTGATTTTCTGCTCGATTGTTTATGCGGCTAATTACTATATAACAAGACGCCAGTTATGGGATGATCTTGCCAACTTCAAAGGTATTGCGACCTTAAGTCCATGGGTTGTGATGGGGGATTTCAATTCTACTCTCTTCCTTGAGGATAAGGTCACGAGCTCCTCATCTCTGGATATTAGCATGCGTGAGTTCAGAGATTGTGTCACTCGATGTGAGTTAACGGATCTTAAAGGTTTGGGAATGCACTATACGTGGTCTCAAAAACCAAAAAAAGGGATAGGGACGCTTAAAAAACTGGATAGAGTCTTGACGAATGATAAGTTCGTGGAGGAATTCCCTACTGCTTTCGCTATGTTTCAGCCTTATAGAGTGTCTGACCATTGCCCTAGTGTTGTTAAATTTACTTGTACCAGGCCTCCAAAACCGAGGACGTTCAAATTTGCAAACTTCCTCACGTCTAAACCTGGTTTCATGGAAACGGTCCAAAAAGCTTGGGATATTAACGTCACTGGAGTCCCTCAATTTTGTGTTGTCAAAAAGCTTAGACACTTAAAATCCCCTCTTCGGTCTATGCTTTTTAAGCAAGGGAATCTGCATGAAAAAGTTTGTAAGTTAAGGTCTGAGTTAGACGAGATTCAAAAGGCTAGGGATGTGGACCCGTTTAACCTGATCCTAAAAGAGAAGGAGGCTACAATTCTGGATGACTTCCAAACTGCTATCTTGATGAGGAGAGTTTCTTAAAACAGAAATCCAAGGTTCATTGGCTTGCCGTGGGCGATCGAAACACCTCTTATTTTCACAAATCCTTAAAAATAAGGAACCATAGGGGTCAGATTGATGCTATAAAGGACACCTCTGGTGTAACTCATGAAGGAAAGGATGTTCCTACCGTTTTTGTGGCGCACTATACCAAATTTTTTGGAACCCATGGTACAAGTTCTGCTATGCCGCCTACCTCGTTGTTCACTAGAAAAATTGATAATGGGGCTGCTACATACATGATTCGTCCAGTTGAGGACGGGGAGATCCGGGATGCGATATTTGGGATTGATAATGATAAAGCTCCGGGCCCGGATGGCTTTACTTCGGCTTTCTTTAAGAGTGCTTGGCCGATTGTGGGGAAGGATATTATGCAGGCCATTCGCGATTTTTTCCAATATGGTAAGCTTCTGCAAGAACTCAATCATACTATCATTGCCTTGGTGCCTAAGGTGACTACCCCTGTTAATATTACAGATTATCGTCCTATTGCTTGTTGCAATGTATTGTATAAGTGCATAAGCAAAATTATTGCGGATCGGATATTGCGGATCGGATCAAGGGTTATTTGGATGACATTGTGAGTGCTAATCAATCTGCTTTTGTTCCTGGACGGCTCATTACGGATAATATTCTGTTGTCTCAAGAACTTATGCATAACTACCACCGGAATGTGGGTGAGCCAAAGTGTGCTTTAAAGGTTGATATTCAAAAAGCCTATGATACTGTGGACTGGGATTTTTTGAATCACATTCTTGGCTGCTTTGGGTTTCCGGATGTGATGGTGAATTGGATTATGAAATGTGTTTCTTTTGTGTCTTACTCGATATGCTTAAATGGTGAGCTCCATGGCTACTTCAGAGGCACGCGGGGGTTAAGGCAGGGTGACCCAATGTCACCTTATCTTTTTACCCAGGTTATGGAGGTTCTAACTCTCATGCTGAAACGTGATGTGGAAAGTGATCCTTTCTTCAAGTATCATAAGAAATGCAAGGACCAAAAGATTGTTAACCTCTGTTTTGCAGATGATCTGTTCCTTTTTGCTCATGGCGATACCAGGTCTACTACCTGTTTGATGCGGTCTATAGATGACTTCTCAAAGATGTCTGGTTTAGTCCCCAGTCTCCCGAAAAGCACTATATTTTTCTGTAATGTGGGGAATGATACTAAAACTGCTATTCTAAGCCGTCTACCTTTTACTGAAGGAAAACTTCCAGTTAAGTACCTTGGGGTGCCTTTACTATCGTCTGGTTTACGTTATTGGGATTGTCTTCCGTTATTAGAAGCGGCTGACAATCGCATTTCTAGCTAGAGAAACAAAAATCTCTCCTTCGCTGGTCGTCTCCAACTCATCCTCTCGGTCCTTTCCTCTATGCATATATACTGGGCCTCAGTTTTTCTTCTTCCTGCTAGAGTTGTAAAGGAGCCGGAGGCTAAGATGAGGGATTTTTTGTGGTCCCAAGGAAAACGTGTAAAGGGGGCTGCTAAAGTTTCCTGGAGTGTGATCTGCCGACCTAAAAGTGAGGGAGGTCTTGGAATCCGGTGTATTACAGATATGAATCGTGCTCTCCTCGCTAAGCATGTGTGGAGTATCCTCACTAGAAGGAATTCGCTTTGGGTTGAATGGATTTACACGTATAGATTGAAAAACCGCACCTTCTGGAATTGTAAGAATGATGCCTCTAGTAGTTGGTGTTGGAGAAACCTTGTGAAGATTAGGCCTATTATACAAAGATACATATATATCACTGTTGGGAATGGCCTTGACACGTCTGGTTGGTATGACACTTGGAGCGATATCGGTCCCTTGGCTAATATTCTCTCCTCTAGACAAATTCATAATGCCGGTTTTAACATCTACTCTCGTCTTGCTGAAGTTTTTGTGAGCCCCAGTTGGAATTGGCCTTTGGATTGGGTTCATCGTTTTCCGATGTTAACCAATGTTCATATCCCGGAGCTCAAGGATGTTGCTGATAAACATAGGTGGAAAGCGGATGATACTCTTGTTGAGTTCTCAACTAATACGGCTTGGAACTCCTTAAGGCAGTCCCATGATGTGGTCCCTTGGAGATATCTCGTTTGGAATACGACAAGCATTCCTAAACATGCCTTTTGTCTTTGGTTGGTTATTAATGGTAAACTCCGAACTCAGGATAAGCTGGTACGCTGGAATTGGAAGAAGGGATGTAAGCTGATATAGATTCTCATAACCATCTTTTTTTTTAGTGTCCTTTCTCCAAGAAGGTTTGGGAGACGGTAAGGAGAAGCTTTCCGATTCAGATGCCGAGTAATTGGAATAGTATTATCAATTGCTATGCATCGAATTCGCAGTCCAAGGCCCTATCAAGTGTCGTTTTTAAACTCTCTGTGGTGGCTGCTGTCTATCACGTGTGGCGGGAACGAAATAATCGGCTGCATGGGAACAATTATCGACAGCCGGAGAAGGTTGTTGGGGATGTTCTGTCTGATATCCGCTACAAGGTACTGGGGTTAAAGTGCAAGTTTGGTGATCGGGGGAGAAACGTCCATCCCATCTGGAGATCCTTGGGAAGCTTGGCTTTTGATGATGGAGGCTAATTGGCTTTAGTGTTGTGTCGTGTTCCTTTGTTGTTCTTACCAGTATTTAGCTGGGTGTGCTTTGTCTTTCTTTTTGTGTTTTACTCTTTGGGGTATGCCCCTTTGAGAACTAGTAGAGATTTCACTCTACTACTTGTACTTTGAAGTTTCTGTTAATACAAAAATCACCGGGGTAACCCTTTACCCAAAAAAAAAATTATCACGTGTTTTAACTATCGCATGTTTTACCAATCTTGCTAACCAAGACTCATACGAACTATAACAGTCAATTGTATGTAATACTAGTTAACCATGCGATTGATTTTGGGTCATAGCCATGAGGCCTTATCGTATTGGCAAGGAATTTGTTTTGTTTTGGATTTCATCTAGACCCCGCGCTTCGAGAAAGGTGGACTCGGTGTGAGTCGCGACACATCTTGTTCGTCAGAATTGAACGCGTTCTCTTGTTTAAAATTCGACACTATTTTGTTAGTTACATTGATTTTAATTTTGATGGATACATTCACTTGCATTGATTTTAATTAGTCAAGTTATCACTTTCAAATGGATACATGTTAACCCCTCAACCCCTTATTCTATCCTCTACCTTAGGAGAGATTGTGGCTTTCACTTTACTGATCAAGTTGTTTGGTCAAATCATGCATTCTCGTCTTCGAATCATTTGTGACCTTTGACTCTCGGTGTGGTACTCATTCCATGCGTGTACGCCATTAACCATGTCATTATCAGATGTATCACATGTTATATAAACTACGTCTGGATCTTGCGGTATCAAGTATTCCCTTATCAAAACTTTTTTTTTGATCTTGCGTTGTCAAGTATTCCCTTGTCAAAACTTTTTCGTGCTTTTTGTGTTGTGTGAGGGAGTCTCTCCGTAGGCAACTAGCACTCTTTTGAAGTAGCAACGATGTGGTGGGTAGCTGCGGTACACCCTATATATAAGCATCGGTGGTGCTTTAAAAATGGGCTAGGTGTCGGACCGAGAGTTAGCCCTGGTCGTGTGTCTTTGTGTCAGAAGTTTATATCACTATTTCAAAAGAAACCTTTACAGTTGATTTTTTTTAGAATAATGTACTTTTCGGTATAACATTTAATTATCCTCATTACTTTTTTCTATAGTCTCTACTAACTGAATTTCGGGACGAAATTTCCTAAAGTAGGGGAGACTGTAACATCCGTATGTTTCAAAAACCCGGAAACTCGACCCACATCAAGATCCAAGATTTAATCCCAATTCTCAACACCATAAATGGTAGATTACTCTGTTCCATGTGATAGTACTCTGAAAATGGTGAATGTGGGCAAAAACCGTGTGCAAAACCGAGTTATAACGAAGCGGGAATCGCGAAAACAAGTTTGGTGTTTGTTGTTGATTGCAAAGACGCGTTTTCCTCTTCTAAACCCATCCCACATCGCCCCTAAAACAAAATTTCACTCCATTTCTCATCTATAAATACCCTCCCTTGATCCTTTATAGTTTGCAACTCCTAGTTTGAGTATAAACAAGTGGAATAACCAATTTTTGGCGGTTCCACAACTACAATACCCCTTCGGGTGTCGTGCTTAGTAGTTTTTTATGCTCTCGGCGAGGAGGTGCCGCCCTTCAAGCTCGTCTCGTTTGAAAAGCTTCTTTGAGGTAATTCTTCTTCTTTTTCTTTCTTTGTTTCCTTTCTTTCCTTCCTTTCGTTATTCGTTTATTTATCGCTTTATTAGTTTAATTAGTTTAGTTTAGGTTCTTAGTTAGGTGCTTTAGGCTCGTTTAGGTAGCCTTGCTAAGGCTCGTTCTTAGAACGCCTAGCATTGTTAAGGCTTGTCAGTTGGACGACCTAGCTTTTCAAAGGCACGTCATTAGGACGCGTTGCCTTGCTTAGGCCGATTTAGGCTTTCTGTAGCCTTGTAGAGGCTCGTTAAGCCCAACGAGTCTAAACTATCATGTCGAATTTCATCTATATTCTTGTAATCCAAAAGTCAACGTTTTTATGCATGAACAAATTGGGGATTAAGGCTTGTTCTTCACAAATCAACAATTAAACTAATTCTTAATCATTCTAATATGTAATTCAGGTTTTGAACATAAACTCATTTTTAAGAATTTCAAATAGCTTAGAAATCGATCTTTTTTTAACAACATATTTAGTGATGGTACTTGAGACGCGAAGGACATGTAGTAACGGGAAGGGTGAACACACCGGTAGTTGGGGTCTCTGTCAAAAGATAAGAGTTTGCATAAATCTCATAGTCGGACCTGGACGCTTACCTGGGATGCCCCGATGAGTGTGTCATAACCTATTAGGCCAAAGCATGTCTAGTAACGTTTAAGGTATTGTCACTCTTAAAACTTAACATTTTTTTTTCAAACTTTGATTTATAACATTAAAACCCATCCCCCAAATGCATAAGAGATTTGAATCCCATATTCCAATATTCATGTCGTCCCTTTCTATTCTTTTAGGATGAAACTTCGGGACTAATCCTTTCACTTTCACTTTTCGCTTCGTGGACTTAACTTCTAATCTAAGTGAGTAATCCTTGCCCCTTTTCTCATTTTCTCATTTTGGGGTTGCAACATGTATCCTATTTCAAAGTGTTGTCTTTCAAGTTTATCATTTACCATGCGTATGTGATCTATGTGTGAATTATGTGTTATGTGACTTCTAGCATGATTTGTCAATATGTGATTTTCAAAGCCTATCATGTTTATCAAAGGTTTTCATGTTTATCATTGGATGTCAAGTATGTCATGGTTATCATGTCTTTCTTTTGGCATAAACATTAACGTAAGGCCTGGGGTAACAAAGGTGGATCTATCGGTTGACAACCCACTCAACTTGACCGTTTCGGCGTTGGGTGTTTGAAACCTATTTCATTATTTCATATAGTCTAACATGCGGGTTAGGGAATCTTTCATATGTCATTGAGGTTTGTTTATGCCTAGGATTTCATGTTGTCATTTTATACCAGCAATTTTGGTTATGCCTAGTATTTCATGTTGTCAATATCTTCTAGCATGTTATATTTCACTTATTCTATAATATGACACGTAACGCATATTTTTCAAATATATATTATGTATCAAACTTGTGGTTACTCACCAACTATCTATAGTTGACCCCCTTTATTTTATACATGTTGCAGGCTATGATGTTGATGTTTCAAGATGCTATCACATAGGGCTTTTGGACCTAGTTTAATAAAGAAATTGTATTTGTTATCAATATGTGGTGTATTGTTTTATCTTTCAATGTTATCAATGAAATTCATTATTTAACTATTGTCACTAAATTAGTTGTCATGAGCTTATGGGCAATCTGATCATGCCCCGACGTTTCCGCTGTCGGTTGGGGTGTGACATCAATGGATTCATATACATAGATTGAGAGGTCGAACGTTATGGAATTGTAAACCTGTTATTAACAGTTCGTGGAGTTAGCGAAAAATCTTTCAAATCAGATTGAAGCTTCGTCCTTACATAAGGACGATCATTGGTAATGGGCAAGATACGTCAGCTTGGTTTGATACTTGGAATAATATTGGACCGCTGGGAGATATTATTTTTGCTAGATGTATACACAATGCAGGTTACAATCTTTACTCAAAGGTGGCAGACTTAGTCTCTAATGGGAATTGGAATTGGCCTCCTGATTGGCCTGCTGACTACCCAGCCCTTCGTGAACTGCAAACCTTGAACCTGACTGCTAATCTTGATAAAGTTGTTTGGCATCTTGATGGGACCAACAAAAATTACTCGACGTCTCTAGCTTGGCATTCGATTAGAGCCGTGAGGACGGGTGTCTCCTGGATGCGTGTTGTGTGGTTCTCTGCATGTATCCCCAAGCATGCGTTTTTATTATGGCTGGGAGAGAGCTCATGACATGACAGAAGAGAGAGAGCACCTGACAGAAGAGAAAGAGCACCTGACAGAAGAGAAAGAGCACATCAAAAGTGATCATAGACACTGTAGCTCAAGATGACTAGCCGCCTTATTTATTTTTATTTATTTTCTTTCGACTCCGCAAGAATTTGTCGATATTTCCAATTCAATCGTCTTGTTCTATAGGAATAAATTGTCATTTCGTTCCTTCACGGAGAACCATTTATTCTAAGTCACAAGATAAGAATTCACTATCTTTCTTTGATTACAGCATCAAGATTAATTTATCTCTATATAATATAAGATTTCTATTTACTATCGATCGCGGCTTGATTTACCAAAAATTTCAATTTGATAATTCTTCTGATATGGAATAATAGTCTAAATAGAATCATGATCTAAAGATATCTATTAACCATAAAAAATACACCCCTCGCTCAGTCACTGCATTAGAATTTCTAATTTATTGATTTAATCCAGTCGGTAGCGACGGCCCTTCCACTCGGCACCGTCGGATCACTAAGGCCGACTTTCGTCCCTGCTCGACGGGTGGGTCTTGCAGTCAAGCTCCCTTCTGCCTTTGCACTCGAGGGCCAATCTCCGTCCGGCCCGAGTAAACCTTTGCACGCCTCCGTTACCTTTTGGGAGGCCTACGCCCTCACATAACCATTTATTTTTTTAACTGGAGCAGTACTATCAGCACGTTAACTAATGGGGCGAACTCAAAACGTCTGAAAGTGGTAGTTAGCAAACTTGCGGTGTCGGCAACGGTCTATCACATTTGGAAGGAACGAAATGAAAGATATCATGAACAGTATGCAAGACCACCTGATGCGGTGTTCCAACATGTGTGCGAGGACATTCAATATAGACTAATGGTGCTCAGGTTTCGGAAATGTGAGAACGTGTGCCAAATCCTAGCTGATTGGGATATTGATGGTGTCAAGATTTCTAATGACGGAGGCTGATTTGCTGATCGTGTTTGTTCGTTTCTGTTACTAGTTTAGTGCTAGGGGTTGTGTTTGGTTATGTTTTTTCTTGGCTCTTTTTGTGATACTCTTCAGGGGCCTGTCCCTGCTTGAGAATTAGTAGAGACTCTCTCTACTACTTGTTTCTTTTTTGGCTGTTAATATATATCACCGGGGTAACCCTTTACCCAAAAAAATTAAATCATTTAGTGGTTTTATGATGATTTATATATTTTTCATGGTTAATATTTGTTATTATCATGTTTTAATAGATTATAAATGACTAGATTGTTATTTGTGATTTTTAGTTGTTAATTATCTTGTTTATGGACTAATGTGTGCTAATCACAATTGTCATGGACTAAATTGATGTTAGTGACACATTTGGACTAGAATGGATATTAGGAGATGTTACTTAAATTTTGGACATAAAATGACAACATTAAACTATTTAAATGAATTTATTATGGTTAAATATTAATTTAGTAATTTTATAATAATTTCTTGAATAAATTATACCATAAAGTGTCATCACGGAATTTAACTTATAAAATGGTCACATTTTATAAAAATATATTTTCTAAAAACACAAGACTTAAATGCTTGTTTTGGATTTTATAAAAATAAAATGGTTAAAAATATATATAAATATATTTAAAAATATATATAAATATATTTTATACCAAAATGGTAAAAGATTCATGTTTATGACAAATGACTTTAAAAGTATAAAATCTTGGATTTTATACAAAAGTGGAAATGTTTTATGTTGTAGAATATATTCTATAAAAAGTCTTAAATTAAAAACCCTAACTCTTTTTAATAAATAAATTTAGTTAACAATGATTATATGAAAATAAAATCAAAAGACTTATAGAAATTATGAAAACACATTTTAAACATTTTTTATTATTCAAAATAATCAAAACATTTTAATCGGATCAAATGTTTTATTTTTTAAAACGTTTGAATTGAAACGAAATCTTTAAACGATTTAAAACGTTTTACGATGTAACAAAACGTAAATAATTATTTTCGATAAATAATTATCCATATGAGTTTAGAAACCCTAATTTTCCTAACATGAGTTTAAATATTAAAATAACCCTTTAATATATAACCTACTTGTGTTTAATCATTAAATCGTTAACTTGTAACAATTTAGTAAATTATTCTGACAAGTTAGAATACTTATTTCATAATAATTACGAACCTTAGTTACATATTTAAGACTTGACACGATTAAGTATACAATTGATCGAGCGAGCCTAAAATAATAATAAATATTATTATATAACACAATGTTCAAAACTTGATTAAACTGGTTTTCATGATACGTTATCACATGTTCATTACTTGTATTTAATTTACATAAATGCCTTTATACGTGAACGTTCGCATTTACTGATTTTGTAAACTGATTAACTAACGGGTTTTCAAACGCTACAAACGGGGTTATACGTTAAGACTTGACATGTATCATTTGGGTAACGTTCATTACTCAAATGATTATGTGGACCGTTATGCATATTGTCTTATGTTTTATTAGGACTTTACTTGCTAGTTGTCACTCAGTAATCCATCATCATCACTGAATCAAGTGAGTTTTACGGCCCATTTTCTTTACAACTCTTTTACATTTATGGGGGAGAAATCATGAACTGATAAAATGTTTTAACTTGATGTTTTGGTTTCACTGTTAGCCGTATGATTATCTGTTCTCTTACTGATTGCCCAACAACTGGTACTTTATCGTTATAAACGTTAGTACACCCGAACCCCATCATTAGTTGATTTCAATTAGTTCTGCTCGAAACAATAGCTAGTGAATAGATCTATTTGGGTTGACAACCCTGCTGATTCGTAGCTCTAATTCTGACTTCCGGATATTATCTTGGGGTACACGTCGGTTGTTCTGCTCTGTTCGGTATCTCTCGGGCAAGATACCATTGGTGGGTAAACCGTTAGTATTTGTAATCAAGGTTCAGGTGAGATCATACTAGCAGGTCTTCTTGAAATCGAGTATCCCAATATCAAGTTTAGACGATCCCACAGAATTATCTTCAACATGGAGCGTAGTGTTAAATCGCCCATAATAACCCAAACATATCTTTAACAAAAACCTTATGCATTTCAAAATTCTGCCACAGCACTCTCCGAGAAACATAATAATTAAATGCATAAACAATAGAGCAAAACATCACCTCTAAAGATTGCTTAATAACTACTTGCACATGGAGAACTTGATCCGTCATAGAAAGAGACATAACATCCAATAAATCGGTATCCCAACCCACAATTATACGGGTTCCCTTCTGACACTACGAAGTGTTAGACACCCAGTCCCAATTACGGAAAATACCTTTACAAACAACACCAAGATTAGCCATACCTACATGAGACTCCAAAATAGCACATAAACTCAACTTATTTTTGCGAACCATTTGTCGAACCTCATTTTGTTTTAGCGAGCGGTTCAGCCCCCTAATATTCCAAGAGGCAATACTAATCATTAGGAAACATTTACAGAAGGAGTGCTTACCCCTTTAAATCCATTTGCCATAAATTCACCCATTTCATCATCGACATCACGAACAACCTCCAAATCATTACCTCCCATGCAAAACTCATTATTATGTTGAGAATTGAGAGCGGAAAACCGGTTATAACTGACAGTACTCGTACCACTCATAGGCTCCTTACAACTTTTCGGACCACTCTTAGACGACTCTTCACCACTATGCCCCGAAACAGGTCTATAATCAAACTTCTTTGGTTGCTTTGGCACTCGATATCCAACCTGTTTTGCACTCTTTTTCTTCGTAACCGAGATAAACTCTTCCGTGTCTACCATAGGGGACTGTTTAGCAACCGTAACATTAGGCTCGTGTTTAGCACAATCCTTCGAGTGATGGCCGAACACACAACAATGTTCACAACGCGATGGTTTCCATTCATACTCAACCTCCACCGACTCCTTTATATAGTTTTTTTTCCATTTTCATCCGAAATAGCTAAGGTTATTTTTATCAACAAAATCATGTGCGGCAGAGATCTTAACAAAGGCACGAGCATAGCTACTTCTACCCCACACATCATGGCGCATCGTAGAAGAATACGCATCAAGGTGTTTTGGGTTTACCCACTTTAGTGGCCAACATACTTAACCCGTCATTCGTGTAAGCCGCTAACGAGACATTATGCAATTTGACCCAAACAACCACCACATCAATGTCCTCATTTTTTTAATACCACATTAGGAGACCAAACATTGAGGAACAAAGGTTGATTACGAATCATCCAGGGGCCACCCTCTAACACATCAATCATACCCTTATGATCATTAAACTGGAAGAAGAAGAAGAAGCCATTCTCGTTCATCATGCTCTTAGTAATCCCATATTTCCTCCAATTTTGTCTAGTGAAATATTCCACAACCGGATATGCGAGCCTATCACCCAAGAAATACCCGTATATTGTATATCCCATTTTACTAGAAACCTTCCGAACCGTGTCCAACGGGATAACCACATCCAGCCCATGATCATTAGAACTCGTATTCAAAGACCAGAAATTAAATTTAGGAATACCCGGATTAGCGGAAAGACTCACTGTGGCAGCATATGAATTAACATGCGGTTCCGATTTAATGAGAACCGGAATCTCCTCTTAAGCCTTCGGATCAATAGCCGGCTCCTTAACCTCCACGTTAACCTCCAAATGCTTGGTCGCTAGATTAACTTCCGAGATAGATGAGGTCGACATGCCCTTACAGGTTGGTATTCGTCCATCAATGTTCTTGATTTTCTATGCCAAACTCGACATAGGTTTAGCTTTCGAAGGGATGCTAGACCTCTGCATGATAGCATGCAAACCCTAGCCGCCAAAACGCAAACAAAACTATGACCGAACGGATTCACAACAGAAGCTAAAACTCGCTTCAAAGTAACAAGGTGAATTAAACAATTAACCTAGTCGACAAACCAAAATCGTAGCAAACGGATGAACCAGAAACGGCGATAGGTAGTAACGAATCGAAACAGAAACAAGCACCCTAAACGAATGAAATAGGCCGCTAACAATACTCGTATCTCACCAAATAATCAAACCGATTCGATCACAGGGCGCTATACAACGTATGAATGATCAAAATTTGAACAATATCCAAACCCTAATACATACACAATCGTTAACACTACTCGTACCAAATCAGTGATTGATGATGAAGATCACAGGATTGCTAGGTGCTAATCGTAAACGAATAAGGTGTGGTAAATCAAGAAAGAAAAGCAATATCGAACGAACTAGGAATGAACCCTAGAAATCTCCAAAATCGCCCAATCCGCCAATATTTCCCGTGGACTTTGTCATCTTAGATATGGACGAAGAAGAGAATGTCCCACTGATCCTTGGACATCCATTTTGTAAGTGCCTGGAAGGATGTTACTACTAGTTTTGTGATCAATATCAATGAGACGAGATGTAAATATAAGAGTTTTTGCATTAGAAATCACCAAGACTCTTTACAAGACCCAAAGATAAAAGCTCTCAGACCAATAAGCTATCACCTAGATGCCCTCATAGAATGTTATGTGCAAATGCACATGTCCATCTATTTATACCAAGTTACTGCCCAACAAACCGGCCAGCAGCGATCCATTGGTTCGGCCCTTGGTTCATTGATAGCTTCACAAGATTTTACCAACTCATAACAACTAACTCGATACATCTCTGATACATCTCACGAGACACGGATTTATGTCCTAACAGACCCCCCCTTAACGTGTGATGTAGCTGTATCTTCAATTTCAAATCTTTAAGCATCCGATCTTCATTATTTTTGTATTAGATCTTCAACCTTGAACTTCGATGTTAGTTGTAGACCTCGCATGGCTGGATCAGGACTCTTCAACTGAACCACTTGTGAAAGATATTTCAATAGCTCCCCCTTTCACCATGCTTATGAATCAAACTTGTAACCTACAATTTCAGAAGACAGGAACATGGTTTTCCAATTCCAAGCCAACATAAGTTAATCTTGGCGCAAACTTTTCTTTGAGAATCTAAGATATATGTTTTGAAAATTTGGTTTTCGTATCTTGTGTCGATCAATCGAAAACAAACAAGAAACATAATCTTTTTGGCTTTTACAAAGTTATATCAAAACATACTGAAAATCTTGTTGATTTTTCTAAGTTTATGCTAAAACACACATAATATCTTTTTGAATTTTCTGAACTGAAATGTAAATGTAAAACATAATCGAACTCTATTTTTTATTTTGCGAGAAAGATCACGATGCGAGATCATATCAGACATAATGCATCTAGCACATTTCAATTTCGGCCTTAATTAGCACACAAGCCAAGATAATCGCAAATATAACATTTATGTTTATTTCAGCATGCACCAATCATTTTATCGTTTTCAGATATGCTTAAGGTAATTTTATCATGCATTGAGAACTCGGTCCCCACTCTATCAAATATACCAGCAAATCATCATGTCTTATCATATAGAAGCAATTTTTCTTAGAGATTTAATCATCCTTGATGAATCATGCAAAAATAAAGCAAAACCCCAAACACTTAGCAATCAGGTCGGTCTTGTGGACACGCAGAGAAAGCCCAAGCATTTGAGAAAATAAGAAAGCAAAAAAAGTTGAACTTGTTTCAACAATGATCAGGTCGATACTTCCGTATACACAGAGAAAGTCCAATGAATTATACAAAACACCAAAGAAAATAACGCAGAACCTAAAATGAACAACAATCTTTCAAAAGTAAGCATGCGTTCATAAGGATATCTCTTATTCTATTTTTAACAGAATCATCACTCAGCATTCATCAAAAACAAATAACCAAAATCATCAGGCAAGCGTTATGTTTATATCTTACTTGCAGATCAAAATAGTCATGAACATTCCCAGATTATGCAAGTAAACATATATGCTGATGTACTATCATTTCTCGCTTGGTCAGATCAATTTCTCAATTTTTGATTTTTCTATTTTTTTATATTTTCCAACTTTTTCTCCTAAAATTCAACAAACTCTATTTTTTTTAACTTTCCAAATTTTCTCCCCTTAAAAATATGAGCAACATAAAATGAAAAACAAAAATAAAATGAAAATGATCGATCAACACATGACACCTTTTTTGAAAATGATATTTTTGAAAATCAATTTTTCAAAGATAAGAACGATGCAATTTAACTTTAATCTCCCATAAGTATTCCACTGTCAGAAATCTTTCAATTACTAGCAGGTCTTCTTGAAACACCCGCAAACACTGGAACACAAGAAGTTCGTAAAACCCTGACCCTCATCCATAGTTGTGGTAGGTCGTCCAGCGTCTTCAACGAAATTGTTGTTGGCTATGGTGACAATCTTTGGTCTCCATTCCTTTTTTGGTTTTGAATTTCTTAATGAACCATTCTCGACTGATGAGTGACAGTCAGAACTTTTACCTAGAGAATCAGAAACAACTTTCTTATTCCAGAAAGTTTTAATCTTGGGCATTGGTTCATTAAAAAATGTCTTCTGTATTAACAAATATTGTGTTTTTAGCATATGATTATAGGACAAGTATTAGCAAAATGTCCTTTTTGATGACAAGTATAACAACGTCGATGACCAGATTGACAATCATAAAAATGATTGGAACTAAAGTTTTCTTTGATTTTGAAGGTTTTGAAAACACTTTTCAAATGGAGGATCATAAAACCTGAATCATCTTCATAACGAAAGAATTTATGCTTACGGTAAAACCTGTTTAATTTAGTGGAATGAAATGAACCTGAATGTTTACCGCCTTTTGGAGTGACATCAGATAAGCATGAAGACTCTTCAGTAGACACCTTATCATTTGCATTTGAAGGAGACATTACCTTCTTACAAACCCGAGGCTTCATATCTGGAAACACCTTCTGTTGTTTCTTTTTCCCAGCTTTAAACATCTTCTTGTCAGTATTTGTCAGTGGAATCTCTTTTCCTTCAAATTTAAGGCATCATTTTTCTATTTGAATCTATCGTGACAGAATTTGGTATTTCATGACCCTGTTTGGAAGGTTAGAAATTTCAGATTTAATAGCTTTCAGATCATTCTATTTGGAAAATAAAGTTTCATCAACATCAATTGTTGAAAACTTGTCATATGTATTTTTCCTTCACTTCCATCAAACACCTTTTCTTTATCCAAAAATGTAGACTTTGAATCGAACTTAAACCCTTTGCTAAAATCAAACTTTGCTACAGTTTTCTTCTTAGACTTTGACTTTGTCTTCTTTCCTGAACTTGTATAAGCAAACTTTGAATAATCATGCTGTTCAAGGACAGATGACACAACTGGTGTAGATATATCAATATCTACAGGAGCAGGAAGTTGATGTAGACGTGTATCTTTACCATTCTCCTACTCTTCTCTAGGTTATACAAATAATTCAGGAAAGTCAGTGAATTATTGCAAATTTTCAACTGCCTTTGTAAATCAAAAATCTTATCTTCGGGGTAACCCTTTACCCAGAAAAAAATAATCAAAAATCTCCATCTTCAAATTAGAAACTTTTTTATTAGCTTGTCACACCCCCAAATAACCACTAACGGAGTTTATACCGTTTAAGGGGTGCGAGCAAACCAGGACCACAACCATTAGTTACAAATACTAAACGAATCAGAGTGTAATTCAAACATTCATCATAAAGCAGTTTCAAAAGTTACGCAGCGGAATAAAACATCAGTAACTTAGAAC